>OZ030018.1:45402386-46072386 GCA_964023405.1 Apodemus agrarius
TCTGGAAGTGCCATGCCCAATTTTCTGAGGAACTGCCAGACTTATTTCCAGAGTGGTTGTACCATCTTGCAATTCCACCAACAGTGGAGGAGTGTTCCGCTTTCTCCACATCCTCACCAGCACCTGTTGTCTCCTGAATAAAAGACATATCCAATAAAGTCATGATTCAAGACAAACATATACTATAAATTGTATTTTTATGATATTATATGAACTATTCAGTTATAATTACAAATTTAATTTCCCTTATCATAGCATCAAAATATCAACTCCACAGCAATAAGCTTTACAAATGGAAGTTAGGATTTAAAGAAAGAAATCTTCAAACTATCTTAAAACATACATTAAAGAAAGCTTTTAATGAAATTCAAATTGTTTTGTATTTATGGATTAGAAGACTCACAACTGTTAAGTTGCTATTTCTCCACAAATTGATCTACAGATTAAGTTAGTCTATATGATAATTCAAAGAACATGTTTGCTTTCAAAAACAGAAAAAAAGATCTCAAATTAAATAATTACAGAAAACTAGAGAATAAAAATCTATATTGGAGGGCCTCCAGAAACACCCAAGGGTTAGGAATGCTTGTTGCCCATTCAGGATCTGCCTAGCCATCATACTGTGCAGTAAATAGCCATGTCTAACTTTCATCCTGGACCCCCAATGCCTCCTCTTCAGCTATGAAAGCACCCACAAGCATATGGCATAGACTTACATATTTTGTTTGAAAAATACTCAAAACAATGAACATATTAGGAAGTGTGATATTTCTTGGCCTCAAACTTTTACACAAGTTATAACTCAGTGTCATCCAAGCATTGAATGAACATAAAAACCAGAGGAACTGAACTGAATGTATATAAGTAAAGTCACAAACTTATATACAACTGTCATTAGAATGAATATGTAATCATTTTGATGTTTGGAGTCTTCTAGATCGTAATTTACCTTAATATCAATTCTTTATATCAATTATCTGTAATAGAGGTAAGACTAATGAATCTTGACATAGTTCCATTTTTAACCTAATATTTGAGAACTGTAAAAAATTTTTCATGGTACAAAGTCTTAAACAGCATTAGGTATATATGTTTTATTTAACAGTTTCTAATTATGGTGTATAACTTTGGAAATAAAATATACAATATATGATCCATCATTGGTATTTTTATATAATTTTTACTTAATTTATATTGTACACTGTGATGGAAAGTTATGCATAAGTAATTTCAATATGAAAGAATAGCAGCACACCTTAGCATTTTCTGCATATTCATTAAATATTCATTTTTAGAGTATTTTCAACATGACTTTAATTTTCTTCAAACCCTGATAGCTTTTATTTCATGTATCTTTCTTACATCCTCATAGGGTCCAGCTTTGCTCTTTGTTTCATATCATATAATAGTATTTGAGAATACCTTGGCAAACACAACTGTATCACCTGCTTAATTTGTACTTAGCAGGTAGAAAAGGTGAGATTCCTTAATTTATATTTCCTTAATGTATAATGAAAGTGTGAATACAGGGCAATCTTTTCTGGTTTGAACTAGTGTGTGAATTTCTTGAAACCTGAAGAAAAATAATACTGATGTTAACTTTTCTCTGTGACACCATACCACTTTTAGGTATATTTTATATTAAACCACATAAAGTAGGCATACATCCATTTGAGAATAACATGTAATAACTTTATAAATGCCAAGGAGTGCTAGAAGAATACACAAGAAGTAGTGTTAAACATGGTCCACCAGTATAACTGTGAATTCTGCAGACAGTGCGAGTAGGCTGTATTTTTGTGGCCTTTTGCTGTATAAATATATTTCAAAAAATTGTTTTGATTTTATTCAAATATACATAATAATGCAAGGCAAGACAAAGCAGCGATTCTTCAAAAATATAGACACTGGAACTTAACTTCTAAAAAAATATTTCTTATAATTCAACATCTGCTCCAGATGTCTGGTTTATTCTCCATACCCCCAGAGAACTGTCGTGATATTTCAGTTAACTTGCAAAATTAAAACATTGATTTCTACATCGAAGAGACTATATACTAATTTTACTGAATGTACTTCCTTCTAATTCATTTTGCAGTGATCAGTTAAGAATCAGTAGCAAGGACTAAATTTTTAGACTGGCATCACTTGTGAGGAAATGAAAAGCATGCTATTTACTTTTCAGGCATTCACAGAGATGACTTTTCTCCTCAGCACCTCAAGGCTCCTTCTCACCCCACCTCTCATGAGAATGGGTGCTTGCTTATTCATCAATATTTTTAGATTAAGCATAAATAAATTCATATAAGAGAAGATTAAAACAGAATTGAAAATGTAGATGCACTAGGAGTTTTCAGCCAGTTCCATGAAATAATGGTATATGAGAAAAATTGAAGAAAATTTTCCAGTGGCTTAATTTGATGATACCTTCATCCTCTAATGTATCCCTTCCCTCTATAGTGTATATACTTCTAGCCAAAAGAATTTCTCCTAAAGATCTTACTTGCATTTAATGCAAGCCATTGAACTATATTTACTTGAAATTTCTAAAAGAGAAATTTATTTTCAATGTACATTTTCTAACACATAATTTGTTTATATCTTAAAGGTAATCATGCTTGCTGGGGACCTTGTGTTGTTCGGGCACACCTTCATAATTGTAACATTTCTGTCTAAGGGACAAGAGGGAGACAGATCGCAGAAAATAAATGAAATTTACAAAACTCAGGAAACTCGGACAGTTAGAAGATTTGCAAAGCAAATAAACATTTTCTGGAATAGGAGACTACTCAACTTTCTTAGCCGTCTGTAGAATTTGCAAGAAACTTTCTGCATATAACTTGGAGGTATACCATCTAACCACTAGGATGTGGATTGCAACAACTTAGCTGCCATTGAGTTAGTCATACTCCTGTCAATAAGAGTAACACCCACACCAACCCATCCATTCTTATTTACTCACTGTTTCCCTAATCTAGGTGAGGTAGAATTACTCATTTTGGTACATCTTGGTGCAATTTGAGGGTTAATAAATATCCCCTCACCTTTCCATGGAGAATATCAGACAACACACTTACCATCAAAACAGTACAGATAAAAAATTAAGTTATTTCATTCTAAGGGTGTGAAGCAAAATACTAAGAGTAAGTTTGGGCATTTCTTCTCTGAATGAAAGTAGATTAGGTCATCTCTGGTGTTAGTGGTATATATACACAATGGAGTACTATTCAGCCATTAAAAACAATGAATTCATGAAATTCTTGGACAAATGGATGGAACTGGAGAATATCATCCTAAGTGAGGTAACCCAGTCACAAAAGAACACTCATGGTATGCACTCACTGATAGGTGGACATTAGCCTAGAAGCTTGGAATATCCAAGACACAATCCACATATCAAATGATGCCCAAGAAGAAGGAAGGAGTGCCCCATGGTCCTCAGTGCAGCAGTATAGGGAATACCAGGACAGGGAAGTGGGTAGGGGTGGATTAGGGAACAGAGGGAGGCAAAGGGCTTATGGGACTTTTGGGGAGGGGGGATCCAGGAAAGGGGAAATCACTTGAAATGTAAATAAAGAATATATCAAATAAAAAATTTAAAAAAAAGACATAGTGATTCTTCAAAACAAAAAGCAACAACAACAACAACAAAAAAGAAAGTAGATTAGGGGTGAAGTTGTTTTTGCCTTGTTTCTGTTCATTTAAACAGCCTTAGGAGTCTAATGGAAAGGCAAAAACCATGGTGCTGGCCCAGAGACTGGCAAGAGAAAGAAACTGAGGGAGGCATCTCCATAAACAGAAGTAGCACAGGAAAATTCTGTTGCTTTTAGCCACTAGTCTGGAAAAACATTAGTAATGGACATTACTGAGATCTTGGGATGGGAGGAAATGCACAGTGACCTGAGGCAACAGCTCAGGATAAAGAAGAAGCATGCATGACTTATGTAATCATTGCAGATTACTGATGGGTAGCTGGAATACTGTTTCCATAGGTACAACTACGTCAGAGAAAGATGGTAAAATGAATGTAAATTAAAAGGATATGTATTAGATTAAATTACATGATATACTCTTCTTTCTGAATTCAGATGTCATAACCTGTGTTCCAAGTGAGATTTTTTTGTACCCTTAATAGGGCAATTGAAAGGTTAAAAATATATTGGATATTAGCCCTCTGTCGGATGTGGGGTTGGTGAAGATCTTTTCCCACTTTGTTGGTTGTCGTTTTGTCCTTCTGACAGTGTCCTTTGCCTTGCAGAAACTTTGTAATTTTATGAGGTCCCATTTGTCAATTCTTGATCTTAGTGCATAAGCTATTGGTGTTCTGTTCAGGAACTTTCCCCCTGTGCCCATGTCCTCCAGGGTCTTCCCAAGTTTCTTTCCTAATAGTTTCAGTGTGTCTGGTTTTATGTGGAGGTTCTTGATCCACTTGGAGTTGATCTTAGTGCAAGGAGATAAGAGTGGGTCAATTCGCATTCTTCTGCATGTTGACCTCCAGTTGAACCAGAACCATTTGTTGAAAAGACTATCTTTTTTCCACTGGATGGTTGTGGTTCCTTTATCAAAGATCAAGTGACCATAAGTCTGTGGGTTAATTTCTGGGTCTTCAATCCTATTCCATTGATCCACTTGCCTGTTGCTGTACCAATACCATGCAGTTTTTAACACAATTGCTCTGTAGTACTGTTTAAGGTCAGGGATATTGATTCCCTCAGAACTCAAGAAGTTAGATCCCAAAGAACCAAATAACCCTATCAAAAAACGGGGTACAGAGCTAAACAAAGAATTTTCACCAGAAGAAATTCGGATGGCTGAGAAACACCTTAAGAGATGTTCAACATCATTAGTCATCAGAGAAATGCAAATCAAAACAACCCTGAGATTCCACCTCACACCAGTCAGAATGGCTAAGATTAAAAACTCAAGAGACAACAAATGCTGGCGAGGATGTGGAGAAAGAGGAACATTCCTCCACTGTTGGTGGGATTGCAAAATGGTAAAACCGCTCTGGAAATCAGTGTGGCAGTTCCTCAGAAAATTGGGCATGTCCCTTCCAGAGGACCCTGGCATACCACTCGTGGGCATATACCCAGAGGACTCCCCTGCATACAATAAAGACACATGCTCCACTATGTTTATAGCAGCCTTGTTTATAATAGCCAGAAATTGGAAGGAGCCCAAATATCCCTCAAAGGAGGAATGGATACAGAAAATGTGGTGTATTTATACAATGGAATACTACTCAGCAATTAAAAATAATGAATTCATGCAATTTGTAGGTAAATGGTTAGACCTGGAAAATATCATCCTGAGTGAGCTAACCCAATCACAAGAGAATACACATGAAATGCAGTCACTGATAAGTGGATATTAATGAGCCCAGAAGCCCTAAATACTCAAGGCACAATTAGCAAGTCAAATGATTCCCAAGAAGAAAGGAGAGGACCCTGGGGCTGGAAAGATTGGATCCAGTTTTGTAGAGAAACTGTGGGGGGAGGGGGAATGATTGGGGAATAGTTGGGGGGAGAGGAACTATGGGACATAGGGAGGGGGGAACTGGGAAAGGAGAAAGCCTTTGGAATGTAAACATAGAATATAGAAAATAAAAATTAAAAAAAATAAAATAAAATAAAAATAAAAATAAAATTACTGGCAAATCCTTCAGAGACTTTATGTTTGACATAGACATATACCTTCAGAAAAAAAAAGAAAGGTTAAAAATAGATACTATGAAATCAGAGATATATCAACATAGCCAAAATTAGAACAATCAAAGAGATTCTGAAAATGTGCCAAGTCTGCCTTTGGATTTCTGAAGTAAGATTAAAATAAAAAAAAGAGAGGATGAAGGATAAGAACTAAGCAATCCCTAGTCAAGCTCTTTTCCACACATCATTGACCCATTATATGCTGGGCATTCATCTCATCCTGAAAATTGTCTGATGCTTTGTTAGATATGTGTGACCATTGTTTTTGGAAAACAAGTTGTCATTGCTTGTGAGTTTTCCTTCTTCTAGCATAAGGTTCCTTCCTGGAAAAGCTCTGTTTCTTTGGGATCCATTATTTCAATAATCTTATAGACTGAGAGACGCAAGTGATTTTTTTTTTCCCGAATCTTCTGTTAGGGTCCAAGAATCACTGAAGAAAGATCCCAAATTTCTATAGTATGCAAAGGCAAATTAAGGCTGAGTTCTGATGGAGTTTAAGTCCAGGTTCAGAAGAAGGGACTCTAATATTAACACTGAAAGTAAGAGCAAAGACTTCTGTCTGTGATAGCAACAGGACTCAGGGAGACAACTATTAATGAGATTAAATGAAGTGTCTTTCAATTTGCCTTCTAATTATTTGAGTTGTTATGCCCATAAGTTATTGGTGCCATCATGGAGGAAAACAATTTTTTTCATCTTTGTATTATTATTATTATTATTAGTAGTAGTGGTGGTGGTGGTGGTGGTGGTAATATTATTATCCTTAATCTTCTATTCCACTCATTGTCCCCTCCTGATCCACCCTCTGACAGCTTCTCATCACATTCTTTCTTCACCTATATCAAAGAGAATGTTCTCACCCACTGTACCCCACCCAACCCCACCCTGCGAAGCCTTCACATGCCCAGGGGTCTCAAATCTCATGAGAGTTAGTTGCATCTGCTCTCACTAAGGCCAGACCAGGCAGTCCTCTGCTGTCTGGAGCCTCATAACAGATAGTGGAGGCTGCTGGGTTGGTGGCACAGTGTCTGAGAGATCTCAGTGGAACAGGTTAGTTGAGAATGATGGTTTTCCTATGGGGTTGTCCTCCTACTCAACTTCTTCTAATCTTTCCCTAATTCAACCAAAGCTGTCTCCAACTTCAATCCATTGGTTGGGGGTAAGTACATGCAACTCTCCCAGTCAGCTGCTTATTGGGCCTCTCAGAGTACAGCCATGCTGGGCTCCTCTCTGTAAGCATACCACAGCATCAGTAATACTGTCAGGCCTCACAGTCTCCCTCACAGAAACCCAATTAGGGCTGGTCACTGAAACTCCTTTCCTTCATTCTCCTTTCCATTTTTGTCCTTGCAGTTCTTCTAGACAGGAACAATTTGGGTCAGAGCTTTTGATGGTGCGGTGGCAACCCCATCCCTCCTCTTGATGTCTTGCCTTTCTACTGGAGGTGGACTCTACAAGTTCCCTCTCCCCATTGTTGGGCATTTCATCTAAGGTGTCTCCCTTGGAGTCCTGAGAGTCTCTCACCTCCCAAATCTTATTTTTACAATGAGCAGTTTTCATTGCTAATACTCAACCCAGTCAAGTGACTGAGAATACATTACTGGTGATGTGGCAAAATAGTTGAATATGCACATATTAATGGACAAATTATTTCATTTCCACCAAAGTTGAGAGGACATTGAATGACCTGGAAAAAAATAATACAAGAAAAATGAGAAGGGAAAGAGTGCTGTGTATTCATTTTCTCCAAATCAAAATATTCCCTTTTAGATTCCCTTTTAAACTGTCAAGATTCAGGAGTAAACAAAATTGCAAGGCCCACCCAGCATAAGAAGCTCACAAAAGTTACAGCATTTGCTAGAACCCAACCCCAGGTTATAACAGTGTTGATGACTGCTGGAGGAAGAGGCTTACAAGCTACCTGAGCTGCCATATGGATGTCATAAAATGAATTTCAAAGTTGAAACTTTCATGTGTTGTCAACCAAGCTTAAATCTGCTTTGCAGTGTCATAGCTGCCATATGAACAACTGCCATCCAATGATTCTCTAAGAAATCTCAGGTGCTTTGATACTTCACTTAAGAATTCCTGAGTGAGGTAACCCAATCACAAGAGAACACATATGGTATGCACTTACTGATAAGTGGATATTAGCCCCAAAGCTCCTAGTTCCCAAGATACAATCCACAGACCATATGAAGCTCAAGAAGAAGGAAGACCAAAGTGTATGTGCTTCAGTTCTTCTGAGAAAGGGGAACAAAATACTCATTGGAGCAAATATGGAGAAAATGTGTGAAGCAGCGACTGAAAGGAAGAGACTGCCCCACCTGGGGATTCATCCCATATACAGTCACCAAACCCCAACACTATTGTGGATGTCAAGAAATGCTTGCTGAAAGGAGCCTGATATGGCTGTCTCCTGACATGCTCTGCCAGAGCCTTATAAATACAGAGGCAGATACTCACAGCCAACCATTGGACTGTGTGCAGGGTCACCAATGGAGGAGTTAGAAAAAGGACTGAAGGACCTGAGGGGTTTTCAACCTCATAGGAAGAACAATAATATCAACCAACCAAAACCCCCAGAGCTCCCAGGGACTAAGCCATCAATTACGGAGTACATATGGCTTCAGCTTCATATGTAGCAGAGGACTGCCTTGTCAGGCTTCAATGCCTCCCATTGGTCCTTGGTCCTATGAAGCTTCAATAGATGCCCCAGAGTAGGGGAATTGAGAGCAAGGAGGTGGGAGTGGGGTGGGTGGAGGAACACCCTCATCAAAGCAAGGGGAAGGAGGATGACATAGGGGGTTTGCAGGAGGGGGTAACCGGGAAAGTGGATAACATTTGAAATGTAGATAAAGAAAATATCCCATAAAAATTAAAAGTAATTTTATTCAAATAGTTCAGAAAAAGGGAGAGCTCAGTGGTGGCGCATGCCTTTAATCCCAGCACTTGGGAGGCAGAGGCAGGCAGATTTCTGAGTTCGAGGCCAGCCTGGTCTACAGAGTGAGTTACAGGACAGCCAGGGCTATGCAGAAAATTTCTGAAAAAAAATAAATTTTCTAAGTCTCCTCTTATCTGTCTGTCCATATAAAGGCTGTGTGTGTGTGTGTGTGTGTGTGTGTGTGTGTGTGTGTGATACATAAATTGCCTATTATGGAAATAGAATCATATGTAGTTTATGTTTAAAACTACACGTTTAGCTTACATTGTAAAAGTTGATTATCTGTGAACTCTGTCCATAAGAAGGTTGGTTATATAGTTAAAGGCCTATTAGATGTAAACAGACTAAGCACATAGAAGAGATATGGAATAAACACAAGACTTTAATTGTTCTCCTAGAACATTATTAACATGGATGCAAAATGTTTCAAAATTTCAGTGTCCAAAGCACTGTCAAAGTAAGTTATCAGCTTACTCCTGAACCTATTCTTATCTCTCTGGGAGATATCACATATCTCCAATAGCTTTTGTCTTGTCACAAATTTTGTTTCAATATACTACTTACAATTTTAAAAAATCCTTAAATTTATCTTAAAAATTAGGAAAAGGAATACAACGGTATCTTCTGTAAAATTATATTTTATAAAAAGGAAAATGCCAAGCCAAGCAACCAACCAACCTACAAACCAACCAACCACAAAACACCTACAATACCACTACCAACCACAATCACAACAACAACAACAAAAACAACAAAGCTGACACAGAGAAGTATGAGAAAGATGATTACCAGCATGGAATTTTCTTGGTCCTAATGACAGTTTTGATTTTTCTATCAGAAAAGAGAACGATGTATATGAGCTACAAAAGAACTGAATTCCAATTGTCATTTTGAAATTAAAATGCAAAGACTTTGGTGATGGGTTAAACAAGGGCAATAATGGCATTATGGGAAGTTATGGAACTCATCTCCTATTATTTTTGCTATTTTTTTCAAGACAGGTTTCTCTGTGTAGTCCTGGCTGTCTTGGAACTCACTCTGTAGACCAGGCTGGTCTCAAACTCAGAAATCCACCTGCCTCTGTCTCCTAAGTGATGGGATTACAGGCATGTGCCACCACTGCAGATCGTATAAATTTTGGAACACATCTTCTATTAAAAGTTCTGAATGCTAGAAGAAGTGCTCTTGCTTTAGATTGGACAAGGAGAATGATAAATATCATTTTTAGCTGATTTGGGGGAAATATGGAAAGAGCTGTTTCAAAAAGAACTATACAAAGAATCAACCAAACCAGGAACTGGTTCTTTGAAAAAATACCAAGATATATAAGCCCTTAACCAAATTAAAAAGTATCCAAATCAACAAAATCAGAAAGGAAAAGGGAGACAAAATAACAGACACTGAAGAAATCCAAAAAAACATCAGATCCTACTACCAAAGCCCATATTCAAAAATACTGGAAAATCTAGATGAAAAGGACAATTTTCTAGTCAGATACCAGGTGCCAAAGTTAAATCAGGATTAGAAAACCATCTAAACTGTCCCACAACCTTAAAGAAATAGAAGCAGTCATTAATTGTCTCCTAACCAAAAAAAGGCCAGGACCAGATGGGTTTAATGCAGAGTTCTATCAGACCTTCAAAGAAGACATCATACCAATACTCTCTAAGCTCTTCTACAAAATTGAAACAGAAGAAACACTACCCAATTTCTTCTATGAAGCCACAATTACTCTGATACCTAAACCATACAAAGACCCTACAAAGAAGGAGAACTTCAGAGCAATTTTCCTTATGAAAAATATTCAATAAAATTCTTGGCGAACAAACCGAAGAACACATCAAAATGATCACTTACCACAATCAAGTAGGATTCATCCTAGGTATGGAGGGATGGTTCAATACATGAATTCTATCAATGTAATCCATTATATAAACAAACTCAATGAAAATAACACATGATCATTTCATTAGATGCTGAAAAATCATTCGTCAAAATCCAATGCCCTTTCATGATTGAAGTCTTGGAAAACTCAGGAAATCAAAGCCCATATCTAAGCATAGTAAATGCAATATACAACAGACCAGTAGCCAACATCAAACTAAATGGAGAAAAGAGGAAAACTCCTCCATTGAGGTCGGATTGCAAGGTGGTAAAACCACTCTGCAAATCAGTTTGGCAGTTCCTCAGAAAAATGGCCAGAGTATTACCTGAGGACTGAGCTATACCACAGGTGGTATACCCAGAATGCTCCAACTAGTAATAAGGACACATGCTCCACTATGTTCATAGAAGCCTTATTTATAGTAGCCAGAAGCTGGAATGAACCCAGATGTCCCTCAACAGAAGAATGGATACAGAAAATGGGGTACATTTACATAATGGAGTACTACTCAGCTATTAAAAATACACTGAATTCTTGAAATTCTTAGCCAAATGGATGGAACTAGAAAATATCATCCTGAGTGAGGTAACTCAAATGCAGAAGAACACACCTGGTATGCACTCAGTGGACATTAGCCCAGAAGCTTGGAATATCAGACACAATTCACAGACTACATGGAGCTCAAGAAGAAGGAAGACCAGTGTTGATACTTTGGTCCTTCTTAGAAGGGGGATCAAAATACCCATGAAAGGACATTCAGAAACAAAGTTTTGAGCAGAGACTGAAGGAAAGGCCATTTAGAGACTGATCCACCTGGGGATCTGTCCCATATACAGTTACCAAACTGAGATATTATTGGGAATGCCAATAAGTGCTAGCTGACAGGAGCCTGATATAACTGTCTTCTAGAGGCTCTGCCAGTATCTGTCAAATACAGTAGTTGATGCTCACAGCCAACCAATGGACTGAGCACAGAGTCTCCAGTGGAGGAGCTAGATAAAGGACCCAAGGAGTTGAAGGGAATTGTGGTGCTGTAAGAGGAACAACAATATGAACCAGCCAGTATCCCAAGAGCTCCCAGGGACCAACCAAAGAATACATGTGGAGGGACCCATGGCTCCAGATGCATATGCAGCAGAGGATGGCTTTGTTGGACATCAAAGGGAGGAGAGACCCTTGGTCTGAGAAGGCTGGATGCCCCAGTATAGGAGAATGGCAGTATAGAGAAGGAGGAGTAGGTGCATTGGTGAGCAGGTAGAGGGGGATGGGTTAGCAGATTTTTTTGTTGGGGGTGGAGAGGAACCAGGAAAGGGGATAACATTCAAAATGTAAATAAAGATTATATCTAATAAAAAAAGGAAAAAAAGAAAGTACAATATAGGCAGTTAGATCTTTGATTCTAAAACCCAGAGGTGATAAAATGTAGGAATTAAAAAAAAAAAAAAAAGCAGTCGGTGTTCAAAGACCTAACGCTGAATGAATTTGAATAGAAGGGAAGTTCTTAGAGTCAGGCATGGGGAAACTCAAGTTTTAGAAGTCTGGATATATCAGCAAAAGAGATTGAAAGAAAGGCCAGAAATGTAGGTTGCCCACAATGATATGATTTTGAAAACAAAAGAGCAATGTGTTTGGAAGACAAAATTATTACCAGAGACCATACTTGTTAGGCCAAATAATATAAGGACTAAACATTAGCCTCTAGGTCTGAAGCATGCTATTTGAAAACCTATAATAGAAATCAATGAGTCTTAGTTTAGAATTATTAGAATGTTGATATGGTGCACTTTAGATTCTGGCAGAAAAAGGAGATATTGACTTGCTCAGTTACACATAAACAAAAAGAGTTAGAATGTGTATTGATTAAAACAAATTATAGCATACAAGAGTATATACTGATATATAATAAGAGAAACAATTTAAGGAGGATCCCTACTGATACTTAATTTAAAATTGATTTTATAACCTTCCAAATACAAATTTGGAATTGGGTATTGTGACAAAACTGACCTGCCAATCTTATTTCTTTTTATTGTTACTATATTGTGATGTGAGAGGCATTTTACTTGTTACATTAGGTAGAGCTGAGTCTTCCTGAAATACTGTTTGCGAGTATTTCATGAATATGAAAGGTCATTATGAATGTCACTTGCTGATATTAAACACAGCACCATGCACCATTGGAGAGAATCATCTTGCATTTAATTAAAGTAGGAGGTTCTTTTGAGCTGTCAGCCAGCTGTCCCAGTCTGCACTGGAGGGAAAATTGGAATTAGAAAAAGCTTGGCAGAGTTAGAAATATGAGTGCCTTCAAGGATCTACTGTTGGGGGTTGCCAAATTTTAAAAGCAATGTCTGAATTCTTACACGCAAGACAAAAGTAGAATAAGCCTAGTGAGATTCCAGTCTCATTTTGGTCTCATGATTACAGAAAAGTCTTAGTATTTTATTGCCCTTGATGTTTTTGTATGTTAGATAAAAAAAGGGTACCTTTATAATATCCTCCCTTCTGCAACCTGCAAAGGCAGAGAGGCCCACTGTAAATAATCAGACTAATTATTTTACACTTTTCATTCTTTAGGCAAGAACAAACCACACTCTAAAAAGGATAAAACCGCATTGTCCTGACACATTTCCCTAGGCTTTACAGGACCGCCTAAGAAGAATTCAGTGTCTCAAGCATTTTTGAGGAATATCTCTTTAGTCCTATTTGGTAAATCCAAACTATATTAATTATTTGATTGTTGCCAAGTGTGATTTAGAATTTGACTCACTGAAAATGCTTAAAATAAAGAAGGCAAAACAAAAGGAAAAATACAAATAAAAAAGATTGAGTTTTTTTTTTAAACCAAATGAAAGCAATTAACTCTTAATTTAAGTTTTAGGTCAATATTTGCATTAAATTCTAGAAACCCTTTTAAATAATCTATCCTTGAGTCACTTAATTTGGGTTGGTTTTAAGAAAAATAAACATTTATTTTTATAAACACAGGTCTTTAAAATAGTCATTATTCAGTTTATTAATCTGGTAGGTGAAAATAAAAAAATATATGCCACTGTTTTTCTTTGCTTGGAGTTCACTAAAAGGAAGAATGAAGCAAGTAAAACACAATAAAATTTAAATGCTTTCATAAATAATATTTATAATCCTTATATGAAAATCAATTATATGTAAGGTACTTATCTTACCAACTAAATTTTGTCAAGAACAAATATGTCCACCATATGTAGGCTTGTTTATGTTTATTTCTTTGCTCCCACAAGATATCAAAAGTTTTAACATTAGTGGAATATTCAGCTTGTCACATTGATTAACATTATTCAGGCAAAACTTAAAATTTTAATTTAGTTGCAGATTCATCTAATAATGTAGTGATAAAGATGAAGAACAGATTGGGTTCATCTCAGACACTGTTTGACTGCTCCTAGCAGTCAGTGAAGTATATCAGTCTGAACAAGACATCACAATCAGTATTCTCCTATATGCACGTCTTTTTTTTTAATTATTTTTATTTTTATTTTTTTTAAGTATTCACTTTATGTCCTGCTCACTGTGTCCCTCCTGGTCGTGTGCACGCACACACACACACACACACACACACACACACACACACAAATAAATAATCCTTTCCCCCTCCCTCTCCACTTCCCCAGATATGTTCCCAACCCTGTCACTTCAAGCCTCTGCAAGGCTAGGCACCTCCTCTCTCACTGAGGCTGGACAAGGCAGCACAGCTAGTAGAACATGTCCCACATACAGGCAACACATTTTGGGATAGCGCCCATTAGTGTTGTTTGGGATCCTCATGAAGGTCAAGCTGCACATCTGCTATGTATGTTTGGAGAGGCCTAGGTCCAGCCCATTTATGTTCTTTGGTCTGTGGTTCAGACTCTGAAAGCCTCAAGGTTCCAGGTTCGTTGACTTTGTTGCTCTTCCTGTGGAGTTTCTATCCCTTCAGGGCCACAATCCTTCCTCCTATACTTCCATTAAGTGTCCCCAAGCTCCATCTACTATTTGCCTGTGGGTGTCTGTGTTGGTCTTAGTCAGCTGCTCGGTGGAGCCCATCAGAGGACAACATGTTCCCGTCTGCAAGCATAACAGATTATCATTATTACTGTTAGGGATTGGTGTTTGCCCATGGGAAGAGTCTCAAGTTGGGCTAGTTATTAGTAGGCCATTTCTTCAGTCTCCATCCCCCCTGCTTGCATTTCTTGTACACAAGATGGATTTTGAGTTGAAAATTTTGTGAATGGATTGGTTTCCTGATCCCTCTACTGGGGGTGGCGGCTGGCTACAAAAGGTGGCCTTTTTGGGTTCAGTGTATACCCGATGGCACACTATGCATGCATCTTACCATCCACATCAATAAAATCTACTTCTAGCTCCACAGTAGTTTGGCTTCTAAGCCCAACTACTCACAGGTTAAACTTTGGTCCTTTTCTGTTTGTTTAAATCGTAATATTTTGCTTATTTTATTATGGGACACCCATAAAATTATACAAATATACTGTGCACGTCCAAGAAATTATTTCTGAGTGATTATTGGAGTTATTTTTATTATCACTCTGTTACAAATAATTTAATAATCGACAATTTCATGAAGAATTCATTTTATACACAAGATGATAAATCTTTAGGAAACAATTTAAGCAATTTCTGTATCAAAGTTAATCACATAATTTTGCAAGATCATGACAGGTTCCTTCTGGAGCGTACCATTTGGGATCTTTAGTAATAATACATTAGAACTTTTGTCTTTGTGTATTGGTAAATCTTATCCATTTACCTTATAAAATTGAATTGACTTTACCTGGCATTTACTGAAGATTATAATTATTTATTTGGCTGGAATCTAATTTTTTTCATTGTAGCTATTTATTTATGCCTTTGCCTTTTCTTTTAATTGAATTCTTTGGTATTCCTACTTTTATTGGTATACAAACAGACCGTACCATAAATAGAAATAAACATCTAATTTTCACATCAGATGATAAGCTTTTCATCTGAGATTATAATACAAAATGGCAATGTTTCCATTTTTATTGATCCTTTAGTTTTTCTTGTATGTTGTTATGTTAGTTTTTAATGGGAAATTTTAATGTCATCAAAACTAATTATTTTAATTTTGTACTTTTTAACTTTTTGATTAATAAAGCAAAATAATTACTAACCTTAACTTTCTAAAGAATTCATCCACATCTTATTTTCATATGTTTGATCATTTGTAGAAATACTTTAATAGTGGTAGAAATATAAAATGTACCACATAAACATTTCTAAAACAGTTTTACAGTGAACCATATACTTACGGTGCAAAAGAAGCTCTTTTTAAAACTTTATGTTTTGAAAAATAACTTCTCATTTCCCCCTATTTGAATGCCATAAGACCATTTTCTTTCTTTGAATTGTGAATTATGAGTATGTTTAATGAGGGAAATGTATTGTTTTGATTCTGTGAGTCATTTGTTTCTTCAAATTAAGATCCTAATAATCACTTTCTATGTTTCATGCAACAAAATTTTGCATATCCATTTTTCATCATTATAACTGCAGGGGAGAGGAATTATGGGACATATGGTGGGGGGTAACTGGGAAAGGGGAAAGCCTTTGGAATGTAAACATAGAATATAGAAAATAAAAAAAAATAACTGCATTATTTCTATCTCTTGGTTACTGTGACTAGAACTGTTAGATATGCACCCATATGTATGCATATATTCAAGTAATACCTACAAGAACTACATGTAATAGTATACAAATAGAAAATTGGAATTGATGTATCACATAGTAACTCAAATTTTATGTTTTGACAGCTCGCAGGTAGTTTTACACAGAGCCTGACTTTGCATTCTGTGCAAACTACAGCAGAACTCGAATTCCTTATATCTCCTTGCCTTTACTTGTTTTCAGCAAACACACACACACACACACACACACACACACGCACACGCACACGCACACGCACACGCACACACACACACGCACACACACACACGCATAATCCCAATAGGTAATATGATCATTTCATGTGTTTTTGCATTGTAGTACCAAAATAATGATTAATGTTTATCATGTGTTCCTATACTTGTGAACACTACTCTTTGATAATATACTTTGAAGGCAATGTAGTTACCTATTTTTTCTTTATGACATTGCATACGTTGTATCAGTTAATGACATAGTGTTGATATATGATAGCTGAAATGATATGTTCTATTAGGTCCATAGTAATATTACTTATATGGCAATGTGCAATGTATGAAACACCCAAAATGTTAGAGACATTCACATTGTTGAAGCTTTAAGAGTTTCATCAGGTAGAGATTCATCATTTGTACTAAATTTAAATGAATAAATAAAAATGTTTGATACCTCCTAACCTAAAAGATATCAATACACCATTTACAGGCCTCTTTGTATTTGGGGACATTATACTAGATTAAATGATGCTGTAAAATTCATTTACTAGGTTTCCTATAAGGACCCCAGCATGTAATATATCCCATGACACCAAAAGAAGGTTTTATAAGAGATTTAGACTTTTATAGAAATGGATAAAGCCTCATGGACAAGGAGGCAAAAACAAATTGTAAAATGCTAGATTTGCTTGTGGTATATAATTATAGTTAGTATTTATGAAATATAACTTGGGAATTTCCATGAATATTATTATATTCACTGGAATAATATGTTTAGATCATATTCACCAAATACATAATTTCTTTGGAATATCAGTTTAGATTGCACTTTTGATCTGTGGTAGGTATACAGTTCCTGAACCAAGAATAACAAATAACTGTACAATCAGAAATCTTTTCAGATTAATCAAACCAGAAATCCAGGTAAGTACATTAGTGAAACATAGGAAAATAAAGAGATATGTTCAATATTAGGCCTGTGTTGCTAAAAAGGTACAAAGGTACAAAGAAGTGATATATTAAGTAGTCAAAGATCCCAAGTTATCATTGTTCAGGAACGTTGTACTAGAAGATATAACTACGGACCCATGGGATACTATCTACTAACATTTAAATAAGGAAATATAACTATCCAGTCTTAGTTTCTAGTTATGATTATTTGGTACACTGGTGAGGGTTAATCTGTATTTCTGATGTAGTATAGCTTCAAGCTTCATACTGGCATAGTCCTGATAATGTTGAGATGAATTCCCCTAATCAAAGGATACTAAGCTACATATAGGCCTATAACCTAATATTAAAAAGAGCTATCCTGAGTTTGGAATGTAGGCTATAGTTATTAGGTGAGTTAGTAGTTTGAAAGAAACAACAATAGGCCACCTATTTCTAACTCACAAATGTTAGAAAATAAATGTGTGGCATAAGGAAAAGTATTGTGTAGGTCAAAGTCAGTCACCACTGATGACCCTTTGCATATGTCTCTGCAATTCTACAGTCACATCTTTAAACTTCTATCTGTAGTATGTTGCTTTATGAAGCATGTGTTTACAATGTTCTGATTTACTTAAATTTTCCCAGCTGAAAGTATTGAATGAATATACACGCAGATTGAGTGAAAATTATTCTGTGTAAATCTACAAATAATACATTGACCTCAATGATAAATTATAAAAAAATGCCTGAAATGAATATCACACAAGTGTTGCATTACAATGAGGCTTTTGATATTTTCAAGTGATCGAGGAAATATTTTTCACTCATGATATTAGATCCAAATGTATTGCCATCTATACCAGTCATGATTCTCTTCTTGTTTCACTTGGTCAGTGGCTGATGGCTTTCTTAGACTGGGAAAGGGGGGATGATGATAAACCATTTTGGACTCTTTAAATCTAATCTTGTCATATCTTCCTTTATATCAGCACTATGAAAGAGAAGAGGATTAAGGTGACAAGTATTAGAATGAGTGTTATGTAATATAAGGAGATTCTACCTAGGATGTCAAGATCAGAGGTAATTCAAAATAAGCAATATCACTCATTATTTATGAATTGTAATTTAATTGCCCAGAGGCTCCACATATACTAAATTTACCATGTGCCTATGTGAAACAGTCCTATTGTAAATATCATCTTTTTTTAATGAATCGATTTAGAAAGCTAAGTAACTTGGACAATGTAGTATATTTCCAAAAGAAAAGATCTGTGTTGACTACCCAGTAAGACTGTCTGATCATATCGGAAGACCTTCTAAGTATGTTTAATCTGGATGGAATGCAGACAAACCCCTTTGACATGCATCTAATCCCTTTAATCCCTCTGGCTAGAATCCTTTAGTATACACCTTTAGTTCCAAACAATGAAGTCTAATAGAGGGTCAGATAAAGATTTGACAGATGGAGTGATAGGATACACCCAACTCTCTGGAGTAAAGCTATTTAAGAATAGCACAGGGAAAGTGAAGGAGAACAATCAGTTCAGTCAGTAAATTGGAAGCTATGTCAGTAAACTAGTTAGGAGTCATGGCAGTGTAGTAGAGTTGAGTTTCTTCATGAGTTCATGTAGTTCAGTGAGGGTCAGCAGAAGCAGTTGAAGACAAAGAATAACAAGGAGCAAAAAGATTAGAATCGAGGAAAGGGTATATCATTTGAAATGTAAATAAATAAAATATCCAATGGAAAAAATCAATTAGTTTAAGGCCAACAAGAGCAATTTGGTGAGAAACTGATAAAAGCTCGATTGGATCAATCTGGTTGTGGAGGAGTTTGAGACAGAACAGATGAATTGAAATAGCCATCCAGAGTGCAGAAAGCAGTAGAAAGGGTGAGCTTATTTAGCAGTAATCCTCCTAGATGACAATTGCAGCAGGAGAATAAAAGTCAGTTTTATAACATACCATATTTGTCTTTCTTGGTCTGAGCTACCTCACTCAGAATTTATCAGCATTTGCCTGCATATTTCATGATGTACTTATATTTTATTATTATTAGATATATTATAGATATCTAATAATTATTAGATATATTCTTTATTTGCATTTCAAGTATTGTCCCCTCTCCTGGTTTCCATGCCATCCCCCAACATCCCCTAATACATACTCCCTCCCCCTGATCACCAATCCACCCACTATTGCTTCCCTGTCCTGGCATTCCCCTATACTGGGGCAGATAGCCTTCTTGACAAATATGGAGCAGGACATTCTCAGACAAACATTGAACTGAGCATAGGGTTCCCAAATGGAGGAGTTAGAGAAAGGAACCAAGGAGCTGAACGGGTTCGTAGCCCTATAGGAGGAACAACAATATGAACCAACCAGTACCCCCTAGAGCTTCCAGGCACTAAGCCACCAACCAAAGAGTACACATGGAGGGACCTGTGGCTCCAGGTGCATATGCAGCAGAGGATGGCCTTGTTGGACATCAAAGGGAGGAGAGGACCTTGGATGTATTTATTTTTAATGGTTGAGCAACATTTCATTGTGTAAAAGACAGCATTTTTAGCAAATGATGCTGGTCTAACTAGACATCTGCATGAAGAAGAATGCAAATAGATTCACTTTTATCACCCTGAAAAAAATCTCAAGTCCAAGTGGATCAAAGACTTCAATGTAAAACCAGATACCCTAAATCTGATAAAAGAGAATGTGGGGAATAGCCTTGATTCATTCATGCAAGGGAAAACTTTGTGAACAGAATACCAACAACTCAATCCCTAAGATCATCAATTAATAAATGAGACCTCATGAAACTGAAAAGTTTCTGTAAGGTAGAGGACAAAAGACAAAATGGTTACCTACAGAATGGGAAAATATCTTCACCAAACCTACATCTAACCGAGGGCTAATACCCAAAACATTCCATAGGATTTTACTTTAGGCAATGCACAATAAAATATTTTTGTTGTTGCTGCTTTTTGTTTTTAAAGACAGGGTTTCTCTGTGTAGCCCTGACTGTCCTGGACCTCACTGTGTAGACCAGGCTAGCCTAGAACTCCGAAATCCATCTGAAAATCTTGCATGCTCATGGGTTGGCAGGATTAACATAGTTAAAATGGCAATCTTGCCAAAAGCAATATACAGAATCAACTCAATCCCCATCATAATCTCAACTCAGCATTAGAAAGAGCAATTCTCAAATTCATCTGGAATAACAAAAAAACCAGGATAGCTAAAACTATTCTCAACAGTAAAGAACTTCTTGGGGAATCAGTGTCCTGGACCTCAAGCAATACTACATAACAGTAGTGTTTAAAACTGCATGTTATTGGTACAGTGACAGGGAGGTGGATCAAAGGAATAGGATTGAAGACCCAGAATTGAACCCACACATCTATGGCCAATTGATCTTCAACAAAGGAGCTGAAAACATCCAGTGGAAAAAAGATAGCCTTTTCAACAAATGGTGCTGGCTCAACTGGATGTCAGCATGCAGAAGAAAGATAATTGATCCACTCTTATCTCCTTGTACTAAGTTCAACTCCAAGTAGATCAAGGACCCCCACATAAAACCAGACACACTGAAACTAATAGAAAAGAAACTGGGGAAGACCCTCGAGAACATTGGCTCAGGGGGGAAGTTCCTGAACAGAACACCAGTAGCTTATGCTCTAAGATCAAGAATAGACAAATGGGACCTCATAAAATTGCAAAGTTTCTGTAAGGCAAAAGACACTGTCAAAAGAACAAATTGGCAACCAACAAATTGGGAAAAGATCTTCACCAACCCTAAATCTGATAGTGGGCTAATATCCAATGTATACAAAGAACTCAAGAAGTTAGACCCCAGAAAACCAAATAACCCTAACAGAGGAAATTAAGGTAAATATTCAAGGTAAGTTTATTTTATTTATTTCCCCTTCTACAAGTTTGAATTTTGTTTGGCTTGAGCTAGAATGTAACTTGATCACACATTTTTAATACATATCAGCTCACATGTTCATTTGCTCTATTGTGACTAGAAATCTCTTTTTTTTGTGGCTCTTACCATGTTTTTCACATTTTCTTCTACAGAGAACCCTGAGCCTTAAGGGAAATAGTAAGATAGAAATATGTCACTTAGGATTAAATAATCAAACGCTCCTCAGTACCTGAATATTGTCCAGTTATGGGTCTCTCTGGTAATTGCGATCTAATATAATAAGAAATTTCTCTGAAAAGTACTTGGCTTAACCAGAAAGCTGGTTTTGCAATGATACCTGCTATGAGATGGAAAATATGTTTTTATTTATTTATTTATTTATTTATTTATTTATATGCTTTCTGTTTTATTTTATTTTATTTTCTATATTCTTTGTTTACATTCCAAATTATTTTCCCTTTTCTGGTTTCCCCCTCTCCGTAAGTCCAATAAGTCCTCTTCACTCCCCCAGTTCCCCAATCTGACTTCTCCCACTCCTCTGTCCTAGCAATCCCCTACAATGCTGCATCAAGCCTTTCCAAGACCTGAGCCCTCTCCTACCTTCTTCTTTGGAATGATGTGGGTTGTGTTTTGGGTATTCTGAGCTTCTGGGCTAATATCCACTTATCAGTGACTGCATTCCATATGTGTTCTTTTGTGGATGATTTACCTCACTTAGTATATTTTCCAGTTCCAATCATTTGTCTAAGAATTTCATGAATTCATTGTTTTTCATTGATAAGTATTATTCCATTGTGTAAATATACCACATTTTCTGTATCCATTCATCCATTGAGGTACATCTGGGTTCTTTCCAGCTTCTGACTAGTATAAATAAGGCTGCTATGAACATAGTGGAGCATGTGTCCTTATTGCATGCTGGAGAATCTTCTGGATATATGCCCAGGAGTGGTAAGCAGGGTCCTCCAGAAGTGTCATGCCCGGTTTTCTGAGGAACCACCAAACTGATTTCCAGAGTGGCTGTACCAGCTTGCAATCCCACCAGCAGTGGAGGAGTGTTTCTCTTTCTCCACATCCTTGCCAACACCTGCTGTCTCCTGAGTTTTTAATCTTAGACATTCTGACTGGTGTGAGGTGAAATCTAAGGGTTGTTTAGATTTGCATTTCTCTAATGACTAATGATGTTGAACATTTCTTAAGGTGCTTCTCAGCAATCCGCAGTTCTTCTGGTGAAAATTCTTTGCTTAGCTCTGTACCTCATTTTTAATAGGATTATTTGGTTTTCTGGGGTCAAACTTCTTGAGATCTTTGTATATATTGGATATTAGCCCTCTATCAGATTTAAGGTTGGTGAAGATCTTTTCCCAATTTGTTGGTTGCCACTTTGTCCTTTTGACTGTGTCCTTTGCCTTACAGAAATTTTGTAATTTTATGTGGTCCCATTTGTCAGTTCTTGATCCTAGAGCATAAGCTATTGGTGTTCTGTTCAGGAAATTTTCCCCTGTGCCCATGTACTCAAGGGTCTTCCCCATTTTCTTTTCTATTAGTTTTAGTGTGTCTGGTTTTATGTGGAGGTCCTTGATCCACTTGGTGTTGAGCTTAGTTCAAGGAGATAAGAGTGGATCAATTCACATTCTTCTGCATGCTGACCTCCAATTGAATCAGCAGCTATCTTTTTCCACTGGATGTTTTCAGCTCCTATGTCAAAGATCAAGTTACCATAGGTTTATGGGTTCATGTCTGGATCTTCATTCCTATTCCATTGATCCACCTGCCTGTCACTATACCAATACCATGCAGTTTTTAACAAAACTGCTCTGTAGTATTGCTTGAAGTCTGGGATACTGATTCCCCCAGAAGTTCTTTTACTGTTGAAAATAGTTTTAGCTATCCTGTTTTTTTTGTTATTCCAGATGAATTTGAGAATTCTCTTTCTAACTCTATGAAGAATTGAGTTGCGATTTTGATGGGAATTGCATTGAATCAGTATATTGCTTTTGTCAAGATGGCCATTTTAACTATACTAATCCTGTCTATCCATGAGCATGGAAGATTTTTCCATTTTCTGAGGTCTTCAATTTCCTTCAGAGACCTGAAGTGATTGTCTTACAGATCTTTCACTTGTTTGGTTAGAGTCACACAAAGATACTTTATATTGCTTTTGGCTATTGTGAAGTGTGTCCTTTCCCTAATTTCTTTCTCAGCCTGTTTATCCTTTGAGTATAGGAAGGCTACTGATTTGCTTGAGTTGATTTTATGACCAGCCACTTTGCTGAAGTGGTTTCTCAGCTGTAGGATTTCTCTGGTGGAGTGTTTGGGTCACCTAATTATACAATCCTATCATCTGCAAATACTGATAATTTGAGTTTTTCCTTTCCAATTTGTATCTCTTTGCCTTCCTTATGTTTTCTAATTGCTCTAGCTAGTACCTCAAGTAATATATTGAAAAGATATGGGGAGAGAGGACAGCCTTGTCTATTCCCTGATTTATTGGGATTGCTTCATGTTTCTCTCTATTTAATTTGATGTGGCTACCAGTTTACTGTATATTGCCTTTACTATGTTTAGGTTTTGGCCTTGAATTCCTGTTCTTTCCAAGACCTTTAGCAAGAAAGGATGCTGAATTTTGTCAAATGCTTTTCAGCATCTAATAAAATGACCATGTGGGTTTTTTCTTTGAGTTTATTTATGTAGTGGATTGTATTGATAGATTTGCATATATTGATCCATCTTTGCATCCTTGGGATGTAGCATACTTAATCATGGTGAATGATCATTTTGATGTGTTCTCGGTTTTGGTTGGCAAGAATTTTATTGTGTATTTTTGCATTGACATTCATAAGGGAAATTGGCCTGAAGTTCTCTTTCTTTGTTGGATCTTTGTGCTTTTGGTATCATCATAATTGTGGCTTCGTAGAACGAGTTGGGTAGTGTTCTTTCTGTTCCTATTTTGTGGAATTTTTTGAAGAGTATTGATGTTAGGTCTTCTTTGAAGGTTTGATAGAATTCTGCATTAAAACCATCTAGTCCTGTGCTTTTTTATTGGTTGGAAGACTTTTTTTGACCCCTTCTATTCCTTTAGGGGTATCAGACTATTTAGATGATCTATTTGATCCTGACTTAATTTTGGTATTTGGTATCTGTCTAGGAAATTGTCCATTTCCTCCAGATTCTCCAGTGGTGTTGAGTATCAGCTTTTGTAGTAGGATTTAATGATTTTTTTGTACTTACTCAGTTTCTGTTGTTATATCTCCCTTTCATTTTTAATTTTGTTAATTTGGATACTGTCTCTGTGTCCTTTGATTAGTCTGGCTAAGGGTTTATCTATCTTGTTGATTTTCTCAAAGAACCAGCTCCTGGTTTTGTTGAATCTTTGTATGGTTCTGTTTGTTTCTACTTGATTGATTTCAGCTCTGAGTTTGATGATTTCCTGTCTTCTACTCCTCCTGGGTGAATTAGCTCCTTTTTGTTCCAGGGCTTTCAGGTGTACCATTAAGCTCCTAGTATATGCTCTCTCCCGTTTCTTTTTTGAGGCACTCAGGGCTATGAGATTTCCTCTTAGCACTGGTTTCATTTTGTCCCATAGATTGGGGTATGTTGTGCCATCATTTTCATTAAATTCTAAAAAGTCTTTGATTTCTTTCTTTATTTCCTCTTTGGCCAAGGTATCATTGAGTAGAGTATTGTTCAGTTTCCATGTGTATGTGGGCTTTCTGTTGTTTTTGTTGCTATTGAAGACCACTCTTATTCCATGGTGATCTGATGGGAGGCATGGGATTAGTTCAAACTTCTTATATTTGTTGAGGTCTGTCTTGAGACCAATTATATGATTGATTTTAGAGAAGGTACCATGAAGTGCTGAGAAAATGGTATATTCTTTTGCTTTAGGATGAAATGGTCTGTATACATCTGTTCAATCCAATTGGTCCAAAGCTTCAATTAGTTTCACCGTGTCTCTTTTTAGTTTCTGTTTTCCTGATCAGTCCATCGAGGAGAGTGGGGTGTTGAAGTCACCCACAATTATTGCGTTTGGTGCAATGTGTGCTTTGAGATTTAGTAAAGTTTCTTTTACAAATGAGGGTGCCCTTGCATTTAGAGCATAGATGTTCAGAATTGAGAGTTCCTCTTGGTGGATTTTTCCTTTGACCAGCAAGAAGTGTCCTTCTGTTTCTCTTTTGATGACATTAGGTTGAAAGTCAATTTTATCTGATAGTAGAATGGCTACTCCAGCTTGTTTTCTGAGACCATTTGCTTGTAAAATTGTCTTCCACACTGTTACTCTAAGGTAGTGTTTGTCTTTGACACTGAGGTGTGTTTCCTGTATGCAGCAAAATGTAGGGTCCTGTTTATGTATACAGTGTGTTAGTCTATGTGTTTTTATTGGGGAATTGAGTCCATTGATGTTAAGAGATATTAAGGAATAGTAATGATTTCTTCCTGTCAGTTTTGATGTCATTTTTATATTTGAGTGGTTATCTTCTTTTGGGTTTGATGAAAGAAGGTTACTATCCTGCTTTTTCCATGGTGTAGTTTCCCTCCATGTATTGGTGATTTCTGCCTATTATTCTTTGTAACCCTGGGTTTGTGGAAAGATATTGTTTAAATTTGTTTTATTCACGGAATATCTTGCTTTCTCCATCTTTGGTGATTGAGAGTTCTGCTGGGTATAATAGTTCTTATGTTTTCCTTTTGCCATCAGGTTATTTCTGTAGTTAATTGGTCTTGTTGCCACTGGCTGGTGCTTGAACCTCCTGTGAGCCTGTAAGGCTATTTCCACACCGCTGGATTACTGTGTTTCCCCCGGCACTGATTGCTGATGTGCTGCCCTCCTCTTGGGTGCCATTGGAGCCCTGGTGTATCTTGCCCCAAGCAATGTTATACTTGGGTTTTCTCTGTGAACCTGGTGTTTCCTGTCTGCTCTGTCAGGGAGTGGAGATGGCGGATGCTGTGGGACCTTTTCCAAGTGCTGATCACTCTGCAGGGCAAATGACCCCTGACAGGGCTGGCATACAGTTGGCCCGCAGACCTGCCCAGGCCCTGGGTGCAGGCAGAAGCCTGACAGGCTGAGACCCAAGCAATGATAGACTCAAGCTATGTCTGTGTACCTGGCGCTGTCTGTTAGATCTGTTTGGAGTCCGGGAGCCAAGATGGTGGAGAGTCCCTCCAAGTACAGATCAGTCTCCAGGACAAATGACCCCCGACAGGGTTGGCACACAAAAGTCCCATAGAGCTACCCAGGCCCTGGGTACATGCAGAAGCCTATTAGGCTGAGACCTAAGCGATATTAGACTCAGGCTATGTCTGCATATCTGGCGCTGCCTGTCAGATCTATCCGGTGTCCTGGAGCCAAGATAGGAAAATATATTTTAACAGATTGACACTGCATATAACAACCACATTTTCCATGGCAACACTCATGACCAGAAGTAGATGTCCAACACAGGAGTGACTCATGAGTGTGTGTGTGTGTGTGTGTGTGTGTGTGTGTGTTTCTGTCTGACTGTCTGTGACTATATCTGTATGTTTGCAAGACAAAGAATGAAACATTAAGAAAATATGAAGGATATATTTGGGAGGAGTTTGGAGAGGCAAGAGACAGTGGAGAAAGAAGAAATACAGCTCATTACTGTATATGTTTTGTTCTGCACTTAGGAAAGAGTTTTTACATCCCAGTCAATTTGAATGATTGGTTGGAGAACTAGATACTTGTATGAACATGGATGAGTTCCTTAGAATATATTGGAAGTAGATGATAAATCTTTCTACTTCTTGAATGCTGACATTATTTTAATTATTTCCATTATAACCTCAATCACAGTTACAGCTGTTAAGAGATCCACAAAGGTTGCGACTTCAAAGCTGAACTGATGCTGCCAAACAGAGCAAGTTTGGATCTGCTCATTCTCCCTCCTGCTCTTCTGTCAGACACCATAACCACACCCATGCTCTTTCCAGAAGCATACACTTTGAGCTATGTCTTATAGTTATAGGACTATAAAAAGGCATTATTTAGCACATGTGCTTGTGTGCACATACACACAAACACACACATATATTATAATATATGTTGCCAAATATAATTTTGTGGGACCTAGAACAACTCTATTTCGCACTTATACAAAAGATTTATTTCTGAGGATTTTATTTAATTTGATCAAGGTTTATATGAGCTAAAAGGCTACAAACAAATACTGAGCAGAGTATTAGTTCCTAAGTATTTTCTTAGCTTTGACATCTTTGCCATGCTGCTTGGGTGGAGCAGATGGTTAGATGACTGGTACCATCTCACTGTGTTAATAATCATCATCACTGTGTCACTGAAGTGTTGCTTACATCCTGTTTGTTTTTCTTCTTCTTCTCCCATAATTTACATTTTCCTTTCATGTATACCACAGACACCTGATTTTTTTATGCTTTAAAACCTGCTATGAAAAACCTTCTTGATATAGAAAGAAAAAAATATAATGAGTCTGTGATATATAAGGTGACTAATGAAGTGTTAAACTCAGTATTCCCTTTCCCTAAAATTCTTGGGCATGATGTGTCTATTTTTCTCACCAGCAGTCATGCAAGCTTTTAAAAATTAAGATACTTGGGGCAACCTTCATTTTATGACGCCAAAGGAAACAGTCATTAAGGTGTGTATTCTGTGACATGTGTAGCACATAAAATGTAAAGGTGATACACCTAATTATATGGTAGAGAATCAGAACTGCTTCATAAATAAAATTGCTACCGTATGGATGCTTCTTTGCAACCAGCAATATCCTGTCAAGTCAGCTTTTACATGTGCTGTATTTGGCACTAAACCTTATGTTCTCATATATTATTCCTTCTTTCCAGTTTCTGCTTTAGAAACGTTGACGGGTAATGAATGTATAAGACTCATGCGAGCCAAATTTCCATGTTCTTTTGTGACAGGATACTCTAAGAGATGGCATGTCTAATACATACTGCCAGTGTAAAGTGAAAATTTAATCAAATTGGGAAGAAATGCTCAGTGTGTAGAACCAAAGCCTGTGTGGTTGGGGAATACAGGAGACTGGGTGATTGAACAGACCCTGCAGTCAAGATGAGTAAGATCAATGAGAACATAGTATGGAAAGAATTGATTTTTATCCCAAGCAAATTTGAGACCCACATATACCCTGATTATATGTCCTCTTGATTTTCATATAGGGAAAAACATCCATATGGTTTTCAATGTAAATTATTGTCCAAATTATTAATATTATTTGAAATTATTGTATTTAAATGTAAACTTTTTAATATACTGTGTATTATAATTTACTTTTTTATCTTTTGAAAATTTTATATAAATACATCATTTTTCTTCCTTTTTTTTACTCCCTATAACATGTAAAGTGTTATTTCTATTTTCTGAATTCAAAGCCATTTTTTCTATAATATGTGAATCTTTTTTTAATACCGTACACTTTATTATGACATTTATTTCTGTACATTTTCTTTCTAAATTTACACTCAATGAGCTATTCAATAGCTCATTACAAATGCCTTTTTTTGGTAAAACAAAGCTAATGGATTATATGTGATTAGCATCTGCAGGTTTTTTTAAGTTACAGTATAAAAGTGTTGCAATAAAATTTAAAGAAAAATCCATTTCTACAAAAAGTATGTTTTTCACAATCCATATGTGATATGTCACAGATGTATTATAAGTAATGATGCAAACCATAATTATGCCCATGATTTACTCTCTAGATATTTCTTACCTCTGAAAAAATTATCTAACAGAAAATAAACTTTGTAATGAATTGTAGTTTAAGAAGTATTTTAGAATAGAATATAAAGAATATAAAAATGATTTTACATTCCAAAAACAAATCATCTTAACATAAAACAGGCAGCTTTATTTTTTTAAAAGATGTAACATCTATAACTTTCTAAATTTATGTACATATTAAATTCTTTACAATATCTATCAAGATTAACTTTAAGAGCTTAGAAAACTATAATACTTTAGAAATTTCACAGTTTTTTAATACTTAATAACTGCATAGGAAAAAAATATATATATATACTTACGGGTTCTTTTTCTTGATTTCCTGTTCATTTTAATTATTTTCATATGTACTTTCCATTCTTTTAAACATGATATTTAAAAATGTTTTATTGAATTCTAATATTTCTATTGTCACGGAGCTACATAATCTAATATAGAATTCTTTACAACATCATATAATTTTATTAAAATGAGTTTTGTTGACAGCAGAAGATATAAATACTAAATTTACTACTAATAGTTAAAGCTATATAAAAATCAGGAAAAGAGCATCTACAATGAGTTGGGAAAGGAAACATGGTCAGATGACACGATTTTGTGTGAAAAGTGTGTTTTAATATTTTTAGATGAAGACACTGCTGAAAACGTGGACATAGTTTTAGAATATTAAGAGGAAAGTACCTGCAGAAAGCACTACTGTGCTAAGAATATTACAAAGAGATGTGGACATCTCTGATACTCATGCTGAAGATATTCCTTTGATCTGGTCCCAATTCTCTTACAGTTGCTCCCATGGAATCCTACATAACTGTAAGAATATATGATGCCTGATTAGAAATGATATTTTCTTCATATTTTTAACTTTTTTGGCTAAATTTCAAACAATTATCCCAAAATGAAGTAGTTTTAGGGCCGTAGAGATGGCTTACCTGTTATGAGCAGTGACAGCTTTTTCAGGAGACCTTATTTGAGTTCTTAAGACTTCTATGGTAACTGACAACCATATGTAATACTAGTCCTAGTTGGTACCATCTTCAAGCTTCAGACTCAGACATGCACTCTTACACAAATATTGTTTTAAAAATTATAGAAGAAAAACTATCCTTTTAGTTTTTCCTTTAAATATTTAAAATGTGTTTAATATATTTGAGACATGTTCACCCCTTACAAACTTCTCTTATCTCTCTCCCAAGCTCACTAAAACTCTCTGTCACAATAAATGTAACACAAAATATTAGGACACTTTTTGGTCTGTTTTGGTTTGTTTGAGCCAAGACCTCCATTGCAGGTTCACTTGAAACCACCCACTGCTACATCAGCAATGGCTACACTACTAAAGGCAATGAGGCCACTTCCCACTGTAGCTGTCAACTGCCAATAGTTCCTCAGTTCGGTATGAGTGGGGCCTCAGAAGTCTCTTCCCTGCATGATTGAATACTGACAAGCTCAGCCTTGGGTAACCTCAGATGCTGTGATATTATGTCCCACATATGTTCCATGACTCTCCTTGCCACATTCAACACTTACACTTTTCTGCCCCCTTTTGCAATGCTTCATGCATGATATAGAGATTCAATGGAGAACACTCAGCAGCCACTAATTCTCGGTAATTTAACTTGCTGTTGTTTTTTGCAGGCTCCTCTAGTCTAGCATTATAAACATGCATATTTGGAGACAATTTGATAACACATCCATTTAGTAAGACAATACTAATACTTGACCCCTGGTGGAGCGAGCCTCATATCTAATCTGAATACATCTGTTCCTCATATAACAGCCATGTCACAGTTATACCATGGGGAACAACTTGCCTGGAAGTTTGTTATTATAGCATCAACAAGTGCTTATTGACAGGAGGCTGACATAGCTATCTCCTGAGAGTCTCTGCCAGTGCCTGAAAAATACATAGGTGGATGCTCTCAACCACCCATTGGACTGAGCACAGTATCCTCTATGGAGGAGCTAGAGAAAGGATCCAAGGAGCTGAAGGGGTTTGCAACACCATAGGAGGAACAACAATATGAACCAACCAGTACCCCCAGAGCTCCCAGTGACTAAACCACCAACCAAAGAGTACATGTGGAAGGACCCACGGCTCCATCTACATATGTAGCAGGAGATGGCCTTGTAGGACATCAGAGAGAGGCAAGGCCCTTGGACCAGTGTAGGGAAGTGATAGGACAGGGAAGCAGGAGTGGGTGTGTTAATGAGCAGGGGCAGGAGGAATGGGATGGGGAGTTTTCAGAGGGGAAATGAGGAAAGGGGATAACATTTGAAATGTAAATAAAGAAAATATCTAATTAAAAATACAGTATTTGAGTTGTGAAAACTGCCCTTACAACATATATATACTGTGTGCCATTCCCAGAACCTCAAAACACACTACTGCTAGTTTCATTTATTCTATGGCATTCAGATACTTATTTTCATGTTTAAGATTCCATGAAGGCAAATGACCAGCTTTCAAAATATTAACAGGTATATGTAAACTGCCAACCAAAGAAAAAAATTAAACGTCCTACCCAACTCTAAAGCTTACAAATCAGAACAGTTAACAGTATGGAGCAATGCACTCAAGGGTGCAATACTAGCACTTATACCCGAGGGATATAGAACAGACATTTACTTTGACTTAAGACTTTCTCAATAAGATGGCATTCATACCTTCTACTCAAACCTAAGCTAAAGTTTGAAGCTAGTGAGGTAGATCTAGAGAAGAACCTACTATTGCAGAAGTTTCTAAATGAATTTAATCTTCCACTCTCTTCTAAATACCTCTCCTTATATCCACAATAAATATAGTTCTCACCCATTTCAGAGCAGTGTCTTTCAGCAGATATAGACACCATCATGAAAAATATATAACTGGTAAAAATACAGAGCACTATGAAGTGTGCATTCTCATTTGATACATCTACTATGTAACCACTATATCCAAAGTTGTGTGTTGGGGGCAATAAGATTCTTAAAGCCAGGTGGCCATAAAATCTCAACAACATGCAAGGCTAAACATGACCTATAATTTAAGAACACCAGTTGACATCCAATTGTCAACGGGATCATGGAAATTTCACAGTATTTCCCCCAACAGATGAAAAGCTACAGGCAATTAATGACTGGCAAAAGAGGGAGAATCAGTCCTCTCTATGGATAATACTGTGATATGTTAGCCAAATGCAGTTAGTTAGACTTAAACACATGTACATATCAACCACACAAAATGGATTCAGCAATTTTTATATAAGTGCAATATATATACATGTTGTATATTGTATATATGTATATGTAATATTACATATATATGTATAATATATGTATTTTGTTTTTGTATAACAATAATAATTTAAAAAGTAGTTATGAATTGAAATTGAGTCAGGGTGGGCATGGAAAGAATTGGAAAAGGAAGAGACTATGATGAAAATGTAGTAATATAATATTGACTCATGCAAGTATCAAAATATAATAAAATAAATATTTTGTTAAAGCTCATTTGCAGGAAACCAACCAAACTACACTTGTCTAAAATATTTGTAACAATACAGTCTTACAAACAAACACAACTAAGAAAATCTGAAACTCCATGTATAATGAATGTTGGTTGGTTGCTCAAGGGCAGCTTGATACTTTCACCTTCAGTCTGGTATTTATTTTTCTAAAGAGAGAGCAGGGAAATGATAGTAACTGTTTAAATGAGGAATACAATAAGCTATAGAAGTATGACCATTTTTAAAACCAGGAAGAGAAGCATGTGCTTTTCTTCATTTAGATAAGAAAGAATATAGACATGGTAAAGTTTCTAGATTACAGAAAAATGACAGATAATAGATAAGAGGATAGTAGATAGACAGAGAGATAATCTACCTTAGTGTTTTGTGACAGTTCTAACTATCAAGGTAACTAAATTATAAATGTGTTCAAGGTAAATAATTTCTTTGGTCAGTTACAGTGAAAATATATTTTTTAAGTTCTTTAGATAAATATAAAAGGAATTAAATTGATAACTTTTGGGAAATGACAGAACACAGGAAGAGAATCAGCATTTCTGTTTCTTAAGAATCTGGTATCTTATAGGAGTTTAGAGAAGAAAGGGACTCTCCATAATTAAATTTAAAAAAGCAAATCAAAGCTTTTAGTCAGCATGATTGGGACATACTGAAATAGAGGAAGAGAAAACAGTAAGAGGTGGGAATGCCAGAGAGAAAAAAAGACAGTGATATATATATATATATCTCGATATATATATATATATATATATATATATAGATATATATTTATATTTATATTTATGTTGCCCCAAATAATAACAGTACTTGTCAGCTCTCATAACCAGGCATCCAAAAGTAAACCAAGTTCAGCAAGAGGAATTATAGGCTCCGCTTACATTTCTAGGCATCCCTCTTGGTTCTGTGCTTCTTAGAATACTGACTGTATTGTAGGAGAGTACCAGAACAGAGAAATTGTAGGGAGGTGATTGGGGAATAGTTGGGGGGAGAGGACTTATGGGACGTATGGTGGAGGGGGAACTGGGAAAGGGGAAAGCCTTTGGAATATAAACAAAGAATATAGAATACAAAGAAAGAAAAAAAAAAGAATACTGACTGTATTCTCCAATGTGTCGCTTTCATCACTACAATATGGCACTTGATCTATCAGTCTCTGAGGTACCAGAGCTGTTTATCCCTGGAAAAGTGATATTGGAAACACCACACTGAAACTTTAATTCACATTCTTCTTTCTAGGCTTCTTGATTCAAATCAGATCCCTTGACTTTCCAAACTAGTCACTGTTGATGAAATAATCCTTCATTCGTTTGATTGGAAACAGAGCATGGAAAAGAACCATGCACTAAAGATAAAGAAAGGTTCAAATGAAAATCCAGTTTTACCAGGGTGTTTTTCATATTTACAGGTCAATAGGAGACCATGGAAGCACTGGTAGAAGAAAAAGGCCAGTTGTATTTTCATGCAAATAGACACCATAAAGCATAAAGGAGAAGTGGGAAAAAGTGAGGTATTTTGAGATGGTTCTGATGTAAAGGGATGATCTGATTGATAGGATGATGCAGTTGTGTAAGACAGGTTCAAAAGGAGGTAATAAGCCTTGGCTCACTGGTCTAGGGTTTCAGAGAATATGCTGTTAGAAAAACTTTATCCAGAATCTTGGAAAATAGGAAATGGAAGAAATAAAACAAGAAATAACACAAGATCAATATAGTTTTGAAAGAAATTATGAAACCTTAAACATTAGAAAGAAAGGAGAAATATTTTTTCTAACTATGCAATGGTTCAGATATATTCATTATAATGATTCCTTTTCTTCTCTTTTTCTTTTTTCTTTTAATTTTATTTTATATATCTTTGTTTACATTCCAAATGCTTTCTCCTTTCTCGGCTACCCCCTCACCATATGTCCCTTAAGTCCTCTTCCCTCTGCCAATTCTCCAATCACCCCCTTCCATATCTCTGTTCTGGTACTCAGCTACAATACTGGATCAAGCCTTTTCAGGAGTAGGGCCCTCTCCTTCCTTCTTGGAAATCATGATTTACTAATTATGTCTTGAGTATTCAGAGCTTCTAGGTTAATTAATATCCACTTATCAGTGATTGCATTTCATGTGTATTCTTTTGTGATTGGGTTACCTCACTTAGGATGATGCTCTACTATGTTCATAGCAGCCTTATTTATAATAGCCAGAAGCTGGAAAGAACCCAGATGTCACTCAATGGAGGAATGGATAGAGAAAATGTGGTCTATTTATACAATCATGGCCTAAGGAACACTACTCAGCAATTAAAAACAATTAAAACAACCCTGAGATTCCACCTCATACCAGTCAGAATGGCTAATATTAAAAACTCAAGAGACAACAGGTGCTGGTGAGGATGTGGAGAAAGAGGATCACTCCTCCATTGTTGGTGGGATTGCAAGATGGTACAACTGCTCTAGAAATCAGTAAAATTGGGCATGACACTTCCAGAGGATCCTGTCATACCACTCCTGGACATATACCCAGAGGATTCCCCTGCATGCAATAAAGACACATGCTCCACTATGTTCATAGCAACCTTATTTATAATAGCCAGAAGCTGGAAAGAACCCAGATGTCCCTCAATGGAGGAATGGATACAGAAAATGTGGTATATTTATACAATGGAATACTACTAAGCAATAAAAAATAATGAATTCATGCAACTTGTAGGCAAATGGTTGGATCTGGAAAATATCATCCTAAGTGAGTCAACCCAATCACAAAGGAATACACATGAATTACAATCACTGATAAGTGGATATTAATGAGCCCAGAGGCTCTGAATACTCAAGACACAATTAGCTAAGCAAAAGATTCCAAATAAAAGGGATAGAGAGGACCCTGGTCTGGAAAAGACTAAATCTGGTTTTGTAGGAGAGTACCAGAACAGAGAAATGGTGGGGAGGGCGGTTGATTGGGGAAAGGGAAGGGGGGAGAGGACTTATGGGACATATGGTGAGGGGGGGAAATGGAAAGGGGAAAGCCTTTGGAATTTAAACAAAAAATATAGAAAATAATAAAAAAGGAAAAAAACAATGAATTCATGAAATATTTTGGCAAATGGTTGGAACTGGTAAATATCATTATAATGATTCTTGAGGACATACTACAGAAAACACACACACTCATGTTTAAACACACACATACATGTTTAAAATTGAGACACTTTTAACACTGATTTTTTTCTATTTTGTCTATTTTAGTCAAAATACCAAAAGTAATTTAATAACCAATCACATAGATTTATTTTTTTTCACTCTTCTACGACTTCATAATCCCAACTTTAAAAAAATGCAAATTTGATGTCCTGTCAAGGCTTACTTTGTGCTTCCTAAAATATACCTGGTTCATAAATCTGTTCAGTGTTTCCTATTGTGAGAGAAAGCTGGTTTTTCAAGTTGTAAATTCTTTTTGTAAAAACGTCATTCATTTTTAAATATTCTATTTATAAATTTCATCATACTGGATATTTCAGCACACAAATTTATGGTTGACATGAATATCTGATAAAAATATGCATTCAATGGTAAATGCAAGTTTCAACCTTAGGCCATGATTTCTAGTGAAATATAAGAGTCCAACTTTTTCATTTGGCTTCCACTTACACAGGTACTACTATTCTTTCTGTGACATTTTAATATTAACCACAAGAAAACAGTTTGCTACCTCCTATAGCCTACACATATAAAATAGCTGCCAATATAAATTTATCCATTGTGAAAAATGAAACCATACAATATTTGATACAATACCATGAGTTTGGAAACTTATAGAAGGGAGAGTTTATTTGGACTTAGGGCCAATAGCCCATAATGGGAAGAGAGGTTTGGCAATATGGAGCCAGCCAGCTTAGGAAAATCCAAATTGTATCTACCTATGCAAAGGAATCACAAAGTCTACTTAAAATGGGGAAGAGTTATAAACTCATATAGACTGTATCTAGTCCCCTCCATCAATAGTGCATGCCTTAAAAGTTCTCAAACCTCACTAAAATTCACTTCCAACTGCAAACCAAATGTTTATATACACAAGCCTATGGGAGATGTATTTCACTCAAACCAACATACTGAGTAACAAATGAGATTTGTACAATGGTTTGCTCAGGATTTATTTGAAAAGGTTTATACATATAAAATGCATATCTTCTGTGCACGATCACATCATCAATCTAACATACAATTTTAAATTATTTTTTTAATTTTTATTTTATTAAGGAGAAAGAATTAATCCACTAATTTTAGTTATATTATTTAGTTATATTTTAGTTATATTTTTAAGATAGTCAGATACAGATTACAGATACTTTTTCTTCAGACATTCCTAAAATTAATTAATTTATGGTTTTACATCCAAATTGCTGCTCTTCTTCCTGTTCCTCCACCTCACAGGGTCCCTACTCCCATTATCACTCCCTTCCATGCAGAGCAGATGACAACAACTCCCCCAAACCTTACACACCACAACCCTGGTTCATCATGTCTTTGCAGGGTTAGTCACATCCTCTCCCACTGAGGTCATACAAATCAGCTCCGTTGGGCAAAGGCCCTGCTCCAGTTGTTGGAACGCCCACATGCCGACCTTAACCCTAACCCTAACCAACCCTAACCCTAACCCTAACCCTAGCCCTAACCCTAACCAACCCTAACCCTAACCCTAGCCCTAGCCCTAGCCCTAGCCCTAGCCCTAGCCCTATCCCTAGCCCTAGCCCTAGCCCTAGCCCTAGCCCTAGCCCTAGCCCTAGCCCTAGCCCTAGCCCTAGCCCTAGCCCTAGCCCTAACCCTAGCCCTAAACCTAAACCTAACTCTATTTATCTGCTATACATCTGCTTGGTCCATCCCATGTATGTTCTTTGGTTAGTGGCTTAATCACTGAAAGCTCCTAATGGTCCAGGTGACTTGACACTGTTCACCTTTCTGTGGAGTTCTAACTCCTTCAGGGTCTCCTATATTCCACTGTGGGTCTTTTCATCTGTTTCAGTCAGCTCTTGAGTGGAGCTAGGCAAGCATAACAAAATAACATCAATAGTGTCAGGGACTGGATAGTGACAGTCCATTGGATGACTCTAAAGTTATGCTGGTTATTGGTTGGCCATTTCTTCATTCAATACTCCACCTTTGTCCGTGTATTTCATTCCTGCAGGACAAATTTTAGGTTGAACGTTTTGAGGGTGGGATAGTTAATTATTCCTCTCCTGGGGATCATGTCTGGATACAGCAGGCGGTCTCTTCAGATTGCTTGTCTCTACTGTTAAGCATCTTAGGTAAGGTTACCTGCATGGACTCCGAGGAGCCTCCAAAACCCAGGCCTCTAACATAGCAGAGATGCCCCTCCCCATGTTTACCCCCACCAGTTTCAGAATTTCATTCATTCTCCTGGTCCTCTGTGCCTCTCTTTGTTGTGAGTAGTCACTGTGTTGTAATTAGTTGGGAGCATAATCAGAGTCCCACAGACTGAGAAGGGAGTCTAGCTCAGGGCCTGCAGGGGAACTTGAAACTCTGGCTTTGCTCATAGGTGGTTGTCTTTATCTTGGCAGTGGTTTTTTGTAGGTGCAGAGCAGCCTTCTACAGCTCTGAAGGTGAAAGTCTTCCCCATGCTGCTGACAGCAGTGGTTGTTGAAAGAGACAGTCCTTAGTTCTAAAACTACCTGTTGGTTGCTCCATGTAAAAAATTGTTGAGCACCCACTTCTCAGGGGAGTCTGTTGGTGAAATACACTTTGCAGGGAGGAATTTCTGTATAGGAGAATTTATTGGCTAAACCCTCAGGGGTTCTAGGTACATTGTTAGCATTGGAACAAGAATGATATTTTCTAGTCCCATTCATTTGCCTAAAACATTCATGATGTCTTTGTTTTTAATAGCTGGTGGTAATCCATTGTGTAGATATACCACATTTTCTTTATCCATTCTTCAGTTGAGGAACATTTAGATTGTTTCCAGTATTGGTTATTATGAATAAAACTGCTATGAAAGTAGTTGAGCAAATGTTCCTATGGAATAGCATGTCATCTCTTGGGTAAATGCGCAATGAGCATATAACTCAGTGTTGAAATAGATCTTTCCCTCTTTTTGGAATTACTGTCAAATTAATTTCCCAAGTGAATGTACAAGTTTTTACCCACCACCCTCTCCATCAATGCAGGAGTGTTCACCTTGCTCCAATATTCTCCCCAACATGTGCTGTAATATGAGTTTATAATCTTAGCCAATTCTCATTGGTGTAAAATGGATTTTCGGGGTTATTTTGATTTGCATTTCCTGGATGACTAAGGACATTGAACATGTCTTTAAGTGTTTCTTTGCCATTCTGATGAAAGTTCTGTTTAGCTTTGTACCCTTTTTTCCTTTTTTTTATTTTCTATATTCTTTGTTTACATTCTAAATGCTTTCCTGTTTCCCAGTCGCCCCCCCCTCACCATATGTCCCATAAATCTTCTCTCTGCCAAATCCCCAATCACCCCCCCTCATTTCTTTGTTCTAGTACTCTCCTACCATACTGGATCAAGTCTTTTCAGGACCAGGGCCCTTGTACATCATTTTTAAACATTTGTTATTTGGTTTGTTGGATCTAACTTCTTGAGTTCTTTATATATTTTAGATATTAACCCTCTGTGGGATGTAGAATTGGTGAAGATCTTCTGTCAACAGGAGGCAGCCTTTTCCCCATTGACATTGTCCTTTACTTTACAGAAATTTTTCAGTTTCATGAGGTCTCATTTTATCAACTGTTTGTCTTAGATCCTAAACCATTGGTGTTCAGTTCAGGAAGTTGTCTCCTGTAATAATGAGTTCAAGGCCATGCTGTACTTTGTGTCTTATTTGGTTTAGTATATCTGGGGATATGTGAAGGTTTTGAATCACTTGGACTTGAGGTTTGTGCAGGCTAATAAATATGGACCTATTTACATTCTACATGCAGACATCTTGTTTTGTTGAAGGTGTTTTTTTTTTTTTCCTATTGTGTAGTTTTGAATTGTCAAAAATGAGTATGAGTAGGTATGTGGATTTCTTTCTGGGTCTTTGTTTTAATTCCATTGATTAACCTGCTTTTTAAAATACTGATACCATGAAGGGCTTTTATGTTACTATTGATCTGTAATATAGCTTAAGGTCAGGGATAGCAATACCTCCTGAAGTTCTTTTTTTTGTACTGGATTGCTTTAGCTATCATGGAGTTTTGTTTTTCCACATGAAATTAAGAATTGCTTTTTCAAGTTCAGTAAAGAATTGTATTGCAATTTTGATGGGAATTGCACAAAATCTACAGATTTCTTTTGATCACTCTCTACCACAGGTCTCTTGCAAATTTAGACTATGGTTCTTGCTATTACAAGGAGTGTCTGGGGTTGGATCCCTCTCATGCTATAGCTCTCAAGTTTTACTACCCATTTGGCCATTTTCACAAATTATAGGTCAAAAGATTTTTGGCTGTGTTGGTGTTCCAATCACTCGATTGGAAATTGTGTAAGGTTAGAGCCGGCTACCTCCTCCATTGCCAGTTGTTTTAACTAGGGCTATCTTCATAGATTCTTGGAAGATTCTATTTTGCTACATTTCTCATTTTTTCCAGAGATGTCCCTGATTCCAGTTGTCTATCAGCATATTCTCTCCTTCTATCCACTCCTCACATGATCCCTCCTGTTCTTGTATCCACCTTCCATCCAGACCCTCTCCTTGTCTACTCCAAATGCCTATTCTATTTACCATTCTCAGGATGATCCATGGATCCCTCCTTGGATATGCCTTGTTACTTAGTTTCTCTGGCTCTGTAGATTGTAGTATGGCTATCCTTCAATTTATAGCTAATACGTACTTTATTTGAGTATGTACCCTTGCTTTTAAAAACAATGCCATCGTGAAATGTGCAGGGAAATGGAGAGAACTATATCCATATTATTTAAAAGTTTATTTTCTTCAGCTCTTTTTGACATTAAAATATAAGCAAATTAATATCTTTATGTACTAGCATTTATGCATATATATCCCAATTTAGGAGATAAAATTGTCCAACTATTTTAAGAGCTTTTGAAAAAATAGAAAAAAATCTAAGAAGTATACCAGGAAAAGTAAGAAATAGAATAAAATTTCTTTAATATGCTCAATTTTCCTTAATTTTTGGAAAATGTGGTGTAAAAAATTGACATTTTTTACAAATTTTTTTAATTTTTTTATTTTTTATTTTCTATATTCTTTGTTTACATTCCAAAGGCTTTCCCCTTTCCCAGTTACCCCCACCTTGAATCCCATAAGTACTCTCCCCCCCAACTATTCCCCAATCATCCCCCCCACCATTTCTCTGTTCTGGATCTACAAAACTGGATCCAATCTTTTCAGGCCCAGGGTCCTCTCCTTTCTTCTTCTTGGGGATCATTTGAATTGCTAATTGTGCCTTGACTATTTAGGGCTTCTGGGCTCATTAATATCCACTTATCAGTGATTGCATTTCAAGTGTATTCTTTTGTGATTGGGTTAACTCGCTTAGGATGATTTTTCCAGTTATAATCATTTACCTACAAATTGCATGAATTCATTACTTTTAATTGCTGAGTAGTATTCCATTGTATAAATATACCACATTTTCTGTATCCATTCCTCCTTTGAGGGATATCTGGGCTCCTTCCAATTTCTGGCTATTATAAACAAGGCTACTATGAAAATAGTGGAGCATGTGTCTTTATTGTATGCAGGGGAATCCTCTGGGTATATGCCCAGGAGTGGTGTGCCAGGGTCCTCTGGAAGTGACATGCCCAATTTTCTGAGGAACCTCCAAACTGATTTCATTTTTACCATTTTGCAATCCCACCAACAGTGGAGGAGTGTTCCTCTTTCTCCACATCCTCACCAGCACTTGTTGTCTCTTGAGTTTTAATCTTAGCCATTCTGACTGGTGTGAGGTAGAATCTCAGGGTTGTTTTGATTTGCATTTCCCTGATGACTAATGATGTTGAACATCTCTTAAGGTGTTTCTTGGCCATCCAAATTTCTTCTGGTGAAAATTCTTTGTTTAGCTCTGTACCCCATTTTTTTGATAGGGTTATTTGGTTATTTGGGGTCTAACTTCTTGAGTTCTTTGTATATATTGGATATTAGCCCTCTGTCGGATGTTGGGTTGGTGAAGATCTTTTCCCACTTTGTTGGTTGCCATTTTGTCCTTCTGACAGTGTCCTTTGACTTGCAGAAACTTTGTAATTTTATGAGGTCCCATTTGTCAATTCTTGATCTTAGAGCATAAGCTATTGGTGTTCTGTTCAGGAACTTTCCTCCTTTGCCCATGTCCTCCAGGGTCTTCCCACGTTTCTTTTCTAATAGTTTCAGTGTGTCTGGTTTTATGTGGAGGTCCATGATCCACTTGGAGTTGATCTTAGTACAAGGAGATAAGAGTGGGTCGATTCACATTCTTCTGCATGTTCACCTCCAGTTGAACCAGCACCATTTGTTGAAAAGGCTATCTTTTTTCCACTGGATGGTTGTGGCTCCTTTATCAAAGATTAAGTGACCATAAGTCTGTGGGTTCATTTCTGCGTCTTCAATCCTATTTTATTGATCTACTTGCCTGTTGCTGTACCAATATCATGCAGTTTTTAACACAATTGCTCTGTAGTATGCTTGAGGTCAGGGATATTGATTCCACCAGAAGTCCTTTTATTGTTGAGAATAGTTTTGTGAAATTAGTTTTTGTTGCAATTCATTCTTCTCAAAATTTGGTGTAAAAACATAGCCTTTCTTGGAAAACTCTCTGTTAAATCTCATATTGCCTCTTTTCCAGTGGACCTAAATTACTAAATGCCATGTAATAAGATGGGCAGTCTAGGAGGTATGAACAAATGTATCTTAATGTGATGGCCTTGCATTATGTGGTAGCTTTTCTATGCCCCTTTGAGTGCCAATTAATTAAAATTTGGACTGTGTTCAACTTTTCTCACTGACATTTTCTACTTGCTTTAAACTAAATTACCTTTCAAACCAGAAAATATTCTGCATGCTAACTTCTTAATATTCTAATATTTACATTATTTACCTGACATAATTGTAATTATTATCTATCTTTTCTTATCTTCTTTCTTCTAATACTTAGTCCATGTTTCTCCATTTGGGCTCCATGACATCTTTGTTTTTTGTAGGATTCAGGTTCTTCTAGTAATTCATTCAAATGAATTGATTTAAAACTGTGTGACAAGTCATACTCAAGATTCAGTACAGTAAGGCATAAAAGTCTGCAATGATTAATAACTATGGAAGATGGAAGAGAAAGGTAAGCCATGCATGAGGAGGTTAGTTTGAAAGATAGATTACGGATCTGTGATATAAACTATTCAGAGAGTTTGAAGAATCTATATCAAGAATACTAACTTAAATTGATGAGAATTTAATGAATGTAACTTTCTATGTCAAAACAGAGCTTCCATGGTTCTTAGTTGTCAAAAGTATAGCCTGTCTTTTGTCACAAGGATTTGGTGGTACTCCCAGTGACAATGTGTACTAATTCTCAAATTAGCCTCAACTGACAGTTTGAGATTTGTTAAATTACACACTTGCTAAAATAAAGAGCACAGAGAGGAGTCATTCAAGAGGATTCAGTGCTGTTAATCTGAATAAAACAATCACTCTAAAATTATTTTCCCTAACACTTATACCCACATCTCTGTAAGTAGTAAGGAGAGCAAATGAAAAACTGAGGATAAGTCATTTTGTTACAGTTATACATTCATTGTATACACACATGTATGCACTCAGCACGTGAATTTCAGTGCATGTGTGTGTGTGTGTGTATGTGTGTGTGTGTGTGTGTGTGTGTGTAAATCTGTCAAAATTGGAATGTAGAAATCAGAGGACAACTTTCAAAAATAATTTTCTCCTTCCATCATGTGAGTTCTTGTACTGAAATTCAGGATGACAAGCTAAGAAGTAAGTACCTTTATCTGTTGAACTATATTGTCAGACCCAAGAAATACTTCAAGTTTGAACACATTTTTTCTAAAATTTATTTTATACATTAAAAATTTCATTTTCTATTTTTACATTTATTTTTCCATTTGATTCTGTTTCTCTGTTTCTCTTTGTCTTTGTATCTTTGTCTCTCTATTTCTCTCTTTTGTGTGTATATGCGTGTATATATATATATATATATATATATGTGTGTGTGTGTGTGTGTGTGTGTGTGTGTGTGTTTCTCTTCACTTTATATGGAAGTCAAAAAACAATCCTTGAGTGTCAGTTCTCTCCATACACCATGTGCATTTCAGGCATCAAACTCTTGGTGGAAATGCCCTTACCTGCTTAGAAATATGGAGTATTCTTCCTTATTTTTCTCAAATATAATGCCATTCAATGCGAGCTTACACAAGAAACTTAGATGAATGCGAGCTGACATGTAGGTGTTAGAAATGAAAGAAAATTTTATTATAATAAGGTGTAAGTAGGAAGTATCTCTCAGGAAATAGGATGAGCAAGAGTGATGCAAAGTACAAATATAGCAGTGGACAAGTACAGGACAGTAAGGGAGGAAGACAAAACAGCACAAAGTTTATGGTTCCATGCCCTTAAACCAAGAACCTGAGTGGCAGCGGCTAATACATATCTGTTTTAGGCCACACTAGTATACAGAGTCAATTCTAGAATAGATAGAGCAACAGAGAAATACCATCTTGAAAATCAAACCAAACCCAAAACAAAACAACAACCAAAAATTAAATAGGCAAGAAAATATTATACTGAAAACTATTATTTTGTATGCTCTCTTTAAAAAAACAGGCTGGAGAGATGATGGTTCAGTGGTTAAGAGGACTAACTGCTCCTCCAGAGGTTCTTAGTTTAATTCCCAGCAAACATGTGGTGGCTCATAACCATTTATAGTGAGATCTGATGCCCTCTTCTGGTATGTCTGAAGACATGTACAGTGTACTCATATAAATAAAATAAATAAATCTTTTATATATAGTACAGTGGAAAGTTCCTAAAATATATGAAACAGATCCTCATGAACTCCCCAAATAATGAGGAAGACAGAGTTCTAACCAACCATCTTTTCTTACCAAATGAAGCTTCTAGTACCAGGATTGGGCTACCCTCAATTGAGTTATTGGGTAAAGAGGTATCATGGAAATCCCTAAACAACTCAGGCTTTTGCCAAGTAAATAGTTTGGCCTCTACAAATCTGAAATTCTTCAGATTTCAGAAGACAACATCCCCACAACACATTAACCTTGAAGGTGTTGGTCTAGGACAGACATAAAACGGCAACCCTAATGTTTTAGTGTCTTTGGTATGGGAAGGTAATCTGCAGACTAAAAAAAGAGATTTATAATCCATCCTCCTTTCAAACTATACTGAGACAATGGCAGCAAAAAGTTGGTTAGACTACCAACCAATGTGTGGTTTGACTTAATGTAAATTCCCTGTGATTGAAACTATACCCAGCAATTCTTGAGTGAGCAAAAACCAGAGAGTAGATAGTCAAGAGATTTAGAGTAGAACAAAATACTACTACTCTATAGAAAAAGTATGCCTGGTCCCAGATCCCAAAGCCTGCCTGTCTCCCAGGGGTCTGTCTGGTGACACAGGTGAGACCCCCACAACAATACCCACACCAGCTAGAACCGCAGACCTGGGATGTATTCCACTCTGCCTGGGCCTAATCTTCCTTCCTTCCTCAACTACCATTTGCAACTGGGGCAGACTCTGTCCTTGAAACACAAAGCTAGTCTATCTCCCAAGACGTCAACCCAAACCAGAATTACAGGAGACCTCCTTGAACCAGGGTCATAAGAGATCTGCTCTAACTAGGAACATAGGAGACCTGCTCTAATCAGGGACATAGGAACCGCTCGAAGCAGAGACAGTGTTGTATGCCTCTGAGGAGGCTTGCTCAAACCAAGTCCACATACTTCCACCTGCATGCATGGAGACCTGTTTCACTCAGAGATACCCAGACTAGTTAACACCAGTGATAACCAGATAGTAAAAGGCAAGCACAAGAACATAAGCAATAGAAGACAATGTAATTTGGCTCCCTCAGAACCCAGTTCTCCTACCACAGCAATCCCTGGATACCCTAACACACCTGAAAAGTAAGATTCTGACCTAATATCCCATCTCATGAAGATGATAGAAGGCTTTAAGGAGTATTTCTCTTTAAGAAATATAGTAAAATACAGGCAAACAGAAGCCCTTAAAGAGGAAAAAACTCCCTTAGAGAAATATGTGAATAAAAAATCAAGCAGGAAAAGAAATTGAACAAAACAGTTTAAGAACTAAAAATGGCACTGTGAATAATAAAAATATCCCAAAAGGAGGCAAACCTGGAAATGGAAAACCCAAGAAAGAGATCAGGAGTATAGATGCAAGCAAGCATCACCAACAAAAGAGAGAAGAGAGAATCTCAGGCATAGAGGATACTGAAACATTGATCAAAGAAAATACAAAGTGTAAAAAGTTCCTAACACAAAGTATCCAGGAAATCTGAGACACAATGAAAGACAAAATTTAATAATAAGAAAAATAGAACATTCACAGTTCAATGGGTCAGAAAACATCTTCAACAAAATTTCTAACCTAAACAAAGAGATGGCCATTAAGGCACAAGCCTATAGAACACAAAATAATTTGGACCAGAGGAGAAAATTTTTTTACCATATAATAATCAAAACACTAAATGTACAGGACAAGGAAAAGTATTATTAATTGAAAGGGGGAAAGGCCAAGTAACATATCGAGCAGACCTAATAGAATTACACAGAATTCTCAACAGAGACTATAAAAATCAGAAGATTCTGGACACATGTCATCCAGACCCTAAGAGAATAGAGATGACAGCTCAGATGGCAGCTCCAGAGTACTGGAGCCGACAAAATTCTCAATCACTATAGATGAAGAAATCAAGATATTATATGACAAAACCAAATTTAAAAAGTATCTTTACTAATCCAGCCCTGTAGAGAAAAACTCCAATACAACTCCAATACAAGAAGGGTAACTACACTCATGAAAATACAAGAAATTAATCATATCAAAACAAACCCAAAAGAAGAGATTCAACCTCATATAATACCATCTCAAACAGCAAAATTAGTAGGAAAAAACAATCATTGATCTTTAATATATCTCAACATCAATGGATTAATTTCCCCAATAAAAAGAAACAGGCTGAATACAAATATAAGATCCATCATTTTGCTTCTTAAAAGAAATACAACTCAGTGACAAAGACAGACACTACCTCAGAGTAAAGGGATGGAACAAAGTTTTCCAAGAAAATGGTACCGAGGACAAAGCTCAAGCAACCATTCCAATATTCAATAAAATACTTTCACCAAGGGCACTTCATACTCATCAAAGGAAAAATCCACTAAGATGATGTCTCAATTCTGAATAATTATGTCACAAATCCAAAGGCACCCATATTCATAAAAGAAACTTTAATAAAGTTCAAAACAAATATTGAAAACCACACTATAATGTTGAGTTTTCAACACCCTACTCTAATCAATGGACAGGTCACTGAAACAGAAACTAAAAAGAGACACAGTGAAACTAACAGAATTTAAGATGTTTCTACAGAACATTTTACCCCAAACAACAGAATATACCTTCGTCTCAGCACCTCACAGAACCTTTCCAAAATTGACACTTATAATAGGACACAAAACAAACTCAACAGATTGAAACAATCCCATGCATTCTATCAGATCACCACTGAAGAAGGCTAGAGGACAATAATAGCCAAACAACAGGAAGTTCGCATATATACAGAAGCTGAACAACTATCTGATCAATAACAACTTGGTCAGGGAAGAAATAAATGAAGAATTAAAAGACTTTCTAGAAATCATTCAAAATGAAGGCACAGCATACCCAAACTTATGGGGCACAAAGAAAGCAGTTGTTAGGAAATTTCAAAGCACTAAGTACATTCATAAAGAAATTCAATAAATCTTATACTAGCAGTTTAACAACACACTTGAAAGTTCTAGAACAACAAACAAGCAAAGACACCCAAGAAGAGTAAATGGCAGGAAATAGCCAAACTGAGGGGTGAACTCAAACAATAATAAACAAGGCGAACAATGCAAAGAATATTTTTTTTAAAGGATGTGGTTCTTTAGGAAAGTCAACAGACAGATAAACACTTAGCCAAAAGAATTAAAGGGCACATACATAGTACCCAAATTAACAAATCAGAAATGGAAAGGGATACATGACAAAAGAAACTGAGAAAATTAAAAAGAAATCATCACATCTTACAACAAAGGGCTGTATTCCACAAACTGAAAAATCTAGGTGTAATGGATTAATTTTCTAGACAGATACCACATTCCAAAGATAACTCAAGATCAGGTAAACTATCTAAACTATCCAATGTCCCCTAAGGAAATAGGAACACTCATTCAAAACCTCCCAAACAAAACAAAAATGCCCAGGCCAGATAGTTTTAGGGGAGAATTGTTTAATTCGTCCAGACCCTCAAAGAAGAGCTAATACCATTACTTTTAAAACTATTCCACAAAATAGAAAGAGAAAGAATACTACCTAATTAATTCTAAGAAGCCACAGTTATTTTGATACCTAAACCACATAAAGACCCAACAAAGAAACAGGACTTCAGGTAATTTTGCTTATAAATATTGATGCAAAAACTTTCAATAAAATTCTCACAAACAGAATTAAAAAATACTTCCAAACATCATTCACCAGAAACAAGTAGGCTTCATTCCAGGGATGCATGGATGGTTCAGTACATGACAAAACATAATCTACAATGTAAACTAACAAAGAAAGAAAAATCACATGATCATCTCATTAGATGCTGAAAGAGCCTAGGCTAAAATCCAACACAACTTCAAGTTAAAAGCCTTGGAGAGCTGGGCAGTGGTGGTACACTCCTTTAATCCCAGCACTTGGGAGGCAGAGGCAGGTGGATTTCTGAGTTCGAGGCCAGTCTGGTCTACAGAGTGAGTTCCAGGACAGCCAGAGCTACACAGGAAAACCCTGTGTGGAAAAACAAAAAAATAAGTCTTGGTAAAACCAGGAATTCATGGTACATACCTAAATGTAGCATGAAATTAAAAAAAAAAAAAACAAATGAACAAACAAACAACAAAACATAAAGTCCTCAAAAGAGACTCTGAAGGTCACTTCTTGCTGGAAAAGGGAAAATCCACCAAGAAGGGATTTCAATACTGAACATCTATGCTCCACATGCAAGGGCACCCTCATTCGTAAAAGAAACCTTACTAAAGCTTAAAGCACACATTACACCTAACACAATAATTGTGGGTGACTTCAACACTCCACTCTCCTCAATGGACCGCTCAGGAAAGAAGAAATTAAACAGGGACACAGTGAAACTAATTGAAACTTTGGACCAAACGGATTTAACAGATATATATAGAACTTTTCATCCTAAAGCAAAAGAATATAGCTTTTTCTCAGCACTGCATGGTACCTTCTCCAAAATTGATCATATAATTGGTCACAATACAAATGTCAGCAAATACAAGAAGATCGAGCTAATCTCATGCCTCCTATCAGATCACCATGGAGTAAGAGTGGTCTTCAATAGTAACAAAGACAACAGAAATCCACATACACATGGAAACTGAACAATACTCTACTCAATGACACCTTGGTCAAGGAAGAAATAAAAAAAGAAATCAAAGACTTTTTAGAATTCAATGAAAATGAAGGCACAACCTACCCAAATCGATGGGACACAATGAAAGCTGTGCTAAGAGGAGAACTCATAGCTCTAAGTGCATCCAAAAAGAAACTGGAGAGAGCATACACTAGCAGCTTAATGGCACACCTTAAAGCCCTGGAAGAAAAAGAAGCTAATTCTCCCAAGATGAGTAGAAGACAGGAAATCATCAAACTCAGGGCTGAAATCAATCAAGTAGAAACAAAGCAACCATACAGAGAATCAACAAAACCAGGAGCTGGTTCTTTGAGAAAATCAACAAGATAGATAAACCCTTAGACGGACTAACCAAAGGACACAGAGACAGTCTACAAATTAACAAAATTAGAAATGAAAAGGGGGCCATAACAACAGAAACTGAGGAAATTCAAAAGATCATTAGATCCTACTACAAAGGTATATTCAACACAACTGGAGAATCTGGAAGAAATGGACAATTTCCTAGACAGATACCAAATACCAAAATTAAATCAGGATCAATTAGATCAGCTAAATAGTCCCATAACCCCTAAAGAAATAGAAGGGGTTATAGAAAGCCTCCCAACCAAAAAAAGTATGGGACCAGATGGTTTTAGTGCAGAATTCTACCAGACATTCAAAGAAGACTTAACACTAATACTCTTCAAACTATACCACAAAATAGAAACAGAAGGAACACTCCCCAACTCATTCTATGAAGCCACAATTACGCTGATACCAAAACCCCACAAAGATCCAACAAAGAAGGAGAACTACAGGCCAGTTTCCCTTATGAATATCGCTGCAAAAATACTAAATAAAATTCTTGTCAACCAAATCCAAGAGCACATCAAAACCATCATTCACCATGATCAAGTAGGCTTCATCCAAGGGATACAGGGATGGTTCGATATACGGAAATCCATCAATGTAATCTACTACATAAAGAAATTAAAGAAAAAAATCACATGGTCATCTCATTAGACACTGAAAAAGCATTCAACAAAATTCAGCATCCTTTCATACTAAAAGTCTTGGAAAGACCAGGAATTCAAAGCCCATACCTTAACATAGTAAAAGCAACGTACAGCAAACCAGTAGACAACATCAAAATAAATGGAGATAAACTTGAAACAATCCCACTAAAATCAGGGACTAGACAAGGCTGCCCTCTCTCTCCATATCTTTTCAATATAGTACTTGAAGTTCTAGCGAGAGCAATTAGACAACATAAGGAAGTCAAAGTGATACAAATTGGAAAGGAAGAAGTCAAACTATCATTATTTGCAGATGATATGATAGTTTACTTAAGTGACCCAAAAAAATCCACCAGAGAACTTCTACTTCTAAACAACTTCAGCAAAGTGGCTGGTTATAAAATTAACTCAAGCAAATCAGTAGCCTACTTGTACTCAAAGGACAAGTAGGCTGAGAAAGAGCTTAGGGAAATAATGCCCTTCACAATAGCCACAAACATCATAAAGTACCTTGGCGTGACTCTATGCAAACAGACGAAAGATCTGTATGACAGGAACTTCAAGTCCTTGAAGAAAGAAATCGAGGAAGACCTCAGAAGATGGAAAAATATTTCTTGCTCTTGGATTGGCAGGATCAATATAGTAACGAATGTCCATCTTGCCAAAAGCAATATACAGATTCAATGCAATCCCCATCAAAATTCCAAAGCAATTCTTCATAGATCTAGAAAGAGCAATTCTCAAATTCATCTGGTGTAACAAAAAACCCAGGATAGCTAAAACTATTCTCAACAATAAAAGGACTTCTGGGGGAATCAATATCCCTGACCTGAAGCAGTACTACAGAGTTATTGTGTTAAAAACTGCATGGTATTGGTACAGCAACAGGCAAGTAGATCAATGGAATAGGATTGAAGACCCAGAAATGAACCCACAGACTTATGGTCATTTGATCTTTGATAAAGGATCCACAACCATCCAGTGGAAAAAAGATAGCCTTTTCAACAAATGGTGCTGGTTCAACTGGAGGTCAACATGCAGAAGAATGCAAATTGACCCACTCTTATCTCCTTGTACTAAGATCAACTCCAAGTGGATCAAGGACCTCCACATAAAACCAGACACACTGAAACTAGAAGAAAAGAAACGTGGGAAGACCCTGGAGGACATGGGCAGAGGGGGACCGTTCCTGAACAGAACACCAATAGCTTGTGCTCTAAGATCAAGAATTGACAAATGGGACCTCATAAAATTATAAAGTTTCTGTAAGGCAAAGGACACTGTCAGAAGGACAAAACTGCAACCAGCAAATTGGGAAAAGATCTTCACCAACCCCACATCCGACAGAGGGCTAACATCCAATATATATAAAGAACTCAAGAAGTTAGACCCCAAAGAACCAAATAACCCTATCAAAAAATGGGGTACAGAGCTAAACAAAGACTTTTCACCAGAAGAAATTCAGATGGCCTAGAAACATCTTAAGAGATGTTCAACATCATTAGTCATCAGGGAAATGCAAATCAAAACAACCCTGAGATTCCACCTCACACCAGTCAGAATGGCTAAGATTAAAAACTCAAGAGACAACAATTGCTGGAGAGGATGTGGAGAAAGAGGAACACTCCTCCACTGTTGGTGGGATTGCAAAATGGTAAAACTGCTCTGGAAATCAGTTTGGCGGTTCCTCAGAAAATTGGGCATGTCACTTCCAGAGGACCCTGGCATACCACTCCTGGGCATATACCCAGAGGATTCCCCTGCATACAATAAAGACACATGCTCCACTATGTTCATAACAGCCTTGTTTATAATAGCCAGATATTGGAAGGAGCCCAGATATCCCTCAAAGGAGGAATGGATACAGAAAATGTGGTATATTTATACAATGGAATACTACTCAGCAATTAAAAATAATGAATTCATGCATTTTGTAGGTAAATGGTTAGATCTGGAAAATATCATCCTAAGCGAGTTAACCCAATCACAAAAGAATACACTTGAAATGCAATCACTGATAAGTGGTTATTAATGAGCCCAGAAACCCTAAATACTCAAGGCACAATTAGCAATTCAAATGATTCCCAAGAAGAAGAAAGGAGAGGACCCTGGGCCTGAAAAGATTTGATCCAGTTTTTTAGATCCAGAACAGAGAAATGTTGTGGGGGGGATGATTGGGGAATATTTGAGGGGGAGAGGACTTATGGCATGTATGCGGGGTGGGGGGTGACTGGGAAAGGGGAAATTCTTTGGAATGTAAACAAAGTATATAGAAAATAAAAAATATACAAAACAAAAACCCCCCACTAAATCTGGCTATCTGCCAGCATCTGATGTCTCCCCACCCACCCTGGCTAGTTCTACACAGCCATCTTACCCTTGTTTGCATAGCTGGCTTGTTAAGCTATCAAAACCAGTTTAACCTGAAATGCCTGCTCATATTTCACAGACCATCCACTCCCTGTGACTGGTCTACCAGCTATGGTTCACTCAGCTTGCCTTAGTCCCATAAAATAAAACACTAACAACATATTATTCCAGCTATAATTATAATGGAAAATCTGCAACCCCAAAATGCCTGTGCAAAGAACACACAACTCAATAGTATGAATATAAGCTGCATGCTTAGATTGGACAGATACATCACTATACTACTCTATTGCCCATCTGTGAAATCGCTAGCTACTTGCAGCTGCTATAGGTTACATGGACCTGCTTCATCTTCAGCCTCTCCTTCGTCCATTTTCTTCTCCCTCTGTCCTCCATTTCTCTTCTCTTCTTTTCCTCATTTTCTCTCTTCTCTCAAACTTTAAGCTCTGCCTTTTCCTTCCATTGCCCAATCACAGTTTCTAGCCTTATCTGACCAATTAAGATTTTACCTGACAACCTGAGTATTTGATCTACTCCTCATTGGCCACCCCTCTTGAGGGAGCAGAAAATACAAACAGCAATCCACAACACTTAAACATAATAAAAACAATATGCAGTAAACCAATAGCAACATCAAATTAAAAAGAGAGATGCTTGAAGCAATCCCAGTAAAATCAGGGACAAGAGGAGACTCCCTATCTAGTCTCCTCTCTCCCTGTCTAGTCAATATAGTGCTTGAAGTTCTAGCTAGAGAAATTAGACAACAAAAATAGATCCAGAGGATATAAATAGGAAAGAAACAAGTCAAAGTTCTTTCAAAGTTTTGACATATTATGCATAAGCAAACCAAAAATTTACACCAGAGAACTACATCTAATAAGCAACTTCTGCAAAGTGGCTATATATAAAGCTAACTCAAAGAAATGAGTAGCCTTATTTTATACAAATCATAAAAAGGCTGAGAAAAAAACTGGGAAACAAAACCATTCAAAATAGCCAAAAATAATATAAAATATCTTCCTCTAACTCTATACAATCAAATGATAGATTTGTATGACAAGAACTTCAAGTCCCCAAAGAAAGAGACCTCAGAAAATGAGAAGATCTCACATGCAGATTGTTTGGTAGGATTAACATACCCAAAATTGCCATCTTTCCTAAAGCAATCTACATATTTAATACAATACCAATCAAAATTCCAATACAATGTTTCTCAGATTTGGAAAAAACAATTTTCAATTTCATGTGAAAAAAAACAAAAAATGCAGGACAGACAAAACAATTCTCAACAATAAAAGTAAAATTCTATGGGAATCACCATCTATGACCTCAAGCTGCACTACTGAACAATATTTATAAAGACTACATGGTATTGGTACAGAGACAGACAGATGGATGAATGGAGTAGAATTGAAGACCCAGAAATAAACCCACATATCTATGGTCACTTATCTTTGATAAATAAACCAAAAGCATACAGTGGGAAAAAGAAAGCATCTTCAATAAATGGTGTTTTTCTACCTGGTGATCTGCTTGTAGAATAATGAAAACAGATTCTTATTTATCACCTTGCATAAAGCTCATATCCAAGTGGATCAAAGACCTCAATATAAAACTAAATTCAATGAATCTAAGAGAAAAGAAACTGGGAAAGTGCCTTGATTCATTGGCATAGGGGAAATTTTCCTGAACAGAATAGCAATGGCTCCAGCTCTAAGATCAACAACTAGTGAATGGTACCTCATGAAACTGAAAAGATTCTGTAAGGCAAAAACTATAGTCAATTAGGAAGAAACAGAGTCCTACATGTTGGGTAAATATCATCATTAACCCTACAACTGACAGTGGTCTAATATCTAAAATATATAAATAACTCAAGAAATTAACCTCCCGATAACCAAACAATCCAATTAAAAATGTGGTACACAGCTAGATACAGAATTCTTAACAGAGGAATCTCAAATGAGTGGGAAGCACTTAAAGAAATATTCAACATCCTTTGTCATTTAGGGAAATTAAAATAAAAAATGACCGTGAAATTCCATATTACATCATTCAGAATGGCTAGGATCAAAAACTCAAGTGATAGCACATGTTTGCCTGAACGTGGAGAAAGAGGAACATGCCTCCATTGCTTATGGAATTGCAAACTGAACAACCACTCTTAAAATCCATCTAGAGATTCCTCAGAAAACTTAAAATAGTTCTTCCTGAAGATCACGCTATACCACTCCTGGGGCATATAGCCTAAAGTTGCTCCACCACATTATAAGGACATGTGCTCCACTATTTTCATAGCAACCTTATTCATATGAACCAGAAACTAGAAACAACCTTGTGATGTCTCTCAACCAAAGAAAGTATGCAGAAAAAGTCTCCATTTACATAATGGAATACTATTCAGCTATTAAAAATAGACATCATCAATTTTTCAGGCAAATGGATAGAACTAGAAAATATCATTCTGACTCAGAATCTTAAAAACATACATGGTAGGTAACTCACTGATTAGTGGAAATTAGCCAAAAAGCATAGAATATTCATGATAAAAATAGTATACTCTAAGAAATTTAACAAGAAAATCCCAAGTAAGGATGTTTTAATACCTCTTAGAAAGGGGAACTAAATAATTAATGTAGGCAGAAAGTCAGAAGGCCCTGGATGAGAGAGGGGTTAGGGAAAGTGAGGGGGAACAGGATCAGGTAGGGAGGAAACATGAGAGCCCATAGGGCTAGCTGAATGAATGGAAACATGTAGGTTCCTGGGGTGGAGTATGGGGAGGGCAAGGGGAACCTCTAGAATCTCCCTGAGACCTGGGATGAGAGATGCTCTCAGGAAACAATTAGGGTGACCTTAGATGAAATGTCCAACAGTGGAGAGAGTGATCCTGAAGAGTCTACCTCCAGTAGGATAGACAGGGCTCCCAGTTGAGGAACGGTGTCACAAACCCCTTTCAAAAGTTCTGACCCAGATTTGTGCCTGTCCATAAGAAATTCAGGGACAAAATTGGAGACTAAAGGAAGGACTGTTCAGTTACTAGCCCAACTTGGGATGCATCCCACCAGTGAACACCAAACTCTTACACTATTACTGATACTATTTCATGCTTGTAGACAGGATCCTAGCATCACTGTCCTCTTCAGCTGAGAGACAGATGTAGATACTTAAAGGCAGCCATTGGACTGAGGTCTCAGACACTTATGGGAGATTTAGGGAGGGAATGAAGGAGCTGAAGGGGATGGCAACCTCATAGGAAGAACAACAGTGTCGACTAGCCTGAACCCCTGGGAGCTCCCAGAGACTAAACCATCAACTAAACAGTATGCAGGGGTGGGTTCGAGGCCCTTGGCAGAGGGGTAGCAAAGGACTGCCTTATCTGACTTCAGTTAGAGATGATGGACCAAATCCTATAGAGACTTGATATTCCAAAGAAGGGGATGCCCAGGAGAGCAAGTCACCCATAAGAGGCAAAGGTTGGGGCAATGGGATTAAGATTCCAGGAGTGGGACTCTTGAGGGGGTATCATCTGGAATATAAATAATTAAAATAAGTAATAATGAAAAATAACAATAAAAGGACCCCTATTGATATACAGTGTATTCATAGATCAGTATCAAATTATTCAGCCATCGTCAGAAAACATTCCTCTTGCAGCAGTGCCGCAGATGGAATCAAATACTGAGACCCTTAGCCAGGAGGGGGAGAGAGAGAGAGAGAGAGAGAGAGAGAGAGAGAGAGAGAGAGAGAGAGAGAGAGAGAGAGAGAGAAAAGAGAGAGAGAGAGAGAGACAGAGAGAGAGACAGAGAGACAGAGAGAGACAGAGAGAAACAGACAGTTCTAGTGTCTCCAAAAATTCAGGGAACTCTGCAACAGAGGAGGATGAGAAATTGTAAGAGACAGAGGGCATGTAGGAAAGCAGCTGAACAAGGCCCTATAAATCAACTGAGAGAAGCTCATATGAAATCACAGACTGAAGTAGCCATTGCAGGGCCTACACAGGTCTGCATCAAATCTTTGTGTATAAATTACAGCTTTCAGCTTTGTATTTTATGTGAATCCCAAGAGTGGGAACACGTCAGTCTCTTGGGCTTCGCTAGGGCTGTTTTCCTTTGGTTTCTTTGTCTTGGTCAACTTTGATGTGATGGATTTTGTTTTACCTCAAATATATTTTACTTGGTTATATATTGTTGTTGTTTCTCAGAAACATGTTCTTTTCTAATGAGAGACAGATTGTCAGTGGGTTTGAATGGAAGAAAAGGTGTGGAGAAACAGGGAGTAGCACAGACAGGAGAAAATATAATTAAGATATAATATACGAAAAAAATCTATTTTTAGCTAAATGAAAAATAATAGCAAAACCAAAGATAAGTATATTTGCTTAAAGAAACACAGTTCTCCTCTTATATGATATGCAGATATAAAATTTTTCATTACAGCTCTCAATGTGATAAGTAACCAAAAAGTATAAAGCATTTTAAGAAATGCTTGCAGTCTCACTCCAGACTGGTTATATATTCAATTTTATTTGAAGTTTTAAAGTTAATTTGTGAATACCATAAAAATACCACTTTTTTATTATCAATCAAAGAATATGGAATACAGTAATTTACATTCCAGTGGAAGAGACACATCACCTTTTCAGTTCTCTTCAATGGAAATTGGTGGCTGGGGGTGAGCATCTTTGTCGCATGCCAGAGACTTGGGAAGGGGGTAGCCATAGGAAGGTTACAGAGGTGACTCTACCAGAGACTCCTACAGTGGAAGATATGGAGCCTGAAGTGACCAACTCCTGGACCCAGGCCTGACTCCCATTAGAGGGCTAAGGAAACCAACCCACCCACAAAATCTTTGACCCAAAATGTGTCCTGCCTGCAAAATGTACCGGGACAAGTTTGAAGCAGTTGAGGAAATGGCAAGCTAATGAGTGGCCCAACTTGCTCATCCCATGGGCAAGAACCAATCCCTGACACGATTAATGATATTCTGTTATTTATCATTGTGTAGGCACATAGAAACCTAGCATAACTTCTCTCTGAGGGCTCCCTCCAGCCGCAGATGGAAACAAATGAAGAGACCCACAGGCAAACATGAGATGGAGATCAGAGTCTTGTGGAGGAGTTGGAGGAAAAATTGAAAGACCAGAAGGGGATAGGACAGTATAAGAAGACTGATCCCTTAACCTGAATCCTTAAGGGATCCCAGAGACTGAACAATCAAGTAAAGGGAAAGTATTGGTTGGACCTAGGACCCACTCACATATGCAGGTCCCCTAACAACTGGAGTGGAGGCTGTCTCTTATTCTTTTGCATGGCTGTGGATCCCTATCTCTAACTGAGCCAAGCTGTCTGGCTTCAGTAGGAAAGGATGAGCATAGTCTTTCAATGACTTGATGTGCCAGAATGGAATGATACCCAGTTGGGACTAAGCCCTTTCTTAGAGGAGAAGGAGAAGGGGATAAAGGGAGGGGTTCTGTGTCTGGGGACCAGGAGGAGGGAGTGCTGTGATTGAAATGTAAAGTTAGTAAATAAATAAATTAATGAATAAAGAAAAAACATTGAAAAGCTTAAAAGTAGACACCTTTACCTGCTCGGCTATTTCACAAGCTCTCATGCTGTGACTTTGACTAGTTGGATTTGTTCAAGTCTTGTGCTGGTAAATATAGCTGCTTTGACATGTAAAATGGCCACACCAGTTCTTAAGATAGAATGCCATGACTATCTATGCCAAATTCTTGGTTTTATATGCTTTCCATTCCCTCTCTTGTGATGGTCTTTGATGGTTGGATCATAGACTAAAATAGATGATTCCTCTGTAGCTGAGTCCTATCCATTCATTCTTCACACATTGACTAGTTATGAATGTTTCTATTAATCATTACACAACACACACACACACACACACACACACACACACACACACACACACACACAAATAACCCAGAAGTTTCAGGGATTAAGGCTAGGAACAGGACTAATCTATTGGGTATAAACAAATATATAGAAAGCAGATCTGAGTTCTGTCTAATGTTTAGCTGTACATATCTGCATCTGTTTCAGTCAGTTTCTAGGTAGAGCTTCTCATAGGACAGTTATGGTAGGTTCCTGTCGGAAAGTATAACAGTATATTAATAATAAGATCAGGGATTGGTTCTTTCCTTTTTGCAAGTATAACACAGTATCAATAATAGTTCCAGGGATTGTTTCTTGCCCTTGGGATAGGTCTCAGTTTGGAGAGAGTTAAGTTTCATTTGTTTTTAAAGCTACTTGGATTATGGTCTTTTGAAAAGTCAAAGCAAATGAACAAGGTCTGCAACTGTTAACTGGATCACTTTACTAAGAGCAGGGAATGTAATTAGTCCATCACATTCTTCTACATTAATATTATCCCTGGACTTATATTGTTTTGGATATTACTTGCCATTGTGATATTCTCAAAATTGTAAAGTGTTAAATATGGTGTACTCCTTCTGTTTCTTGATCTTGAAAGCTGCTGGTTTCACACAGATCATACCTGTGACTTTGTGCCTGCTCTCTGAACATGCTATTAGAACTCTAAGAATGAACAACAATATGATCTACTCTATTGTGCAATTTATTCTATGAAATTAAAGTCTTTGTCCTTCATGATTTCTAAGAAAAAAGCTCACTAAAATACAATCAACAAATTTTCAAAATTAAATTTAATTAAAGATTGGAATAATTTAATTAATCTTTAATTTACTAATTTAATTAATTAATCAAATTTATTAATTGAATTATTTATGCCTTGGTATATTGTCAACTTCATTATAGTCTACTTGCTGATGGTAGAAAGAAAGGATTCTGTGTTGAACTATATCAATTAATAACATTTAGGTAGTTAAGTACTTAACAACTAGTTAACCTATCATATGGCAAATCAATTTTAATAAAAAGTATGGCTTTGTTTCTGTAAGAAAATGTCAACTAAGATATATATATATATATGTATATATATATTCAATTTTTAAAATGATTATGACTTATTTAAAATATGTGTGCAGTAGAGATGTGTGTACTCTAGTGAGAATTATGGTATCTTTAGAAAGACACAGAAATGTTATGAGTATGTTGTCATTTTAATCCCACATTTGTGATGTAGAGTTGCTTCAGATTACCCACTGCACCTGACTATGATTTGCTTCTTGCTCTAGGCCGAGATATGATTTTGCCAGCAGCACATAGTTTCAGTGATTTTGAGTCTTTTGGAATTGTAGGGACTCTTTAGAGAGTATATAAATGCTAGGACCCTGAGATGCAAATTGGATTCTTGGTTCTTTGTTGACACTGAAATATATTTGATTCAAAGTTAACTGTGCCTATGGAAATTATATATCTGATTTATTTTATCAATTTGCCTTATTATATTTTAACCTAGAGCTTTGTGCAAACTAGCCACTGACATCCTTTTCACTGAATCCTTAGCCATTATAAAAGCCTCCAGAATCATTGTTGATTGGTTCTGTGATAAAAGACACCTTTGCTGTGTTAAAACTCAGCAGAACCAGGATAAGCCAAGATGTTACATTGTCGTTATTTAATCATAAGCTTGATTATAAAATGAAAATTGAAAACCAAATTCTCTCATGGTAAAAATTCTCCTGTGAAATCTTAGTAAACCACTCTCCTGTAAATCCACGGATTTGATAAACATGATAAAGCCAACTGCCATTTGGCACAGAATGCTTCAATCTAAACATTTCAAAATTAAATTAAGTAAGGTGTTTTTTTGTTTGTTTGTTTTGTTTTGTTTTTGGCTAAGATCACTAAAATCTCATTCAGTATGAAGAGTCTTAAGCTACCTAAAACATATCTTTTTCTGTCAGAATTCCAGTCTCTGTTTCATGCTCTCAGTGGAATGAATGAAGCAAATATCTCCAGTGAAGACCAAGCCTTACATGACTTCTTGTTTTGTAGAAGTGTGTATTAATTGTGCACAGCTTGAGCAAATTTCATGAGCTTTTCAGAATATGTGTATTGATTTCACCAGCATATTTAGAAATTAAGCAGGGCCCTTCTTGTAGATAAGCATCATTATTCACATTAAAAGTTAGTGTTGGACTACGTTATTTTTAGGATTTTTCAAAATTTCCAGTACTTTGCATTTTTTTCTGAGCACAAATCTTGACATGATAGTGATAATAAGTCTGTCCTGTCAAAAATTAAGTGCCTTTCATTATAAGATTCTTTTTATTTTCAGACTATGGTGCACAGAAAACATCAAGCTAGAAAATTCTATTATTCTCAGCACATAATCTTATTATTTAATTTAGCATATGTAATGCTGCTTAAAGACCAATGTGCCTATATTTTTAGTGTTAAAATTATGATCTTCATTGTTATGAAATATTTCAGTCTGCATAGTCTGTGCTTTATGAATTGCTCTGAACATACTCCACGTCAATCATTGGACAAATAGTAACAGACAGCACTTCAGCTTTCAGGCTGGATCATTTATCTAGAGCTCACTGATGTGTTCTTAATTCAATTGGATGTCCCTCCCCACCCACAGTTTGTGAACAGGAAGGCACAAACATTTTTCTTCATTGGTAGTGGCTGGAGATGCATCAAGATGACAAATATTTCCTAGGAAAGAAAGAAAGAAAAAAAGAAAGAAACAAGGTACAAAATCACAATGTTTCTCTCCCTCAAGGGAAAAAAAAGTTATCATAGTTACATTTATAACATTTCTTTTATCTCAAAGGTGTCTCCAAGCACTTTAAAAATTTTACAAATGATGCATTTATCTGAATTCATACATTCAGTCACTGAAACAAAATCATATTTAATAGTTCATGAGGATAAGGGGCACTCAGGCCAGCTGCGTTAGATCCAGGATTGCATCTGACATGCTGTAAAGGAGCCATGTTTATTCGGAAATACTCATGCTAACATGCATTTAAACAGAGTCTTGGGCCTGGGCTGCTTTCATATATACACTATAATGGATACACTGATGAAAGTATTGATGAGGTATCAAAGGTTATAGAACAAACACCTCTTATTAATAGAAATGACAATATGCCTGTTAATAAGGACATTAATCACATGCATTTATTCACTGTGTTAAAATGAGTTTATATTCACTGCTGCTTTGCATATTTTAAAATAATTGAATATTCACGATACTACATTATGCAACTGTTGCATATATAAGCATAAATATTATTTCTAAAATATTAATAAGCACTCCCACAATTCTCAGGCATAGTATTTGGTTTCTTCAACACTGATATGTTCAAAAGTCTGCCATAAAAGCCAATATTACTTACAATATTACAGGCATTCACACTTTTTCAATTACAAAAACTTCCAAAACTTATTTATTTCCATTTACACATCTATACCTGCACATTTGTAGTTCTTCCCTGATTCAACTTACATTGTGTGTCATTGATTACCTAAAGTAATTATATTTCATACAATGTCATTATTGGTACATTTATATTGTCATTAGTCTTTTAGAGAAATGAGATTTTAAAAAATGAAACAGAAATTGTATAAATATATTCCTTGGCCATTATATGTTGCAAGATAGTTCCTATCCATTCACATTGAGGCAGTGAGGGGCCAGTGAATGGAGGGGAGAGAGGAGGAGGAGCTAAGAGAAGGGAGGGGAGGAGAGATAGAGAGGCTCTGTAGAGCAGTAAATCAGAGCAGGGAAGGAGGCACAGATATCCAGAGTGCTTCAGATGTGTTTCTGGTGTGCTGAGAGGTTAGAAAATCGGGATAAGACTTTATCTTTGTAAACTAGCATTACGAAATTTGGAGTTTCTTATGCATAAATATATTTGGTTAACTATTCAAGTGTAAGAGTCACACTTTACCAGATACTTGGAAGGAGAGGTGCAGAGACCTGGCAAGACAGAATCTTTCATAATTACTTACCCACTACAATTAAAAGTTTCCTAATTGTGTAACTGATTTCAAAACCAAGTTTAATTCATTCATTTATTTTAATGAAACATTTCTCATGTATTTGCAGGTAGCCTCTCCCTTACTAGACATTTTAAAAGCAGGATGATCCTTAAAGTCTTGGAGATGAGACATCTGGGGTTGTTTTAATTATGAAAGTTACAGGTAGAGGTTTATGTAGAAATCAAAGAGGCAGTTCATAACCCTAGAAGACAAGGTTGCAGCAATTAAAAAGAGAAGAGAGCAACCAAGGTGGGCATGAAAAGAAAATTGAGTATAAGATACTCAACCAGGTGCACACTATATAGGGTTTCTTACAGCTGACTTAACATTTGTCTACAGGATTGATACAGAAATAACAAAGTCAAAGTGTAAATTACACTGTAAGTTTCAACAAAATGACAGTAAAGTAATTTTCTAACATGTACTGTTTCCCCATTCAGATCATTGGGCTACAAATTGTATTTCATAACAGGGACCTCTGCTTCAGAACATTATTTCTTCAAGTCACAAACCCATTGACTTTTAGCTACTTCATAACAATACGTCAATGATCGATTTTAATTTATCCCTGGCCATTTCACTAATCTTGTGATGTAAATTCCCATTGAACTACCACATTGTCTTATTCTTTACTCTTATTCCTGGTATTCAAATCCCTTCCTTATTTCTAGCTACTTCTATAGTCTTCGTTTTCTTCACAGTTTCTACTACCAAAAAGGAAAATTTAACTGGACTTAGAACTCTCTGCCTTAGATGAAATCAATAATCACTACTTTCTTTATCACATGCTGTTCTCAAGACGTAAGAAAGCTTCCTGTTCTAATCTGCTTAGTAGTTTCTTTTGTGGTATGAAACTACACTCTTCTCTTCATGGCTGCTTCGTTCTCTTTGTTTACTTCACTCCAAAAAAGTTCCTCAATCCCTAAGTTAGCATATTATTGTTAGAGCACAAACCAACCAAGCTTTTCCCAGGAGGATTAGAATCACAAAATGAATAGAAATAAAACATAGGCAGGTATTATGAACTGATCTGTAATGTTCCTTACACCATGTGCTGAAATGCTGGCCTGCAGTACTTTGCAATAAGACTTTTCTTTGAAGCAGAATACTCTCAGAAGTGATTAAATTGAAATGAGGTCCTTAGAGAAAATACAGTAATGACAAATCTGTACCACCAGTCAGACATGCACAGTTGGACTATAATATGAGAAAGAGGGAGAAAAGCATATGGGAATGAAGGAAGAGATTGAAATGAAGAAAATATACACCAGCCATTTTCAGTAAACTATTCAAAGCCAAGATGAAGCTATAGAACAAATTCTTCTTCAATATTGTTACTGAAATCATGACTCTAAAAACTATCTCTAAACTTTTGAAAAGATAAATGGTATGGCTCATGCCACTAGGCTTGTATTTGGTGACGTGAAGGAAAACATTCTGAAGACAAACCAATTTCCATTTCCTCTTATTCAATGTTGATTGCTATCCATGTGAGGAAAAAATAAAAGTATGCTGTGTTCTCTCATCAATGGATGTAAGGTTGACAATTTGTACTTAGAATTTCTTCTAGAAATGATTCCAAACTTTTATAAAATAATGATGTTTCAACATTCCAATAATGGGATAGCATGGCTCTATAATCATTCTGTGTTTCAAATTCTGTAAGGTCCTTATGAAATCCTATAGATATTTATCACTTCATTATAAAATAAGCTTTGTGTGAGTCTTTTTTCCCAAGTGTAATAATAGGATTCTAAGCATGCTGTTCAGTAAGTTGGAGGAATATGTACATTGATCTAATTTGCACCTATACCTGTTCTTTTACACCCTGGAGGCGTGACGTTATATTTTTCTAAAATATAAAACATTTAAAACAGAAAATGCACTGAAACTACTTAATACATAATTCTTTGTTCTGCAGGAAAAGATGAACATAGGGTAATATACTGTAAATATACAGAAAATGTTCTACTTTTTAATAAAATATGTATCTTCATATATGCACATTTTTTTAAAAGAATATTATTTATGACCATGAACTTCAATTGAAAGTAGAATTATTTTATAAAAAAAATCAATGCCTATGAATTTAAATTTTATGACAGCTTGTATATTTCATGAATATTAATTGTGGTTTTAATCTCAGTTCACATTAATATTACTAAAAACACAGTGTTGAATATTGCATTGTTTTGTAGTAGATCATAGTACCTTTTGGAAACAGTGAAGTTAGCTTGTTTTAAAATATATTAATTTAACAAGAGCTACACATTAATTTAAAGGTTAGTAATAAGACTATCAAAACTCCAAAATGCTGCACATTATAAGCCCTCATATATTGTAATAGGGCCTATTATTACTATGGAGACTCCTCTCTGCTCCCTCCATAGCTTACTTATTTGACTAGTAAATAAGTTCCATATTAATTCATCAAAGTATTTGCTTCAGTTCAAGGAAAGGAATATCATTCAGTAACAGGGCTACTGTGAACAAAAAAAAAAGAATTATAAAATAATTTAAAGAATAATAAGTGTAAAACATCAAAGCATATCACTGACACTGTCTATTTGAACAATGACATTGTTCAAATGCAACTTAATTTTTATGTGAAATAAGCAAACTTATATAAAGACATGCTAGAGAATGCAAGTTTCAAATTATTTTAAAAATGATTTATTGAATTTACAGTTCTGACTTATATTTTTGACTTTCAATATTATAGAAATAGGTGTGCTACACAAAAAGTTTAGGGGCATACTTAGATGAATATCCCCCAGAGCTAAATCTTTGCTCTATGATCTGCTTTCTCTTCTTGTTAATTCAATATTAAATATTTGGTCACTTTTTTGAATTTGAAGTTTGAAATAGTAAAGGTAGAACAACAACCTCTCCTAATTTACACTTAAATGTCCCTACAGCTCAAATCAATCCATCTGCATAATCAAACACAAATTATGGAGTGCATTTGGATTTTTAATATACTTAGTTTTTCTAAAATTATAGCAACAATTTCTATAGCTTAACTTTCAATGAAAGTTTTGATTAAATATTTGATGGATAATAATTAAGAGAAGAAATCAAATTGAGAATGACCCCTACTAGTTATTGAACACTGATATATTTTATGACAAATTAATATAAACATAATTTTTATCTGAAGCCTACATTGTAAGGAAATTCTGGTCATTTAGATATGTAGTATAAGAAATTTACCTTAGGGATTTAAATATTTTATTTTATCTAATTTCTATTTATGTTCCAAATGATAAGATGATGACCAGTAATTGCTACAATAAAAATAATCCCATTTAGTTAAGTTCACTGAAAATGCAGTTACTGCAATTTAAATAAATCCCTAAAAATATGTTGAGTATAAGTTATTATGCGTGCAGAGAGAACAGTGAAAGAGATAGGGACGATCATAACTTGTACCTTATGACTGGATAGCAAGAAGAAATTCTGGTGTTTCATAGTAGCATGACTCTGGGTACAGAAACTGTGGTATATATACACAATGTAGTACTATCCAGCTATTAAAAAAAAAGAATTCATGAATTTTTTAGGCAAATGGATAGAACTAGAAAGTGTCATGCTGAGCAAGGTAACCCAATCCCAAACAAATGCATATGGTATGCACTCACTGATAAGTGGCTGTTAGCCAAAAAGCTCAAAATAAACAAATTATAATTCACAGAGCACAGGAAGTTCAAGAAGGAGGACTTAAGTGAAAGTGCTTTGGTTCCTCTGAGAAAGGGAAAAACATTCTCACAGGAGCAATAAAGGAGACAAAGTGTGGAGCATAGACTGAAGTAAAGGCCACCCAGAGACTACCCCACCTGGAGATTCATCCTATAAACAGTCACCAGTCCCCCCACCCCCACTGTTAGGGACTACAAGAAGTGCATACCAAAAGGAGCATGCCATAGTTGTCTCTGGAGGGGCCCTGCCAGAGCCTTACAAATACAGAGGCAGATGCTAGCAGCCAACTATTGGTCTGGGTGTGGGGTCCCCAATGGAGGAGCAGGAGGGTGGTCTGGAGAAGCTGAAGGGGTTTATAGCCTCCTGGGAAGAACAATGATGTTGGCCACCCAGAGGCACCAGGACTCCCAGGGACTAAACCATCAACCAAGTGATAGACATGGTTCCAGCCAAAAATGGCAGAGGAATGCCTTGTTGGGTTTCAGTGGGAGGAGTGGTCCTTGGTCAAGTGAAGGCTCAATAGATGCCCCAACAAAGGGAAATCGAGGGTGGAGGTGGGAGTGTGTCAGGTGGAGGGGCATATACTTGGAGGCAGGGAGTGGGAGGAGGGGTTGAGGGTTTTAGGGAGGAGGGAAACATTTACATTTCAAATGCTAAGGTATTAGCATTTGAAATGTAAATGAAGATTATATTCAATAAAAAAATAAGAATGACTCTGGGTAAAAATAATGCATGCATACTGCAAACACCTAGAAGAAACAACTTTGAAGTTTTCAAAATTAAGGAATAATATATACTAAATACATTCTATACCATATATAACATTATAAAACATGTACAGTGTCAAAATATCACATAGTCCTCCATGAATATATTCAGTTTTAGGTTTTATGTATCATTTAAATTACCTTAATTAAAACGCAAATTCACTTGAATAGAAAAACCTTCATGTCAATGAAATCAGTACAAGTTAAGAGCTCAGTGAGGTCAATCCAAACTTCTGAATCTACTTTCAAAAGTAATATACTAAACACCAACAACTGAAAACTGCATTCATATTAAAATGATTTTTTATATATAACTATATATTTGAGTTTTTAACACGAACTTATTTACAGGCATTGTTTTGGAAATGTACATTGTTATCTTCATATAGTGTTTAAAATCTGATTTGATAAGTAAAATATTAGACAGGGTCACACGCATAGAATATGTGAAGAATATAAACAAGAAAGGTTGACTCCGGAGCCTCCAAACTTCAATCATATTGCTTTTCACAACGATCAGTACCATAGGTATCAATTTCCATATTGTAGTTGGTATAACATAATATGCAGTTCAATATGTAAAAGCTTAGGAGGAGGCACATTCGGAGATGTAATGGAATAGCCAGAGCAGCATTCTGCCCTTCTTCCTGCTTTTCCTCCTTCCTTCTATCCTTCCTTCCTTCCGTCCTTCCTTCCTTCCTTCCTTCCTTCCTTCCTTCCTTCCTTCCTTCCTTCTATCCTTCCTTCCTTCCTTCCTTCCTTCCTTCCTTCCTTCCTTCCTTCCTTCCTTTCTTCCTTCCTTCCTTCCTTTCTTTCCTTTCTTTCTTTCTTAACTATCTATCTGTCTGCCTGCCTGTCTGTCTGGTTTTTTTTTTTTTGTTTTTGTTTCTGTTTTTGTTTTTGCTTTCTCGCTCTCTTGCTTTCTTCATTTATTTATCCCCCCCATGATAACTTTTAAATGAATTTTTGTTTTTAATACATATCAGCTGCAATTTTTTCCTCCACATTCTCTTCCCAGCACCCCTATCACTGTCCTTCTTTCCCGCATTCAGTCCTTAACTCTAGATTCTATTTCCAGCTTCTGAAAATTCCATAACTAATTTCAGCATCAATGCTATTTAACTTTCCATTTGATCTCATGTCCTGTCTCAAATGATTTTCCCATTTTCTGTAGCATGTTTTTGTTTTTTTTGGGGGGGGTGTTTGAGTATAACAATACAATAACAAAATCAAAGAAACAGAAGAAAATAAGCCAAATCTGGAAACCATGATATATACACAAAGAACCTGTAGAGTAACAAAAAAAAGGAAACATAAAATTAAAAAAATATATAAATAAATAAAGGCACTGAAACTTCATTATGGGACAAGGAACTTCCAAACATGCCCTTGAATTCACTTATTTTGCATATGTGATCTACCCTTTTAGTTGTTTGTTTTGCCACTGAGACTACCTTGGAAAAAACTAAATTTTCATTTGTAGGATAGCTTCTTGGTTCCTGATGAGAATACATCTTTTAGCTTCTTGAGGCCATCTGGTGTAGACCCCTGTAGGCTCTGAATGTAGTGTCACACTGCCTTATGAGTTCTTATGTGTGGGATTCCTGGTATGGTTAGAAAACTTGTTACGTTAATATTTCCTTTATCCCCTCCATCTATTACATGCTTTCTACCCCCTCATGTACATTTTTCAACAAGCCCTGAGTGGACAAATTTGATGGAGACCCTATTTAGGGATAACTGTTCCAAGGTCTCTGAATGTGAGTTTCAGTATTTGTTCTCATTTGGTTCAGGAGGAATCTTCTTTGATGATGGTTGAAAAAGGAAATTATCTGTAATTATGGCAGTGTGCTATTAGGAGTCATTTTATTTCCACTTTTCTTAGTCCAACAATATTATCTTCTTTCCATGTAGTTCCATGGACCATTTAGTCTCAGGTTCTATGTCATAAAGCAGTGTCTGGCAAAGGTTTAATCTCAGTGGCCTTAAATCAAGTCAGATATTGATTGGTTTCTCCCCAAACCAGGTGCCACCATTGCACCACTAGTATACCTTGTAAACCAAGCACAAGTTTTTGTTGTTGTTTTTGGTTTGTTTTGCTTTTTGTCAATGTGACATAGGCTAGAATAATTTGAGTCAGTTGAGAAACCTTTCCCAAACTGACCTGTAGACAATCGTGAGGAACATTTTCTTTACTAGTGATTGATAAGCATGTGCACTGTGAACATGAACAAATTGAGTAGATGGGAGTTTATTTCATCTTGCACTTACAGTTAACAGCCCATTTGTTAACTAAAGGGAGTACAGCAACCCAAGGAGGGAGAGAACTTGGAAGCAGAACCTGCAGATCAGAAATCAAAATAAACGCCAGGGATGAATGCAATGCAGCTTGCTTAGTATCTCGTTTTTAATGGTTTACTCAACACAGTTTCTTTTTGTTTTACTTTTCTATATTCTTTGTTTACATTCCAAAGGCTTTCCCCTTTCCAGTTTCCCCCCTCACCATATGTCCCATAAGTCCTCTCCCCCCCCACTGCCCATTCCCCAATCACTCCCCTCCCCACCATTTCTCTGTTCTGGTACTCTCCTACAAAACTGGATTTAGTCTTTTCCGGACCAGGGTCCTCTCCATCCTTTTTCTTGGGAATCTTTTGCTGAGCTAATTGTGTCTTGAGTATTCAGAGCTTCTGGGCTCATTAATATCCACTTATCAGTGACTGCAATTCATGTGTATTCTTTTGTGAGTGGGTTAACTCAGTTTCTTATAAAGCACAAGACCCATCTTCCCAGGAGTAGCTGCACTCACAGTGGTCATTTTACATCATCACACACAAAAAAATTACCTAAAGAAAACATTGCTATTTGAATGATGGAGATATATGTTCTATTATAATTTTATCTCACTCCCTGACTGTGATTTCTTTACCTATTAAAAGCTATTTAACAGACTCTGTCATTTTTTCCTTGGCAGTACATTGGTCTTTTTGTGAGAAACTTCTCCTTCCTCTTCTTCTTCTTGTTCCTGTTCCTATTGTTGTTTTTCTCCTTCTCCTCCTCTTCCTCCTCCTCTACTTCCTCCTTCTTTTTTATTATAAATTCTGTCAGGTGTTTACTTTTTTCCTTTGATAACTGTTTAATATTTTTCAATTTTTATTATTTTATTTATTTATTCCAGCCATTGTCTCCCCTTTGCCCCCCCCCACACACACACAGTTCTTCATCCCATTCCTACTCTCCATTGTGATGGATGAAAGGATGGTCTCCCTGCCTCCAGGCCACCCTCTTCCCTGGGGCCTCAAGTCTCTGGAATTTTAAGCTAATCTTCTTGCACTAAGGCCTGGACAGGAAGATGTCTGCTATATTTGTGTCAGGGGTCTTAGACTGGTTCATTCATGCTCCTGGTTGGTGACCTGATCTCTGAATTCCCTGGGGTCTGGGTAAGTTGAGACTGCTGGACTTCCTGTGTACTAGCTCTCCCCTACAGCTTCTTTAATCCTTCCACTAATACAACCACAGGGGTCCCCAACTTCAGTTCAATGGTTGGGTGTAAGTATCTGCCTTAGTCAGTGGCTGGTAGAGATTCTTGGAGTACAGCCATACTAGGCTCCTATCAGTAAGTACATCATCTTTAATAGCATCAGGTCTTAATGTTCTTCCATGAGATGGCTCCCAAGTTGGGCCAGTCATTGGACTGCCTGTCCTTCAGTCTCTGCTCCATTTTTGTTCCTGCAGTTCTTTTAGATAGGAACAGTTCTGGGTCAGAAATTTTGACTGTGGGTCTGTAACCCTGTCCCTCTGTCTGAAGCCATTTATATCTACTATAAGCAGGGAGGACTCTTCAAGTTCCCTCTCCCCAATGTTGGGCATTTGGTTAAGGTTATCCCCATTGAGTCCTTAGAGTCTCTCACCTCTGTGGTCTCAGGAAAGTGAAAATAGTTCTACCTGAAGACCCAGCTCTACCATTCTTGAGCATATATCCTAAAGAGCCCCCACCACACCAAAAGGACACATGCTTCACTGTGTTCATAACAGTCTTGTTTTTAGTAGCCAGAACTTGTAAACAACTCCGATGTTTAACTGAAGAATGGATAAAAAAAATGTGGTTAACTTGCACAATGGAATACTACTCAGCTATTAAAGAGGTGGACATCATAATTTTATTTAGCAAAATATTGTAATTGTATCTATACATTTTACTCATTGGTTATTAATTTTTTGAGAAATCCATATAATATATTTTCATTATTTTTACATTCTACCTAACAGCTCCCATATCCAGATCCTCCTAAACTATTCACCCAACTTTTATCCTCATTTGCTGGGGGAGTGATAACTAACAATACAATCTTTTTAAAAAGACACATGAAAATCTTCTATAAAAATGTCCATATATATTCATATATTCATATATATTTATGTATCCACACATATTAATATATGTTATATATAATATATATTAAATGTAGTTACTTTAGAGTAGGTTGGTAATGTTGGTATTAGAAAACACAGACTAATGAAAATATATAAATATAGTTCTAATAATAGATTATCTCTAATTGAGGGCTAGGCCAATGAGTTTCTCCACATCATCAAATGATACAGAATATCAAAAATGATCTTGATTACCCAGAAGAATCTAATACTCTCTCTGTTTCTGAAGATATCATACACTTGAGTCATAGAACCTGGACAAATTATCCTGATACCCATCTAGAACTTAATCTCTACTATTTGCTTTCATAATGTTGAAAATTGCCATGCACAATACCAAGAAAGAAAAGGAAAAGTGTACCATATATAACTGTGGTCCATTTCAAGGTCAATAATGACTGGTCTGATAAGACTTATATGTGAGTCTAGCATCTGATTTGTTGCTAGTGAATAAAACAACATGATCTCTCAGGTTTGTACCTAAACAGTACTGCATACAAGGCTAGGGAAGGGTATTTGGGTGCAGAAAAGAAAAAAATGATGGAGTGGTTTGAATGAGATGCCCTCCAAATCTTTAGCCATTTGAGTAGTTGATTTACAGTTGAAGGTAAAGTTTGGAGAAGGTTAGGAGTTATATCTTTGCAGAAGGGGCACGTTACTGGAGGAAGGCCTTAAGAGAAAAACCAACAAGCAAACAAAACATGCAATGATTCAATTTCTCTTCTGTTCTAGGGGTTTAAGATGTGGGCTCTCATCCTCTGTTACAGCCAACACATCTATCTGCTGCTTTCTGCCAAGCCTCTCCTTCATGAGCGACTCATATCTTTCAGAAATCACAAGACATATAGGCATATAAGTTGCCTTAGCATGATGTTTTAATCACAGAAAAATATAAATGTAATGCATATACGGATCCATTTTCTCTGACCTTTCTGATAACTGTGCAGCTTTTAGCCCACAAAACGTGCCTTTTTCCCACCAGTCATACCATCTTATAGATCCTTAACAGATGGTGTACGTAGTAATTGTGCTCCCCTGCAGATTTAGGGTTCCATATTTTCTGTATTCCCCATGTGTCTTAGTTAAGGTTTTACTGCTGTGAACAGACACCATGACCAATGCAAGTTTTATAAAAGACAACATTTAATTGGGGTTGGCTTACAGGCTCAGAGGTTCAGTCCATTGTCATCAAGGCAGAAACATGGCAGCATCCAGGCAGGTATGGTGCAGGAGGAGCTGAGAGTTCTCTCTCTTCAACTGAAGGCTGCTAGTGGAAGACTGACTTCCAGGCAGCCAGGGTGAGGGTTTTAAGCCCACACCCACATTGACACACCTACTCCAACAAGACCACACCTCCTAATGAGGTCACTTCCTGGGCCAATGATATACAAACCATTACATTCCATTCCCTGGCTCCCATAGGCTTGTTCAAACATTAGTCTATGGGGGCCATACTTAAACATAGCATAATGCAAAATACATTTAGTCCAACTTCAAAAGTCCCGGTAGACTATAGCAGTCTCAACAGTGTTAAAAGTCCAGAGTTCAAGGTCTCTTTTGAGATTCATTCAATCACTTAACTGTAATCCCCCAAGCAAGACAGGAAACCAGCTGGGCAAAGTCCAAACTCTGCATCTCCAAGACTGATGGCAAAGCAGTCTTCAGATATTCAACTCCTTTTTCATCTTTGTTGACTGCAACAAGGTTCATTCTCCTGGGCTTGTTCCACTCCCTGTTAGCAGCTTTCCTTGGCAGACATCCTGTGGCTCTGGCATCTTTAACATCTTGGGTACCCCAAGTCAATTTCAGCTTCACAGCTTCTTGCTCCAGTGTCTGAGATCCACACATGATCTTCTGTGTAGCTCCAAAGAGCTGGTGTCACTTCTCCAGCTCTGCCCTTTTTAGCACTCTAAGTTCAGATTGATCCACTCCACTGCCACTGCTGTTCTTGGTGGTCATCCCATGGTACTGGCATCTCCAATATGCTAGGGTCTTCCGCTGCAACTATAATTCACCAAAGCCTCTCATAGGCTCTCTTCATTGTACCAAGCCTCAACTCCTTTGCATGACCCCTTCAGTCCTGGGCTGGCAATTACAACTGAGGGTACACTTTCACCAATGGCCTTCCATGGCCTCTCACAGTACCAAGCCTCAGCTGTTCTTCATGATGCCTTCATGCCTTCAAAACCAGTACCACCTGGATGATTCTTACATATTACCAAGTACAGCTGCAGCATGAGGAACACTTGGCTATCTCTGGAATACAGCTTCTTTGTGCTCTCAGAAAACACTTCCCATATTTCACCTCAGTGATGCTAGTGTTTTCTTAATCATCACTAATTTCTTAGCTCCAACTAACCAGCATCAATTGTCCCAGTAGTCTCCTTCCTTTTAATATAAAGCTAGAGACATGTGGCCGAAGCTGCTGAGTTCTGCTGCTTGCAGGAGCTGGAACATTGGCCAACTTGTTCTATTACATTATCACTAGCTTCCTTTTTCCCAGCTCCTTCACTGCCTAAGTTGGCTGTCCTGAATCTTGCTCCTTAGACTGACTTTGAACTCAAGAGATCTGCATGCCTATCTCCTAAGCACTGGGATTAAAGGTGTGGTCCACCAAGCCTGTATTAAAGTTTTTCTTCACCTAGAATTTACTCTGTTCTAGGCTGGCCTTGAACTCAGAGATCTGCTTATCTTTGCCTCCTGGGATTAAAGGTTTGTACTACCATGCCTGGACCTAAAGTTACCTGGGTGGAATCTTGCCCCAAGGTCGCCACACTCTTTTAATTCAATATCCTTGAATTCAGCTCCATTTCACTTCCTGGAGTCCCTTTAATACTCAAACTATATATTTTGTACCTTTCCTTTCTCAGCTTGCTATGTTTGTTCAAAATTCTCTTCATCAGACTTAACCAGAGAACAAAGTCTTTGTTGGGCTTTTTTGAGACTTCCTTTGCAGATGCAGTTAATATAAATCTCTTTACCTTAGCCCTAGGCAGTCTCTTCAGGCAATGGCAAAAAGCAGCCATGTTCTTCACCAAAACATCACAAAAACAGACTCTTGGCCACGTATTAAAGTTCTTCTCCACTGAAACCTCTTGGGCCATCAGGCCTACACAGTTCAAATGACCCTCAGCACCACTGTCTTCCATATTCCTACTAGGCTGGCCCATTAAGCCCCACTTAAAGCATTCCGTGGCTTTCCAAATCCAAAGTCCCAAAATCCACATTCTTCCAAACAAAAGCATGGTCAGGCCTATCACAGCAATACCCCAGTCCCTGGTACCAACTTCTGTCTTAGTTGGGGTTTTACTGCTGTGAACAGATACCATGACCAATGCAAGTTTTATAAAAGACAACATTTAATTGGGGTTGGCTTACAGGCTCAGAGGTTCAGTCCATTGTCATCAAGGCAGAAACATGGCAGCATCAAGGCAGGTATGGTGCAGGAGGAGCTGAGAGTTCTCTCTCTTCAACTGAAGGCTGCTAGTGGAAGACTGACTTCCAGGCAGCCAGGGTGAGGGTTTTAAGCCCACACCCACATTGACACACCTGCTCCAACAAGGCCACACCTCCTAATGAGGTCACTTCCTGGGCCAATGATATACAAACCATCACACCATGTCTACCGGAATTAAGCAGTTGAATTTGGGATCATGAATCCAAACTAGATAGCTAAAAGATAACAGACAAATAGGAAAGAATCACTGTGAAAATATTTTAGTATATGTTGTAGAACAATCTATAAAGTATTTAAGAAATGTATGCTTAGAAAATGTATCTAAGAAAATAAACTCAGATGTGAGGTGATGATTCTGGATCAGAGGGTTAACTTGTAATTTTTGTTTCTTAAGCTCTTCTTACCACAGCATCACTGTGGTAAAGGATTAGGTCAGTCCTTACAGTGGTATACATTGAGAAATTATTAACCGACTAAATAACATTAAAACTTCTGAATAATTTTTCAACATTTTGTGTGCTATATCAGAAGAAACATCCCACAATATTTCCTTCCTACTGCACTGACAAGTAAAATTATTTCATTTTATTCTAACTTCTTTTCAATATGTGCTTTATTTCCTTAAATATTCTCTGCTGTGGGATGTTTTGTTAAGTTTTGTCTTGATATTCTCATGCTGGAATATCATGAGACTATCATATCATATAAAAGTTTAACTCATGAGGGAAAACTTTTATAAACCCTGTAATATTGTCCCTTTAGAGTCCCTAACCAGATTCAGTTTTATGAAAAGATATTTGTTCTTCCAATGATTAGGAATAAATATTCTCAAAAATGTCTAAGTCAAATAAAAGAATATGCAGAAATCTAAAATTGGTTTTGAAAAGCAGATCAGGGCCTATGCAAGTTTCTGAAGATAATTCTCCAATTGTTGTACCTTTCATTTTGTTTTTCCTTTACAGCATGAGTCTTCTGAGCATTTAAACTAGTGCCTTTCACATAAACCTCACAAGCTGATGGAAAACACATTTGAAGCAGTTTAATGACAAGAGAGGTGCATGTTTCCTGCTGGTGCTGAAAGGACTGTGTATGCTCAAAGGATACAGGGAGTCGATAAAACTAAGAAATTACGTCCATACATCGCATCAAATATTTATTTACGGTGTGCCAGGACAGTGGGGTCAGAGAGGGAGGATGGTGGGGAGCACCCTCAAAGAATAAGGGGGAGGGGCGATGGGGAAAGAAGATAACATTTGAAATGTAAACAAATAAAATATCCAATAAAAAGAATACTTTGTTTTTTTGCATGCTATCCTGCCCTTCTTTTTAAAAAATCTAAAATAAATATACAGATGCCATTTTCTGTTATAGATATGGATGACTGGATTTAGCTTGACTCTTCTTTTTGCTGTTTAATTTTTCTCTCATAAACCAGTGTGGAATGATTTATAGACACTATTGAAAAGGCAATATTTTAAGCAAATGTTTTTCAATTTCACATTGAAGCTAAGACTATGCAATTAGTAATTTTAGGTTTCTTGGTATTTTGGTACATTTTTTTTTGCATAACCCAACTCAAAAAGTTAGAAAAAAGAATAAAGTAAAAAAATAAGTTTTAATGGTTATAGACTTATTGCTCAAATGGGAGTTGATACAAGTAAAAAATGTACACATCTTCTGCAAGTGCTTGATATTAAACTGTAAACATCTTTCCTTATTGGTTTGCAGAAGCACACATAGTTCATTTTATTCTTTGAAACCATCTCATAGGCAATGTTTCACTGAAGCAAATTTCAGCTCTGTCATGGTTTTTCTTGTTTATCCTCCATGTTAACCTCTGTTTTTCTCAGCTTTTGCATGCCCATGTCACATGAAAAAGAATGGCCTATGCAGCGGGATGCTGAATGCGAGGACATTTCTGATCTGATTGTGCTGGATTAGTTTCTTTACAGATTCTGCTTTGGGTGGGAATATGCATTCAAGCTGAATTGAAACCTGAAGGTGGTCACTAGCTAAATTGCAATCGAATAATTGTATGACAGATGTGATGATGATTTTCAACCTTAAGTTGCAAGCACTTCTTACTATTCTAGATGTACCTCAGATGACATTTTTTTCTTATCAGAAAATCCTCATTTTGCAGCAAAGATTTACTCCCAAACAAGGTCTCCACAAAAGATCTTCTCTATGCCTCTAGTCCTTGCAACAGGTAAAATAGAACATGGATGTCTAAGGTAAATTTTTTCAAAGGTTTGGAACCTTCTAATTACAGTTATATTCATAAAATATTAACATCATTAGAACTGTTTTAAACATACTGACATAACATGGCATATATATTATGGCCTAATATAAATCTAAAATAAAGAAAAATTTAAAAATGTATCTAAACCCATTGCATAAATCATATTAAAATATTGTACATACATATACATAACATTAAAATACATCATTGTATTTAGTTCTTTATTTGTATGATATTAAAAATATGTAAGTAAATCTTAATTGCTATTGTTTTCCTGTTCTCTTATCATCTATGTATTTTAAAGTATCTGGAGAATTACCACTTATTTATAATAAAATAGCATTAGGTATTATCAAAGTGAAAATAGGTAGAGAATGCAGCCTCTAGAAATTCCCTTTATTAATAGATATTCACTAGTCAGTGTTTGTGGTGTATTAGTAGAACATTCTTTGCAGCAAATAGTACATAATTTAACATGAAGATGTACAGAAAATTCTGAGTGAAGTAGCAGAAGTAAATAGCAGCATTTATCTGATTAGCAAGTTAGTCTGAAATAGTAACTGCAAAAGAGAACATAATACATTGGAACTCTTAAACTCTGGTAGTAAGTTTTTGATAAATCACTTGACATTTTCTAGTATAAACAAGAACAGTCAGTAAATTTACTGCATATAATCCTACAAGTTAAGACAACTCTGAAGTGGGAAGTGGTGGATGAGGGAGCAGGGGGAGGGAAAAGGGCATGTGGGACCTTTGGGGGGTGGGGAACCAAAAATGGGAAATGAAATGTAAATATAGAATATATCCAATAAAAAAAGACAACTCTGAAGTAACTTTAAAATGACAATTCCAAATGGAAAAAATTAAAATACAAAGTTCAGCAATTCATTTGCCTCAATGTCTGAAAATTTTTAATGTGCAATAATAGTGAATGTGTCCTACCTTATCTACAACTTTCTTAATTTTTTACTGCCTCAAATATAAAATTATTTATTTTGTACTTTGACCATATGTCAGATCTAAACCACACTTAAGTGGTCAGTTATCATTTGTGGATACTGCCAACTCTACTGGCATGAAGATTACAAACAATATTTTATTTGTTTATTGGGAAACTAGCTTGTTTATAGTGGCCTTCTTTTTAATCCTCTATGTTTCACATAGCTAAATCAGTGGCACGGAGGATATCCCAGCAGTTTCTAAGGAGAATGAGAAATCAGAGTATATTAGAATATTGCAGGAATCCATAATCAAATACAACCCACAGTCTATGAATATTTGCTCTTTGTGTATATATGTATACATATTTTCCAAGTGAGAATATATATATATATATATATATATATATATATATATATATATATATATAGAGAGAGAGAGAGAGAGAGAGAGAGAGTATATGCATTATGTTTATTGTTCCATATGAATATATGCTCTACCTTCTCTCCTTTGCTCTCCCCTAGTCTCTCCTTTTTTTTCTCATGATCTTTCCTCTCCATTTCTTCACTTAGGAAAATAAAAATTCATCCACCTTCCATAAGAGGAAAAAAAACCCATCCACCCTCCATATCCCACACATAGTTCTCAGAATACACGCGTTTGCACTTCGTTTTCACACCTTGGTGAAATTGCATTCATGACACACAATGCCTAAAATAGTTTTAACACTTCTAATCGCAGACTCCATCTTCCAGTCTCAGCCAGAGTGAGCCTCTTCAGAACAGGAGTATGAGTGGCCATTCTGGAATTTTCTTAATTTTCAGCTCTCCTCACTATATAGTAATAATCTTTAGGATAGCTATTTTGGTCATTTCCTTCCTGGCAGCTGCTGATACATCCTAGATATTTGGTAAAGAATGCACAAGGTGTGAGATGCAAGCCTTGAAAGGCAGACATGCTTTTGAGGTAAAATCATTTGTTTTACGTGTGTTTTCCAAAATCACCTTATTCATAATCATGGGGACTATTTATAATGACAAATCAAGATTAATCTATGGGGATTCTAGGAATTATGGCCACCATAATTTAAAAAATTGCTAATTCCTAATTTTGCACGTTTACAACTGTATAACAACTACAGTTCATGCTTTGTAAATAGTTCAAAACAAGGGAAAATTCAAACATGCAGCTCTTACACAACTCACAAATAATGATGGAGACAGCATAGAATTGTATGTCCCACTTCACAAATGCTTGAAAATCAAAGGGGGAGATACAGCATCGATTAAGTAAGTAAGAGACTCAATGTCGTTTTGAAATTTTAAATGACTGCATTTATTATGTTACATAAATGACTTTTACTTGAAACTATGTATTCTCTTTCTCTAATTTCAAGAGAGAAAACTTTCAAAACATTGAAGTGTAACCTGAAAACTGACTCCTGAATTCATGTAAGAGCAGAAGCCTTGTATTGACACTAAATACATGTGTAGTATTTAAAAGGGAGGAAGATTATGCACACATGAAAACTCTTGTTAGTTTTACTGTAACTTCATTAGGGTTGCTGGGTGACGTTTTCTTTACTTTCCTATTTACAGTTACAAATGAACATATTAATTCTTATGGAAAAATTGGAGCAAATATGAACAAAGCCATTACATTTATTTGTTTCCGGCTATTTTTATGGATGTTCAGTTTTAGGTTGATTAAGTTAATAATAATTTTCTACATTTCATTTTTGGAAAAAATAAAATTATTTAGACTTCATGTTTTTATAAGTGTCTAAGTGTGCATATGTGTATGTGTTTCTGTGTCGTTGTGTGTGTGTATGTGGTGTGTATGTGTGTGTGTGTGTGTGTGTGTGTGTGTGTGTGTATTTTGCTGTATATACATGCTCATGGAGTTTACTTTGGTGAGTGAATTCAATTGTAAACATCTCAAGAAATTTTGATTTGTTAGTTATAATAATATATAAAATAATTTTTATTGTAACTGAAAACAATAATTTGAGGAATAGTGTTTTCTGACTTTAAATGGTTTTTCTTCACTTAACTCTATACAGCTTGATTTTGTTTTTTCTTTTTTCTTTTTGTTTTTTCTTTTTTTGTTTTTTGTTTGTTTGTTTGTTTGTTTGTTTGAGATAGGGTTTCTTTGTGTAGTCCTGGCTATCCTGGAACTCACTCTGTAGACCAGGCTGTCCTAGAACTCAGAAATCCACCTATCTCTGCCTTCTGAGTCCTGGAATTAAAGGCGTGGGCCATCACTGCCCGGCCTCTGTACAGTTTGAGAGTATCATGTTGCCATTAGATCTTTTATTTCATTTATATTGAAGTAAATCAGCATTTAACTCTCAGTTAAAAACCAAATTCGGTACAGTTGATTATATTTAACCAACAGCATTCCAACAAGTCCATAGTTATAGTACCATTTTGATTTCTACACAGTGACTTCTGTCCATATAAACAAGAATATAGTTTACTAGCAATGTTACCAAGATCAAACTATATAGATATAATTCATGGTTTTTACTATTAAATAAATAAATACATGACACATTTTATTTATTTATTTATTTATCTATTTGTGTTTTTTTTTTTTTAAGACAGGGTTTCTCTGTATAGCACTGGCTGTCCTTGAACTCACTTTGTAGACCAGGCGGGCCTTGAACTTACATATCTGGCTGCCTCTGCCTCCCAAGTGCTGGGATTGAAGGTGTGTGCTACCACTGCCATGCTGTATTGGATTTTTTTCTACAACCTAATTTCTTTTTTTTTAAATTAGATATATTCTTTATTTACATTTCAAATGTTGTCCCCCTTTCCTGGTTCCCTCCCCCTAAAAATTCCCTAACACATCCACCTTTCCCCTGCTCACCAATCCACCGACTACTGCTTCCCTGTCCTGGCATTATCCTATACTGGGGCATCTAACCTTCTCAGGCCTCTCCTCCCTTTGATGTCCAACAATGCCATCCTCTGCTGCCTATCATCTGGAGCTATGGGTCCATCCATGTGTACTCTTTGTTTGTTGCTTTTGTCCCTTGGGTGGGGGGTTGTGGGTGGTTGATATTGTTCCTCCTATGGTGCTTTAAGCCCCTTCAGCTACTTAGGTCCTTATAATGGATATTTAAACCAGGTCTGGTCATCATACTCTATGCTTCCCTTGCATTATAGGTAAATCAGTAATAATTATAATGGTAGCTAACACATAATGTGTCTTACCACCTGTTGAATACTAAAATTATTAAATTATTTTATTTTTGGAAGAGGAACTTAAAGTAAAAATAGCATTTTTCTTGAAGTATAGGTCAATAAATTCCTAATCATTTTTCTAGTTGTTTGCATTTATACACTGTTTAAGTAAGCTTAAATATTAATTGTATATTCGAAGTATTAAGAACAAAAACCTAGACTATTTTTGAAAATCTCTTAACACAGTTTTAATCACCTATCAAATTTAATGTATTCAGATTAAAGGAATCAGTGATAGTACTAAAATTCTATAAACATAGAGAATTTTAAAGGAGCTCAGGGGTCCAGGAAAATGTTTTCAAGAAATTTTAATAAAAAAGTAACATACACATTCAACAGTAGGCAAGTGACTATGCTTTCTGGACAAATATATAGTCATAGAAACTAGTTAAAATGTAAGAAATTAGAAAAGCATATAACAGAAAAATGAATTTATGTTTTATAAACTCAAGAAAACAGAAACACTACTATTGTATACTAAATTTTCATTTGCAGTTTAGTTCCTTTTTGACCCATTATGTGACCTGACTGGTGACTTGTAAGCTATTAAAAGATGTATTTGAGCCATGAAAAAAAAAAAAAGAAATATGCTGATAATCTTAGCAAATAAAATGAGAATAAAGTCTTCTGACACTGTAGTACATTGAAGAGTTGACCAAAAATTTCAAAAGCATTGTTGTTCATATTTCTTTTGTTTTTAAAATATTATTTTGATTTGATGTCAAAATCACATTAGTATTTGAACACATTTTTAATATTATTATTATTATTATTATTATTATTATTATTATTTTGAAGAATGGGGTCAATTGAATGCAATTATATAAAAAAATGTACATTGTGCAAAATATAAACACGTTTCTTTAAAAAAATGTAGTTGTCAGTAGTCCAGGATAAGGCAGTTTATCAGAACGTAGGGAACTAGAAGACAAATAATGGCAGATATATTAAAGTTTCAAGCAAGATCTGCAGTTCTATTTTACAACATACAAAACTTCTGGACTGTGAGTCTCCATAGAATATATCTTTGTTGCCAGTTCTGCGGGCATCAAGCTGAAGAATTGGACAAAATTCATATTCTAAATGTACACAGAAGGAGAAATTAAATAAGGAAAAGAAAACTGGCTTTCCAAAAGAAATTGGCTAGTTTCAAAGCATGCTCCCCTATTATTATGTTTAAATCACTTGATCTGACCCCACGTGTAGATCAGCAGCTACAGTTGAACACTGTATTTGAAAGAGGATTATTATAGCTTACTAAGAGATGCTGAGGGGGACTAGGAACCTGGGAAGCTAGCACTGCCCTTCTGTAACATACATCTCTGCCAGATAATTAACCTTGCTGTTTGTTTAGCATTCGGCGAATGCTTCATTACTGATTCAGTCAATTATCCCCTGGTAATGACCGCTACAGAAGGTAGAATTGCTTAATTAAAATTATTTAGACCAAGGAGGAACTTTGATTGGGCCATGCACATTAGAATGGCTTGATTAATCCTGATGAGATACACAATCCATTTAAAGCATTACTTTATTATTTCAAAATGCCAAATTCACCTTTTTCCAATAAAAAAATGAACACAATATTTTTCTTTGCCAATTACCTTTTTTTAAAAAAATCACAAGTTGCCTTGGGCTGGTAGAAAACCAGTCTTTGCAAGGTTAATTTTTCCATAGAAAGCGTTGAAGGAAGAATATAAAATTCTAACCCATTTTACCAGATGTAATGGTTGAAAATTAAGAAATTGCTTGTTACCTAAAAAAATTAAATATAGCCAGTCAGGCCAACTTGGCAAATATACATATGAGTTAAAAGTTACAGAAGATTTTGTCATCCCTTTTCTCTGTGAACACACTCACAATGTTAGTTATCTTGGAGTTTATTCTTATGCAAATTAACATTGTCAACTTTTTGGCATATGCAAGAGAAAACAATTTGCATTTTCGTATTGGTTTCTGTTATATGGTAATTACATATCCTCCCTTGAGAAAATGTTATTATTTTAAAGAAAAGAAACATTGTTTAAGCCTATATCTAGATGTAGTTAGATAAGAGAATGGTATTGAATTTTAGTGAGTTCTCAGGATTGCTGTTTATAGTTAAAATAAACCAGAGTAATGATTCCACAATGTGACTGTTCTTCTTTATATAGTTGATGTTGATACAGATATTTGCAGAAAAAAATAGTGATTTCTAAGCTTCTAAATCTAGGTATGTGTACAGTATCTGATCCTACATAGACAATAGGAAATGTCTGCTCAATGGCTATGGAAGATCTGTGTGTGGTATTGACACCTCTGAATTCCATGTTTTCTCATGAAACACAAAGATCCCCACACATTTCTTTTGCTGCTTCGTAAATCTTTACAACACTAGATGATTTTACAACTTTACATATAAGTAAAAGCACATAGAATTTGAACTCTTTTTTGGTTTTTTTCTTATTCAATATATTCTTTATTTGCATTTCATATGATTTTCACTTTCCAGGATCCCCCTTCCCCGAAAGTCCCATAAGCCCTCTTCCCACCCCCTGTTCCATAATCACCCCTGTCTTGGTATTCCCCTACACTGCTGCACTGAGCCTTTCTAGGACCAGGGGCCTCTCCTTCCTTCTTCTTGGGCATCATTTGTTATGTGAATTATTTCCTGAGTTTTCCAAGCTTCTGGGCTAATATCTGCTTATCAGTGACTGCATACCATGTGAGTTCTTTTGTGATCGGATCACCTCACTCAAGATGACATTCTCCAGTTCCACATACTTGCCTAAGAATTTCATGAGTTCATTGTTTTTAATAGCTAAGTAGTGTAAATATACCATATTTTCTGTATCCATTCTTCCATTGAGGGACATCTGGGTTCATTACAGCTTCTGGCTACTATAAATAGGGCTGCTATGAACATAGTGGAACATGTATCCTTATTACATGGTGGGGAATCCTCTGGGTATATGCCCAGGAGTTGTATAGCAGGGTCCTCTGGTAGTATTATGCCCAGTTTTCTAAGGAACTGCCAGACTGAATTCCAGAGTGGTTGTACCAGCTTGCAACCCCACCAGCAGTGGAGGAATGTTCCTCTTTCTCCACATCCTCGCCAACACCTGTTTTCTCCTGAGTTTATGACCTTAGCCATTCTAACTGGAATGAGGTGAAATCTCAGGGTTGTTTTGATTTGCATTTCCCTGATGACTAAGGATGTTGAACATTTATTTAGGTGTTTCTTGGCCATTCCATATTCCTCAGGTGAAAATTCTTTGTTTAGCTCTGTACCCCATTTTTTAATATTGTGATTTGGCTCTCTCAAGTCTACCTTCTTGCATTCTTTGTATATCTTGGATAATAGACCTCTGTCAGATGTAGAGTTGGTAAAGATCTTTTCCCAATTTGTTGGCTGCTGTTTTGTCCTTTTGACAGTGCCCTTTCTTTTTTAATTTTATGAGGTCCCATTTGTCTTGACCTTAGAGTATAAGCTATTAGTGTTCTGTTCAGGAACATTCCCCCTGTGCCCATGTACTCAAGGATCTTCCCCAGTTTGTTTTCTATTAGTGTCAGTGTGTCTGGTTTTATGTGGAGGTCCCTGATCCACTTGGAGTAGTGCTTAGTACAAGGAGATAAGAATGGATCAATTTGTATTCTTCTTCAGGCTGAACTACAATTGAACCAGCACCATTTGTTGAAAAGGCTATCGTTTTTTCCACTGGATGGTTGTAGCTCCTTTGTCAAATATCAACTGACCATATAAGTGTGTGTTCAATTTTGGTTCTTCAATTCTATTCCATTGATCTACCTACCTATCACTGTACCAATACCATGCCGTTTTTAACACTATAGCTCTATAGTACTCCTTGAGGATGGGGATACTTATTCCCCCAGAAGTTCTTTTACTGTTGAGAATAGTTTTAGCTATCCTGGGTTTTTTGTTATTACAAATGAATTTGAAAATTGCTCTTTCTAACTCTTTGAAGAATTGAGTTGGCATTTTGATGGGGATTGCATTGAATCTGTATATTGCTTTTAGCAAGATGGCCATTTTTAATATATTAATCCTGCCAATCCAAGAGCATGGAAGATTTTTCCATTTTTGAGATCTTCTTGGATTTCCTTCTTCAAAGACTTGAAGTTCCTGTCATACAGATCTTTCACTTGTTTGGTTAAAGTCACACCAAGATACTTTATATTGTTTGTGGCTATTATGAATGGTATCATTTCCCTAATATCATTCTCAGCCTATTTACCCTAACAGCACCTGAAAGCTTTAGAACAGAAAGAAGCTAATACACCCAAGAGGAGTAGAAGGCAGGAATTCATCAAACTCAGGGCTGAAATAAACCAAATTGAAACAAAAGAGAACTATACAAAGAATCAACAAAACCAAGAGCTGGTTCTTTGAGAAAGTCAACAAGATAGATAAACTTTTAGCGAGACTAACCAGAGGGCACAGAGACAGTATTCAAATTAACAAAATGAGAAATGAAAATGGAGAAATAACAACAGAAACTGAGAAAATTTAAAAAAATCATCAGATCCTACTACAAAAGCCTATACTCAACACAACTGGAAAATCTGGGTGACATAAACAATTTCCTAGACAGATACCAACTACCAAAGCTTAATCAGGTGCCGATAGACCATCTAAAAAATCCCATAACCCCTAAAAAATTAGAAGTGGTCATTGACAGTATCTCAACCAAAAAAAGCACAGGACCAGATGGTTTAATACAGAATTATATCAGAACTTCAAAGAAGACCTAACACCAATATTCTTCAAACTATTCCACAAAATAGGAACAGAAGGAACTCTACCCAAATCATTCAATTTCGCTGATTCTAAAACCACACAAAGATCTAACAAGGAAAAAGTACTTTAGAGCAATTTTCCTTATGAATATCGATACAAAAATACTCAATAAAATTCTTTCCAACTGAATCCAAGAGCACATCAAAACGATCATTCACCATGATCAAGTAGGCTTCATCCCAGTGATGCAGGGATGGTTCAATATATGGAAATCCATCAATGTAATCCACTACATAAACAAATTCAAAGAAAATAACCACATGATAATTTCATTAGATGTTGAAAATTCATTTGATAAAATTCAGCATCCTTTCATGTTAATGGTCTTGGAAAGAACAGAAATTCATGGCCCATACCTAAACAGTAGCCAACATCAAACTAAATGGAGAGAAACTTGAAGCAATCCCACTAAAATCAGGAACCAGACAAGGTTGCACTCTGTCTCCATATTTGTTCAATATAGTACTTGAGGTTCTAGCTAGAACAATTATACAACATAAGCAGGTTAAAGGGATACAAATTGGGAAGGAAGAAATCAAATTTTCACTATTTGCAGATGATAGGATAGTATACTTAAGTGATCCAAAAAACTCCACCAGAGAATTCCAACAACTGATAAACAGCTTCAGAAAGTGGCTGGATATAAAATTAACTCAAGCAAATCAGTATTCTTCCTATATTCAAACTCTTTAACACCTTACTTGCCTTATTGCAATGTCCAAGCAAATTCAGTCCTTGAAACTCCACTTTGAGCAGAAAAGGGAAGAGGAAAGAGCAAACACGGAGACACACATACCTAAGAGCTGGTATCAGGTGAGCTGTGATTACTTGAATGATGTTGCTCCAATTACAGAACACAGTGGAATCTCAGCAAACTCATCTGGAATCTTAGCACAGGTATGAAGATTAGCTAATCTCAGAAGATGGTCTCTGTCGGCAAGCAGTGTGAGGTTGCTGTTTTAGGAGGAAATAGTGGTATTTGTATCTTTTTGCACACTCAGACCAGAGGAAAGCTTTGGCATAACTTTTAGGCTCAATCTTGTGGAAAGTCCTTGCTGCTCCCATTAATCTGAAACACTTGGTGTCCAGGATATGGCCATTCACATGTCAAATCTTACATACTTTTTGAGGACTTCATCCACTTTTTACACATTCACTGAAACCTTTCCTGTTCCTCATATATTAGGGTTATGGCAGACTCTAGGTAAAATTATTCTTATTTGGAAAAAATGTAAGAAAATTTAGCATCGAAAAATAACACAATGATTGGCTATAATAGTAAAAATTATAATTTATCTACTTTTGTTCTTCTACAACCAATAAAAAGAAATAATATTTTCACCATAAAAACAGCAGAAACAACAAGAGAGCAGTCAAGGAATAAAATATTTAATTAAAACTGGAATCGAGAGCAGCCATTACTTCCTTGAAGAATAATACACAAGCCTTATACACAAGCCTTAAAAGTATATTTAATTTTAGTTTGCTTTATATTAATGTAGTAATTTTTTATGATAACTCACTCAATAACACAGGAGTACATTTCAAATATTTAAAATGTATTTTTATTAGATATTTTCTTTATTTACATTTCAAATGTTATCCAATTTCCTCTTTATCCTCTGAAAACTTCCATCCTATCCCCTCTTCCCCTACTCACCAACCCACCTACTCCCACTTCCCTATTCCCGGCATTCCTCTACACTGAGGTACTGAGCCTTCACAGAACCAAGGGCCTCTCCTCTCATTGATGTCCAACAAGGTCATCCTCTGCTACATATGAGGCTGGAGCCATGAATCTCTCCTTATGTACTCTTTGGTTGGTGTTTTAGTCCCTGGGAGCTATGGGGGGTACTGGTTGATTTATACTGTTGTTCCTCCTATGGGGCTCCAACCCCATTCATCTCCTTGTTTCCTTTTCTTTTAATTTTTACTTTCTATATTCTATGTTTACATTCCAAAGGCTTTTTCCTTTCCCAGTTACCCCCCACCATAGGTTCCATAATTCCTCTCCACCCCTGCTATTCCCCACTCATCCCCCCCCCACGATTTCTCTGTTCTGGGTCTACAATACTGGAGCCAATCTTTACAGGCCCAGGGTCCTCTCCTTTCTTCTTCTTGGGAGTCATTTGACTTGCTAATTGTGCCTTGAGTATTTAGGGCTTCTGGGCTCATTAATATCCACTTATCACTGATTGCATTTCATGTGTATTCTTTTGTGATTGGGTTAGCTTTTTTAAGTCACGTCTATTGCTGTTACTGTATACCAGAACCTGAGTATCAGGTAACAATGGAGGTTCATTTAGATCTTCAGTCTTAAAATTGTAAACCTAGAGCTGAGATGCCATTATCTGACAGAAGACTTGCTGATGGTATGTATCTTCTATTATATAGACTGGCTCTTACAACATACCAGTATCTATATAACCAACAATTTCCTGGTATAGAGGAAACTCACTAGTCAGAGTCAAACATTCATATACTAATCAGTCCTCACATGTCCTTCTTGGTAACATGATATACTACTTAATAACAGATATTATCTTAGCCTTTCTATTCCTGCACAAACATCATGACCAAGAAACAAGTTGGAGAGGAAAGGGTTTATTCAGCTGACAAGTACCAACAGCTGTTTATCACCAAAGGAAGTTAGGACTGGAACTCAAGTAGGTCAGGAAGCAGGAGCTTATGTGGAGGCCTTGGAAGGATGTTCATAACTGCCCTGCTTCCCCTAGCTTGCTCAGGTTGCTTTCAATTTTTTTTTATTTTTTTGAGAATTTTTATTAATTAGTTTTATACACTCCATATTTTATTCCCCACCCCGCCAACCTCTGTCCAACTTCTGACTCTTCCTCATCCCATAACTCCTCCCTACCCCCTCTCTCCACGTGGATGTCCCTATCCCCTACTCCACCTGACCTCTAAAATCGCTGGGAGCTCCAGTCTATTGAGGGTTAGGTGCATCATATCTGTGTAAACAGAGATCAGCATTTCTCTATTTTGTGTGTGCTAGGGGCCTCATATTAGCTGGTGTATGCTGCCTGTTTGGTGGTCCACTGTTTGAAGAGATCCTGTGTGTCCAGATTAATTAATACTGCTAGTCCTACTACAGGGTTGCCCTCTGCTTCATTCAGCCTTTCCTAATTCAATTGCAGAGGTCAACTGCTTCTGTCCATTGGTTGGGTGCAAATATCTGCATCTGAATCTTTCAGCTGCTCATTGGTTCTTCCAAAATACTGTCATGCTCGGTCCCTTTTTGTGAGCACTCCATAGCCCCAGTAATAGTCTTAGGCCTTGGGACCTCCCCTTGCGCTGGATCCTACTTTAAGCCTGTCACTGGACCTTCTTTTCCTCAGGTTCCTACCATTTACATCCCTTTGATTCTTTCAGATTTATGGCTGTGGGATGTCTCCCCTTCTTCATTTGAAGCCCTGTCTTCCTGCTGGAGGCAGGCTTTATAAGTTCCCTCTCCCTACTGTCAGGCATTTCATCTAAGGTCCCTCCTTGTTAATCCTGAGAGTCTCTCACCTCCCAGGTCTCTGGTGCATTCTGGAGGGTACCTCCAACCTCCTCTCTCCCAAGGTTGCCTGTTTCCATTCTTTCTGCTGGCCCTCTGGGCTTCAGTGCTTTCTAATACTACCAGCCCAGGGATGGCACTACCTACAAGGGGCACTTCCCTCTTGATCACTAATTAAGAAAATGCCCCACATATGGATCTCATGGAGACACTTCCCCAAATGAAGCTTCCTTCTCTGAGATAACTCTAGCCGGTGTCAAGTTGACACACAAAACTAGACAGTACAGATATTAAATTTCAAAAAGAAAGTTTTTTTGGGTCACTTAACCTCTAGTAAATAATTATGAAAAAAATAAGTAAAGAAATGCAACTGCTTCAGTAATCTAATTATACCAGAAAAACATAATGCAGTTTAAAAACGACTCAGTTTTATTCATACTACAGTGCAAATAAGCATTTGAAACATTAACCTGGGAATGATATTTAGGAAAATTTTGCTCTCTAGCTTATTGTAATAGGCAAGATAAAAGGAAACACTTGGGAGAATGGGAGGAGAGAAATGGATGGTAGATATGATTATATGATTGTATAATTACACAATTGAAAATTATAAAGTTCTCAAGAAAAGGAAATTAATAAAATATTGTATTACATAATAAAATATAAAATATAGATAATTAGCTTGAGGGCTTTATGCATTTGTGCCTATAAACATATATAAACATTTATAAACATTTGTGTAGGTTGTGTACTTAAGGATTAGGTAACAACACCTGTTGAGTTCATGTACATGATTACCATGTCCCATCCAGAGGCAGCCAATTCAGAGCATTCCACTAGATCGTCCATCTCTTAGTCTTTCTTTCTCTTCTGTTATTTTACTTGAGCTTTGGCTTTGGTGGTTTGGGGGTGATATACAATTGAGGGGCACGAACTCACTCTTATTCTCAGGTTTGGGGCAAGTTATTTATTTCTCCACTGTCTGCTGCCCTCTGCAAAGTGAAGTTTCTCTGAGAAACGTCGAGAGAAGTCTAGGTCTATGGGTATAAGGAGAAACATGTAGAACGCAAATTATCAACATGAATATTTAATGAAACATTGGTAACAGTAGTTATATTAGAGCCAATGATCTGTCTATTTATGAGCTTTTAAACCAGTATTATAGCACCAGGCATAAAATTCTGAGAAGTGAATTGTTCTAAGAATAATTAGAAAGTGGGTAGTTACCCCCATAATAGTAATAGAAATATAGCAACAATGGGAACATTTTTGTCAGCCAGGCTGTTAATGTAGCATAAAGTGACAAGTTATAAGTAAGATTATTGATACCTTCTTTCCCATAGCAGCCTGCATAACACCTTTTGGTACTATGAATACCACACATCACTGGGGTTATCTTTTGATATTTTAGAGTGAGTTTTCTATGTCCTATTGCCAAAGTATAGCATCTTCCCATGTAGGTGTGGAGGGTATCCAATGGTAATGACAATGGCTTGTGCTATTTTGAAGGCATCTAAGAAACTCATGACCATGAACATATTGGAAGGTTGTAGAGAGAAGGTTGAATCATGTGTATTGTATGCATGCATCACCAGACAATTAAAAAAATGGCTATAGCCTGTTACTTAGTCTGGAAATAGAGGACATCCAAGGAGAGAAAGAATTGTGGGATAGACCAGACATGAGATTCACTGGGAGGATGTGATGAGACAGACACATGGTACCTGAGCACAGATAACCAACCACATGGCAGAAGGTAGGCTAGAGTAAATGAGGCTTTTAGATATATCTAGTCAGAGAAGAGCCTAGCTAGATGGCCCTGGTGATTGTAAATATATTTTTGAGTCTGAGTTTTATTTCTGTGAGCATGGTACTGGGAGGAAGAACTGGAGCGTAACTTCAAGACAAGGTTGGTTGCAGGAGATGTTTCATTTATGGTACGGAACTATTTTATTTATTTATTTATTTATTTATTTATTTATTTATTTTTGGCCAGCTATGACTACAAACACATCTTTCTATTGATTGTTGCCCATTGTAAAAAGGAGTTTTCCTGACCAAGGCTAAGAGTGACCCAGGTTATGAATCAGACATTTACAAAAAGATTGCAAGTATTGACTTTAATCTCATCTTTAAATTTTTTTAAGTTGAACAAAAATTCAAAAGTTTTGATAAAATAAATTAATAAGCAGTTGACTCTTACTCAGTTTGTGCTTTGACAGCTTAACACAAATATAAGGTACATTTTGATAATATACCTCCCATATATATATGTATATGTATATGTATATGTATGTGTATGTGTATATGTATATGTATATGTGTATGTGTATGTGTATGTGTATGTGTATGTGTATGTGTATGTGTATGTGTATATGTATAAATATATATGTAATGTTCCTCCCAAATCTATTATGCATCCTCCTATTTAAAATTCTCTTACCATTGAAATCCACTATGAAAATTTCTAGAATAATTGTTAATAATGACTTCATCGTTAGTTATTCATGTCTTGTATGGAAATTTGAGAGATTTTGTTTCAGTTCTGTACCCCTGCAATTGTCAAGGCATGAAATGTATTTATTACTCATGTTACTACTAGAGATTTTAAATATTGCTTTAAAATCTAAATTAATTAAACAAATTGTGATTTTTTAAGTATGAAAATTTTGTTTTATAAAATAAATTTTATTGACTAATTAAAAAAATAAATAAAACGCCCTTACCCGCATTTATGAATTTGTGTTGTCTCTGTGATTATTTCAATGAGAAACACTCCATATGCCCATGTAATTGAACACCTGGGCTCCAGCTGTAAGTGCTATCTGGGAAGATTGTGGAACCCTTAGGTGGTGGTGGGACCTTGATGGGGGAAGCATATCATTGGTGGTGTAGGCTCTTGGTGTTCATATTTATACTCTGTTTTCTTTTTTGTTAATCACATAGATGAAATGTGATCGATAACTTCCTGCCCCTACTGTCACGCTTTTCCTTTCTATTGTCATGACTTTGCACCATGTTAAACTCTGCCTTGCTGTTATTTTAAATTAAAATAAAACCTTTCTCCTCCAAATATGGACATAGTATTTTTAGTACAGAGATGTTAACATTTCCAATTTTTGTTTTGTTCTGTTTTATTTTCAGTTTCACTAAGTATAACTAGCATCACCTGTGTAGCCATGATCATAATATTAAATATAATGACCTCTATGTAGCTAAGGATTTGGAAATTTGTTGGACCTTGGAGTTCTCCTCAGTAGATACAAAGTGGAAGATTCTCACTGCTCCTATCACAAACCCCATCTATAGCCCAAAATTCTCCAGTGATGGGTAGAGCTCCATGACCCTCTTCTTTACCCATAATTGACTGATGATTGTTGAGGTCTTGAGTGGGCCCACTGCAGGTATCCACAGCTGCTATGAGAGCTGCATTGGTGGTAGCATCCCTAAATGTCAAAATTTCATGCGTATTTTCCCTATCTTCAATCTAATACATTCCTTCTATCCACTCCTTTTTTATTTTTTGTTTGTTTGCTTGATTGTTTATTTATTTATCTTTATTTTAAACTCCAAATATTATTCCCCTCATGGCCAACTCTCTAACTCAGATACTAGAACACCAACCAGACAGCATACAGAAGCTGATATAAAGCCCCCAACACAAATAGAGCAGAGGACTGTCGGGTCTGGGCTCAGTCAGAGGAGATGCACCTTTCACCCATTCTCCTTCAGTCTTAAAGGGGGAAGAATAAGAACAGTTTAGAATTAAAAATGCATTCTTAGTGTGTTGAGCAGCCATGTCTCTGAATTCAGCATTAATAAATACAAAGAAAATCTTCTCAGATTAAAGGTGGGGCCATACATGCTCCACTATGTTCATAGCAGCCCTATTTATAATAGTCAGAAGCTGGAAAGAACCCAGATGTCCCTCAACAGAAGAATGGATACAAAAAATATGGTATATATACACAATGGAGTACTACTCAGCCATTAGAAACAATGAATTCATGAAATTCTTAGGGAAATGGATGGAGCTGGAGAGCATCATACTAAGTGAGGTAACACAGTCTCAAAAACCCATGGTATGAACTCACTGATAAGTGGATATTAGCCTAGAATCCTGGGACACCAAAGACACAATCCACATACCAAATGATGTCCAACAAGAAGGAAGGAGTGGACTCTGGTTCTGGAAAGGCTCAAAGCATCAGTGTAAGGGAATACCAGAACAAGGAAGTGGGAAAGGGCCGATGGGGGAACATGGGGAGGGAAAAGGGCATGGGGGATCTTTGAGGGGCAGGGAACCAGAAAAAGGGAAATGAAATGTAAATAGAGAATATATCCAATAAAAAAGAGAGAGAAAAAATAAACATTTAGTAAGCAGCCTAATTCCATAAAAATTTAGTTAAGTGACAGTAGTAACTTTATTCCAGCTTCCAAAATCTAATCAAAAGGATTTTTTCCAGGCTTATAGGACAAGGTATGAATTCCTTTTTGTGAAACTGGCCTCAAATTTACCAAAAGAACATTGTGGTCCAATTATGACATCTGTGTGACTATTAAAGCAGGAGGTACATTTCATTTGACTGATTAGTATTGTCGCTCATAGGAACCTGAAGGCAATAAACATTAATACACTAGTAAAAAGTCATATATTTGATATAATACTGTAAGATTTGTAAATATTAAATACAACACAATAGTTATCTAGAAATAACTATCATTTTAATTAAGTGCAATTTATTAGCTGGTCATAAATGGAAAATTTGAGGCTATTATGTTAAAATACTAAAATATAAGACTGCATAATCATACTATGCATGAAATTGACTGTGCCAATATTACTATAGAATCAGAAACATACAGAACATTCTCAATTTTACTTTTGAAATTATAATTGCAGCATTTCTGCTTTTTATCATTTCACCAAACCTTCTTATATCCTCTTACCTACTGTTCTTCAATTTCATAGGCCCCTATTTAAGTAATGGCTATTAAATGTAAAAATATATGTGCAAGAACACATATTGCTAAATATAACCTACTCAGTCAAACACATATATACACATACTCACAAACACAAACACACACACACACACACACACATTATTTTTTCAGGACTGACTAAAATTTTTCAACAAATTAGTATGCTTTTCAATGGAGAAGGCTGACTTTCTTGCTCCCAGTTTTTCTCAGTTACCTATTATTATTTTAAGATTGATGCCTGTGGCTTTTTTCCTCTAAATGAGTAGCATAGAGGAGAAACATTTTCAAGAGAATAGTTTAGATTCTATAGAATTTTTTTTCCATTGATCTACCTGCCTGTCACCGTACCAATACCATGCAGTTTTTATCAGGATTGCTCTGTAGTACAGCTTGAGTTCAGGGATGGTAATTCCCCCAGAGGTTCTTTTTTTTTTAAGATATATTCTCTATTTAAATTTCAAATGTTGTCCCCTTTCCTGTTTTCTCCCCCTGAAAATCCCCAAACACGTCCCCACTCCCCCTGCTCACCAATCCACCCACTCCTGCTTCCCTGCCCTAGCATTCCACTATACTGGGGTATCTAGCCTTCTCAGGACCATTGATATCCAACAAAACCTTCCTTTGCTGAATATGCATCTGAAGCCATTGGGTCCCTCAATATGCACTCCTTGGTTGGTGGTTTAGTCCCCCAGAAGTTCTGTTATTGTTGAGAATAGTTTTTGGTATCCTGGGATTTTTGTTATTCCATATGAGTTTGCATGTTGCCATTTTTAGCTCTAGGAAGAATTGAGTTGGAATTTTGATGGGTATTTTATTGAATCTGTGGATTCCTTTCAACAAGATGGCCATTTTTACTATATTAATCCTGCTAATCCATGCGCATGTGAGATCTTTTTATTTTCTGAGATCTCTGATTTCTTACTTCAGAAACTTAAAGTTTTTGTCATACAGATCTTTCACTTCTTTAGTCACACCAAGGTGTTTTTATATTATTTGTGACTCTTGTGAAGGATGTTGTTTCTTTAATTTCTTTCCCAGCCTGCTTATCCTTTGAGTTGAGGAAGGTCAGACATTGTATATACTCACTGATAAGTGGATATTAGCTCAGAAGCTTAGAATACCCAAGATATAATTCACAGCCAACATGAAGCTCAAGAAGAAGTAAGACCAAACTGTGGATACTTTGATCCTTCTCAGAGGCGGGAACAAAATACCCATGGAAAGATATGTACAATATGTAAAGCAAACACTGAAGGAAAGGCCATCCAGAGACTGCACCACCTGGGGAGCTATCCCATATGCAGTTTCAAAACTTAGACACTACTGTGGGTACCAACCAGTACTTCCTGACAGGAGCCTGATATAGCTGTCTCCTGAGAGGCTCTGCTAGTGCCTGACAAATACAGAGGCAGATGCTTTCAGCCAACCATTGAACTGAACACAAGATCCCCAGGGGAAGAGCTAGATAAAGGACTCAAGGAGCTGAAAGGGTTTTCAGCCCCATAGGAAGAACAACAATATGAACCAACCAGTACCCCCAGAGCTCCTAGGGACCTAACCACCAACCAAAGAATACACATGGAGGGACCCATGGCTCCAGCTGCATGTGCAGCAGAGGATGGCCTTGTGGTACATCAGTGAGAGGAGAGGTCCTTGTATCTGAGAAGGCTTGCTGCCTCAGTGTAGGGGATTGCCAGGACACAAAGATGCAGGAGTGGGTGAGTTAGTGAGCATTGGGGAGAGGGAATGGGGTAGCATGTTTTCAGAGATGAAATGAGGAAAGGGGACACATTTGAAATGTAAATAAAGAAAATATCTAGTGAATAAAAGTAAAAATAATAAAAAGAAAAAAAAACAATAAAGAGAAATTTCTTAAACTAAATCCAAACCGTATACAATTCAGAATTGAGAGATCAGAGTCAATTAAAATATTCTGTATAAAATATTACAAATATAAGAATTACTCTTTATGACAAAACACTATTAATGTAAGGAAATTTGAAAAGTCAGAATGGAGTGCTTCCAATATTCTAGGGAAGGAAGTGAAATAGTCTCTACAACTCAGGTTTTAAATAATATTTCATGGTGAGAGTTGCTATTTGGCAAGAAAGTAGAAAGCAGGATATGAGAAGTTTTTTGAAGCAGCAGGCCTTTAGAGATTGATCCCTGGGCACATTTTATACGTGGATGTTTCTCTTGCTTTTTTGCTCCATGTCTACCTTAATATGAACAGATGTTATGAGCAGATGTTTTTCTAATTTACCTTTATGTTTCTGTGATGAGACACTGACAACCAAGAACCTTTGGAGGAATGAGTTTATTTGGTTTATACTTTCTCATCAAAGTCCTTTACAGAGGGAAGTGAAGGCAGATACCACAAAGAAATGCCACTTGATGATGTAGGTAATGACTCCTATCCAGCTTTCTTCCTTAGACAGTCCAGACTTCACCACCTAGGGATGGCACTGCCTTCAGTGGGAAGGGCCTCCCTGGTCAGTCATCAAACAGGGACATTTCATAGACATGGCTCAGACAAATCTGACTGAGGTATTTTTTTCAAATCCCTACCGTTCTTCCAAGACCACACTGTTTTGTGGAGCTGAAAACAGAAAATAACCAGCACAGGAAAAGCAACTGTAAGCTCAACCCAGAAACTGAACCCAAATAAATCTTCCTTCCTTAAACTGATGTCTCAAATACTTTGATTATAGTGAGGTAAAATGTTAACTGTCATTAACCAACTGGCAGAAACATTTGAAAGAAGACTTATTTTCCAGAACAATGAAATTAAAAGATTATTGCAATATCTTATGAAATCTATAAATTAATAAAACATTAGAATGCTTTAATACTAAGTTGTTTATTTAATGGCAAAGGAAATTTGTACGATCTTCCATGGTAGTATATATAAATACTTTGGAAAATGTCATTGAAACCTGAAGTTAATAAATTCTAGTTATGAGACATCTAATACTAGATCTATGCTCAAAGGACTTTTATGAACATATGGTCATGCAGACACGTATGGCAGTGTTTACTGTCACACTGTTTATAAAAGAAAAAAATTTAAAAAAATCTTACATTTTAAGTTCAAATAGAATTATCTACAGCAATTAAAAAATTTAACCAACTGGGCCTTACTATATAAATATAATGTATTTTTATACAAAGCTATGTGATTATTATAAAATTGGCCTAATTTGAGTAAGGCATTAGTCACACAAACTTTTAGGTATTATTTATGCAAATGTTGACATGTAAAGCATAAAATTACAAAGGCCTTAATATTATGTATAGGAATTATTAACATGAATTTTAAGTAAATAGTTATTTTCATAAGGGACCTGGAATAATTTAACATGTCATACATATAAATTCCACTTCATATTTGGTTTGTTCTAAATGGAAACATGAAGGTTTCCTGTTTTTATGTCCTGAGTTTGGAGTTCCATACAGAAAAATTAATTCTTGTCCATATACCTTGTGGTGATTCCTAAATGTTTATTTCTAGCAGTACCCATGTCAGGACTGGTATTAATATCCTTGGCATATTGATCACCTTATTATGTATAGTAAGAATGAATTCACAAATGAAATACTATGATCTTCCCTGATGTTGCCTCTGTAAAGTACATGCCTAGATGTTACCCACAGGATGGAGTTAATGCCTCCTCCAGGTTAGGTATTACAGGTATGACAAAGGAGTGAGGCCACATACAATGCAGAGGTCCAGTAAGAAACAGAAGAAATGCAATGTTACTGCAACATGATTTCAAACCAAGAAACTAATAAATAAATATATGGATACCTTTCTTTTCATCTGCTTCTCAATCTCTACCCATTAGCACATACTTCTAAAACCAGATGGAAGTCAGGTAATGCGGGGATTTAGAGATGTGCACTTAGCCAATCAATATTTCTTTCCATTTCCATTCACCTGATAGAAAGAGGAGGGCAGCAAATGGATATGAAAAGAATGCCATAGCTTTGACTCTAATACAGAAAGGACAAGTTAGCAAGTGATATGCACAGGCAGAGAGATAAAGCTGCCAGGGCCATATGTTCTCTTTTATAGCATGTCACTTCACTGTGCTTTGCAGATAATGCAGTATTGACGAAGTGAATGTTTATGGCAACTCTGAATGGAGTCGCTCTTGGCATATTTCAAACAGCTCAGATAATCATTAGCAATTCTTAAAAATAATGTGCATATAAGATAAAAATGTGCATCATTTTATAGATATGTCATTACAAACTTAATTGACCACAGTAGAGCATAAACATATATTTTAATGTACATGACTTAATTTATCATAGTATTTATTTAATGCGCTATTCCTTTCCCTGCAATTTAAACTGTTTAAAAGTAAACAAGGTACACATAGCAATAGAAAACAGGAAAGTAAATTCACAGCAAAGATTGACAGAAAATGCCCACATATAAGCAAAAAGTTACATTTCCCTAAAATTAAATACATAAGTGCTCAGGATTGAGGGTAAACATAATAATCACAGTGTGTAGGAATATTTTAATGTATTAGGTTGAAAAATACAAAAGTAAATAAGAAATTATTTATATACCAAACATTTGAGGTTTTCTTGCTTGCAATTGATTTTAATAACTATGCAATAATTAGGAAGATTAAGGTTGAAACCCAGTAAAAATTCTCTATAATCTTATCCACTAGTAAATTGGCATCTCCCCTTCCCAGCATGGCCTGAAAGTTCAATTGTATAACAAAAATGTAAATATTAATATATTTGTGATGATAGTTTCAATAATTATCCATTCATGTGAAAAAATTGCTAAGATTTACTTTATATCAATGGCTAGGTCTTCAAGAATTGAAAAAAATAAAGGTTGCAGTATTCTGTTCATTCCATTTGAGTATTACATTTTACATGTGCAACAAATTTATTTATCTACATTTATGTTTTTGAGCCTTAAGTTTCTTTACATTTATAAGTACTTCAAAATAGTCTGATTGTATCATGGTGTTTAAATGACTTTAAAGTATTCCTTTTTAAATTACCAAAAGTTTAAGGAAAAGCATATTCACACTAGGCAAATCTGAAAGAAAATTTCACCCATAAATATTGAATGCATCATAAAAGTGATCTGTTTTCAATTTATGTGTCATCTGCAAGTTGGTTCCATTTTGTTTAAAAAGAAAAGTTAGCTGAAGTGGATGGCAACCCCACAGGAATATCAACAGTATCAACTAGCCTGGACACCAGGGAGATACCAGAGATGGAGCTACCAACCAAAGAGCCAGCATGGGCTGCTGATCGGTGGCCCCTGGCACATATGGGCCAGAGGATTGCGTGCCTTTTCTGGACCCAGTGAGAGAAGATGCTTGTATTCCTCTGGAGACTTGATGACCCAGAGAAAATGGAGACATAGGGAGGAGGAGGGAATGCACCCTCTCAGAGGTGAAGGGGTGTGTGTGAAATGGGATACAGAACTCTGGGAGGAGAGACCTAGAGGGGGACAACATTTGGCATGAAGATAACAAATAATATAAAAATCTTAAATATTCTAGTACTTGGATTTACAGCACTATTTTTATTTTTACAATATTCTTCCTCCTCAATATTATTTATTTGTGTGTGTGTGTGTGTGTGTGTGTGTGTGTGTGTGTGTAGCATATTTGTGTGGTGGTGCATTATGTGAAATTACACACGCCTATGTATACAGGCATAGATACCAGAGGCCTAAGCTGAGTTAATACAAAGGTTGTTTTAATTTTATGCATATAAATATTTTGAGTGTGCATCCTGTGAATGACTGGTACCCAAGAAATCCAGGAATGTCTTCAGATCTACTGGAAAAGGCATTAAAGAAAGTTTTGTCCTCCTTCCCCCAGTGTGTTTACTGAGATTCAAACCTTTGTTCTCTGGAAAAAAGTCTTTTTTTTTTTTTTACCTTGTGAACCAACTTCCCAGTGGTTTTGAGACAGAATCATGGAACAAATCTATAACTCACTGATTCTGCTGGACTGGCCTGCAAGCCTTAAATGTTTTGTGATTTTTTTGCTTCACAGTGTTTGGATCACAGGGCTGTGTCACTGCACATGGATTTGAACCAGGCACAGGGAATGGGAACTCGGGTTCTTATTGTAGTATGAAACCCATTTCACCCAGTGAATTGTCTCCATAAGATCTAGAAGATTAGCTGTGCACATTTGAAGCTTTTCTGTGAGTATGTGTGATTATATCAGTAGGTTTTTTTCATTCATTTACTGATAGATTCATTCCTCTGCTTCTTGCATATCCTTAATATTTTCCTAAGTTGATGTGTGAATCTTATTTAATAGTGACCAATATATCATATAATCAAAGAGCTAAAATCTAAGGAAGTACCGATTATCATTCACCATGGATAAATATGAAATATGAATAAATCCCACAAATTTTAATGCACACCCCCACATATGCACACATACATACATCTGTAGCATTTTACCTATAGGTTAAGAAGAGACTTTTAAAAATTTATTTGTTTTTAATTATCTGTGTATTGAATGTATATACGGATGTGAGAGCAGCTACCCTAGGAGTCCTTGAAGTTAGCATTTGTAAGCCATCCTTCCATAGTGCTGGTAAGTGAAATCCAATTTTCTGTAAAGAATGTGTGTAAGCACTCATTTTTAATCTCTGAGACATCTTTTAGCCTAACAGACCTTTACTTACCTCACTATTACCCAAATCTTTTATTTTTCTCACTATTCAGTGACTTTTGATGATTCCTCAGATGGTGGGCAATTGTGAAAACAGAACAATAATTTCTCAAATCTCTGTGGATCATGAAGAAATAAAAAAGTCTCAGATCTAGGCTTGAGTTCTTTCCCAATCTCTTCTCATGTATCCACATGGTTTTCTAGCAATGTAATATCTCAAGTTTATGCTCTCTGCATTATTATTTTCCTTCATTGTGTTTAACAATAATACCTCTGAAAGCAACAAGGTTCACCTCACCTGATGCAGATTGTACTCCAAAATGTATAGAGAGACCGAGGACTAAAGTCATATACTCTAAAGAGCTATCAGAAAATAAAATTGGTTTGTTAAAAAACTGAAGTATATTTTCCTCCATAGGAAACAAAGAGGACTTGAAATTGGAAGAGGAAATATTAGGACTAGTGAGTGTAGGAAAAGAAAAGAGATGAAAATACAAAAGTGGAAGAATTTTAGCTACATTCAAATCCTGGTATATACAGGCATTGAAATATCCTGTGAAACTAATTTTGATGGAAAATTAAATATCCATATTTAATTAAAAATCAATTAATAACAATAATAAGTCCTTTAAATTTTAATAAAAATATTAAATAATAGCTAAGAACTGAATTCACCATTAAGAGAGTACGCTGCTGAGAATGCAGCTTTGTTTCCCACTACTTGTTGAGGTTTGGTCTTGTCTATTGTGATACTAAGTGCAGGCCCTCAAGACTTAGTGAACATATATATGGGACCCTACTTCCAAGTTATTTCTGATTGGTGAGTAAGGATATCAATAAACAATAGCTGGGCAGAAGACACATAGATGGGGTTTAGGTTTCCGGGGCTTGGAGTCAGAGAACAACTAGAAGAAGGTGCAGGAGGAGAAAGGAGAAATCACAAAGCATGGCCATATGGGCTGGCCAATAGGAGCTAAGAGCAGCGTAGAAGAAACGTAGTAAGTAGTAAGGGATAATTTGGGATCATCAATAGGAAAATAGATTCCAAGGGCATAGAGGGTATATATCTACCCAGCTCTTGTCCAATTTAAGACTAATTATAAATATAAAGTTTGTGTGTGCATGTGTGTTTTGTGTGTATTTTTGTGTATATTTTTGTGTGTATGTGTGTGTGTGTGTGTATGTGTGTGTGTGTGTGTGTGTGTGTGTGTGTGTGTGTGTTCCTACTGAGAAATAAATGGTCAAAGGCAGTGTAGGAATCCTGGGACAGGACTAATAATTTTTACAACACTACTCATCATTTGCAACCTTGCAGCCACATGTAACTCTAGTTCCAGAGAACCTGACACCTTGCCAGGATCAGACACCTGCACTCCTATGCACAACCCCCTAGTATATACTCATAATTTAAAAATAAAATTAAATCTTAAAAATAATATTAAATATTATTGTGAATTATGGTAGATATGTGGGCTTTGGTTTCCAAGTGCTTCAATATCATCTAATATTTCTTTTCTAAATATGTTTTCATAGCTTTATTTATGCTTTCCCCAAACCTTCTATCCCCCAGTGATGTCGGGCTACTAACTTTTGAAATGATCTTGTAAAACTTTTGAATATTATTTTGATATTTCTAAATATGAGTGACAGTACCTCATGCTATGTATTCCACCATATATCTTTTTCTGAATAAGTATATCTATATGCCTATGTAAAATTCCTATTACTGTCCTATAGTAAAGTACTAACAGTGTCTCAGCTGTCAAATGGTAACAGGATGGCAAAGCTCAAAAGTCCCCTACCTCAACTGAAGTTGGAGATTCAAATACAAAAGCTAATTCTTGTGTGTAGAATGCATGGAAGAGAGTAATATGTTCAATCTAAAACTTACCAATGGCTTGCATTTTTATACTATTCAATATCTAGCAAACTAATTCACTGATAATAAATGTACTAACAATAAATATTAGATTCAAGTGAAGAGAAGGGAATATTATGTTAGCCACAAATATATGTATTAAATTTTCCATGATTCACAAAGCTTGGGTATAATTTCATTAAAATTAAGATATTCGGGGTGGATTTGGTATTCACTTTTGATCCTCTTTCACAATGCAGTAACTGACCTGTAACAGATTATTTCCTTTATGTTTTTTTCCTTTCAAAACAATCAGCTTAAATTAGAAACTGACGACAAAGAGTATATGCAAAAGATTCAAGTAGATGTCACAGCTACAGTTCCTGCATAAAAAGTAATGAACACAATGCAAGGCACTTCAAATCTTATTTCCTTCAGAAAGAGAGTTTAATCAGAGTGTAATGAGCATTGAAATTAATAAATTGAAAATAAATGTCCATAAGAGAAAAGTGTATTTCAATCAGACAGTAATTATGTTTTCAACTTTGCAAATTAATTCCCCAATCAGCCTACCCAATTTATTATTATTTCATCTTCTTATTTTAAGCTTGGTGTTTTTAACTTTGACTAATCCACATTATAAAAAATTAAGAAGTGTTCATTAAAATATCCAGTAACATTTCATCCACTTGAAAAAAAATGTCATCAAGGTTTGAAATGTTGAATACCAGTTATTATTTTTTTTATGGTTGATAGAGAAACAAATGGAGCACCTGGATTTGTGTTAGACCACCCATTGAGATATAAGTATATCAACTTATTGAAGACAGAGAAAATAGGTTAAAATACTAAATCAATAAATTGATTCAAGCATATATTTTCTGTTTAAAAGTTAAGTTAGTGTGGGGCCTAGATGTTTAAATTCACTCTGGTGAACAGCCTGGTTTTAGTATAGTCATTGTATAGAATATTGTGATCATAAGCAAACTTATTCCCTTTGCAAAATATCAAAGAAAAATTAGGAACATTTTACCTCACAAAAATAGTCATGATGAAAAAGAAATGAGACATTTTTCATGAAACCTTTATCACAAAGAAACATTACAATACTATTTTAATATTTAATCTTCTCACTGTATTATGGCTTTCTCTCATGTTACATTTCGTTGTTGTGTTCTGTTGCCCAAATGACCTAGGAAACTCATCTTTGGGCACAACTCAAAGGATGACTAATGGAGCAACACTGCACCTTCTGAAAAGGCATTCAGATATGGAAAATTTGAGTGAAATAATCGTCCTTTCCTTCTAAGAAAATAGGTATATATCTCTTAACATTAGACTTCAGATCCAGCTCCTTCAGCCTTCCAATATGGATTACATACTCAGAAATTTTCAGCAAACTTTTACCCTGAGAACCTCAGATTGGTAATGCTCAGGCAACAAATGACATAAGATGAGCAGCTGCCCAACCAAGTAAACAAATTCTTGTATATGAAATGTATATATTCTGTGGGTGGCGTTCCACCGGAAAACCTTGACTAATACAATAGATTCAGTGTGACTTAATTGGAATATATGAATGACAATAAAATGTTATGATCCACTTTGTGTCAGAAATTAATTTCACTTGTGGAATAGTGGACTGACTTTTAATTTTGTGAGTAACTGTTAATATTTTCAAACATGAGGTTACTTTAAAACATATTAAACAAGATTTTGCCAGGATTAGATACGGAAGGCTCAGAAAACAGAGACCCACTTGTTCCTCAACTCAGTAGTCCTGTAAAACCATTGAACTGGAAGCCATAATATATAGACAAAGGACCTAGAGCAGAACCCTGCGTTCCCTGTTCATGTTGCCTCTCAGTCTTTTGAGTTCTTATGAGCTTTGCTCATGTTGATTTAGAGAGCTTTGTTTTCTTGGTGTCTTCCATGTACTTTATTTTCTACACTCTTTGAGTCTTCTTTCCTATAAGTCCTAAGAAGAGGAATTTGATGAACTTTACATTTAAGGCTGAATGATCCATCACTAATTTTTATTTGTTTGCTTGCTTTTTAGAGCAGTTGTATTTGATGTTAGCCTAGATATCTGGGCTATTTACTCTCTGGTTCTTGTTTCTAAGGAATGGTTAGGCATGGGTTCCATCTTCTCAAGGGGTCTGTAAGTGACTTATCTGAGCTGACGGTAAAGCAGATATTGGTGAATACTCTCATGAGTTCTGTGTTTCCATTGCCCTATCATAACATGCAGCTAGGATACCATTGCAGATAAAAGAGTTTGTGGCTGGGTTGGTATTTCTATTTCTATTTCTCTTCTTCTTCTTCTTCTTCTTCTTCTTCTTCTTCTTCTTCTTCTTCTTCTTCTTTCTCCTCCTCCTCCTCCTCCTCCTCCTCCTCCTCCTCGTTCTCCTTCTTCTTCTTCCATAGTATTCAAGTACCAGCTCTACATCTCCATGTTCAATACACATGCCTTCTATATTGGGTCCATATTGCCATTTTGTGGAGAGCAACCTATAGTCTTGGTATGTTTCTGATTTTAGCTGTATCTCCCCATTTCCCCTTTCTCATGCTCCTCTTCTTTCCTCTTATCCAACTGATCCTCCTACTCATCCTGCCCATCCAGCTATATTTATGTATTTCCTTTACCTAATCATATCTATGTTTATTTTTGTTTATTTGGTTTCTAGTTATATCCATTTACATGAAATTTTCATGATATCACATTTTCATATTTCAAAAAGCTTTTTTTCTTATATTCTCATTATACTAATAGCACAGGCATATTTTTAAATTATGTATATAAATTTTATTGACCCTAAAATTAATCATGAAATGCACTGAACTCATGTGACTAGTTTGTTCTCATATTTTGAATCTTGCTATAGCTATGTCCTGACATAATACTGTAAATAAATTATACAATACATGCATAATCTTTATTGCCAGCCATTTCAAATATCATATTGCTTGTATCAACATGGATTTGTAAAACTATTGTCTATATTTACTTTCACCTTTGATAAATAATGTAGAGAAAAATCTGTATAAATTGTGTTTATTCATACATAATCATAACAGAGAGAACAGGTTAAGGCAAGGACCTGTCAGTTCACTTTGTGAAGAATAATATTATTTTATTTGTCATGGTCAAAATTTATTTTAAACATATTTTTTAGAAATGCTTTTGTAAATGAAGAATTTGAAACAAGCATCCCAATCAGCATAAATCTCTTGAGTAGGCTAACCTTCAAATAATCTAGATACTTAAGGGAGGGCAAAAGCTATTGGATTATTTTAACATTGAATTAATTTATTTATTTTACTTATTTGTTTGGGGATGACACATGTACCATATCATATGTGTGGTAGACAGGGACAACTTGTTAGAGCTATTTCCGCTTTCTATGAGTGAGTGCTAAAGATTGAATTCATGTCAACAGAACATGGGTGAACAGTCCAAATACCTGATGAGCAAACTCACTAGCACACAAATATCTACTCAGGCCTATACAGCAAAGGTGATCTCTAAATTTGCAAACTTTGAACTGCAAAGTCACAAACATCAAAAAGCTGTGACTATGGGTATATGCTGCCTTTCCTATTGGCTCTATCTTTGGGTGATGTTTTGAAAGTTTCGTGTCTTTTTCAACATAGCATGTATTCAGATAGCCAAGTATTTTATGTTTTCAATTTCGCCATGTAAAACTTAAATCATTGGATTGAATTTTATCTTTTTCTGTCTACAGCAGTTCAAAAGTTTCATGATGAATTCTTTCTTCTGATGAGCTTCTGATAGCATTTCCCTGGTATTTGCATTTGGGTATTAGAGAAACAATTGAACTACTAAGATATGACTGCAAAGAATAAAACCCCAAACTTGATTAGATATAGTCTTAATATTATTCTAACATATATACTCCCCCCATACCATGTGTATGATGAACATCTCCTACTTTAAGTTGTTTTATGAGTGGAATCTATCTATCTATCTATCTATCTATCTATCTATCTATCTATCTTAACATATATTATAAATATTTTATATCATTTTAATGTAGTATATTTGATTGTGTTTCAACACAACATATAAATGACTTATATTTGTCTACAAAGGATATTAGAAGAATCAGTTATATATAGAATATCAAAGGGTTTGGGACAAGGCTCATTTTATAGAAGTATTTATAAGCATTAGTCACTAAACTACATGAAAAACAAGATGGCCAGCATCTTGTAATGCTAGTGTTTCTACAAGTTTAGAGAAGAAACCTAGAAGCCAGTAGTCTAGCTAGCTTGATATGCACAGCAGAAAATCAACATAAAATCCTGTCTTATGCAAGGTATATGGGGAAGATCAGTACTAGAGGTTGGTCATTTATCCTTACACATTTATTATCACATTCTTATACACACATATACACAATGTGCACACACACACACACATACACACACACATACAGACACGAAAATCACACATATACACAAACACACATGAGAGAGAGAGAGAGAGAGAGAGAGAGAGAGAGAGAGAGAGAGAGAAAGAGAGAGAGAAAGAGAGAGAGAGAAGAGAGAGAAGAAAGAGATGCTTTAAACAATCTAAAGCAACATGTTAATGTTAACATTTTTTATTTGGGTTATTGAACTCTCAATCTATTTTAGACACACTCATACATTATGCATGAAATAAAATTATGGCTAGAAAACAATTTTTAAAATTCTTATCTTGAATTATTTGGATAACAAAATTGTCTAAAAAATTACGAAGATTACTAATGACAGTGTCTTTTACTTCTTTTTCCTCACATTATTTCTGATTTTCTTTCATCATTTCTACTTTTAAATATTACCTGCTAATAAAGTGGTAAAACTGTAATACTTGGGTTTTATAATTTAAAAATCTAAACACTCTAGCCGAGCGGTTGTGGTGCATGCCTGTAATCCCAGCACTCTGGGAGGCAGAGGCAGGCGGATTTCTGAGTTCAAGGCCAGCCTGTCTACAGAGTGAGTTCCAGGACAGCCAGGGCTACACAGAGAAACCCTTTCTTGAAAAAAAATCCAAAAAAAAAAAATCTAAACATTCTATAACAAAAAGAACACATGTTCCATAAACACCGATTCAGTAAGTTACACTCTAAATTTATATTTGATAGTAAATAATTAATCTCTTAGTTATACAGAAACAATTAAAACATTAACTTCTTTAAAAACTACAAATTAATGTATGTAGAACAGAAGGATGAGATAAAAGAACTATTAACTCTTTAGAACTTGTTTGTTTACCAACTTAGTACATCTCACACTGTGATAGTCCTATCATATTTTCAACTTGCTTATTTGGAAGTTGTATGCTACTCAGAGAAAACAGTAAGACATCCTCATGTGGCTGAAGGCAAAAAGCAAAAAGACCAAGTCCTGTGCTTCAGGATTCCTTTGAAGTTTTTTATTCCTGTTCAAACATAGATTGTATTAGTGATTCTTATTTTTCCCCTTTTTGCTTTTATTTCTCTTTTGTTAGTGTGTAGCAGAGGCCTCTTTGTAAACCCCAGGGGCCACACAGCAGCCAAAGCATCTCCTGCAGGAGAACCTAATTGAGGACTGCCTGAGAGACCAAGGGTTGTTGGCACAGAAAATGCCAGCCAGTGGGAACTGCTGTTTAAAAGAGATGATTTCTTGGGACTCATGGTGTAGGGTATTAAAGGAGCTTGCAGCAGTGTTCAGTTGAGCTTGCTGCAGTATTTTTCTCCTGCTCATGCAGACTGTGTCTTTGACTATGAACCATCTCACCTCTAACCCTATAGGGCAGATAGGGTAGGACAACAAGGAATCCAGGCAACAGATGATTTGATGGGCATCAACAAATACTCAACAAAAACAACTTAAGCAAGAGAGGTTTGCAATGCATACGGTTTAAGTCTATATTTCAAGGAAAGAAAGTCATATATGAGGAAACACAGGAGGACATGTTGCTATAGAAAAACAAGCGGAGCCTAGGTATGAATTCTCAATGCCATTTCCATGAGGACTTTCATCCCACAAGGCTTCATGTCCCCTGGTTACACAGATCCCTAAGTGACAGAACTCTTCGGAGAGCAAATGCACATACAGGTGATCCTCATTGTTTTATGGGTTTATGAACAGGGAAAATATAAAAATAATTTTTAGAAGACAAACCTGGGAGTCACCTCCAGTCTTCAGTTCTTTGCAGATCAAGTACAGTAACATGAAAATTCATAAGGATAATAGACTAGATGGTTTATCCTGACTCGGTTGGCACATGGTTGCTTAATGTTAATGACATCACTAGAAAAAACATTATGCTATTCAAGGTCCAAGAGAGCAAAAAACTTTTAGACTATGAAGTCTATGGGTGTGTTGAAATAGTAAATATTGTTTAGACACTTAAAAATCTTGTATGCATGCCTGATACTCAGGGATTTCAGAATTGGGTATTAGATTTTTTTTAAATGAAGCTGTAGATTGGTATGAGCCTCCATGTCTATTCTAGGAATGGAACTCCAGTCCTATCAAAGGACAATAAATGATTTAAACCATATAGCCATTTCTGCTTTTTTTTGGACTAATCAATCTGTAAAATATATAAAAACACATTGACTGGACATTGAAAAGTCAAATCAGATATTTAGCCACTGGAAAACATGTTAAATGCTTTAATACAGATATATAAAGATTACAAAAATATTTTTTGCTACAGAAATATTTTACATCTACTCAAATTTTCTCACTCCTAAGGCAAATACAAAGAAATAATTACATCCTTTTTCTTTTAATTTGCCTAAACGTTAGAGACTGGAATAATGCTCGTTCGGAATGTAATATCCTCAGTAATCCACAATATTGATCTTCAGTTAACAGCCCAAATTATGGGTTGATCTTGATAACTACTTTCTTGTAGGAAAATAAAACTTTTAATTACAGAGAAAATTGTCTCATCAGAAATAGTGGAAAACAAATGTTACTTTACATTGATGTTCAGGAAGTTGTAGATCTATCAGCTTCATTATGTAGTTTCTCTTAGAAAAATTTAACCACACTATTATGTTTTATTCACAATGAAACAACCAAACATCATTCACTGCATGTCTGACAAAAACTGGTCTAGTCATTACTTCTTTAAACATTAGAGCTCAGTGATAAACTACACTAATTTTATGTCTTCATTAGCCATTCTTTCTCCTGAAACACATTTCTTATACAATAGTTCTCTTTTACCCAACAGCAAGCAACTGATTTGTTTTCATTCTAATTCGTCATCAGCTAGTGGGAAACTAGTGTCCTAAAGGGACCTGGTTAGAATCAGAAACATGCAGTTTGTCATATCACAACTCAGATTAGAGAATGAATTGGAGCTTGCTAGAGAGACATCAAAGCTTCCTGGTTTTCTACAACTGTGTCGTAAGAGGGCAAATTGTCTAACTCTATATTGTGACACACTGACTTAGAGCTAACCATATCTAAGAATGAGACATGGGCTAGTGTGCTTTTAAATTATGAAGAAAAATAAAATAAGTTTCATAATTAGTCTTGTACATATGGATATTTATCATGTACTTTATCTGTCTCCAAGCTTTCTTTATTTACATCTTTAACTACAACAATTTTAGACTAGTGAGAGAGAAAGAAGAGTTTCTAATAATAAACAGTGTGGTATTGAAAAATATACTGTGCCTGCATAAGCACAAGTACAGTTCAGAAAACAGTGGCTAACAGCTAATTACAATTTATAGCAGGCAAGAGAGTTTATCAGTTACACTTGGTAAGTTTTAAATATTGTTTCCCTGTATTCTTTCTACTTGAAAGAGTGTAATATGTTCCCGCAGGCCTTGCTTGATTTATTGGGAAAAATAATATGTATTTTGAAAAATGAGGTCTGTGAACGTTGATGAAAAATTCTGAAAGAACACAGAAGGAGTGGTTACAGTTGGCTGCGTAAATAATGCATTAGAAATCTGTTCCCACTCAAAAACGCAAGTGACGTTTTTTCAACAGAACCCAAATTGTTACTTCCTGAAAAGCTTCTCAATTAGAAATGTTGCAATCACTTCCTGCTTGTAAGACAATGAAATTAATTATTTAGAAGCTAAAGGAGACATATATTTTAACTAATTCTATTGTTAACTTAGATTTTATTTATTTGTTTGTTTGTTTGTTTGTTTATTTATTCGGTTTTTTTTTGACACAGGGTTTCTCTATGTAGTCCTGGAACTTACTCTGTAGACCAGGTTGACTTTGAACTCAGAAATCCACCTGCCTCTGCCTCCCAAGTGCTGGGATTACAGGCTTGTGTCACCACGCCCGGCTGTAACTTAGATTTTAAAGTATCAAAAACACATGACTAAAACTGCAGGTTAAAAACAATGACTTCATGCCCTGTATTTTAAGAAAATGCCCTAGAGATCTAATGGAGCCATTTTCTCAATGGATTGCCCCTCCTTTCAGATGATTCTAGCTTGTATCAAATTAACACAAAACTATGCAGAACAGAGGAAAATCTTAAAAGATTGATATACAACAATAAATATGATAAAAATTTACAGTATAAAATTCTCAAAGAATAAACAAAAATAAATCATAAAAACCTAAACTTTTTTTCAGATATCAGGCAATGAACAAATGGAATTCAAATTCACATTAAAATTCAAAGTTTGATTCAAACAGGTTTAAAAATATCTGTCCATACTCTTGAGAATATATCCTTTATGATAATTACAGATGCCAAGAGTGTCCCCTCAGCTATTCCTGATACAACCTACTCTGACATATCTATGGTGTATCTCTAAAGCTGACCAATAAATCATCAATGAAAATTAGAACAAGTATAGCTAATGACATAGTTTAGTTCTAAGGGAAAACTGTATACAGAGCTTTCTCTTAGAAAAAGCACACATCCTTGAGCAGAACTTTAGCTATGCTTGTGAAGGAGAGGAATTTGAGACAGGATGCTGATATTTCTCTCCTTCTTTACTTTTCTACTCATTCTTTAGCATGCCACATATTCCTTTACCCTTTCACTTTCACCTCACAGGATTTCGTTGATAAATCTTTCATTTCATGGGACAACTAAAATGTTGAAATTAACATTCAAATATCATTGGAATTTGTAGAGATGGCAAAGTAGTGAAAACCAACATCTGAAGCTGAGTGTGAGGACAAACATATTAAGTTAACCTCCACAGTAAGCAGTATTTGTTATCATATATTACAACTACTGAGAAGTAAAGAAGTGAATCAAGCTTTGTAAAATATAAATACATGGCAGGGGACAGGTTATATACTATAATCTGTCATATAAATGAGCTTTTCCTTATTGTGGGCTTCATTCATAAACTTCATTCATAAGCTTCCTACAGTGCTCACAACCTGCTTTTCTGATCATCTCGGTTGCTCCCCAAAGGCCACATTTCCCACCTGCTTTCATCCCTAGCATGTCTACTTTTGGGGATGCCTGCCTCCTATCTCACCTTCTGTTGGCTTCTTAGACTCTACAGTTCTTTCTGTATATTTTACTCTGAAACAATATCAGATAAGAAAATTTACATTAAAAATTTAAAACTAGGCAGCATACACTAGCTGATATGAGGCCCTAGACACATATACAACAGAGGACAGCCTGGTCTGGCCTCAGTAAGAGAAGATGCACCTAACTTTTGAGAGACTTGAAGCCCTAGTGGCTGGAGAAGCCTGGCGGTTGGTGGGAGTGGCGGGGACATATGACAGCAGGGAATACGGAATGGGGAGTAGTCAGGGGTCAGACAAGGAGGAGGATGAGCTCTGGACTGTTAAAAAGGATTAAAGAATAAAATAAAATAATTAAAAAGAATAAAACTTGAGAGTTTATATCTTGTTATCAAAAAAACAATATGTATTTCTGTTTTTTTCTCAAATCCAAAACAAAACAAATTCACAGATCAATAAACAAAACAAACAGTGTTCGGGTAATACTAAATCAATGATGTAGTAATCCATTCTGTAAAGTTATTTTTTTCCTGAGTTATGAAACTATGATATCTATTTAAGTAATGGTGGGGTATTTCTAAGTATGAATTATGGACTATAGCCCGTACTTGGAAAGTCATTCTCATTTTCCTGCCATTCCGATAGTCTCTGCTCCCAATACATATTATTGGACATTGTTCTAAGTCTCATGGAGCTTCAAAACACAAAGAGACAATTGTAGTTAGCATAAACAGAAAGCCAGAACCTAGAAAACAAGTGTAAAAACAAAAAACTATGCCTGCAATTACTGCAAATCATTAGTCAACTAATTCATGAAGTTCATAGATAGAAAAAAGTTTGAAAGTCAAAGGAGCCTGTATGCTGTGTGTGGAAATTATGTACATGAATTTTATATATGACTATTAATATATATGACTATTAACACAACTGTTGAGGCTAAAATTTTATTCTAGAAAAATAGACTCTATTACAGTATCAAAAGATGAAGGAAGATTTCAGGATCCACAAGATTAGAAGAAATATGCTAAAAGGAGTGTATTCTTGGAGAGTTTTATATCAGCTAGAGATTAAATATTTCAACTCAGTTGCTAATCTAATCAATTGTAATTAATACAGCTCTACTTAGTGCTCATTGTCCACTAAAATACAACTTTCTTCTTGCTCAGTAAATATAAGCCTAGAACAGAAGTCTATTGAAATAAAAAGTTTTATTTTGCTCTTCTCTATCTATGACAACATTCAATTGGACTTCTATATATATTCTTTGGATATCAGGTTTGCTTTGTTACCTGAAATAATGTTGATCACCCTTAGTGCCTATTATCAATCTTCATAAATTTTAAGTCAGTCATCATATGACTAATCAGATTTATACTCATCACTAGAAAAAAATCAAGTTATGAATTAATTAGGCATTCTAGTGGACTGTTTTATTGATCTATGAATCTCAACTCCTTTAAAATTGTAATAAAGGGGAATCTTAAAATTATAATTTATTTATATTTGCTTCAGAAAAATGAATAATAATTAAGCTTTTTCCTTTTTGAATATGTGTATAAGTTTGTAATTGTACTGAATTAGAATTCCATGTAGAAAATTATTCTAATATTTCATTGCTCACCTGATTCATTCTACAGATTGTTGAGTTACACATTAAGCATTTTATGTAAACTTAACAGAAAAAAAACAATAAAACAAATTTCATTATTGCCCATGGTTACATTTTTGGAGATTGCAAACATGGGCACATTGCCTCTTTGATTTGCAGGACCCAGGATTACTTAATGGAAAAAAACATTCAAGATACAGCGTGGCCGGGCAGTGTTGGTACACGCCTTAAATCCCAGCACTTGGAGGCAGAGGCAGGCTGATTTCTGAGGTCAATGACAGCCTGGTCTACAGAGTGAGTTTCAGACAGCCAGTGCCTATACAGAGAAACCCTGTCTCAAAAAAGAAAAAAAAAAGATACAGCCTGCTCTTTATGGTCATTAGAGTAGCTAAAATTCATAAAAAAATACTGTGAAAGCATTCATCCATCTTAAGCTCTATGTGATAAAATCTGTGGTATTTAAGGGTCATAAGAAAAATATTTATGAGATGCTTCCATGCCATCCCACACACCCTATGTCACAATGCATATTCCTTCTTAAAATGTCAAAATGTTTTAACTTTCTCTTTTGGAATACAGAATTTTAAAAATTTTGCATAATATTTTGTAATCTTTATTCAATAATGAAATTTTCCTACAGGCTACTTTTTCTTTCTTTTTTTAATTTTTTCTTTTTCTTTTCTTTTTTTTTTTAATATGTAAGATAATTGCAATGTTCTTAAAATAAAATTCAGCTTCAAATAGGACAATTTCAAGTGTTAGTATATTTTTAACAGTATAAATCTATTTGTTCTTAATGTGTCATAGTTTTCTTATAATTCATTTGCAGTTAATAGAAGTGGTGCCTTTTAAACAGAGTAATACCACAAAGCTCATACTAATTTTAGAAAACATTTTTTACAGATACTGTTTTACCTATAAATACATTAGGATATAACCCTATGTCCAACAAGTGTAAGGAAAAATGATCTCAAGACTTTTAACCTCATATATTTTGGTAGACAATTACAAGTTTAAATCTACCTTAGAACCATTACACTGTTTTCATTATCTATAATTCCTGTAGTCCTTGTCTCCACTAACTAGTAGTAGACTATTGCCCAGGCCAGTAGAGTGGTAGGCAAGATGGGAAAGGACAGGGGAACACTGATGCACAAAAAAGGAACTATGGCTCACTCTAGAAAACAAACAAACAAAAAACACATTGCATTGATTGCTTTCCCTCCTGAGAGGCCCTGGGAATGCCCAGGTTAGACCAATGTTGACAAGCATAGCCAGTAGAGGTGAGCTGCACACTGTCCACCCTTCTCTTAGATCCATTAACTTCTTGCCCTAAGAGGCATGCCTGGCTGGAAGAAAATCCAGGATAAGCCTCTCCCAAGAAACATCCTGCCTGCAAGGTCTACCTAGGGCACAGATAGCCTATAGGACCCCAGAGACATGCCGTTTCACTTGGGGCACAGGCAGCAGTTATGAGCATTATACTCTTCCCTGAGCTCCATTTTCAACTCTAAGATCCTTCCTGCCACTCCAGTGAGTCCTATCAGTATTAGGAATTTCTAACCAAGACTAAGGATAAATGAATTGCTAAAGGCTTAAGAACATAATCAATCAGAGCCAGGCAATATGGCATCACTAGAGCTCAACTATTCTACTACAGCCAGCCCTGGATAATCTAACACAATTTCCTTAACCTAAATAAAGTGAGGCCTGTAAACATACAAGAGGAATAGAGTACAACAAATGGACTGGACCACAAAAGAAAATCCTCCCACCACATAATAATCCAAACACTAAATGTAAAGAACAAAGAAATAATATAAAAAGATGTAAAGGAAAAAGGACAAGTGATATATAAATTAGGCAGACTTATCAAAATTAACTTGATTTCTCAACAGAAACTTTAAATGCTAGACAAGCACAGACAGATATCTTCCAGACACCAAGAGACCACAAATGTCAACCTAAAGTACTAAACACAGCAAAATTTTAGAAACCATTAATGGGGAAAAACAAGACACTCCATGATAAAACCAAATTTAAGGATCTATGCACAAAACTGGTCCTACAGAATATACTAGAAGGAAACCTCAAATTCAAGAAGGAAGACTACACCACCCCCCAAACACACACACACACACACACACACACACACACACACAGAGAGGAAATAAAATAAAAACAAATACGTGCAAAAATAAAAACTAAAAATAGTAAAACACACATACATACACAGAGGAAATAAAATAAAAACTCATACAAGCAAAAGTAAAAACTAAAAATAGTAAAACACACACACACACACACACACACACACACATACACGTGCTACAGTCACCACCATCAAACTAATAGGAATTGACAATCATTGTCCATTAATATCTCCTAACATAAATGGATATAATTTCCTGAATAAGAAAATCCACAGACTACCAGAACAGATGGTAAAACATGATCTATAATACTGCTGGATAGAAGAGCTACACCTCATTAAAAAAAAAATTGACATTGCCTCTAGAAAAGGGCTAGAAAACTGATCTGTAAGCAAATGGACAAGGAAGGATGCTGGTGTAGCCATTAATTTTCTAATAAAATAGTCGTTTAACCAAAGTTAATCAAGAGATATGGGGAAGGACTTTCATACTCTTCAAAGTAGTAATCCACCAAGATGACTTTGCAGTTTTAATTGTCTATGTTCCAAATGCAAGGTTACTCACATACATAAAAGAAGCTATGATGGTTTGTATATGCTTGTCCCAGGTATTGGCCTTGTTGGAGGAAGTGTGTCAATCTGGGCATGGGCTAAGAGATCTTCCTCTTAGATGCCTGAGGATGACTATTCTGTTTCTGGCCTCCTTTGGATAAAGATGTAGAGCCCTCAGCTCCTCCTGTACTACACCTGCCTAGATGCTGCCATGCTTCTGCCTTGATGACAATGGAGTGAACCTCTGAACCTGTAAACCAGTCCCAATTACATGTTGTCATTTATAAGACTTGCCTTGATCATGGTGTCTATTCACAGCAGTAAAACCCAAAGACAGTAGTATTACTAAAGCTTAAATCAATAATAGGCCCCCACACATAAATAGTTAAAGACTTCAATACCCTACTCTCACCAATGGAAAGGTCATCAAAACAAAACAAAACAGAGAAATAATGAAACTAAACATTTCATAAACATGTTATGAATCAAATGGACCTAACAGTTATCTACAAAACATTTCATTCAAACAGAAAACAGCATACTTTCTTCTTAGCCTCTCAAGGAACCTTCATCAGAATTGACCAGAATAGTCACAAACAAGAAAATTGAAATAAATCTAGACCCTAACAACAACAGAAACAACAGAAATCTTACATTTTTTTATTTTTTTCTTTTCTATATTATTTTTTACATTCCAAATGCTTTTCCGCTTTCCCAGTCTCCCCCTCACCATATGTCCCATAAGTCCTCTTCCCTCTGCCTATTCCCCAATCACCTCCCCCCATTTATTTGTTCTAGTACTCCCCTACCATACTGGATAAAGCCTTTTCAGGACCATGGCCCTCTCCTTCCTTTTTCTTGGGAATCATATGATTCTCTTCTACAATTTATGGAAACTGAACAACCCTCAACTCAGTAACCACCTGGTCATTGAAGAAATAAAGAATGAAAACAAAGGCTTTCTAAAAATCAGTGACAATGAAGGCAAAACATACATAAACTTGTGGGACACAATGAAAGTCTGGCTAGCAGGAAAGTTTATAGCATTAAGTGCCTTCAGAAAATAATTGAAGATGCTTCATACTTGCAATTTAAAAGCACACCTAAAATCTCTAGAGCAAAAAGAAGCAAACACACACAAGTGGAATAAATGCTAGGAAATAATCAAACTCAGGGTAAAATCCATGCATATTAAACAAAGATAACAATACCAGAAATCTTGAAAACAAGAGCTTGTTCTTTTGGGAAAATCAATAATACACAAATCCTTAGCCAAACTAATGAAAATGTGAAAGAGAGAGAGGGCATCAAAACTAACAAAATAAGAAAAGAAAAGGGGGGCATAACAACAGACTCTGAGGAATTCTAAAGAATCATTAGGTCTTATTTCGATCTTCTAAACTGTACTTCACAAAATTAAAAAAAAAACTAAAGAAACAACTTTCTAGATAGATACACTGATATAACTTACCACAGTAAATTAAGATTAGTTAAACAATATAAATTGTCCTGTAACCACTAAGGAAATAGAAGTAGTCATTGAATGTCTTCACGTCAACCAAACCAAAGCAAATAAACCAACAACAACAAAAGCAGGAACACATGGTTTTAGTGCAGAATTCTACCAGACTTGCAAAGAAGAGCAAAAACCAATGTTCCTCAAACTATTCCTCAAGATAGAAATAGAAAGAACATCTCCAAACTCACAAACCCATTCAATGAGGTCATAATCAAACTGATACCTAAACCACACAAAGACTCAACAAAGAAAGTGATCTCAGACCATTTTCCCTTATGACATTCATGTAAAAATTAGTAAAATACATGCATAGTGAATTCAAAAATAAATCAAAAATATTCTCCACCATGATCAAGTAGGACTTGTCCACGGATGCAAGGATGGTTCTACATATAAAATTTCATCAATGTAATCTTTCCATAAAAATGAACATGATAATCCCATTAGATGGTGAGAACTTCTTTGACAAAATTCAACACATTTCATGTTAATATTATTGAAGAGATCAGGGATACAATGTGCATACATAAACACAATAAAATCAATCTATGGCAAGCCAATAGCCAACATTATATTAAATTGAGAGAAACTTAATGCAGTTCCACTTAAGTCAGGGACAAGATAAGGCTACACTCTCTCTGCACATCTATTAAACATAACACTTGAAGTTCTAGCCAGAGCAATAAGATGAGTAAAGGAGCTTATGGGGATAAAAAATTTGAAAAAAAAAGAAGTTTACGTAAAACTATTCACAAATGATATGATAGTATATATCAGTGACCCCAAATATTCTACCAGAGAACCCCTACAGCTGATAAACACAGTCAGCAAGTGACTGGAAACAAAATTAACTCAAGTAAATTGGTAGCTTTACTTGATCCAAAATATAAAAAGGCTGAGAAAGAAATTATGGGAATAACACCCTTTATATAATCCACAAATAATATAAAATATATTGGTATAGCTCTCACCAAACCAGTGAACGATCTGTATAAGTACTTCAAGTCTCTGAAGAAATAAACTGAGAAATATATCAGAAGTTGGAAAGATATCCCATTCTCATGTATTGGTAAGATTAACATATTAAAAATGAGCCCCTTACCAAAAGCAATCTACTGATTCAATGCGATTCTCATCAAAACTCCAAACAAACTTTTACATACCTTGAAAGAGAAAGAGCATTGTTGCAGATTATTTAATAACACTGTGAACCCCAAGGTTGTGTTATTTACTGAAAAATAATTGTTTCCAGTTTTGGTGTGCCTCCACCATTAGCATACACCTTTAATGCTCTGACTGGTATATAGACATACTCTTAGTACAACTTTATTCCAAACAATGTAAGTGATGTTAGTTTGTAGAAGGAAACAGTCATGATTAAAAGTGATAACTAAGTGGCAAAGTGAAGAATCGGGGAAAGATTTGAGAAAAAAGAATATACCCAAATCTTACTTAAAGATAGAGGAAAAGGAATCTACTTTAATGGCAATGAAAGGTAACAACTTAAAATGTATCTTAAAATGTCTCTAGAAAGCTTCATCCAGATACAGAGGATGGAAACAGATACAGAGACCCACAATCAAACATTAGGCTGAACTCAGGGAATTTTGTGAAAAAGGAGAAGGAAGGATTATACAACTGACAGTGGTTAAAGACCTGACAATAAAACCCTCAGAATCAACTAAGCTAGTCTCATAGAGGCTCACAGTAACTGCATCAATAATCAGGGAGTCTGAATGTTTTGGTCCTGTATACATGTCATAGTTGTGCAAATTATTCTTCTTGTGGGACTTCAAATAGTGGGGGTTGGAGGCGCTAATGCTTTTGCCTGATTTGGGGACCCTTTTTCTCCTACTGGACTGTGTTGTCCAGCCTTAATATGAGAGGGGGATACTTAGTCTTATTGCAATTTGATAAACCATTTTTGGTTGATGTATCTTGGAAGGCTGCCATTTTCTGAACAGAAATGTAGTAGGAATATGTCTGGGAGGAGAGATAAGTTTTGGGTGAGACACTGGGAGCAGAGGAGGGAAGGAAAACTGGGTATGATATATGAGAGAATAATGAAGAAAAACCTTATAAATGCAGACAATCATATCACAAATTTACTTCAATAATTATAATTAGTATTTGGATCTTGTTTCGATATATATATATATATATATATATATATATATATATATATATATACACACACACACACACACACTTCACTTAAATCTCCTTAATCATCATCCATTAGTTTCATTAGCAGACAGAAAATGTATAGCTATCCAATTTTATAAAGACCATTTGTTTATTATGTTGGCATTTGCCAAATGTGTATTGTTGTCTTTGTCAAAAATCTAGTGGCTGTGGGCACACAGCATCATAGTATAGTAAAGTATAATCCTTGTCTATACTTTTTTCAGATAATTATAGTATTCATGAAGTATTCTTTATGAAACCAACAGTAGCTACCTGTATTTGCTTGCTAACTATACATCAAATGTTTTTGCATATTTAGAATCCAGTTTTCTATCTTTAACCCTAAAGGTAAATAGTATTTAAAATAAAACCTGAACTAGTTGTATAAATATTTATATTTTACCAATTGTTTTTATGTCTATTTTTAAAGTTTTTTCTATATTCTTTGTTTACATTTCAAACACTTTCCCCTTTCCCAGTCCCCCTCTCACCATATGTCCCATAAGTCCTCTTCCTTCCGCCCATTCCCCAAATACCCACCTTCCTCCCATTTCTTTATTCTAGTACTCCCCTACCATACTGGATCAAGTCTTTTCAGGACCTGGGCCCTCTCCTTCCTTCTTCTTGGGAATCATATAATTTGCTAATTGTGACTTACATATTCATAGCTTCTGGGCTAATTAATATCCACTTATCAGTGATTGCATTTCATGTGTATTCTTTTGTGAATGGGTTACCTCACTTAGGATGATATTTTCCAGTTCCAACCATTTGCCTACAAATTCATGAATTCATTGTTTTAATTGCTGAGTAGTATTCCCTTGTATAAATATACCACATTTTCTGTATCTATTCCTCCATTGAGGAACATCTGCGTTCTTACTGATTATTAACATGCATTGATATCATTAGATATCTGTACTTTCTATGTTGAAAATTCCTTGACACACAAGAACTATTGAAAAAAATTAGCACATGGCTTTTTTATACCTTGATTCCTTGTTTGTCTCATGATTTTAAAGGAAAGAATAATCAAAGGGCTCTATGAAATTTGCTTAATGGATCCCCGGTGGAGTTTCACAGCAGCGTTCATTTTGCATTTTATTTCAACTTCCATAACCCACATTGATGTTTCAGGCAAACACTTAAATAGCTTGGCAGAAGCAAGTCCTTATTGGCATAAACTATTCTAGTGTTCTCACAGATGTACCATGGACAATTGATTTGTCCATCTTGTTACAATGTATTTCTACCATGAATAAGCAGAACAACATTTAGCAGAACAATATGGCTTTGGTTTCATAAATCATATTCATTATGTTCCTTCCAGTATTTAAGGAATAAGTAGCATTTGACATGCATAGAGCTATGCTGTGAGAAAACAGACATTTAAAACGTGTCTCTTGTTCCCCCATTCAGAACATTTTCATTAATTCGTGCATATTCATTTTCATTGAATATTAACAAAAAAGAACTCAATCTATCATAACGAGTTTGTTTCAAAGAAAATTAGAAAGTGTCTTATTCTGAGACAAAGGCAACTAAACATGAATGATGAACCCAGATTCAAGTTACCTCAAATGACATGACCTAATGCATAAGCAGTTTCCTGAACTTTTAAATCCATCATTTGGAAGAAAGTAGAAAAAAATCAGTGTATTTATCTTTTGCATAACTGGTGACATGACAAAGTAAGCTGCAGGAAAGGGAGTGAATTTTGTCTCTCATAATAGAATCTGGGTCGTACAACAACAACCAACTTCAAAAAGGTGTACAGAACAGGTGGCTTCTTAGTTCACAAAGCCTGGTGCCCTGGCGATGCCATCTGGTACAAAAGTCCAGAAAGGTTCTTATAGAGTTGTCATTATTATTTCTACCACACTGGAATATGAAATCATGTGGAGTCTGTTATTCACGGAAGATGGTGGCAGTAGCAGCAACAGCAACAGCAGCAATCACAAAGGGACTCACTAAAGATGAAACAAAGGTAAGACATTGGTTTCTGTTCGATCAAGAGCCCTGCATTGTCTGTTGTCAATAATTCACTCTAAGGTTGTGTCTTTTCAGTTCACCCTTGAAAGATGATCTGAGAGGTTTGTGCTCTAAGTGTTTCTCCATCCAGTAACGTTGCAAATGAAGATGAGCCTTCATAATGCAAAAACATCTACATGTGTCATGCACTGTCTTTCAAGATTTATAACTTTGCTTGACAGATGCTAGAGGGGACTAAGGTTAATGATACATTAATAAATGCTTATATAATAATCAATAAGCTGTTAGGCCAGATACCACAGTTAAGGCAAATGGTTATTAATAGATTTAGTATTATCTAAGGTAATTATTGCTTTCAATGTTGCATTCTAGTACTATCCTTGATGGCACATCAGCTAGGCAGTCAAAAGAATCTTTCATATAGATGTAGCTTCCTCAGAAAACCTCAAAAGCCACATATCAGAACAATGAACTTTGACACATTTATTCATTCACTTCAACAACTGTCAGCATTGGCCAGTTTTGCCTATCATGCCTATGCTATAGTAAAGGGCCTGAGTCTTGTAGGCAAGTAAGTGAACGCCCACTGAAGTTTCCAGTTTTTCCAGTCACTGGGACAAATAATTAAATCAGTTTATATAATAAGGTAATAGAAAAATGGACAGTCCATTACAGGGCAAACACTCCAGAAAATGGGAATGGGCTTCTGAGTTGGAAAAGCCTATTCTTAAAAGCACTGAGTCATGGTGCTCATATTTCCTAGGTCATTTACAGGGCATAACACTTCTCTCTAGTTTCTACGGGTGTGTGGGGGGGCTGTGGGGGGTGTTTGCTTCAAGTAGCATTTCTAATGTTCTACTGTCAGTTAATTTGTTTTACATATTAATCTTTGCCTCACCTTCTCTATTTCCTATTTTGCTACATTGTACTTTTCTGTTACTGGAATAAATTGATTCCAAAGTTTTTAGTATATTCTTTACAGAGAATATTAATGAATGAATAAGATGTTTATGTCAGCATTACTTAATTTTTTACATTATTTCTGTCATAAGTATCAGTTAATCCCAAATATGCCCTATTTTTTCTTATTTACTGGAAGTTAAGTTACATAAATATAGGGTATATATTTGCCTGTTTGTGTCTCATTACATTTTAATTTGTTGCTCTAGTGAAACTAATATTATCTATTCAGCCTTTAAAATTTCTTTCTGAAATGTAAATTAAATTGCATGATTATCAAAAGCCTATTTTAAATTTTTATTTAAATTATTAATTTAAATAAATTTACTTTTTAAATATTTTATACAATATATTTTAAAGTCTTTCCCCTTCACAACTCCTTTCAGATTCCCACAACTTTGTCCTCTTTCTCTCTCCAAAACTTAAAGATCATAAATCAAGTCAAAAGTAATGAACCAAGCAAAAAGAAACACACACACACACACACACACACACACACCAAACCAAAAAACACACCTAAAATGCAGTCTGTTTTATGTTGACCAAATTACTCCTGTGGTTGAAACCCATCCTGGAATGTGGCTAAGACTTTTATGATAATAAAAGTAAAAATTGTTTTTAATGGGAAAAAATAATATTATTCCAATATTACAGAGATTTAACATGCAATTGCATTCAGATTCCTTTACATTGTTTCCTTTACATTGAAAAGTATTTTGTTTAATTTGTTTTAGTTTTTGAGCTTATAATTACATTTCTCCCTTCTCTTTTCTCTTGCCAAACTCTTAAACATATCCAACTTTTTTTTCAAATTCAATTTCTTTTTTTCAGTAATTGTTATCAAATTCAAACATGCATTTATTTATACATATATATTCCTAAAACTCCCTTAATCTATATGATGTTATTGGTATGTATATTTTCAGAGGCGATGACTTGATATTGAATATTCAGTTGGTATGTTCTTCCATGGAAAAGATATTTTCCCATTGTCAGCATATATTTGTGATGTTGTCATTTGTATAGGATTTAAAAATGGTAGCTATAATTTCTAGGCTATACATCATCTATAATCTAACATTTTCTAAGTGAAATGTTTGTATGCAATATGAGGACCCTGATATATATACAATAGAAGACTGCCTAGTCTGACCTCTGTGATAGAAGATTCACTTAACCTTCGAAATAATTGCCCTAAGGAAGGAGAAGGCCTAGATATATGGGGTGCCACAGTAGGTGATGGGATATCCACTTGGAGATAGAAAAAGAGGAATGTGATGAGGAAATTTCAGAGGGATGACCAGGTAGGGGATAACAATGGGACTATTAAAAAAGAATTAAAGAGAATTAAAAAAATTAAAATGTGCTCTGATGGCAAAAAGGTAAAACATAAATAAAATCTAGATTTTTTGTAGGTATTTATCACAGCCTTGTGGTTATATATTCTAAAAAGAAAATTAGAATTTTGTATTTGCAAGAGATATCACTAGTTTTTATTTCAAAAGAAAAGTGAATGCCCTGAGGATTGTGTAATAATGTTGAAATACGGTATTCTTTACCAAGCTGTTTTGTAAAATTCAGGTAAAAGCAAATAATAAATAACCATTGTACATATAAATACAAATCAATTATTTATTTATTTATTTATTTATTTATTTATTTATTTATTTAAAGCCACCCATTTCTAGTTAGCACCTTCTGACTTCTACTTGATATAAGCTATAAGACACTGTTCAGGACTAATACATTCTTCTGAATTCTGTTCTCCCTAGCATAATAAGCATAGATTCTAGTCTTCTAAAGTTATAAGCCTTAAATTCTTAGGTTCATTGCCTTGTATGTTGTGTCTTATAAAAAAAACTTGACATAACTAAGACACTGATATAGATCATTAGAAACTAAAGGACAATATGACGTGTTTGTTTAATATTGCTGATGTGGTAGTTTGAATGATAATGACCCCATTAGATAATGAATTTAAATTATTGGTCCCTAGATGATAGAACTGTTTGCAAAAGATTAGGACATATGACCTCAATGGGATACCTGAGTCACTGGAGGTCTAAAAAACTGTTCTATTCAGTTTGATCGCTTTTTCTGTTTCTTGCTTATAGATCAGATATAAGCACTAAAGGACTGCTTTAGTGTAATGCTCACCTTTTTGCTGCCTTAATCCCTGCCAAGATTGTCATGGTTTCATCCTCTGAAACAGTAAAGACCAATATAAATGCTTTCTTCTATGAGTTAGTTTGGTCATGATGAGTTATCACAGTGAAAGAATGTAACTAAAATGAAGTTGATACCTATAAGTGAGGGTGCATTAAAGGAACCTGTATATATATATATATATATATATATATATATATATATACATACATACATACATATATATGTATATATATGTATACACATATATATGTATATATATATATATATATCCTGTATTCATACAAACATACACATATATCTTATATATATATATGTATATATATATATATATACATATATATATATATAATTAGGTAGGAGACTTTATTTTTTAAGAGTTGCATTCAGAGACATCTTGGAGAATCCATATTATAGAGAAAAATATTCAGAGTAGACAGGAAGAGGGCCATCTCTTAAGATCAGAGACTATGATGAATATCAGAGAAAAATGTTGGATAGAAAGAAATAGAGTTGGAAAAAATCATTAGAGTAGTATGGTTTGGTGAAGGATCTAGTGATTTAAAATAGAGTGGGGATCTGGGCAAAAGGAAGCTTGTGAACTTCAGTAGTTTGGGAGCTTAAATCTGGGTAGTGGGGTAGAGAATCCATAGAGGAGGAATAAAGGACCAGTGTGTCAACCTTGCTAAGAAAAATGTGTGATGGAGAACAAGACACATCAAGAGTCCAGATCTACTATTCATGGCAGTAGATCTAAGACAATTCTTGGCACACTGGTGAGACAGCATAATGAAAAAAAGGCCAGGGCAGTAGCCACTTCCCTGTCTTTAGAGAAATTCTCAAAGGTGACAGTATTTACTCCACCACAAACACACGAGCACACGAGCACACACACACACACACACACACACACACACACACACACACACTTCTGAGTTACCTCATCAGGCAGGGATTTTCTTGGAGCATATACTTGGTGCACCAAGATACAATTGGTCAAAAGTTTAGAAACTTAGGATTTTCTTAAACACTGTATATAAACTTATTGGCTGGGCCATAAACTGAGATGTGTACCCCGGTGCTGGTCTCCTGAGTCATATATCATATGGCTTCATTACCTCTCATACCTCATCCTTTCTACAGTTCTCACAGGCTATGGTGTCTGTGTAGGCTTTGTTACATATAGTAAGTACTTGTATGTCAGTGTGATCTTTGATATGCAGCCATGGGGATATGTCAATGGAGAACTATATGTCCTTTTTGCTAGAGGAAAAGAAATGAATAATTTTGGAGGACAAAACCAATGTCACAATTTCTTGAGTTATATTGACTTTTATCTAATTACCAGAAATCCTTATATAGTCCTGCTAACCTGAGCCAAGACTACCATTTCAGGATATCTAACAGAACCAGGGGGTGGTATATTGCTATGTCAGACCTGGGTAACTGGGTTTTTATAGTTTGTTTGAGAAAAGTGGAAGAATATGAAACTTTTGGATTAGGAAGTAAATGAATGCATTAAACAGCACTTAATTTGCTACCTTAGTAGGAGTTTGGAAGTCTGTAGTGTTGAGAGCAATAAGGACAGATAGGGCTCAGTTCAGAAGATTTTAGAGCAGAACATTATTAGAAACTGTTCTAGAGACCATTCTTGTGTGGATGTGGATGTGGTTTTCCCTTGTCTTAAGTATCTGGCTGAAGATGAACTGCAAAGTTTTGGACTAATGTCATTAGACTGTCAGAAGAAAGAGTCAAAGCAGCTTAATACTGACTATGTTAGGTAGTTCAGATATTACTGAGTAGTTTAGAACTGTCTTGTCATTCATAGACTCAGCCTCTGGAATCTGGACTTGTAAGCTTTATTAAATGTTTCTTCTGTAAGTTTCTTTGGTCATGGGGTCTCTTCATAGCAGTAGGAAAGTGACTAAGCAAATTGAAGACAGCCACTACTTCTAACAAAGTTATATAACAGGTAAAAATAAATTTTTTGTACAGCAAAGCTCATGCAGTGTCTAAAAATATTGTTTTCTTGACAATGTCCAGTGTTCTTTTGAAAAAATTGGCCAGAACAAAAGGATAAACACAAGAAAAGCAATCCATGAGGAAACAAGAGCCATATCAAAATCTTAACACTGATGTATACACGAAGATGTTAAGGAAACATTTAAAAATAACAATATTCAGGAGAACAAAATAATAAACAGTTCAAATGTGAAAATATATTTTAGATATACTACTATTAAGATGAGATATTATAGCACCTGAAAATTGGTTTATGTGTTATATTTAAATAAATAGAAAAGATAAAACCCTAGTAATTTTTCTTGTCTGGGGCCATAGCCAGGATAGAAAAACAATAGGAAAATATTTTAAAATAACCAATTCTTTATGAAGGCCCTTCAAATATTTATTATGTCTTTTGTAAATATCCATGATAAAGGGAGCTGTGTAACTACATTTTAAACCTGTAAAGACAAAAATACTTCAGAATATTCTAATAAGGATGAGAAAGACAAAACCATAGGTTCAGCACAGACTGTAAGACTCAAGACTTCAAGCAATGCAGGACATGCAGAAAGACGCAGCCTGTTTCCAGGTCCATCATGATAAAACTGAGAAAACAAACAGACAGACAGACAAACAAAATCAAGAGGTAAAATAAAGCCCACAGAAGAGTCTTTAAAACAACTGGGAGAATGGGTGTATCAGCTTAACCAAGGTAAATATGGCTGAACAATGGGAAGACTGAGGTGAATAAAGTTGAAAAGAATGGAAATCAACCACAAATCTGTCCATTTAAATCCAACAAAAATAAAATGAGACTTAATTTAGAAAAATATATAGAGAAAACACAGTAGAAATAGTAAACGAATCATTCAAAGATTCAAGATTTAAGTTATTCTAACAATGAGCCCTTTTATTTCTGTTATCTCAATACTTAATATTTTTTAATTTTAAATATTTTAGTATTTTTTTCTAAATTTCAAATCATGTACTCTAATTTAATCCATCTCTATCCTTCCTTCACGTCCATAAACAGCACTTGCAAACCTCTTATCCCCAACTGAGAAAAAAATTTCGTTTTGGAAGCTGTAATGTGTCACAGTGTGCCCATAGTGTAGTCTTTTGTCCATATTTCTTTGCTTGCAAATGTTCATTGCAATGACTCAGTATGGTATGAAGTCTATGGCTTCTGCTATTCTATCTAAAGGGAGGGAACTGGGTCTTTCCTTGGTTAGTGCCAGCAAATCGCAGACATGAGGCAAGATCAGCTCTCCCACACTCATGAACATGGGGTTAGTTTACCTGCAATCCCCTCATCTAGCCAGATCTATGGTGCTGTCAAGTTGAGGAGCAGGGCCAGCTCATCTGAGTGCTACAGCTCAGGAAAGGGAGCAGAAGCTCTCTTCCTGTCATGACTCAGGTCTATGTCTCCTACTTGACATAGGTGGTGAGAGGTGAAGGAGGAATAGGGTGTCTCTCCTTTGTCCACTCCAATATAAGGGAGACAAGAGGTGGAGAGGGCTCTTTCATATTGTTATCCTTAGGAGTTGGCTTACCCTCAACTCCCACAATGTGTAAGGCTTGCTCTCCCAAGTACTACAACTGGCTAGGGGCAGGGGCAGTTCTCCTTATCTCATTCAGTAAAGGCCAACTCTCCCAGGATGAGCTTCCAGTTGAGAGGTGGGGGCAGTTCTCCACAGCCCTTAGACAATAACATTTCCCCAGGAAGCAGCCCAGATCAGGACTATTTTCCTGGCCTTTGGTAGCAGCAAATCTCTGCTACTTCAGTGCCATAGACCCATACATGGCCACCAGGGGCAGCACAGGTCAAGATCCCAGCATGTCCAAGGTAGTATCATCCACATCAGGCTGTTCCTTCCTATTCTAGTTTTCATTTCTCCCTCTCTTCTTTGTGCCCACATCCTTCTGTTTCTCTATCTCTTCCATTTCTTTACCACTTTCTTGTTTCTCTGAGGGGTGCCCGTGGTCTCTGAGTATTTCAGGTAATCTCAGGCGTGGTCTTTGGAGTTCTAAAACAGGATCATGCATTATGGCACTGGCCATGGTCTGCCTCCCATGGACTCCAGGGCACATGACTGGGACTGGTGGTCATCTCAAGTAGCTCTCTGTCCAGGCCCCATGGCACAGGACTTGTGGTCATCTATGGTTCTCCATTTGCCTGGTCTGCCTAAGTAACCCCCTGTGAGGGTTGTCTGCCTTGGGCACACGCTTGCACATGACCTGTGGTCCCAGGTAGTATTCTAGTCCCTGTTCTGAGAGTCCAACCTTGCCTGACTGGTTCAGAACTGGTAGTGGCTAGCTTCCTCTCTGGGCCCTCTGGCACTGGACAAGTGGTTATTGTAAGCTTGCATTTTTCAGGAAATGTTAGGCTACTAATAATTTAGATGTTCATAGGGCAGAATATTGAGTAGATATAACCTTTCTACTACCTACTTACATGCATGGGATACTGCAATCACATGTGCAATGCCTTTAGGAGTATGGAAATGAGCTATTTTTGATGCATGGTATATCAAACAAAATTTTCTGTGAACTTCAAATCAAAATAATTAATATGTATTCAATATGAAGTAAAAATAATTACATGTATATGTGCTTGTGTTTGTGTTTGTGTGTGTGTGTATGTGTGTGTGTGATACAACACTAAGAATTAGTAAGAGCTGCTAAGAGATCAGAATAAAGGATGAGGTTATAGTCTAAGAAACCATGAGTGCAGAGAGCTGATCAAAACCTTACCATATCAACCAAACATTCCCCAATTAGGAGGCATGACTCACTTTAAGTTGAAAAAGAAACAGCAAGCCAAACATCACAGCCACTTGTCCTGGTTCTGTTTTTTTTTTCCTGGTTCTCTCTTAACGTGTCTATCTAACAAATCTGTGTGAATATGTAAACAAACAAAAAATTGCAGGTGTGGCATAGTTAACTAATACTATGTGTCCATGTGTGTAGTTAGGGGGCAGAAATATTATGTCTGTATTCAGTGTTCTGACCTATCAGCATCTGAAATTCCCTGGTAAAGACAAAAGAGGTGATTACTTTATTTCATTGACACACTCAGACAGCACAGTGTAGATGACTTTGTAGCTAGGAGATATTGTTAGCTGACATCCATGACTTATACATGTACTCCAGATAACATTTTAAAAGTTGAAAATGCATGTAAGTGATCAAAATGGACATTAAAATTATGCATAACCAAAAATCAGAACAAATTGAAGTGTATTTAATAAACCATTATATCATAGCCATTTAATGCATCACAATATAGCAATTAGATTAACAAATTTTGTGGCACACATTTGCTAAATGGAGGTTACAGGAATATCAGTAGTAAGAAAAAATGAAAAACTAACAGAAATAATGAGAGCTGTATAATTGTGTTCTTATTTCATTTTAATTTTTAGTTAAAAAATAAGTACATAGTACATCATTCCTCTTCCCCTTAATTTTCTCAGCTACTTCCATCTGACTCTCATTTTGTTCTTTTCAAACCTATGGCCACCCTTTCGTGGTATTGTTTTAAACACATAGACAAACACACACAGAGATACACAGAAACACACACAAGTTTATAATTGTGTGAAAATATAAATGCAACTTTCTGATTCAGTTTAGTGTTGCTCATATGTATGAGATTTCAAGGCTGACAACTTAGGATTAATTAAACATTTATGCATGTTGGTTCCTGATAAGACTAATTTTCTTTCTTTCAGAAGACTTTATATTTTCTGTAGATCTTTTTGCAGTGGTGGGGTCCAGTGTGATTTACCACTATCACAGTAGAAATTCTGTGGTTGGAGATCTTGTTTAGGTCATGCTTAGGCAGATGTATTATTGACATTAATAGATGTATCTTCCCTGTTATTTACAAAACAGATCGCAGAATTTTCTTTTCTTTTTTCATTTTCTGGATCATAGTGTCTTTCTGCCCATGCTTCCAAGTCTTAGGTACAGATGTCTTGTAGGTGAATTTATTGGAGATGAGCATACATAGTCTGCCCAGCAGTAAATTTGGGAAGATTGGGAGGTTATTCAATGGTTTCATATAACTTCTAGAACAAATTATCACTAACCAATGGATCAGTCAAATCATCTGAGACTTGCTAAGGAAGAAGGTATTGTATTCCTTTCTTGCAGTATCTGGTGCTGAACCTTTTATATTGGATCATTTGCAGACACATTATTTCATTATCTGTAACTATCTCCCTATTTAACTTCTCTTTTGTAGAGATTAGAGTCCTAATAATTGTGTCATCCTTCATCTAACCTATGTTAATTTTAACAACAACATCTTAAAAGTTGCTATTTCCAAATATGCTTTGTTCTGGGCCTCTAGGTAAATATGTATGGAAATGAGAGTATTACTGAACTCTATATAGATCCTGAAGGACTGTCTAAGGTTACTTGTAACATGAGGTGTCTTAATATTTTTGCCAGAATAAAATATTTCTTTTTTTATTAGATATATTCTTTATTTATATTTCAAATGTTGTCTCCTTTCCTGGTTCTCCCTGCCCCTTGCTGAAAATACCATAACCCATCTCCCCTCCCTCTGCTCCCCAATCAACTCTCTCCAGCTTCCCAGTCCTGGTATTCCCCTACACTGCAGCATCAAGCCTTTCCAGGACCAAGGGCCTCTTCTCCCTTTGAACTCCAAATATTTATTGAATTGTAACAAAACATCAAACTTCATCTTTATGTGCAGATTTTCATTTGACTGTTTGAAAACAGAACAAATATTTATTGATCAACCAAACATAAATGCTAACAAAATAAGCAATAGTATCTCCCACACAGTTCTAGGATTACAAGCAGACTGTAATATCAGCATGACCACTTGAGATGAGTTGTCTGTGATTATTATACAGAGACTAAACTCCTAGGTAGAAAGTTACAGTAATTCTCTCTCTGAGTCTCTCTGTGTCTCTGTCTCTCCTTCCCTCACTCTCTCTGTCTGTCTCTGTCTCTGTCTCACTCTTTCTCTCTTTCTGTGTGTGTGTGTGTGTATGTGTGTGTGTGTGTGTGTGTGTGTGTGTGTGTGTTTGTGTGTGTTCAAGGTCCAGACTCTTTTCTTTCTAGATATCCAACAAAGCCACTGTGCTTATGTTCTTATAAAAAAAAATGAAGATTTTAATGAACCATTTTAGTTTTACCCAAAGATATGGATTCAGCATTTTCACGGAGCAAAGAAGTACATGATCATAATGTAAACAGAGAATAGAAAAAATTACATTATTTATTTTATATAATTTCTGATTTCCTTGGAAGTAATCTGTAAATCTGAGTATACAAGTTTCACGAGGAAGAAGTAAAATAAAATTTGGAGGAAATTATAGTTACATGATAATTTGAATTTATACTTCTCAATAAACAAAATTCCCAAATAGTATTGTATACTATACAATATACCGTATATTATAATGCAGACTAGCCCACAATATTGATATTGTACATCTTAAATAAATGGTGTTTTAATCATAATATATTCTTACATATGAATTTGAATTCACTTAAATATTATCAATAACTAATGATTTCCTAATAATAATTTTAAATATTACCAATATCTAATGATTTCCTAATAAAAGGTATACAATTACTGTAGCCATCTTTGCCTACATTTGATCAGGTTACCAGTTTCCTTGGAAAGAAAGCTAGGGATAAGCACAGGGTGGCGAGAGAAACATGGAGTCAAGACAAGATTTCCTGCTCAAGACTCAAAGTTTAATGGAGGTTTCCAAATATACATATACATATACTTATACATATACATACACACATACACACACATATATATATGTATATGTATGTATATATATAAATGGTGTTTTTTTTAAATATTTTTTTATTTTCTATATTCTATGTTTACATTCCAAAGGCTTTCCCCTTTCCCAGTTCCCACCCACCATAGTTCCCATAGTTCCTCTCCCCCCACAACTGTTCCCCAATCATACCCCCTCCCCCCTCGGTTTCTTTACTAAACTGGATGCAATCTTTACAGGCCCAGGGTCCTCTCCTTTCTTCTTCTTGGGAATCATTTGACTTGCTATTTGTGTCTTGAGTATTTAGGGCTTCTGGGCTCATTAATATCCACTTATCAGTGATTGCATTTCATGTGCATTCTTTTGTGATTGGGTTAATTCACTCAGGATGATATTTTCCAGGTCTAACCATTTACGTACAAATTGCATGAATTCATTATTTTTAATTGCTGAGTAGTATTCCATTGTATAAATATACCACATTTTCTGTATCCATTCCTCCTTTGAGGGATATTTGGGCTCCTTCCAATTTCTGGCTATTATAAACAAGGCTGCTATAAACATAGTGGAGCATGTGTCCTTATTGCATGCACGGGAATCCTCTGGGTATATGCCCAGGAGTGGTATGCCAGGGTCCTCTGGAAGTGACATGCCCAATTTTCTGAGGAACCGCCAAACTGATTTCCAGAGCGGTTTTACCATTTTGCAATCCCACCAACAGTGGAGGAGTGTTCCTCTTTCTCCACATCCTCACCAGCACTTGTTGTCTCTTGAGTTTTTAATCTTAGCCATTCTGACTGGTGTGAGGTGGAATCTCAGGGTTGTTTTGATTTGCATTTCCCTGATGACTAATGATGTTGAACATCTTTTAAGGTGTTTCTAGGCCATCCGAATTTCTTCTGGTGAAAATTCTTTGTTTAGCTCTGTGCCCCATTTTTTGATAGGGTTATTTGTTCTTTGCGGTCTAACTTCTTGAGTTCTTTGTATATATTGGATATTAGCCCTCTGTCGGATGTGGAGTTGGTGAAGATCCTTTCCCACTTTGTTGGTTGCCGTTTTGTCCTTCTGACAGTGTCCTTTGCTTTGCAGAAACTTTGTAATTTTATGAGGTCCCATTTGTCGATTCTTGATCTTAGAGCATAAGCTATTGGTGTTCTGTTCAGGAACTTTTCCCCTGTGCCCAAGTCCTCCAGGGTCTTCCCAAGTTTCTTTTCTAATAGTTTCAGTGTGTCTGGTTTTATATGGAGGTCCTTGATCCACTTGGAGTTGATCTTAGTGCAAAGAGATAAGAGTGGATCAATTCGCATTCTTCTGCATGTTGACTTCCAGTTGAACCAGCACCATTTGTAGAAAAGGCTATCTTTATTCCACCGGATGGTTGTGGCTCCTTTATCAAAGATCAAGTGACCATAAGTCTGTGGATTAACCTCTGGGTCTTCAATCCTGTTCCATTAATCTGCTTGCCTGTTGCTATACCAATACCATGCAGTTTTTAACACAATTGCTCTGTAGTACTGCTTGAGGTCAGGCATATTGATTCCCCCAGAAGTCCTTTTATTGTTGAGAATAGTTTTAGCTATCCTGGGTTTTTTGTTGCTCCAGATGAATTTGAGAATTGCTCTTTCTAGATCTATGAAGAATTGAGTTGGGATTTTGATGGGGATCGCATTGAATCTGTATATTGCTTTTGGCAAGATGGCCATTTTTACTATATTGATCCTGCCAATCCAGGAGCAAGAAATATTTTTCCATCTTCTGAGGTCTTCTTCGATTTCTTTCTTCAAGGACTTGAAGTTCCTGTTGTACAGATCTTTCGCTTGTTTGGTTAGAGTTACGCCAAGATATTTTATGTTGTTTGTGGCTATTGTGAAGGGTGTTATTTCCCTAATTTCTTTCTCTGCCTGCTTGTCCTTTGAGTACAAGAAGGCCACTGACTTGCTTGAGTTAATTTTATAACCTGCCACTTTGCTGAAGTTGTTTATCAGCTGTAGAAGTTCTCTGGTGGAGTTTTTTGGGTCACTTAGGTAAACTATCATATCGTCTGCAAATAATGATAGTTTCACTTCTTCCTTTCCAATTTGTATCCCTTTGACTTCCTTATTTTGTCTAATTGCTCTTGCTAGAACTTCAAGTACTATATTGAAAAGATATGGAGAGAGAGGGCAGCCTTGTCTAGTCCCTGATTTTAGTGGGAATGCTTCAAGTTTCTCTCCATTTATTTTGATGTTGGCTACTGGTTTGCTGTAGATTACTTTTACTATGTTTAGGTATGGGCCTTGAATTCCTGCTCTTTCCAAGACTTTTAGCATGAAAGGATGCTGAATTTTGTCGAATGCTTTTTCAGCATCTAATAAGATGACCATGTGGTTTTTTTCTTTCAGTTTGTTTATGTAGTGGATTACATTGATGGATTTCCGTATATTGAACCATCCCTGCATCCCTGGGATGAAGCCTACTTGATCATGGTGGATGATCGTTTTCATGTGCTCTTGGATTCGGTTAGCAAGAATTTTATTTAGTATTTTTGCATCTATATTCATAAGAGAAATTGGCCTGTAGTTCTCTTTCTTTGTTGGATCTTTTTGTGGTTTAGGTATTAGCGTAATTGTGGCTTCGAAGAATGAGTTGGGCAGTGTCCCTTCTGTCTCTATTTTGTGGAATAGCTTGAAAAGTATTGGTGTTAAGTCTTCTTTGAAGGTCTGGTAGAATTCTGCACTAAAACCATCTGGTCCCGTACTTTTTTTGGTTGGGAGGCTTTCTATAACCCCTTCTATTTCTTTAGGGGTTATGGGACTATTTAGCTGATCTACTTGATGCTGGTTTAATTTTGGTATTTGATATCTGTCTAGGAAATTGTCCATTTCCTCCAGATTCTCCAGTTGTTTTTAGTATAGACCTTTGTAGTAGGATCTGATGATCTTTTGAATTTCCTCAGTTTCTGTTGTTATGTCTCCCTTTTCATTTCTAATTTTGTTAATTTGTATACTGTCTCTGTGTCCTTTGGTTAGTCTGGCTAAGGGTTTATCTATCTTGTTGATTTTCTCAAAGAACCAGCTCCTGGTCTTGTTGATTCTTTGTATGGTTCTCTTTGTTTCTATTTGATTGATTTCAGCCCTGAGTTTGATGATTTCTTGTCTTCTACTCCTCCTGGGTGAATTAACTTGTTTTTCTTCCAGGGCTTTAAGGTGTGCCATTAAGCTGCTAGTATATGCTCTCTCCAGTTTCTTTTTGGATGCACTTAGAGCTATGAGTTTTCCTCTTAGCACTGCTTTCATTGTGTCCCATAGATTTGGGTAGGTTGTACCTTCATTTTCATTGAATTCTAAAAAGTCTTTGATTTCTTTTTTTATTTCTTCCTTGACCAAGGTGTCATTGAGTAGAGTATTGTTCAGTTTCCATGTGTATGTGGGCTTTCTGTTGTTTTTATTGTTATTGAAGACCACTCTTACTCCATGGTGATCTGATAGGAGGCATGGGATTAGCTCGATCTTCTTGTATTTGTTGACATCTGTCTTGTGACCAATTATATGGTCTATTTTGGAGAAGGTCCCATGTGGAGCTGAGAAAAAGGTATATTCTTTAGCTTTAGGATGAAATGTCCTATATATATCTGTTAAATCCAATTGGTCCAGAGTTTCAATTAGTTTCACTGTGTCCCTGTTTAGTTTCTGCTTTCCTGATCGGTCCATTGAGGAGAGTGGAGTGTTGAAGTCACCCACAATTATTGTGTTAGGTGTAATGTGTGCTTTAAGCTTTAGTAAGGTTTCTTTTACGAATGAGGGCGCCCTTGCATTTGGAGCATAGATGTTCAGTATTGAGAGCTCTTCTTGGTGGATTTTCCCTTTGGCCAGCAAGTAGTGACCTTCTGAGTCTCTTTTGATGATCTTAGGTTGGAAGTCAATTTTATCTGATATTAGAATGGCTACTCCAGCTTGTTTCCTGAGACCATTTGCTTGTAAAATTGTCTTCCAGCCTTTTACTCTAAGGCAGTGTTTGTCTTTGACACTGAGATGTGTTTCCTGTATGCAGCAAAATGTAGGGTCCTGTTTCCGTATCCAGTCTGATAATCTATGTCTTTTTATTGGGGAATTGAGTCAATTGATGTTAAGAGATATTAAGGAATAGTAATTATTTCCTCCAGACATTTTTGAAATTATATTTATTTATTTTATTTATTTTTTATATTCGAGAGGTTACCTTCTTTTGGGTTTGGTGAGAGGAGGTTTCTATCTTGCTTCTTCCCGGGTGTAGTTTCAGTCCTTGTCTTGGTGTTTTCCCCCTGTTATCCTTTGTAGGGCTGGATTTGTGGAAAGATATCGTGCAAATTTGGTTTTGTCATGGAATACCTTGATGTCTCCATCTATGGTGATTGAGAGCTTTGCTGGGTAAAGTAGTTTTGGCTGAAGTTTGTGTTCTCTTAGAGTTTGCATGATATCTGCCCAGGATCTTCTAGCTTTCATGGTCTCAGGTGAGAAGTCTGGTGTTATTCTGATAGGTCTTCCTTTATAAGTTACTTGGCCTTTTTCTCTTGCTGCCTTTAATATTCTTTCTTTGTTTAGTACATTTGGAGTTTTGATTATTATGTGACGGGATGTATTTCTGTTCTGATCCAGTCTGTTTGGGGTTCTGTATGCTTCTTGTATATTCATGGGCATCTCTCTCTTTAGGTTGGGGAAGTTTTCTTCCATAATTTTGTAGAAGATATTTGCTGGCCCTTTAACTTGTACATCTTCATTCTCGTCTATACCTATAATCCTTAGGTTTGGTCTTCTCATTGTGTCCTGGATTTCCTGGATGTTTTGGGTTACAGCCTTTTTGCATTTAGTATTTTCTTTGACTGTTGAATCAATGGTTCCTATGGTATCTTCGGCTTCTGATATTCTGTCTTCTATCTCTTGTATTCTATTGTTGATATTTGCATCTATGGCTCCTGATTTCTTCCCAAGGTTTTCTATCTCCAATGTTGTCTCCCTCTGCCGTTTCTTAGTTGTTTCTACTTCTGTTTTTAGTGCCTGGATGGATGTGCTCAGATCTTTCGCTTGCTTGATTGTGTTTTCATGTATTTCTTTAATAGATTTTTGTGTTTCCTCTTTCATAGCTTCTACTTGTTGGCCCACATTCTTCTGTATTTCTTTAAGTGATTTTTGTCTTTCTCCTTATTGTCTTCTTTTTTTGATCCATCTTCTCCTGCATTTCTTGAAGTGATTTTTGTATTTGCCTTGTAAAGGCTTCTAACTTTTGATCCATTTTCTCTTCTATTTCTTTACGAGATTTTTTTATGTGTTCAGCTACCAGCATCCTGACCAATGATTATATATCCAAGTCTTGTTTTTCTGGTGTTTTGGGGTATCCAGGGCTTCCTGTTGTTGGCGAACTGGGTTCAGATGCTGTCATGTTGTCTTGATTTCTGTTAGTGACATTCCTTCGTTTACCTTTTGCCATCTGGTTATTTCTGGTGTTAGTTGACCTTGTTGTCACTGGCTGGTGTTTGAATCTCCTGTGAGGCTGGGCTTACCTGTTGTTTCTCTACTGGTGGTTATGTGTGATTGCTGCTCAAAGGGATCATGAGCTGGCTGCCACCTGCTGACTTTGTGCACGGCCTGAGGTCTCCGGGAAGTGTGGGGGAGTGCAGCAGAGCCTCTGCAGGCACTGCTGGGCCTGCCTAGTAGCAAGAGCCTAGCAGATCCCCCCACGTGGTAGCCCCTGATGGAATCTGTCTACCTGTGCCTTTCCAGCTGTGTTCTGGTTGCAGTATGGAGGCCTGCCACTATTGCTGGTCCGGGGTCCTGGGGAGCTGGGTGGTTCCGGCTGCCTCGGTGCACGGCCTAAGCTCGCAGGGACTTGCTGCAGAGCCTAGTCGCCTGGGCCCGCCTGTGGGCGAGAGCTTAGCAGCTCTCCCTGCTCTAGCCCCAGACGGAGTCTCTATCTGCACCTTTCCAGCTGTGTCCTGGTTGCAATATGGAGGCCTGCCGCTATAGCTGGTCCTCACTCTTCTTAATAAACAAGAATTGTTGCTTATCCTGGTTCTGCGGGCAGGGTCTGAGCACCTGGCAAGCTGGCTAGGTCTGGCTGACCTGCTACCGGCTGGATGGGAAGCTGCAGACAAGATGGCGCTGCCTGCAGGGGGTTCGGGGTCTGGCCTGCAAGCGCAGAGCGCAGGCACGGCCACTGTACTCCAAACCGCTAGTCTGTGCGCAGTTCCTGCCCCAGACCTGAGTCCCCGGAGGTCTTAAACTCGGGCTGTCTCTGGTACCTGGTTCTGCCGGCAGGGTCTCAGCACCTGGCAGGCTGGCTAGGTGTGGCTGACCTGCTACCGGCTGGATGGGAAGCTGCAGACAAGATGGCACTGCCTGCAGGGGGTTCGGGGTCTGGCCTGCGAGCGCAGAGCGCAGGCACGGCCACTGTACTCCAAACCGCTAGTCTGCGCGCAGTTCCTGCCCCAGACCTGAGTCCCCGGAGGTCTTAAACTCGGGCTGTCTCTGGTACCTGGTTCCGCCGGCAGGGTCTCAGCACCTGGCAGGCTGGCTAGGTCTGGCTGACCTGCTACTGGCTGGATGGGAAGCTGCAGACAAGATGGCCTATAAATGGTGTTTTAATCATAATATATTCTTACATATGAATTTGATTTCATATATATATATATATATATATATATATATATATATATATATGGGGCAAGACCCTTCCCTGAAAAGCTGGAAACAGGTCTGCAGACCTGGTTCTGCTTGCTCCATAGGAGACTGGCATCAGGTGGCTGTTAGTGTCCTTGGGAAGCAGCTATCCTTGGAGAACAATGGCTTCACCTTGGTCTGAGCACTCCACCCATATTTATGTACATTTCAAATTTTATCCCCATTCCTGGTTTCCCCCTGCAAGCTCCCTATTCCATCCCCCTCTGTCCTGTTTCTGTGAGGGTAATTACCTACCCATCAAACTATTCCCACCTCAAGCCTCATAGCCCTCACATTCCCCTATACTGGGGCAGTGAGCCTTCACAGGACCAAGGGCCATCCCTCCCACTGATGCCCCATAAGACTCTCCTCTGCTACATATGCAGCTAGAGCTATGGATCCCTCCATGTGTACTCTTTGTTGGTGGTTTGGTCCTTGAGAGTTCTGGGGTTGATTGAAAGGATACTAAATCTCCCTCCCAGGTACATCCCTCCCTCCTGACTTGAGATTGCTTTCTTCTCCCGCCCATATGGGACTCACTTGGGCCCTTCAGCTTGTTGACCTTTTTGAGTTCTGTGGACTGTAACTTGGGTATTCTGGATATTTTTGTTTGTTTGTTTGTTTTGGCTAATATACACTGATTAGTGAGTACATACCATGCATGTCATTTTGCTTCTGAGTTACCTCACTCAGGATGATATTTTCTAGTTCCATCAATTTTCCTGCAAAATTCAAGATGTCCTCATTCTTAATACCTGACTAATATTCCACTGTGCAAATGAACCAATTTTTCTGTATCCATTCTTCTTTTGTGGGACATTTGGGTTGTTTCCAGCCTCTGGATATCACAAATCAGGCCTTTATGAACTCAGTGTAACATGAGCATGTGGCATGGTGGAACATTTTTTGGGTATATTCCCAAGAGTGGTATTGCTGAGTCTTCAGGTAGATCTATTTCCAATTTTCTGATGAACCTCCAGAGTGATTTCCATAGTAGTTGTACCAGTTTGCAATGGAGAAATGTTCCTTTTTCTCCACATCCTTTTCAACAATATATGTTGTCACCTGAGCTTAGCCATTCTGATTGGTGTAACTTAGAATCTCTGGATCTTTTAGATTTGCATTTCTCTGATCACTAAAGACTTTGAACATTTCTTGAGGTGCTTCTCAGCCATTCAAAATTCCTCTTTTGTGAATTCTTGGTTTAGTTCTATACTCCATTTTTTGAATAGTTTTTTTTTTTTTTTTTTTTTTTTGGTGGTTAGCTTCTTGAGTTCTGTATATATTTTGGATATTAGCCCTTTATCAGATGTGGGTTAGTGAAGTTTTGTTTCCCAATCTGTAGGTTGCCAATTTGTCTTATTGACTATGTACTTTGCCTTACAAAAGTTATCCAGTTTTGTGAGGTTCCATTTATCAATTCTTGATCTTAGAACATGATACATTAGAGTTCTGTTTAGGAAAATTTCCCCCTGTGCCAATGAGTTCAAGTCTCTTTCTCACTTTCTCTTCTATTAGATTAGTGTATCTGTTTTGTGTATGAATGCATCAGAGACCAGGGAGGTGAGAGACTCTCAGGACTCAACGGGATGGACCTCAGATGAAATGTCCTACACTGGGGAGTGGGAAATTATAGAGGCTACCTCTAGCAGGAAGACAGGGCATCAAATGAAGGAGGCGGTTGTTATCCCACAGTCAAAACTCTCATCCATATTGTTCCTGTCAGAAAGAACTAGAAAGGTGGAAATGGAAAAGAGCCTGAGGAAAAGAAGGTCCAGCAACAGGCCCAAAGTGGGATCAAGCTGAAGGGGAGGTCTCAAAGCCTGACACTATTACTGAGGCTATGGAGCGCTCACAAAAAGGGACCTATTATGACTGCCCTCCAGAAGACCCAAGAAGCAGCTGAAAGAGTCAGATGCAGATATTTACACCCAACAAATGGATAGAAGCTGCTGACCCCTGTGGTTGAACTAGGGAAAGGCTGAAAGAAGTTGATGAGAAAGGTGGTAACCCTGTAAGAGGACCACCAGTCTCAATTAATCTGGACCTCTGAGCTCTCTCAAACACTGGACCAATAACAGGCAGCATACACAAGCTGATATGAGGCTCCCAATACATATACAGCAGAGGATTGCCAGGTCTGTGTTCAATCAGAGATGATGCACCTAACTGTCAAGAGACTGGAGGCCCCAAGGAGTTTAGAGGTTAGGTGGAGTGGTGGGTGGGGACATCCTCGTGGAGACAGGGGTGTGGGTAGGAGGTATAAGATGTAGAACAGTTGGATAGGAGGGTGGACTGAGGAGATAAAAAGTGGAGTGTAAAAAAAATAAGAAGAAGAAAGGAGAGGACCCTGGGCCTGTAAAGATTGCATCCAGTTTAGTAAAGAAACCGAGGGGGGAGGGGGAATGATTGGGGAACAGTTGGGGGGGGAGAGGAACTATGGGAACTATGGTGGGTGGGAACTGGGAAAGGGGAAAGCCTTTGGAATGTAAACATAGAATATAGAAAATAAAAAAAAGGAAAAAAAAGAAAAAAAAGAAAAAAAAGAAAATAAAAAAAATGAAAAAAAAAAAAAAGAAATGTTTCTAAATCTCAAAGTATACATCGAACCTCACACAATAATAGTGGGAGATTTCAACACCACATTCTCACCAATGGCCAGATCATGGAAACCAAAACTAAACTGAGACATAGTGAAATAATTAATTATAAATAATTGATAGAAGTTAATAACCAAATGGATTTAACAGATATCTATAGTACACTTTAACCTAAAACAAAAAATGCCTGAAGGTTTTGTGGGAGTAAACATCACACACTTTTGGAGGAGATTTATACAGGTAAACTATGGTAGTCCCTTTAGCTTGTCTGATTCATCCTGCCTATATGTATATGTATGTGTATATGTATGTGTATGTGTATGTATATGTGTATGTATATGTAAATGTGTATGTGTATGTGTATGTATATGCATATGATGTATATTCCTTTTCAGAAGAGGATTCAGCTCCCTAGGAACTGAAGTTATGGATAGTTGTGAGGTTTCATATAGGTATAGGAAGTGAACTGGGTCCTTTTCATGAGCAGTAAGTGTTCTTGATAGCTGAACCCTAGCTCCAGACCTGATAATTATCTATTTCACTCCCTAAAATAGAGTCATTTTCATTTAATAAGACAATTGAAATGACCTATGCATTTAATAAGAGCAACAACAGCCTTTAGAAAGGACAAGTCCATATTATACAGGTTTGTTTTTCTTTTTTTTTTTTTTTTTGTTGTTTTGTCAGGTTTGAACATTTACACCCAAATATGTCTAAATGATCATTATTGAATTTAGTAACCACTATATAACAAATATAGTTGTGAAAGAAATTATGATAGAAATCAAAATTTATGAGTACATATATTGGCTGTGCTTACCACCAAGGATTTTAAGAAAAATATATGTATGTTGAAAATGAAACAGTAGTTAAGAGTTAGTGATACAGAGAAGCATGGCAAGGATATAGAATGCAAAGCTGAAATCATGGATAGACCACAAAAGACGATGCCAAAATGATTAGAAGAGAAACACAGCTCAGCTATGTTAAAGATCTAGGACCTAGGTTCTATAAAATAGTTATAAAGGATAATAGCTCCGTAAGGATACTTAACTGAAGCATTATCTCTAGAAGTACAATGTATATTGACACTTCTCACAGCAGTGTACAACTATGCTAATAATAACAAAACGTAAGCATCATGTTGTAAAGGAGCAGAACCAGTAAGAAACATGAAATGATGACATATGTTGTTGTGGTGCTCAAGGGTCAAGCCTTCCTTCCTCCTAGTAGGTTATCAGGAAGGCCACAGCAGCAGCTCTGCCAAAAGCTTTGACAAAAGTGCAGTTTTCAAGCGGAATGAACTTCTTCCTCATTACAGATGTTATTGTTATCTACAAAACCCCTTCATAGCAGTCGCAAAATTCATATTTGCTTGAATAACTGAAGAATGTAACTTGTCTATATATATTAATTCTGTATTCTAGATCTTACCAGTTCATAATGTATTCTCTGATTTAGAAAATAAGACAAAACCATAATGTAGTTTTAGCTTAAATATTTCTTTTCTAAAATTAAACTTTCAAATAATTTGTCTTAAAATTAATTGTTTTTCTCACTCCTCTTCTGATAACTTTATTATGTAATTAATTTTATAATATATTAGTTATAATCTAAATTTGGACTGTTTCATTACTGTATTTATAATAACATAATCCATTGAATATTCTAATATATTTCAGATGATATGAAATTAATCAGTATTTCCAGATTGAATTTTAGGAGTCTTTATTCAAAGCATTAAAATAATTAGAACATTTTAAAATAATTGTAGAAGATTAGCATATAAAAATTGAAACTGTGCTCAAATAAATCAAAAGCTACAATAATTAAATATCAAACTACATGATGAACAGTTTAAAATGATCATGTAAATTAGATTTTTAAAGATACATTTTAATTAAAATTACATTTTATAAAATTTTAATGGCATTAGAAAATTCTAGTTTAAAGTGACAATGTAAAATGCTTGCAAATGGTTTCTTATATATTTTTATTAACTATATTCTTTATTTACATTTCAAATGTTGCCCCCTTTCTAGGCCCCCCCAAATACCATAACCCATCTTTCCTCCCCCTGTTCCCCAATCAACTCTGGTTGCTGGGAATTGAACTCAGAACCTCTGGAAGAGCAGTCAGTGCTCTTAACCGCTGAGCCATCTCTCCAGCCCTATTATTTATCTTTTAAAGTGTAGGTTCATTTATTTTTGTTTCCAAGTACCTTAAAGGGAAGAATGATATTATTTTAAGTATCTAATTTTTATTTTATTTTATTTTCTATATTCTTTCTTTACATTCCAAAGGCTTTCCCCTTTCCCAGTTCCCTTCCATGTGTCCTATAAGTCCTCTCCTCCCCCACTCCCGGAGCATTTCCCAATCATCCCCCAACCCTTACTCTGTTCTGGTACTCTCCTACAAAACTGGAACCAGTCTTTTCTGGACCAGTGTCGTCTCATTCTTTTTCTTCTTGGGAATCTTTTGATTTGCTAATTGTGCCTTGAGCATTCAGGGCTTCTGGGTTCATTAATACCCAATTATCAGTGATTGCATTTCATGAGTATTCTTTTGTGATTGGGTTAACTCACTTAGGATGATATTTTCCAGATCCAAACATTTGCCTACAAATTGCATGAATTCATTATTTTTAATTGCTGAGTAGTATTCCATTGTATAAATACACTACATTTTCTGTATCCGTTACTCCTTTGAGGGACATCTGGGCTCCTTGCCACCTCTGGTTATTATAAATAAGGCTGCTATGAACATAGTGGAGCATGTGTATTTATTGCATGCAGGGGAATCCTCTGGGTATATGCCCAGGAGTGGTAGGACAGGGTCCATTGAAAGTGTCATGCCCAATTTTCTGAGGAACTGCCAGACTGATTTCCAGAGCAGTTGTACCATCATGCAATCCCACCAACAGTGGAGGAGTGTTCCTCTTTCTCACATCCTCTCCAGCACCTGTTTTCTCTTGAGTTTTTAATATTAGCCATTCTGTCTGGTGTGAGGTGGAAGGTCAGGGTTGTTTTGATTTGCATTTCCCTGATGACTAATGATGTTGAACATTTCTTAAGGTGCTTCTCAGCCATCCGAATTTCTTCTGGTGACAATTCATTGTTTAGCTCTGTACCCCATTTTCAATAGGGTTATTTGGTTCTTTGGGGTCTAACTTCTTGAGTTCTTTGTATATATTGGATATTAGCCCTCTGTCGGATGTGGGGTTGGTGAAGATCTTTTCCCAATTTGTTGGTTGTCATTTTGTCCTTCTGACAGTGTCCTTTGCCTTACAGAAACTTTGTAATTTTATGAGGTCCCATTTGTCAATTCTTGATCTTAGAGCATAAGCTATTGATGTTCTGTTCAGGAATTTCCCCTTGTGCCTATGTTTCCAGGGTCTTCCCCAGTTTCTTTTTAAGTTTCAGTGTGTCTGGATTTATGTGGAGGTCCTTGATCCACTTAGAGTTGATCTTTGTACAAGGTGATAAGAGTGTCAATTTGCATTTTTCTGCATGTTGACCTCTAGTTGAACCAACACCATTTGTTGAAAAGGCTATCTTTTATCCACTGGATGGTTGTGGCTCCTTTATCAAAGATCAAGTGACCATAACTCTGTGTGTTCATTTCTGGGTCTTCAATTCTATTCCAATGATCTATTTGCCTGTCGTTGTACCAATACCATGCAGTTTTTAACACAGTTGCTCTGTAGTACTGCTTGAGGACAGGGATATTGATTCCACCAGAAGTCCTTTTATTGTTGAGAATAGTTTTATCTATCCTGGGGTTTTTGTTATCCAGATGAAATTAATAATTGCTCTTTCTAGATCTATAAATAATTGATTTGGAATTTTAATGGGGAATGCACTGAATCTGTAGATTGCTTTTGGCAAGATGGCCATTTTTACTATATTGATCCTGCCAATCCAAGAGTAAGAAATATTTTTCCATCTTCTGAGATCTTCTTCGATTTCTTTCTTCAAGGACTTGAAGTTCTTGTCATACAAATCTTTCACTTGTTTGGTAAGAGTCATGCAAAGATACTTTATATTGTTTGTAGCTATTGTGAAGGATGTTATTTCCCTAACTTCTTTCTCAGACTGCTTGTCCTTTGAGTATAGGAAGGCTACTGATTTGCTTGAGTTGATTTTATAACCAGCCACTTTGCTGAAGTTGTTTATCAGCTGTGGTAGTTCTCTAGTGGAGTTTTTTGGGATGCTTAAGTATACCATCATATCATCTACAATAATGATGTTTGACTTCTTCCTTTCCAATTTGTATCCCTTTGACTTCCTTATGTTGTCTAATTGCTCTTGCTAGAACTTCAAGTACTATATTGAAAAGATTAGGAGAGAGAAAGAAGCCTTGTCTAGTCCCGAGATTTTAGTGGGATTGCTTCAAGTTTCTCTCCATTCAGTTTGATGTTGGCTACTGGTTTGCTCTATATCACTTTTATTATGTTTAGGTATGGGCCTTGAATTCCTGTTCTTTCCAGGACTTTTATCATGAAAGAATGCTAAATTTTGTCAAATGCTTTATCAGCCTCTAATGAGATGACCATGTGTTTTTTTTCTTTTAGTTTGTTTATGTAGTAGATTACATTGATGCATTTCCATATATTAAACAATCCCTGCATCCCTGGGATGAAGCCTACATGATCATGGTGAATGATCATTTTGATGTGCTCTTGGATTTGGTTGGCAAGGATATTATTTAGTATTTTTGCATCAATATCCATAAGGGAAATTGGCCTATAGTTCTCTTTCTATGTTGGATCTTTGTGTGGTTTTGGAATCAGTGTAATTGTGGCTTCGTAGAAAGAGTTGGGCAGTGTTCCTTCCATTTCTATTTTGTGGAATAGTTTGAAGAGTATTGGTGTTAGGTCTTCTTTGAAAGTCTGATAAAATTCTGAACTAAAACCATCTGGTGCTGTACTTTTATTTTGGTTGGGAGACTATCTGTAACCCCTTCTATTTCTCTAGGGGTTATGGGACTGCTTAGCTGATCTAATTGATCCTGATTTGATTTTGGTATTTGGTATCTGTCTAGGAAATTGTCCATTTCCTCCAGATTCTCCAGTTGCATTGAGTATAGGCTTTTGTAGTAGAATCTGATGATTTTTTGAATTTTCTCAATTTCTGTTGTTATATCCCCCTTTTCATTTCTAATTTTGTTAATTTGGATACTGTCTCTGTGCCCATTGGTTAGTCTGGCTAATGGTTTATCTATATTGTTGATTTTTCTCAAAGAACCAGCTCCTGTTTTTTTTTATTTATTTATTTTTTATTCTTTGTATGTTCTGCTTTGTTTCTACTTGATTGATTTCAGCCCTTAGTTTGATAATTTCCTGTCTTCTACTCCTCCTGGGTGAATTAGCTTCTTTTTGCTCCAGGGCTTTCAGGTGAGCTGTTAAACTGCTTGTGTATGCTGTCTCCAGTTTCTTTTTAGAGACACTCAGTGCAATGAGTTTTCCTCTTAGCACTACTTTCCTTGTGTTCCATAGATTTGGATAGGTTGTACCTTCGTTTTCATTGAATTCTAAAAAGTCTTTGATTTCTTTCTTTATTTCTTCCTTGACCAAGGTGTCATTGAGTAAAGTATTGTTCAGTTTCCATGTGTATGTGGGCTTTCTGTTGTTTTTCTTGCTATTGAAGACCACTTTTACTCCATAGTGATCTGATAGGAGGCATGGGATTAGTTCGACCTTCTTGTATTTTTTGACATATGTCTTGTGACCAATTATATTATTGATTTTGGAGAAGGTACCATGTGGTGCTAAGAAAAACGTATATTCTTTTGCTTTAGAATGATATTTTATATATGTTAAATCCAATTGGTCCAAAGCTTCAGTTAATTTCACTGTGTCCCTGTTTAGTTTCTGGTGTCCTGATCGGTCCATTGAGGATAGTGGAGTGTTGAAGTCACCCACAATTATTGTGTTCGGTGTAATATGTGCTTTAAGCTCTAGTAGAGTTTCTTTTATGAATGAGGGTGCTCTTGCATTTGGAGCATAGATGTTCAGTATTGAGAGTTCTTCTTGGTGAATTTTTCACCAAGCAAGAAGTGACCTTCTGAGTCTTTTTTTGATGACTTTAGTTTGGAAATCAATTTTATCTGATATTAGAATGCCTACTCCGGTTTGTTTCCTGAGAACATTTGCTTGCAAAATTCTCTTCCAGCTTTTTACTGTAAGGTAGTGTATGTCTTTGACACTGAGATGTGTTTCCTGTATGCAGCAAAATGTAGGGTCCTGTTTCCATATTCAGTGTATTAGACTATGTCTTTTTATTGGGGAATTGAGTCCATTGATGTTAAGAGATATTAAGGAATAGCAATTATTTCTTCCTGACATTTTTGACGTTATTTTTTTTTGTAAATTAGCGTGGTTATCTTCTTTTGTGTTTGATGAGAGGGGGTTTCTATCTCTCTTTGCGATTTCTTAGTTGTTTCTACTTCTGTTTTAGATCCTGGATGGTTTTGATCAGATCTTCCACTTGCTTGTTTTTATTTTCATGTATTTCTTTAAGAGATTTTTGTGTTTCCACTTTCATGACTTCTACTCATTGGCCCACGTTCTCCTTTATTTCTTTAAGTGATTTTTGTACTTCCTCCTTATTGGTTTCTAATTTTTGATCCATATTCTCTTGAATTTCTTTAAGTGATTTTTGTGTTTGCCTTGTAAGGACTTCTAATTTCTGATCCATTTTCTCCTGTATTTCTTTTCTTTACTTTTTTTTTTGAGACAGTGTTTCACTGTGTAGCCCTGGCTGTCCTGGAACTCACTCTACAGACCAGGCTAGCCTCAAACTCAGAAATCCGCCTGCCTCTGCTTCCCTAGTGCTGGGATTACAGGCGTGTGCCACCACGCCCAGCCTTCTCCTGTATTTCTTTAAGAGATTTATCTAAGTGTTCTGCTATCAGCATCCTGACCAGTGGTTTTAGATCCAAATCTTGTTTTTCTGGTGTGTTGGTGTATACGGGACTAACTGCTGTTGGGGAACTGGGTTCGGATGCTGCCATATTGCCTTGATTTCTGTTAGAAACGTTCCTATGTGTTCCTATGTTTGCCTTTTGCCATCTGGTTATCTCTGGTCTTAGTTGGTCTTGTAGTCACTAGCTGGTGCTTGAACCTCCTGTGGGCTCGGAAGGCTATTTCCCCACCACTGGATGACTGGGTTTCCCCTGGCACAGATTGCTGATGTGTTGTTCCCCTCTTAGGTGCTGTTGGACCACTGGTGTATCTTGCTCTAAGCAATGTTATATTCAGCTATCTCTGTGGACCTGATGCTGCTTGTCTTCTCTGGTTCTGTTTGCTTAGTTCAGTCAGCAGCAAGGATACTGTCTGTGGCCGCTGGGAGTGGGGAGTGAGGAGTGCAGGGACTCCCAGAGGGCTGGGAACCCACGCCCTGCTGAAACACAGAACCACTGCTCTGCCAAGCTCTTGTTCTTAGATGACTGGCTGGTGGCCAGGGTCCCCCAGATCTTAAGCTTGGGATATCTGGTTCTGCTCTGCCCGCTCAGTCTAAGCACCCACCACCAAGATGACCATAGTTGAGCAGAGTGCAGGGTTCCCCTCAGAGCACAGAGCCCACGCCTGGTTGGGGCCCAGGAACCACTGCTCCACTCTTTTCTCTGCCAGGCAGCCTTGAGTCCCCTAAGATCTCAAGTTCTGGATATCACGGGTACCTGCCTCAGCTCTCACTGAGTCCAGATCACTGCAAGGATGCAGGCAGTGGCTGCTGGGAGTGGGGAGTGCAGCTTACAGAGTCTCCCATAGGGCAGGGAGCCCACGCCCTGCTGGAACACAGGATCACTGCTCTGCCAAGCTCCCTTTCTTAGATGACTCAATACTTGCATTTCTAATCTTTAGGGAGAGCTCATTCCTCCCCCCTTCCTTTCTATTCTAGCCTTTCCTACCAGGTATCTTCCTTTTAAAAATATTATTATTTGTTTTAAATTTTTTACGTGTATGATTGTTTAGATTATCAAGGACATACGGTTCCCACGTTACACTTGGGCAGAGTGCCCCCCTGGAAATGAAAGGTACTTAGGAGAACCCTGGAAATGAAGTACAGGTGATTGTTTGTGCCCATGTGGGTCATGGTAATTGAATATTCTTGCTTCTTTTTTAAAAGAATTTTTTCATTGCCTATTATGTAATATGCTGTAAGCTTGTTTATCCTTTCTTTTTTCTTGACAGTTGATTTGTTAAAATTATTCTAGCTAAACCTTTTTGTCTTTGTGCTGGGTTTGCTTTAAATATTCTATATGTTTTTAATTTCAGACTTGTGAATATTTTCTGGTGAGCAGTGGCTGGTGCAGAGAGTAAACAGATGAGTTTCCTTATTCCTCTACATAGACTGTGAATTTTTGTAGGAATTTAAGGCAGTTTCGGGTTATTATTAATTGCTAATTTTTCTGTTTATCCATATTCATTTTATTCTGAGATGATTTTAATAGGGATTTTTAAAATGTGCTTTCTTTACATATAATAAGATGTGGAGAATATTCACATGAGACCCATGTACCATTTATTAATGTAACATAGTATGTTTTCAATAAATAAATACTACAGCTTTATTAGAATTGCAATGTTTTCCAGAGACATTATGAAAGTAAAAATATAAAGCAGTTGCTGAATTTTGATTTTGACTGTCATCTAATAGGGAGCATTACATCTATATTTATACAGTGACGCTTTGTCTTGTATGTGTATGCAGCTCTATCTGTGTGTAGAATGAAACTCTATCACTTACCAGATTTAGCAGCTGTGCAATTATAATTATACTGTGTTCAGATTCTGAGAATAATGAAAACTGTATCCAAGGCTATGAAGAATGTATGGTCTCCTAGAACTAGACATGTATTGACATCAGGAATAATAGCAAAGATTCACAAGATGGATATATGTAGATAGCATTGAAAAGAAATAGAAACAAACAAATCAACAATGTTCAGAGAAAAATGGCGTTTTTTAAAATAGGTCTTTCAGTGCCTGTTTTTGAATTGATCTTTTAGTGATTTTAACACTGAATACAGAAGGACAAAAGATTTCATGTCTGAAAGTTCAGAAAACAATTGAGCTTTCTTCAATAAAGATAGTTAACAATTTTTTTAACTAAACAGAAATGAAATAGTTAAATGAATGTTGAAATCTTGGTTATTTTATATTAGAACTTCTAACCTTACCAATTATCCTGTGTACTTTTGTCTATGAGGAACGGGTCTGAACAAGAAATCTACTTAATCTAAGGCAAATGATAATCCCTTGTAAAATCATTTCTTAGGAGTACATCTACTGAACAAAAGTTATTATTATGTATAATGTATCCATTGACTGTGTAGGTCTAGTTTTACCTTGCATTGTGAAAAGATTATGTCTTCGTACTTGAATTCAAGTGGTTGAGAGAGATTATATCAGTTTTTCCTTTTAGTAATAATGACATATAAAATTATAAACAACAGCTGGTGGTCATAGAACTAGCTAAATTCCCAGTCACATAAAAAGCAGAGATAAGAGAATATACAGTTTGATTTCAGCCTCACCTCCAAAATGAGTTCAAAGTCTACTAGGATAGCTTACGTTATTTATCAAAGGAAATCACAAGCAATAAAACTGTAAATCTGTGGAGTACAATCCTAATAGTCCATCTACAAATCACTCCCTGACCCAAGGCTCAAGGATCATTGCCAAAAAGAAAAAAGAAGAAGAAGAAGAAGAAGACAAAGGATTGTAATAGTCAGAGGAGGTTGAACAGTTTGTTGTGTGATTTCCTTTTTGTGAATATCAGCAGTCACACACATTAAGTCTCACCAACATGATTGCCTAAACATGAGATAAACACTGAGAACAATAATACACATGGTAAAATAGATCCAAAATAGCCCAGTAGTACTCACCTCTTTAGCAAAAACTATAGGCAAACAAGAAATAACTGAGAGTAGGAGAAGTAATTTTCCCCAAATTAAAACAAACCAATATCTGAATTGAATTATAAATTACAGGATTTAACCAGAGGTTACAGATTCAAAGATGTGATTGGTGTTCAGTGTAAATGAGTAAAAATAGATATTCTTTGGAATAATTATGCCAATTTTCTTGTAAACATTGAGTATTTAGAAGTACAACAATTTTCAATACTTAGAATTTTGTATTAGATTTGCATCTGTTGGGTTGACATTTATGAGACTATAATGTTCTTATAAAATGATCATTTCTGTGAAGACAACTGCATACAGAAGATTGGTGTTCTGAATGTGTACTGAAAGTACTCATTGGAAATAAAATAGAGGCTTACTGATATAGGTCACAAGCAGAGTGGTTCTCTTGCACTCAAACTCTCTAGTAATTTTATTTTTCCATGTAGTTGCGATTTGCATTTATAGTATAGCCACTTACATTGAAGAACTTTGAATGATCTTATAGACTCCATGAAATCATACCATTATATTGTTGGAAAACCAGCTGAGCACTAGCTGGATTTATTATATATTTGTTTACAGAAATTCAATATTCTTAATTAAAGTTGATAAAGACTGGGATGCTTATTTTCCAAACCTAAAGAAGGTCAATTAATCCCACCCCACATCCAACAGAGGGCTAATATCCAATGTATACAAAGAACTCAAGAAGTTAGACCCCAGAAAACCAAATAACCCTATCCAAAAATGGGGTACAGAGCTAAACAAAGACTTTTCACCTGAAGCAATTCAGATGGCTGAGAAACACCTTAAAAATGTTCAACATCATTAGTCATTAGGGAAATGCAAATCAAAACAACCCTGAGATTTTACCTCACACCAGTCAGAATGGCTAAGATTAAAAACTCAGAAGACATCAGATATTGGTGAGGATGTGGAGAAAGAGGAACACTCCTCCACTGCTGGTGGGACTGCAAGCTGGTACAACCACTCTGGAAATCAGTATGCTGGTTCCTCAGAAAACTGGACGTGATACTTCCAGAGGACCCAGCCCTACCACTCCTGGGAATATACCCAGAAGATTCCCCAGCATGCAATAAGGATACATGCTCCACTATGTTCATCGCAGCCTTATATATAATAGCCAGAAGCTGGAAAGAACCCAGATGTCCCTCAACAGAGGAATGGATACAAAAAATGTGGTATATATATACAATGGAGTACCATTCAGCCATTAGAAACAATGAATTCATGAAATTCTTAGAGAAATGGATGGAGCTGGAGAACATCATAGTAAGTGAGGTGACCCAGTCTCAAAAGAATACCCATGGTATGCAGTTACTGATAAGTGGTTATTAGCCTAGAATCTTGGAACACCAAAGACATAAATCACATACCAAATGATGTCTGACAAGAAGAAAGGAGTGGACACTGGTGCTGGAATGGATCAAAGCATCAGTGTAGGGGAATACAAGAACAGGGAAGTGGGAAGGGGTGGATGAGGGAGCAGGGGGAGGGAAAAGTTCATGTGGGACCTTTGGGGGGGTGGGGAACCAGAAAAAGGGAAATGAATTGTAAATATATAATATATCCAATAATCAAAAAAAATCACATTTTGAAAGACAGAGAAAGACAGAGACAGAGGAACACACACACACACACATACACACACACACACACACTCAGAGAGAGAGAGAGAGACAGACAGACAGAGACAGAGACAGAGAAAGAGAGAGAGAGTTAATGGAGGAGAGCAATTTACCCTTTAATGGCATAATCTATATACTTTCTTGAAAATTTTGAACCATCCCCTCTAAGAAGCAATTATTTAAAAATTTCAATAATGTAAAGACAAATATTCAGAAATAGAAGACTGACAAAAAGCATGGCAGTCTCTTTTCCTCTTTGTAATTCAATTCAAACATAAAAAATTTTGAAATATGTACACACATATAAAAGGAAATGTCCACCAAATCTTACCTACAAACTACAAAAACAAAGAAATTCTAAGGACTGAGATGTTTCTGTGTTCAGAACTTATCTGGGTGAGTATGTATTTTCTCTACAAGAAAATTCACATAGGACCTTGAGAAAAGGGAGATGCTCTAGACATTTGGACAACACACTGCTTCAAATAGTTATAAAAGAGCTCTGCTGAGTTAATGTGATCTTCCTCAGTGCTCTTTTTATTTTTGTTTATATTTTGTTTATTAGATTTATATATAACATTGTTAAGATTCAAATGTCACTGTTAGTTCTTTTTTTAACAAATATTTTTATTATTATTTTCTATATTCTTTGTTTACATTCCAAAGGCTTTCCCATTTCCCAGGTCCCCCCTCACCATATGTCCCATATGTCCTCTTCCCAACCTCCCACCCACCACCCCCTGCCTATTTCCTAATCACCCCTCCCACCATTTCTCTGTTCAGGTACTCTCCTACAAAACTGGATCCAGTCTTTCCAGGACCAGGGTCCTCTCCTTCCTTCTTCTTGGGAATCTTTTGACTTGCTAATTGTGCCTTGAGTATTCAGAGCTTCTGGGCTCATTAATATCCACTTATCAGTGATTCTAGTTCATGTGTATTCTTTTGTGATTGGGTTAACTCACTTAGGATGATATTTTCCAGGTCTAACCATTTGCCTACAAATTGCATGAATTCAAGATTTTAATTGCTGAGTAGTATTCCATTGTATAAATATACCACACTTTCTGTATCCATTCCTCCTTTGAGGGCATCTGGGCTCCTTCCAACTTCTGGTTATTATAAATAAGGGTGCTATGAACATTGTGGAGCATGTGTCTTTATTTTATGCAGGGGAATACTCTGGGTATATGCCCAGGAGTGGTATGACAGGGTCCTCTGGAAGTGTCATGCCCAATTTTCTGAGGAATTGCCAAACTGATTTCCAGAGTGGCTGTACCATTTTGCAATCCCACCAACAGTGGAGGAGTGTTCCTCTTTCTCCACATCCTCACCAGCACCTGTTGTCTCCTGAGTTTTTAATCTTAGCCATTCTGGTGTGAGATGGAATCTCACGGTTGCTTTGATTTGCATTTCCCTGATGACTAATGATGTTGAACATCTCTTAAGGTGCTCTCTTAAGTGGCTGGTTATATAATCAACTCAAGCAAATCAGTAGCCTTCCTGTACTCAAAGGACAAGCAGGCTGAGAAAGAAGTTAGGGAAATAACACCCTTCACAATAGCCACAAACAACATAAAGTATCTTGGCACGACTCTAACCAAACAAGTGAAATATCAGTATGACAGGAATTTCAAGTCCTTGAAGAAAGAAATTGAAGAAGACCTCAGAAGATGAAAAAATATTTCATACTCTTGGATTGGCAGGATCAATATAGTAAAAATGGCCATCTTGCCAAAAGCAATCTACAGACTCAATGCAATCCCCATCAAAATCCCAAATCAATTCTTCATAGAACTAGAAAAAGCAATTCTCAAATTCATCTAGAGTAACAAAAACAAACCAGGATAGCTAAAAATATTCTCAACATTAAGAGGACTTCTAGGGGAATCAATATCCTTGACCTCAAGCAGTACTACAGAGCAATTGTGTTTAAAAAACTGCATGGTATTCGTACAGCGACAGGCAATTAGATCAATGGAATAGGATTGAAGACCCAGAAATGAACCCACAGAGTTATGTTATGGTCACTTGATCTTTGATAAAGGAGCTACAACCATCCAGTGGAAAAAAGATAGTCTTTTCAACAAATGTTGCTGGTTCAACTGGAGGTCAACATGCAGAAGAATGCAAATTGACCCGCTCTTATCACCTTGTCCTAAGATCAACTCCAAGTGGATCAAGGACCTCTACATAAAACCAGACATACTGAAACTTATAGAAAAGAACTTGGGGAAGGCCCTAGAGGACATGGGTACAGGGGGAAAGTTTCTGAACAGAACACCAATAGCTTATGCTCTAAGATCAAGAATTGACAAATGGGACCTCATAAAATTTCAAAGTTTCTCGGGGGCAAAGGACAGTAACAGAAGGACAATATGGCCACCAACACATTGGGAAACGATCTTCACTAATCCCATATCCGACAGAGTGCTATTATTCAATATATGCAAAGAACTCAAGAAGTTAGATCCCATAGAACCAAATAACCCTATTAAAAAGTGGGGTGCAGAGCTAAACAAAGAATTTTCACTAGAAGAAATTCCTCTGTGCTCTTAACATCAAACAAGATATTCTTTTTTCATACTAACATTTGTTTACTCACTTTACATTCTGTCTGCAGCACCCCTTTCCTGAGTTTCCCCATACATACACCCTCTCTCATCTCCTCTCCTCCCTCCCTCCCCTTCTCTGAGAATGATGAGGTTCCCCTGGGCACCAATCCACTCTGGCAAATCAAGTCACTCATCTCTCACTGAGGCCAAACTAACCATCCCATTTAGAAGAACAGGATTCACAGGTAGGCTACAGAGTAAGATGCAGCCCTGCTCCAGTTGTTGGGAAAACTACATGAATACCAAAGTGCACATCTGTTATGTATGTGAAATCTAACTGCTTTAGAAGCATTATTAACTATGCTATTTGGCTCCAAATACTTTAAAACATATATTTCTTGTGAGAATCTGGGATACTAAAAGATGATTAGAAAGTACTGAGAATGTGCTTGCCATATGAATAGATTTGTGTAGATGGATAACAAATGGATACTGTAAAGGCATATACTTAGCAATATGTGTGAGAGAACCCAGGAGGTCATGTTTCCCCATTGTTCCTTTAAATACATCAGAGGCAATGAAATATCAAAGATATTAAAGTTTAAGCCATTTTCAAATTAACTCATCTATTATCTAACTGTACAGAACAGACATATTTTGTGATTTCCCAGAAGACATGAAATTATAGCTATAATTTTCCAGCTCTGAAGTTCCTTCTTAATCCCAATAAATCTGGAAAATATGCCTCAAAAACCAACACATTTTTATTTTACCTCAAATCTTAATGTATATATTATAATTAGTTTTATATTATATATATTACATCGAATATATTTGATAGTATTTATTATATTATTATAGTTATACTAGTTTCATTTAATTAATAATACTTTGACTTTAATAATCTGTGAGTAATATTCTAAAGAATAATGACATTGCTTCAAGACTTGATCGGTAGAGATTAGGTACTAAAATCAAGGAATCAACAATTCAGTAGGAAAATGTGCTTTCAGTATACAAAATGCTAAATAACTGCAACTTAGTTTATTTTTACAAAAATATCAACTGAAAGTTCATAATTTTGTGACTACTTTTATAAAACAAGAAGATCTTAATCATCTTGATCAGAATGTTGTAAGAACATTTTCATGCTTTCCAAATGCTATTTGAGCTCTTGCTAAGGCAATTGGAATGAAGTTTCATACAATTGGTTGTGGCTGTTGTACAGTAATTCTCTGCAGTTTGACCAGTTGTGCATTTCTGCCTTAAAATAAGGGTTCTTGGATGAGAAGAGTTAGCTATGTGTATCTATTAATTTCAGTGCAAGTATTTAGAACACAATGTAAAACTGTACTGGTTTAGGAAAGTATCCATGGTTTTTCTCCTGGTTTCAAGCTCAAAGCAGTCTTGGTTACCTTGCTAAATTAACAGTACTAAACATGAAGTCCTTCCCATTTGAAAGTGAGTGGGTTGACATCAAGATAAATGTGCTGCTGTTGAACATTATGGGATGTCTGGTAAATGGTATGTGAGTTCATATCTAACCAACAAACTTATTCTAAAATCAAATGCAATCACTTAAAATTATATGTAAAGTAATTACTAAGCCTCAGACTCTCCCGCTAATGAGTAATAGATATAAGCTATCCACTAGAAAGTATTTTTGAATATGGGCATGTCCTTTCACTTATTTTGTTACAGAGTGGAGAAAAGCACACTGGCCAGATGGCTCAATGAATAAATACATTTGTCAGTAAGTCTGGAGAGCTGAGTTCAAACTCTGATCTATAGGTATTAAAAGGCGAATTCTGACTCCAGATTTTTGTCCTTGGCCTTTAACCAAAGCACTTATGCTCACATGCACATGTACCCCCTCTTATACATATTAAATAAATACGTATGTAAACATAACAGAAATTGCATGAGACAAATAAATTGTGAATTGACATCTTGAAAATGTTATTTAAGATGAAATAAAGTAGCAAAGCTATACCTGGTGGTAGATGCATGTAGGGAAAAACAGGTGGGCGGGGCCCACATACCCTTATAGAGATGGCAGTCACCCATGTATCTGTAGAGAGAGGGCTGCCTGGCTAGTGGGAGCGAGGTCTTTGCTCAGAAGGCAGGGCCATTCTTCCCCTCTTCCCCCGCATTCCGACCCCCCCACACCTCCCCTTGCCCCTACCTACAGAGGAAGTCTGGCCTTTCCGGGCTTGGTCCTTTCCATTTGCTGCAGATGCTGAGGCCTCTTCTCATGTTCCTACACAGTGGGTTTTGATAAGAAGAGATAGTCCATAGTTTCAAAACTATTATAGAAAAGTGAGAAGAGAAAAAGAGATAGAGAAGTAAAGAGAGAAAGAAAAGATACATGGATGAGAGCTGGCCATGACCACGTGGAAAGAGGGGAAAGAATGGGGATAGGGAAGGAACAGGGGAACAAGAGCAAGGGCAAGAGAGAAAGTCAAGAGAGCTAGGAGGGGCCCAGAAGACTCCTTTTAAAGTGGGCTGGGTTACCTGGCTGTTGGCAAGTAACTGTTGGGCAGGAAAACCTGGCTGTATCCAGGTTGTACAGGTGGAGTCCTGCTAGAACGATAGCCACAGAGTTATGTCCAACACATGCATATAATTCTGACATGCAAGAGGTAGAAAGACAAGAGATAAGGAGATAATGTACAGCTTGGGACACATGAGAAGCTCTCTTAAAAAAATTAATGAAAGAAATGATACCCTTTCTCTGTTGTGCTTGTAGTGATATGCTACCGAAAATTCTTTCTTTAGGTCCTTTAGGTCATAGATAATAATTATATAATAGTTACTATACTGGTATAAAATATTTGCAAATCAATGCTAATGATTCTGTAGGATTTGAGTTTAGCACGTGCAAGTGACAACATTTACTAGTAATCCTGCCTTGCATCAAAGGAGAAATTGTGGAAAACTTCCTGGTCCTGGTTTCAGATTCTTAATACCAAGATATTTTTGTTATATAGCATCATAGCTTTGTTTTCTCATATACCAACTTTCTTCCTCTGTATAAAATGGCCTTGTACAGTCCTATAGCTTCTTTTCTTGTTTCCACTTTGTAATATCCTGTTAGTGTATGACCCCCTAAGGCTTCTACTACTGTGTAGGTCTCTCATGTGATTATTAACCATCCCAGTACTTTCCCCCATTTAATAGAGTTCCACAAGGTGTGGTGACTCTCAACCATAAATTTTTTTTGCTACTTTATAACATTAACTTTACTATTTCTCTGAGTTGTAATGTAAATATTTTTTGGAGATAGAGGTTTGCCAAAGGGATGATGACCATGGATTGAAGACTGCTGGTTTAGAAGTTCTGAACACAGGTCTGTATGTTTGCATGGCATATTGCCTGTAGAGACTTATCTATAGCCCTAACTAGCTCTCTTCTTTTGAAAATTGAGTAACATATTAATTTAAATTTCCTTTCCTATGTAGTTTATCTAGACAGAAAATATACCGACCAAATTGTCTGCATACAATGATTTTAGAATCTATATTTCTTATGAATCTTTTGGTTTTGCTATCTTGCACATTTGATTAAATTCAGTTTATATCTTTATTACTGTTTAGACAAGAAGATAAGAAAAGGGTAGAGGGCACTAAGAGCTAAGATGACATTTGTCGCTAACCTCATCTTCCATCTTCACACAAGCATTTAGTAACATCAGCTGTCCTGGATCTTTATGCCATCCTTCTATTATAAAGAAATACTTTAGTAATTGTCTTTTGTAAGGTTGTCAAACAATGAGACAGAACAGCTTACTAGTTACTAAGATGCCAGGAAGAGCGGGCATTATGTCATCCTGACTATGACTAATGGATGAAATTGCATCAGAGTGGTGTTGCCGAGGGCTACATTATATTACAATAATAACTTCTGATGGACAATTGTTCATCTGTGTCTGCTTGCACATCCTTAGAGCCTGCATTTTCCTTGCTTCCCCTCTCTATGGAGAATTATGGCACTGCAGCCTTTCATTTTCACTTGGCAGCATTTTCTCAGTCACCCTGCAGTTTACACTCTTCTTTGAAGTCCATTTCAGTTATACTCAGGGCAAAAAAGAATAAAGACAATAATCCGTCAAAATATAAGCAGTGATATTTACTATTGCAATCTGATGGTATTGAAAAGGCAGTACGTAAACTCACTGAAATAAAAAAATAAATAAATACTGCTGAGGAAAATGGCTGATGTTATATATATTATGACAATTTCAAATATGATGTCAAAATTTAGTGTGTTTATTGATAGTCATTTAAATGCATATATATAATATTTACTACTGAATATAGTGATTAATATACAAATCAATTATATTTTATCAAATATAAATTTCACATAATTTAGACATTTTAATATCTTATGGAATAAACTCTTTTTTCATTAAGCAAAATAAAACCATGCTTTTTTCCTACTCTTGGGCTATACGATTACTCAGAGTGGAATGACACAAATAGTACTTCTTCCCAACATAGCTTTAACTAAAGAAGCATCATTGTTTGTTTTGGATTTAGAGGAAATGTACAGTAATGCTGATATTTAGCATCGTTTTGTATCTCAATAGTATCTTTTTTCTACAATTCTACTAACTATGTCATGGTGAAAAACGTGTTTATTTTCTTTGAATGAAATTATTTTTAAAGGAATAATCAGATGCTCATTTTTAAAAGAACTAAATGCTGCTCTATGAATTACAATGAATAATAATTATTCAACCTGTTCCTTAGCAGTACATCATGTATTTAGAGATAGCTTAGTAGTGATCTTCCTACATACATGCACACACACACATACATATGCACATACACATGAACGTATATGCATGATTCAAATTAAACCAAATATATAAAAGCCAATTGAATGAAAAAGATATACCAAAGATAAACAATGAAATATTTTCCTATTACTTTCCCCAAAACCAATCTCTCCATGTTGTTTATAAATAAGAAATGTACTGGATATGGTGAATTTAAGCAGGAAAGAAACAAAAATGTAATTTAAAAATCACTCAAATCTATAATACATTCATCTCTATGTCATTTCCATATCTTTAGAATAATGTCTAGTGATACAACAAAAATACCAGATATGTTGATGTGCTTTAAAAATTAAACCAGAATTCGCTGAGGCTTTACATTTTTTAAAACTTGCAACAAAAATAAAAAATAACACAAAGCATTGCAAGAAATATTGAACAATAGTGAATTATAACTATCTCAAAGAAAGAATGCTGATATTTTTCACTTTAATCTTTATTTTGTGAAAAACAAAAATACTACTATAGTAAATCTATAAATATATATGTATGTATGTATATATATATATATATATATATATATATAATTCTTTTTCAAAATGGAAGCAAATATATTACCTTTTGCTCTGGAGAATCAGCTATATTTTCCCTGAAGAAAAAAGTTACATTACAAACAGTATTGATTAAAAGGTAGTTCTGTGACTATACTCCAACCTAACTATTAAAGCTGAGGGTTAGAGACATACTACAGAATCTCAGTATAACAAGGACTATAATTTAGATCTATGATAGTGTCACCACTCAAGCTAAAGAAAAAAAAAACGCCATCAAAGGTAGAGACAAAAACCAACGTTTTATGAGATGTTCATGTATTACAATAATATAAATGCAATTAACATTAATTTAGTCCACACCCAGTTTAATGAGGTTAAGTCTAGCTCTTATCTGTAGATTATTTGTTCCATCTGTGAAAAGTTAGGAGATTCTTGAATGAAAATTTCATTTTACTATGGGGACAATTATATTAATATAATATATAATTATATTATTGATCTTATGAAACTCGGGATACAGAGCTAAAATTTCTACAAGCCAACAACTCTCACCTTCTTAATGAAAAGAAATAGTTTCTCTTTCACATTGGACTAGTACAGAAAAAAACAACCAATCAACATTTAGTTTTGTGCTTCTCAGGTCTAATGCATACATCTACAATACACTTGCACACCCTAGGCTCAGGGAATATTGAAAGAGGGGACAGAGTGGACATAAAAGAAGACTTGGGAGTTTGCTGTGAGATTTTGTCTCCTAGTACTATCATAAACCACACCCATTAAATCTCACCAACATGAATTTCCAAATGGGAGCTGAACAAAGTCATCAATGAAAATGCTGTACTACATGGGGAAAAACTCACAAGGCCTGAAGTCTATAGGAAATAGAGAAAATTGGGAGATAGCCCTTTCATGTATGAGCACCATCGTTCATTATCCCATGCCAAAGGGTCAGCCTTGAAAACATCCATACATATAACATTATATGGACTCAAATGACCACATTTACTCCCACATGTGGTCATTTGAGAGTATATATATTCAAACATAACCGTGTGTGTGTGTGTGTGTATACACACACACACACACACACACACACACACACACACACGGTTATGTTTGAAGTAGTTAATGAGTTTGAGAGATGTTGGAGGTAGGAAAACACAGTGAAAAGTCTTGCAATTAAAACACAATCTGATAACCAACCAAACAAAAAAGAAAACCTTACTGTGCTTAATAGGAAAAGGCATCAAACTGTTGATTATGATGAGTTTAAAAGTGTTATTTCTTAAAAGAGCATTTTACTTCAAAAACACATAATAACAATTAAGTAAATAAATTGTAGACATTTTTCAAATGATGTATCTTGAAATTAGAAATTAATGAAACCCTGAAATGAAAAATAATTAACATTGCACTTACAGATTGCCTTTTACCAACATCTAATTATTTCCCAATTTTGCTAATTTTATTCTCTTTGTATTTGAAATATGTTTAACTTTTTGCCTTCTGAAATCATGGGTCTAAAAGATAAACTTTTATTTTATGTTAATACAAATGCATACTTTATACTACTCAGTTTATTAGAAATTTTAGTTATTACTTTTAAAATTTTGAATTTATCTCTAAATTGCTTTAAATTTTAAGATCAGTATTTTTACTGAAGAAACATATATCTTATATTCTTATGTTTCCAAATGTTACTTATAGATACGTGAACACAATTTTGATTGAGTCAATATTAATGTTATTATTCTTTACATGGCCAGTCTGTTTTCAAAAATATTTCTGTTCTTTATTCCCTATAAACTTTATTTCCTCTCTCATGATATTTGAACAATTATACTTAGTTTCAAGGTCCTTCAGTACTATGCTTAAAATTTCCTTAAACTCTACCTTTCCAAACCCTTAGGTCAAAGACATAATCTTATACTTTTTGTAGTTGTATAGCTTTGTACATAGAACTTACCAGCTGCATCTTTCATGTATGGATTATCGCAATACAGATATTTCTTGCTGGTTTCTCTAAACTCTTCATTCAATGATTTCTAATATTCAAATAGCCCTTTCTTTCCCTTCCCTCTTTCTAAGTTATATATATATACATACATATATATATACACATATATGTTTATACATGTATATAAATATATGTGTATATATGTGTGCTACATGCTATATATACATATTAAACATATATATAATATATATATTAAACATCTTATGTACATTTCAATATGGAAATTATGAGTATTACAGAGAACATTTTTCTACATATATTGAAAAACACATTCTTGTTCATATAGAATATATGGTATAATCAGGATCCTTTAGTATGAAGGAAACTTAAAACATCCCAATCTTTACATGTTACACCTTAGTGACCAATTTTCTTCCATTTACCTTTTATGTTTTGATTTCTTTTATCTAGCTATAAATTCTTCATTCAGGAATGAGTCTCTTTGAGAATCTAAAGCTTAGCTGAATGGTTAGGTGATAGATAACTTTTTTCATCTCTCTCTTTTAATATAAATTTTCTTTATTTACATTTCAAATGCTATCCCCTTTCCTGGTTTCCCTTAGGAAAACACCCCATCCCATTCCCCCTCCCTCTTCTCAACAACCCACACACTCCCACTTCCCTGTCCTGGCATTCCCCTATACTGGGGAATCCACGGGCCTCTCCTCCCTTTGATGTCCAATAAGGTCATCCTCTGTTACATATGCAGCTGGAGCTATGGGTCCCTCCATGTGTACTTTTTGGTTGGTGGTTTAGTACCTGGGAGCTCATGGGTACTGCAATATCCAATAGAAAACCAATATCCATACTCTTTTTAAAAATGATGCTTAACTTTAGTGGTCAGCTTGATAAGATCCAGAGTATTCTGTTAGGCAGACATCAGAACAAAATTGTGTGTATATAATCTGACAGAAAGACTTGTCTGCTGAGGCTGTTGTCATATTAATGGATGAAAGTAACTCAGTAGTATCTCGTGTTTTACTGTTCTTCCCTTCTTACCACAAATGTAAAGTGTTTACTGTTTCTAGCTCCAGCTCCTCCAATGTTCTCACTATGAAAGACTGCTCATTAAATTACATCCTAACCTAACTTTTCCCATGGAGTTGCTATTGTCAGCATATTTTACCACAGGCAGGGACAGGGTAGGGAACAGAAAAGTAACTAATGCAGTGTGCATGTATTTAAATTGCATTCTTCCTTGTGTCAAGGTTCTGAGAGTGAGGACATACAATGTTACACTGTAGTCTGCTCAGCTTCTTGTAGAAGCTTCATACTGCATTATCTCACACAGGACACAAGGTGAAGAATCATTGTGGAACATGAAATAGCTGGAACATGACTAATCTGACAACAATAGGCAATATAATATCAAAATACCAGAATCCCAAGATAAGTTCTAATTATTCATCTTACAGTTATGTATAACTTCCTATTAACATTTGAAATACAATTGGAAAATGTACTCAAAACAGATTCAAACAAATTCAGACCCTCTTACTTCACATCATAATGCTATGCTAAATTCAGATGGTTCCTTAGTATCAGTCTCCCTCTAGTCAATATGCCACAGGATTATCATTTGATGAAATAAAATGAAGCTAGAGTTTGTGACATAATACCAGTTCTTACATAGAAATAATTCTCAAGTTAGGATATATAAGGTTGGACATTGGGTTTGAATAACATATTTGGAAAATTGTAGCAATTTATTTCAAATTATTGGTTTAATGCTAGTAGCATTCACCAATAACATTTAATAATAAATTTTAATGACATTTATTGTTTCTGTTTGTCTTTATGTTTTAACAATGTAAATATTTCAATAGAATAACATCCCACTGATCTACTATGCAAAATTTCTTTCATAGAAGATGAAAAAAAAACAGATCAGTAGATTCTAGAAAGTTGACAGAGTAGGAAGTACCAAAAATATGCCTTTCCATCTAGACAAAATTGAACTGGCAAATTCACTGTGGTGAAACTATTTTGGAACTCTGGTATGAATCAAAGACTTAAAATGTCAGTTGAAGGTTTGGGTACTAAATTACATGGAAATTTTAAATATCTCTCTCTCTCTCTCTCTCTCTCTCTCTCTCTCTCTCTTTCTCTCTCTCTCTCTCTCTGTGTGTGTGTGTATGTGTGTGTGTGTATGTATGTGTGTGTGTATGTCTGTATTCATGTGCATATTCATGTGCTTATATTCACATGATTATCCCTTAGTGCTTTCATGGGGACCAGAAGGTAACTTTTGAGAGGAAGTTTTAGGTTCTGAGATCAGAATGAGCTCATTGTGCTTCCATTGCAATTAGGCTTGCCTAAGACAGAGAAATGGGAGGGGGTGATTGGAGTATTAGGTTTTCATGTAGGACCATAAGACAATCTTAGGTCCTTTGCAATTTCTGCACTGTCAGGTGTATTCTAGGTTATAAAGTAGATCTTAAAAATATCAAATTTTGACTGGTTCTCTAACATACACCATTATTTCTTGTAGACAGATCATTATGGGCCACAGTGTTGAAATCTGAGAGATACTGACATTTCTTTTCTCGCATCCATTATCATACATATTACGATCAAGTATCACCAGGGATGATAGCACAAGTTATATAGGTTATCTCACTCAGGATGATTTTAGCTCCATCTATTTGCCTGCAAGTTCCATAAATGTGTTCTTCATAATAACTAAATATAGCCGGGCGGTGGTGGCACACGCCTTTAATACCAGCACTTGGGAGGCAGAGGCAGGCAGATTTCTGAGTTCAAGGCCAGCCTGGTCTACAGAGTAAGTTCCAGGACAGCCAGGGCTACACAGAAAAACCCTGTCTCGAAAAAAAAACCCATAATAACTAAATAATATTTTATTGTGTAAAATTACCATCCTTTCTCTATCCACTCCTCAGTTGACAGACAAGTAGGCTCTTTCTAATTCCTGTTTATTATGACTAGAGCAGCAATAAACAAGGATGAACAAGTGTCTCTGTAGTAAGATATATCATGCTCTTTGTGTATTCTCAAGAGTGCTATAACTATATTTTCATATACCTATTTTTGGCTTTTTAAATCTTTTTAAGAAATAATGATGAATAATTTCATACATAGTCACAGTGGACTATAAAACATCATAGGCAAAGTGTTGTCATGACTTTGAAGCAAATCATTTATGCTAAGTGACTGAGACTTTTACATTTAGATATTAAAACATGGTATTTACATATTACGAACTCAAACTTATACAGCATAATATTTCATTTTTCAGAAGCACAAGCTTTGAGTTGCATTTTGTTGCAATAAGTTTAGGACTTTTTGATGTTTTAGTAGGTGAAATTGTTTGGGTTTTTCTTGCAGCAATAACATCTTATTTTATTGCCTGTTTTGGTTCATGATATTATTATTATGACCTGAAACTCTCCTGGCATTTTATAAGTAATAGAGTGAATTAAACCATATCAACTTTTCTCCTATTGGAAAATTCCACCACTTGTAAGTATTGAAATACAATTTTAAAGCTCAAGAACTTTAAAACAGGAAAAAAATCCATCTCCTTAGCATAGTTCCAGAATTGTTATAACCACAGAAATACCTACCACAGTAGTAAATATCGATGAAGGGTCATATAGATGCATAAAAATAAAACAGAAAGCTCTGGAACAAAAAGAAGCTAATTCACCCAGGAGGAGTAGAAGACAGGAAATCATCAAACTGAGGGCTGAAATCAATTAAATTGAAACAAAGAGAAACATACAAAGAATTAACGAAAACAGGAGCTGGTTCTTTGAAAGAATCAACATGATAGACAAGCCCTTAGCCAGACTTAACAAAGGGCACAGAGACAGTTTTCAAATTAACAAAATTAGAAATGAAAAGGGAGATATAACAACAGAAACTGAGGAAATTAAAAAAAAATCATCAGATCGTACTACAAAAGCCTATACTCAACACAACTGGAGAATCTGGAGGAAATGGACAATTTCCTAGAGGGATACCAAATACCAAAATTAAATCAGGATAAAATAGATAATCTAAATAGTCCCATAACTCTCAAAGAAATAGAAGGCATCATAGAAAGTCTTCCAAACAAAAAAAGCACAGGACCAGATGGATTTAGTGCAGAATTCTATCAAACCTTCAAAGAAGACTTAATACCAATACTCTTCAAACTATTCCATAAAATGGAAACAGAAGAAACACTTCCCAACTCATTCTACAAAGCCAAAAAAGCCTGCTACCAAAACCACACAAAGATCCAACTAAGAAAGAGAACTTCAGACCAATTTCCCTTATGAACACTGATGCAAAAATAATAAAATTCTTGCCAACCAAATACAAGAACACATCAAAACGATCATTCATCATAATCAAGTTGGCTTCATCCCAGGGATGCAGGGATGGTTCAATATATGGAAATCCATCAATGCAATCCACTACATAAACAAACTCAAAAAAAAAAAAACCACATGGTCATCTCATTGGATGCTGAAAAAGCATTTGACAAAATTCAGCATCCTTTCATGCTAAAAGGATTGGAAAGAACAGGAATTCAAGTCCTATAACTAAACATAGTAAAAGCAATTTATGGCAGACTGGTAGTCAACATTAAAGTAAATGGAGAGAAACTTTAAGCAACCCCACTAAAATCAGGGACTAGACAAGGCTGAACCCTCTTACCATGTCTTTTCAATATAGTACTTGATGTACTAGCTAGAGCAATTTGACAACATAAGGAAGTCAAAGGGATACAAATTGGAAAGGAAGAAGTCAAACTATCACTATTCACAGATGATATGATAGTATACTTAAGTGACCCAAAAAATTCCACCAGAGGAATCCTACAGCTGATAAAAAACTTCAGAAAAGTGGCTGGTTATAAAGTCAACTCAAGCAAATCAGTAGCCTTCCTATACTCATAGGATAAGCAGGCTGAGAAAGAAATTAGGGAAATGACACCCTTCACAATAGCCACAAACAATATAAAGTATCTTGGTGTGACTCTAACCAAACAAGTGAAAGATTTGTATGACAAGAACTTCAGGTCTCTGAAGAAGAAAATGGAAGAAGACCTCAGAAATTGAAAAATCTTCCATGTTTGTGGGTTGGCAGGATTAATATAGTTAAAATGGCAATCTTGCCAAAAGCAATATACAGATTCAATGCAATCCCCATGAAAATCCCAACTCAGTTCTTCATAGAGTTCGAAATAGCAATTCTCAAATTCATCTGGAATAACAAAAAACCAGGGATAGCTAAAACTATCAACAGTAAAATTAACTTCTGGAGGAATCAGTATCCCAGACCTCAAGCAATACTACAGATCAGTAGTGTTAAAAACTGCATGGAATTCGTACAGGGACAGGGAGGTGGATCAATGGAATAGGATTGAAGACCCATAATTGGACCCACACATCTATGGCCAATTGGTCTTCAACAAAGGAGCTGAAAACATTCAGTGGGGAAAAGATAGCCTTTTCAACAAATGGTGCTGGTTCAACTGGAGGTCAACATGCAGAATGAGAATTGACCCAGTCTTATCTCCTTGTACTAAACTCAACTCCAAATGGATCAAGGACCTCCACATAAAACCGGACACACTAAAACTAATAGAAAAGAAACTGGGGAAGACCCTTGAGAACAGTGGCTCAGGGGGAAAGTTCCTGAACATAACACCAATAGCTTATGCTCTAAGATCAAGAATAAACAAATGGGACCTCATAAAATTACAAATTTTCTGTAAGGCAAAAGACACTGTCAAAAGGACAGAATGGCAACCAACAAATTGGGAAAAGATCTTGACCAACCCTACATCTGACAGAGGGCTAATATCCAATATATACAAAGAACTCAAGAAGTGAAACCCCAGAAAACCAAATAATCCTATCAAAAATGGGGTACAGAGATAAACAAAGACTTTTCACCTGAAGAAATTAGGATAGCTGAGAAATACCTTAAAAAATGTTCAACATCATTAGTCATTAGAGAAATGCAAATAAAAACAACCCTGAGATTCCACCTCACACCAGTCAGAATGGCTAAGATTAAAAACTCAGGAAACAGCAGGTGTTGGCAAGGATGTGGAGACAGAGCAACACTCTTCCACTGCTGGTGGGACTGCAAGCTGGTACAACCACTCTGGAAATCAGTCTGGTGGTTTCTCAGAAAACTGGACACAATACTTCTGGAGCACCCTACCATACCACTCCTGGGCATATACCAAGATGATTCCCCAGCATTCAATAAGGATGCATGCTCCACTATGTTCATAGCAGCCTTATTTATAATAGCCAGTAGCTGCAAAGAGCCCAGATGTTCCTCAATGGAGGAATGGATACAAAAAATTTGGTATATATACACAATGGACTACTATTCAGCCATTAGAAACAATGAATTCATGAAATTCTTAGAGAAATGGTTGGAGCTGGAGAACATCATACTAAGTGAGGTAACCCAGTCTCAAAAGAATACCCATGGTATGCACTCACTATAAGTGGATATTAACCTAGAACCTTGGGACACCAAAGACACAATCCATAAACCAAATGATGTCCGACAAGAAGGAAGGTGTGTACCCTGGTTTTGGAAAGGCTCAAAGCATCAGTGTAGAGGAATACCAGAAGAGGGAAGTGAGAAGGGGTGGATGGGGGAACAGGGGGAGGATAAAGGGCATGTGGGAACTTTGGGGGGCAGGGAACCAGAAAAAGTGTAATGAAATGTAAATTTAGAATATATCCAGTATAAACAAAAAACCCCATAAGTTTCCTAAAATATTTTGAAACAAATTTGTACTGTAGCTCATTTTATTCAGTTATGTTATAGTAGACATATACCTATATTTTATAAGTAAATAATGTTACCAAAATTAGCTGAAGTTAATTTTGATAATGGTAGTTATAAGTAGACTCTTCAGGGCAAGCACATAATTTGCTGTCATTGTGTTTCCCATCACTGTGTTTGATTCATACCATCCTAAATGTGTCTTGATACACACAAACTTGATTGAAACAGATGCCATTTTGCATCTTATCTAGATACTGGCTATACACAGCATGTGGATACCAATTATTCATTCCTATGGTGATGAATATCATCCCTCCTTATTCTGTGTATTCTCACCCCATTGGTTTATTCCATATTCACCTCGTGTTGGTGTGATTTTCTCATATGCATTAATATCATCTGATGCTTCTAGATTCTGTTGTTCATATACAGTGGACATCAACCAAGAGATAAGGGAGTATCATTTGATATTTACTCAAGCAAACACTTAGCTCTTCCCTGAACACTTATCTTTTAAGTCTCCAAGAGATCGTGATGTGAAGGTTTCTTCTCTAATTTAGGATGATTGGCTTTATAAAGAATACACTGAGCTTGTTATTTAACCAGCTCTGTAGATTCTGATGTCCTCAGAGAAAGATATTTTAATGGTAAAATCCAGAATCAGAATATTATATAGAGAAAGGGCAAAGTACTTGCTTCTGTCATAGGAAACATTTCCCTTGTTTCTATTACCTTTGGGTGGGAGGTGATGAAGGAGCTTCATACTTCTCTAATACTACCCATATCTGCTGCCATACCACGGGACATGAAATAGAGGATCCTAGCAAACTATTGGAACCTCAGAATGGGCCTGAAACTGGGTTGTGGCTGCTTCCCCCTGTCTTTATGAAAAGTCCTCTCAGATGCTGACAGCCTAGCATCTCCCTATGGTACCAGTCAAATGGTTGGCAACTATAGAGCTCATATCGATTCCTCATTGGTCCAAAGGCTATATAAAAGCCCTTACTACTGTACATGTGCAACTCCATGTTGGTCTTCAGAGTCTTTCCAGTATACTTGACTCCTCCTCCTGTATTCCGGTTCCTCCTGATGTTCACTGTTAAATCTAGCTCAAGTAGTACACTGGTTTCTCACTGCTTGAATTATTGTGTCTCATTGCTGGAAATGATTTGTGGCAGATATGTGGACCTAGTCCACAGGGAAGAAACCAGAATGTATTCTTGGCTATATGTTACTATATGCAAATTAGCTTCATAAAGATAGAAGGAAATACTTTTGTTTCTAAATTTATGCATTATAAAATCATTGTAACTTACGGTTGCTTGGGAAACAACATATGAAATAAAAACAATACATACTGAAAATCGAGTTTTGCTTAGTATGCTTACTAGCATTCAAATTTTAAAGTATTATGAAAATATAAGAATTCTAATCTCTATTGGTTACAGGTTTTCAGGAGTTTGATAAGAATCAAATTAGATTAATACACATCTGCTAATGCATGAACTATTAGGGTGCTTTAACATTGAAAACTTTTCACAGCCAAATAATTTTTAGATAAGATGTATTAAGCTCAATATATACCTATGTCTTAACTCTGCAGATAAGGTCATGGTACTCCTTCTGCCAACCAATATCACTGAATTAGTTAATTATAGACCTTTTCAAAAAGCATTTCAGACAATATTGTTGGTAAATCCAGGGATAAATTTGAAACATGCATAATAAAACAATGTGTATAAAAATTAGTGATCCCTGTGGCTACAAACTGATGGATATTTTATAATAACTGATCTGATGTGCATCATCTTTTGAAGAATATATAAATAGGAATTGAAAACTCTGGAACATGGTAGTGGATGAGTTCTACCAATGTTTAGAATATGAAATGTTATGAAAGTCTTGCAATATAAATTTCACTAAAAATTTCAAGGGGGGATGCTAATTCATCATCATCAATTAGAAACTTCCTAATATAAGTTGACAAAGTATTGAGCAAAAACTAGGTTAGGGATAATCAACAGATAAATTAAGAAGGGAAGGAAAGAAAGAAGGCATAAAAGAGAGATATAAGTAGGGAATTTAGGGAATTGCAGGGAGGAAGGAAAAACAAGATAGTTTTTATTTTTCTGTGTATGCAGATTTTTCATTTCTAGGACATTGTAGTATGTAATTAACAAACTCTTTAAACAGGCTGAAATTGCTCTATCTATGAATCCAATGGCAGAAGATCTTAAAAATTAACTGACTATAACAACTAGGGTTTACAAGTATAATAATAATTACATCACTAGAGACTATTCTTTCATCAAAACTCTCATGATGTTTCTCCCTGACTTATTATTCACCTTCAGTGAACTAGTTAATGGAAGTCAGTATAATTAATTAGATGTTATTAATATCTTCGTACTTTTATTTTTGAAATTTAAGGTCTCAAAATTGAAGAGTGGAAAAGATCTATGGAAAGAAAACCTATATTGTAACCAAAATCTTGGCAAGAGGGAACTGAATTGCTAAATATAGGCTGTCCAAAGGGCTTCTTGTTGGGAACATCCCCATCTGCACCATATTCTGCAAACTTCTGAATGATTTCACAATAGTTTCCTACTTTATTCTGTGTATATTTAACGAACACATTTTCAGTTTTCTTATAATAAAATGGTATGAAGAATAAGAAGACAAGAGGAGGAGAAGAGAAGAGAAGAGAAGAGAAGAGAAGAGAAGAGAAGAGAAGAGAAGAGAAGAGAAGAGAAGAGAAGAGAAAAGAAGAGAAGAAATGCTAAGAGAAGAGAAGAGAAGAGAAGGGAAGGGAAGGGAAGGGAAGGGAAGGGAAGGGAAGGGAAGGGAAGGGAAGGGAAGGGAAGGGAAGGGAAGAAAGGGAAGGGAAGAAAAGGGAAGGGAAGAAAAGGGAAGGGAAGGGAAGGGAAGGGAAGGGAAGGGAAGGGAAGGGAAGGGAAGAAAAGAAAAGGGAAGGGAAGGGAAAAACTAAAGGGAAACCAGTCAAATACTATTGAAAATTCTGGTATTTCTCATCCAGAAATAAATGTATAATCCAATACAGAATTTTTCATTAACCATTTATTAAAGCTCTGGATTTTACAATGCAAGACTAAATGGGTGTAAAGAAAATGAGTGTGATATTGTGCAGGAGAACAGACATGCTATTGAAGCACATGGCTTTACATTTTATTTTTAAATTATTATGTGTAGAGTCATTAGCAAATGTGATGATAATCCAAAGATTTCAATAGCCAGGGCAAAACTGTGAGTACTCATAGCAGATAGCAGCCATGCACTTTTCCATGGGAACAAATGTGTTCATGCCCTTTGCTTGTGTCCAGACCTGGATGTGAGCGCCTCAGTCTGCATTTTTCATGGCACCAAATGCCACTCTTACTTTGACTGCCCTCCAACCACAGTGGTATTAAACATTCATGAAATGTGACAAAACACTTTCATTTTCTGAAAAAGCATTTTAGACATTTTCTACCCACTGACTTATGTTTGTGGACATGTTTGTTTCTCTCACTGTCTTCCTGGTTGTTTTTTATTAACTATGTAGCGATAAATTCAAATGTCACCCTCATAGATTAAAATTATAAGTTCACTGTCCAGGCTAAAACAATTTCTTTGTGTTACTCTTCCACAGAATCTATACTTTTTTTCTTGCAACTGTAATAAGAACTGAATTAAGGTTTTAAAGAATATCTCATAACTAAAACTTATAAGAAAAAGATGTGTCAGTTTTACCATCCAAGTGCTCCCAGAACCAAATAATGGTTTTTAGATAACCAAATAAGTGAAGTCTAGTGACAGATCTCTTTATATCAACCAAAGCTTTTCTTATCTGTCAGCTTTCTTTCTTTCTTCATAAGGGATAATTATTTTTAGTGGAGCAGGGAAAAGAGAAACATGAAAAGATCTTACATTGTCCCATAAGAGGAGAATGAATTAAAAGTGCTAACAATCTTTCCTGGGATGTGATGTGGGTGTGCCTCTGTGTGTGTGTGTGTGTGTGTGTGTGTGTGTGTGTGTGTGTGTGTAAGTTTCACTCAAATTCTGGAATTGTGGGTAGAAGAAAAAACCAAGAATTTCTATATTTGTATTTCATCCTATTTGAATAGTAGGCATATGGTTAATATAGAAATGAATACCATATTCAACACCAAAATGATGAACATTAAAATAAGTATTGGGGTGTAATATGAATATGGAGACAAGTAAAAATTTCAATCAATTTGTGAAGATTTGCAATGGAGCAAATGGATGAATTTACAGAAAACAATGCTATAATGCAAAAATGTCACTTTTAAAACCATGAGAACAGTAGAAATGCAGAATTTGAAATAAGTAGATAATGTATAATGACCAGGACCAGAAATAATCTAGTTACATATTTTCTGTGACCAACTTGATTTTCCTTTGAATCATATACATTTGTAGTTGAAGCATAGTAGATGCATGGATAATTTGTAGTTGTGAAAGTGAATGTACAGAAATGAGAGCTTAAAAGATGGTATTCTACTTATTCACTGGTATGACCAAAGTTAAAATTTGAAAATGAAATGTCCTCCATAGGCTAGCGCATTTGAACACTTGGTCCCTGGCTGGTGGAACTTTTAGGAAGAGGAGACATGGATTATAGGGGCCACTGTGGAAGAGTCAAGAAGTTTTTTTTTCCTTTTCCTTTTGTTTTTCTGTTTTTAAATGATTATTTTATTTATTTACATTTCAAATATTATCCACCTTCCCAGTTTCCCCTATGCAAAGCCTATATCATTTCCACCCTCGCACTGCCTCTATGAGTGTGGTGCCCCACCCACTCACCCACTCCTACCTCAGCTCCCTAACATTCCCCTATGTCAGGACATCAGGCCTCTACAGAAACAAGGGGCTCCCCTCCCATTGTTGACAGATAAGACATATGCTACTAAAACCATGTGTCTCTCCATTTATACTATTTGGTTGGTATTTTAATCCCTGGGAGTTTTGGGTTGGGTTGGTTGATAGTATTGTTTTTCCTATGGAGTTGCAAACGCCATCAACTCCTTCAGCTTTTTTCCCCCTAACTCCTCATTTTGGGTCCCCATGCTCAGGCCCATGTTTTGCTTTATATATCCACATCTGTATTGGTCAGGCTCTGGCCGAGTCTTCCAGGGGATACTTACAGTTAAATGAATACTGATGACACAATCTAGAGACTATATGAAACCCAAGAAGGAAGACAAATGTGTGGATGCTTCAGTCCTGCTCAGAAGAACAAAATAATCTCCAGAAGTAGAAGGAGGGAAGACTCTTGGAAGGAGAGAGAGGAAGGGAGGGCAAAGGAGGGCAGGATCAGATGTCAGAGGAGACAGGGTGGGGGAGAGGATCAGAGGGTCAAGAATTTGAACTGAGGTGTGTAGCAGTGGAAAAGGGGGATCTGGAGTAGACACTAAAAAGTCCAAGATGACAGAGTCCCAAGAAGTACCCAGTATCCAACAGATATGACATTAGCTGAAATAACCAACAAAGGGGAAATAGACCATATCCAATGGATAGGCACAGCCCCTTCGTTGAGGATGGGGACCCCATCCATTGTAAAATATTAATCCAGAATTGCTCCTGATAAAAGGAAATGCAGGGACAAAGAGTGGAGCAGATACTGAAGAAAAGACCATCCAGAGACTTATCCACCAAGAGATCCATCCATCTGCAGACACCAAACCCAGACACTATTGCTGATGCCAAGAAGCACTTGCTGACAGGAAGTCAGCTGAGTGCTGGTATAGCTGATCCCTGAATCAAAAGTTTTACAGTTTGCTTCTACTTTCTATTTGCTGACTCTGAATGCAGTATGGCCAGCCAGTTTTATACTCCTGTCTACATCATCTTACCAAACCTCAAGGAATGTTTCCCTTTACCATTAAGTTAGGATGAACAAATCTTCTTTCAACTTGTTTCTTACTAATCAATGAAAGGAAAGGTAATTCCTACACTCTGAAACTTCTGAGGTTACTAGGGGTCTAGATTATAAAACTTCAATTACAAGGCAAGAGAAAATGCAACAATGAAGACAAATGAAGGAATCCTTTGTGAAGATTAAGTTTCTGCAATTATGAATGAATGACAAAATATCAGAGGCTCTTAAAATTCATCAAAAAATTGATTTTTGTAAGACATTGGAAACCAAAAGGCTTACAAACCACAATTCTATATTTAACAATACCATCCTTCAAGAATAAGGATATATTATATTATTCAAAGATGAGTAAAAGCAAACAGAAATTTATTTATCTTTTTAATTTTTTACCATTTCTGTAACAAAGTATGCTTAATAGATCCCTGTCTATTTATTAACTCATTGTGTATTTACTTTCTTTTATTTACACAAACCATAATTTGCTTAATATATTATAGTCATGTGTAAATATTATTCACAGAAATATAACTTCTTTAATATTAATAATTAAAATTTTTACCTAATGTACTTAATCGTATTCATCCTCCTTTCCAAGTTTTTCTTAGGTTTATAGAACCTTTTCATGTCCTACCCAAATTCTGCCTTACTTATTTTTAAATATTTGAAGGCCTAACTAAAATAAAGACATTTTGAAAAAGTCGTTAGAATACTAATATTGTAAGCATTTCCCAATCTATGTAATTAACATATATTAAAGACTTTTCACTTTTGAATAATATTATCTTGTAGCAGGATTACAATGCACCTACTAGACACAAACAAGATTAAAAACAACGTACACGAAATTGGTCATTCCTTTTGGAGAAGTTGGCAAGTGATGTCCTTAGGATGTTATTACTGCAAGCTATTGCCAATGCTCTTGATTGACCTTCAGAACTTGGTCAAAAGACTATATTTTGGAAAGAACATAACTATTAGTCACAGAACAAGCATATATCAAGTTGATATAGACCTGGTAAGTTCTTTATATTGGTTAGATTTTCTGATGATTGACATCGATATCCATACTATCAGAGGATAATATAGTCAACAGTCTGACAAAGCTGTGAACAGTTCAATCTACAATAATTCCTTGTCTGTTAAGACATAACCATAGGTAAAATATTGTCATGAACATTATATTAGTAACCAACCACTTTTTTTATTGGATATATTCTATATTTACAATTCATTTCCATGTTTCTGGTTCCCCACCCCCAAAAGTCCCACATGTCCTTTTCCCTCCCCCTGCTCCCTCATCCACCCCCTCCCACCTCCCTGTTCTTGTACTCCAAAATGATGCTTTGGTCCATTCTAGCACCAGTGTCCACTACTTTCTTCTTGTCAGACATCACTTGGTATATGATTTATGTCTTTGGTGTTCCAAGATTCTAGGCTAAAATCCACTTATCAGTGACTGCATACCATGGGTGTTCTTTTGAGACTGGATTACCTCACTTAGTATGATGTTCTCCAGCTCCATCCGTTTCTCTAAGAATTTCATGAATTCATTGTTTCTAATGGCTCAATAGTACTCCATCATGTATATATACCACATTTTTTGTATCCATTCCTCCCTTGAGGGACATCTGGCTACTTTCCAGCTTCTGGCTATTATATATAAGGCGGCTATGAACATAGTGGTGCATGTATCCTTATTGCATGCTGGGGAATCTTCTGGGTATTTTCCCAGGAGTGGTATGGCTGGGTCCTCCAGATGTATCATGTCCAGTTTTCTGAGGAACCGCCACACTGATTTCCAGAGTGGTTGTACCAGCTTGCATTCCCACCAGCAGTGGAGGAGTGTTCCTCTTTCTCCACATCCTCTCCAATACCTGATGTCTTCTGAGTTTTTAATCTTAGCCATTCTGACTCATGTAAGATGAAATCTCAGTGTTGTTTTGATTTGCATTTCCCTAATGACTAATGATATTGAACATTCTTTAAGGTGTTTCTCAGCCATCTGAATTTCTTCAGGTGAAAAGTCTCTGTTTAGCTCTGTACCCCATTTTTGGATAGGGTTATTTGGTTTTCTGGGGTCTAACCTCTTGAGTTCTTTGTATACATTGGATATTAGCCCTCTGTCGGATGTGGGGTTGGTGAAGATCTTTTCCCAATTTGTTGGTTGCCGATTTATCCTTTTAACAGTGTCTTTTGCCTTACAGAAACGTTGTAATTTTATGAGGTCCCATTTGTCTATTCTTGCTCTTAGAGCATAAGCAATTGGTGTTCTGTTCAGGAATTTTCCACCTGAGCCAATGTCCTCAAGGGTCTTCCCCAGTTTCTTTTCTATTAGTTTTAGTGTGTCTGGTTTTATGTGGCGGTCCTTGATCCACTTAGAGTTGAGCTTAGTGCAAGGAGATAAGAGTGGATCAATTCTTATTCTTCTGCATGTTGACCTCCAGTTGAGCCAGCACCATTTGTTGAAAAGGCTATCTTTTTTCCACTGGATGTTTTCAGCTCCTTTGTTGAAGATCAATTGGTCATAGATGTGTGGGTTCAATTCTGGGTCTTCAACACTATTCCATTGATCTGCCTCCCTGTCACTGAACCAATATCATGCAGTTTTTAACACTACTGCTCTGTAATATGGCTTGAGGTCCGGGATATTGATTCCCCCAGAAGTTGTTTTGCTGTTTATGATAGTTTTAGCTATCCTGGGTTTTTTGTTATTCCAGATGAATTTGAGAATTGCTCTTTCTAACTCTGTGAAGAAATGAGTTGGGATTTTGATGGGGATTGCATTGAATCTGTATATTGTTTTTGGCAAGATTGCCATTTTAACAATATTAATCCTGCCAACCCACTAGCATGGAAGATTTTCCCATTTTCTGATGTCTTCTTCAATTTCCCTCTTCAGAGACCTGAAGTTTCTGTCATATAAATCTTTCACATGTTTGGTTAGAGTCACTCCAAGATACTTTATATTGTTTGTAGCTATTGTGAAGGGTGTCATTTCCCTAATTTCTTTCTTGGCCTGCTTATCCTTCGTGTATAGGAAGGCTACTGATTTGCCTGAGTTGATTTTATAGCCAGCCACTTTGATGAAGTTGTTTATCAGTTGCAGGAGTTCTCTGGTGGAGTTTTTTGGGTCACTTAAGTATACTATCATATCATCTGCGAATAGTGATAGTTTGACTTCTTCCTTTCCAATTGGATCCTTTTGACTTCCCTATATTGTCGAATTGCTCTAGCTAGTACCTCAAGTACTATATTGAAGAGATATGGTGAGAGGGGACAGCCTTGTCTAGTCCCTGATTTTAGTGGGATTGCTTCAAGTTTTTCTCTGTTTACCTTGATGTTGGTTACTGGTCTGCTATATATTGCTTTTACTATGTTTAGATATGGGCCTTGAATTCCTGCTCTTTCCAAGACTTTTAGCATGAAAGGAAGCTGAATTTTGTCAAATGCTTTTTCAGCATCCAATGAAATGACCATGTGGTTTTTTTCTTTGAGTTTGTTTATGTAGTGGATTATGTTGATGGATTTCCATATATTGAACCATCCCTGCATCCCTGGGATGAAGCCAACTTGATCATGGTGAATGATCATTTTGATGTGTTCTTGGATTCGGTTGGCAAGTATTTTGTTTAGTATTTTTGTATCAATATTCATAAGAGAAATTGGCCTGGAGTGCTCTCTCTTAGTTGGATCTTTGTGTGATTTTGGTATCAGGGTAATTGTGGCTTCATAGGATGAGTTAGGTAGTGTTCCTTCTGTTTCTATTTTGTGGAATAGTTTGAAGAGTATCGGTATCAGGACTTCTTTGAAGATCTGATAGAATTCTGCACTAAAACCATCTGGTTCTGTGTTTTTTTTTTGTTTGTTTTATTGTTTTTTTTTTTTTGTTGGAAGACTTTCTATGACCCCTTCTATTTCTTTGGGGGTTATGGGTCTGTTTAGATGATCTATTTGATCCTGGTTTAGTTTTAGTATTTGGTAACTGTCTAGGAAATTGTCCCTTTCCTCCAGATTCTCCAGTTGTGTTGAGTATAGGTTTTTGTAGTAGGATCTGATGATTTTTTGAATTTCCCCAGTTTCTGTTGTTATATCTCCCTTTTCATTTCTAATTTTGTTAATTTGAATACTGTCTCTGTGCCCTTTGGTAAGTCTGGCTAGGGGTTTATCTATCTTGTTGATTTTCTCAAAGAACCAGCTTCTGGTTTTGTTGATTCTTTGTATGGTTCTCTTTGTTTCAACTTGATTGATTTCAGCCCTGAGTTTGATGATTTCCTGTCTTCTACTCCTCCTGGTGAAATCGCTTCTTTTTGTTCCAGAGCTTTCAAGTGCGCCATTAAGTTGCTAGTATATGCTCTCTCCTGTTTCTTTTTGGAGACACTCAGGGCTATGAGTTATCCTCTAAGCACTGCTTTCATTGTGTCCCATAGATTTGGGTATGTTGTACCTTCATTTTCATTAAATTCTAAAAAATCTTTGATTTCTTTCTTTATGTCTTCCTGGACTAAGGGATCATTGAGTAGAATATTGTTCAGCCTCCAAGCGTATGGGGATTTTCTGTTGTTTTTGTTGCTATTGAAGAACACTCTTACTCCATGGTGATCTGATAAGAGGCATGGGATTAGTTTGATCTTTTTATATTTGTTGAGGTCTGTCTTGTGACCAATTATATGGTTGATTTTGGAGAAGGTACCATGAGGACCTGAGAAAAAGTTATAGCCTTTTGCTTTAGGGTGAAATGTTCTATATATATCTGTTAAATCCTATTGGTCCAAAGTTTCAATGAGTTTCTCCATGTCCCTGTTTAGTTTCTGTTTTCCTGATCGGTCTACTGAGGATAGTGGAGTATTGAGGTCCCCCACAATTATTGTGTTAGGTGCAATGTGTGCTTTGAGCCTTAGTAAAGTTTCTCTTATGAATGAGGGTGCCCTTACATTTGGAGAGTAGATGTTTAGAATTGGGAGTTCTTCTTGGTGGATTCTTCCTTTGATTAGCAAGAAGTGACCTTCTGTGTCTCTTTTAATGACTTTGGGTTGAAAATCAATTTTATCTGATATTAAATTGGCTATTCCAGCTTGCTTCCTGCGACCATTTGCTTGCAAAATTGTCTTCCAGCCTTTTACTCTAAGGTAGTGTTTGTCTTTGACTCTGAGGTGTGTTTCCTATAAGCAGCAAAATGTAGGGTCCTGTTTCCGTATACAGTCTGTTAGTCTATGTCTTTTTATTGGGGAGTTGAGTCCATTGATGTTAAGAGATATTAAGGAATAGTGATTATTACTTCCTGACATTTGTGATGTTATTTTTGTTTTTGAGTAGTTATCTTCCTTTGAGTTTGATGGAAGAAGGTTACTGTCTTGCTTTTTCTTGGGTGCAGTTTCCTTCCCTGTATTGGAGTTTTCCTCCTATTATCCTTTGTAGAGCTGGGTTAGTGGAAAGATATTGTGTAAATTTGGTCCTGTAATAGAATATTTTGTTTTCTCCATCTATGTTGATTGAGAGTTTTGCTGGGTATAGTAGTATTGGCTGACATTTGTGTTCTCTTAGGGTTTGCATGAGGTCTGCCCAGGATCTTCTAGCTTTCATGGTTTCTGGAGAGAAGTCTGGAGTGATTCTGATAGGTCTTCCTTTATATGTTACTTGGCCTTTTTCTCTTACTGCCTTCTTTTCTGGTCCAGTCTGTTTGGAGTTCTGTAGGCTTCTTGTATATTCATGGGCATCTCTCTCTTTAAGTTAGAGAAGTTTTCTTCCATAATTTTGTTAAAGATATTTGCTGGCCCTTTAAGTTGTAGATCTTCACTCTCATCTATCCCTATAATCCTTAGGTTTGGTCTTCTCATTGTGTCCTGGATTTCCTGGATTTTTTGGGTTACAAGCCTTTTGGATTTTGTGTTTTCTTTGACTGTGGCATCAATGGTTACTATGTTATCTTCAGCATCTGAGAATCTTATCTCTATCTCTTGTATTCTGTTGTTGATGTTTGCATCTATGACCCCTGATTTCTTCCTAAGGTTTTCTATCTCCAAAGTTGCCTCCTTTTGTGAGTTCTTAGTTGTTTCTACCTCTGTGTTCAGATCTTGGATGGTTTTGCTCAGTTCCTTCATTTGTTTGTTTGTGTTTTCTTGTAATTCTTTAATAGTTTTTGTGCTCCCTCTTTCATGACTTCTGCATGTTGTTTCAAGTTCTCCTGTATTTCTTATCTGATTTTCTCATTTCCTCTTTATTGGTTTCTGTCTGTTGGCACATATTCTCCTGGAGTTCTTTAAGAGATTTTTGTGTTTGCATTGTAAGAGCTTCTACCCTATTGATGTTCTTCTGCATTTCTTTAAGAGTTTTGTTTATGTCTTTTTTGTGTTCCTCTAGCAGCATCATGACCAGTGCTTTTATATCTAACTCTTGTTTTTCTGGTGTGCTGGGGTATTCAGGACTTGCTGTGGTTGGCGAATTGGGTTCATATGTTCCATATTGCCTTGATTTCTTTTAGTAACGTTCCTACGTTTGCCTTTTGCCATCTGTTTATCTCTGGAGTTAGTTGGTCTTATTGTTACTGGTTGGAGTTTGAAGCTCCTCTGAGCCTGGCCTTTGGCACTGCTGTAGTAGGGGGCATCCGTGTTCCTTTTCTTCTTTGGTCATGTTCGCTGAGATTGGAGTATATGTAATGTGTTACAAAATTGTCAATTGGAGTTTGGTATGTCACAATCAGTTTTTCCCTGAATTTTGGCCAAATCTGACTTTCTGCAATTGATTCCTTCTGCTACACATCTAATTCAAAGAGGTGGGCCATAAACACATAAAAGAGACAATAAACAAACAGACCAAATTTATATTTAAATAAATATATAATAAATGTATATTTAACAACAATATTTAAAGAATAAGATGCCATAAATTTGAGAGGGAGGAGGTGAAATTGAGGCAATGATATAAATATATTATTCATAAGTGAGATACTTAAAAGTAAAAAAAAGGACTGACTTTATTATCTATGTTCAAAAGAAATAACTACAGTTTAGATATATTCTCCTCAGTATAGCAAGATGCATTGTTGGAAATAGATCCTGGGTGTTGAGGCATATGCTATCTAAATGCTAGAAATTAATTTGTCTTAAATAAGATATTCATAAATTTAGATTACCTGTCTCCTGCCTCTGAACCAAAATTGGAAGTTCATTCAGAACATTTGAAAATTCTTATTCTTTCTCCCCTTTTTTGGGAGTCTGTTATTTTGTGAATAAATCAATATTATCAAATAACATAAAAAAGGAAATACTGTGAAACTTTCTGGCTGGAAGCATCAGAAAAAGCTATCGATATTTTCAGGGTCACTACATAATGCTATCAGGACATGGCTAGAGAGGCCCAGGTAGACAGACTCAATCCGGGTCTACCATAACATGGGTGGATCCACCAGGCTCTCACCACCAGCCAGGGCCAGGGCTGAGGCTCTGCGGGACTTCTCCACTCCCTCTGCCCTTGCACCAAGGAAGCTGGGAGCAGCCTGCCCACCGCAGTCCCTTGCAGTGGTGGTCGTGGTAGGTCTCCATATTACCACCAGGACACCACTAGAGAGGCCCAGGTAGACTGACTCAATCAGGGGCTACCATCACTCAGGAGGATCCTCCAGGCTCTCCCTGCTAACCAGGGCAAGGGCGGGGGCTGGCTGGACATCTCCATGCCCTCCAGCCTTGTACCAACTAGGTTGGGAACCGCTCTCCTTGAGGTCACCTCAGCACTCACAGAGTCTCTATCTTGCAGAGTGGTCACCAGTAGAGAAACAACAGGTGGGCCTAGCCTCACAGGAAGTTCAAACGCCAGCCAGTGACAACAAGGCCAACTAATGCCAGAGAAAACCAGATGGCAAAAGGAAAACAAAGGAATGTTATTAACAGAAATCAAGGCAGCATGACAGCATCTGAACCCAGTTTGCCAACAACAGGAAGCCCTGGATACCCCAACACGCCAGAAAAACAAGACTTGGATCTAAAATCACTGGTCAGGATGCTGGTAGTGGAACACATAGATAAATCTCTTAAAGAAATACAGGAGAAAATGGATCAAAAGTTAGAAGCCTTTACAAAGCAAACACAAAAATCACTTAAAGATATTCAGGAGAATATGGATCAAAAAACAAAAGCCAATAAAAAAACACAATCAAGCAAGTGAAAGATCTGAGCATATTCATCCAGGATCTAAAAACAGAAGTAGAACCACTAAGAAATCCCAAAAGGGAGACAACATTGGAGATAGAAAACTTTGGGAAGAAATCAGGGGCCATAGATGCAAATATAAAAAATAGAATACAAGAAATAGAAGAAAGAATCTCAGATGCCGAAGATACCATAGGAACCATTGATTCAAAGTCCAAGAAAATACTTAATGGAAAAAGTTTGGAACGCAAAACATCCAGGAAATTCAGGACATAATGAGAAGACCAAACCTAAGGATTATATGTATAGATGAGAGTGAAGATTTACAAGTTAAAGGGCCAGCAAATACTTCTACAAATTTATGGAAGAAAACTTCCCCAACCTAAAGAGAGAGATGCCCATGAATATACAAGAAGCCTACAGAACTCTAAATAGACTGGACCAGAACAGAAATACCTCCCGTCACATAATAATCAAACCCCCAAATGTACTAAACAGAGAAAGAATATTAAAGGCAGCAAGAGAAAAAGGCCAAGTAACATATAAAGGAAGACCTATCAGAATTACACCAGACTTCTTACCTGAGATTATGAAAGCCAGAAGATCCTGGGCAGATATCATGCAAACTCTGAGAACACAAATTTCAGCTAAAACTACTTTGCCCAGCAAAACTCTCACTCGCCATAGATGGAGACATCAAGGTATTCCATGACAAAACCAAATTTGCCTTTTATCTTTCCACAAACCCAGCCCTACAAAGGATAATAGGGGGAAAACACCAACACAAGGGAGGAAACTACACACCGGAAGAAGCAAGATAGAAACCTCCTCTCATCAAACCCAAAAGAAAATAACCTCTCAAATATAAAAAAAAAAATAAATCAAGAATGTCTGAAGGTAATAATTACTATTACTTAATATCTCTTAATAGCAATGGACTCAATTCGCCAATAAAAAGACATAGACTAACAGACTGGATAGAGAAACAGGACCCCACATTTTGCTGCATACAGGAAAAACATCTCAGTGTTAAAGACAAACACTGCCTTAGAGTAAAAGGATAGAAGACAATTTTACAAGCCAATGGTCTCAGGAAACAAGCTGGAGTAGCCATTCTAATTTCAGCAAAAATTGACTTTCAACCTAAAATCATCAAAAGAGACTCAGAAAGTCACTTCTTGCTGGTCAAAGTGAAAATCCACCAAGAAAAACTCTCAATACTGAACATCTATGCTCCAAATGCAAGGGCACCCTCATTTGTAAAAGAAACCTTACTAAAGATTAAAGTACACATTATACCTAAAATAATAATTGTGGGTGACTTCAATACTCCACTCTCCATAATGGACCAATCAGGAAACCAGAAACTAAATAGGGACACAGTGAAACTAATTGAAACTTTGGACCAATTGGATTTAACAGATATAAATAGAACATTTCATCCTCTAGCAAAAGAATATACCTTTTTCTCAGTACCACATGGTACCTTCTCCAAAATTGATCATATAATTGGTCACAAGACAGATGTCAACAAATATAAGAAGATCGAGCTAATCCCATGCCTCCTATCAGATCACCATGGAGTTAGAGTGGTCTTCAATAGCAACAAAAACAACAGAAAACACACATACACATGGAAACTGAACAATAGTCTACTCAATGACACATTGGTCAAGGAAGAAATAAAAAAAAAAGAAATCAAAGATTTTTTAGAATTCAATGAAAATGAAGGTACTACCTACCCAAATATATGGGACATAATGAAAGCACTGCTAAGAAGAAAACTCATAGCTCTAAGTGCATCCAAAAAGAAACTGGAGAGAGCATACACTAGCAGCTTAACAGCACACTGTAAAGCCCTGGAAGAAAAAGAAGTTAATTCACCCAGGAGGACTAGAAGAAAGGAAATCATCAAACTCAGGGCTGAAATCAATCGAGTAGAAACAAAGGAAACCATACAAAGAATCAACAAAACCAGGAGCTGGTTCTTTGAGAAAATCAACAAGATAGATAAACCCTTAGCCAGACTAACCAAAGGACACAGAGACAGTATTCAAATTAACAAAATTAGAAATGAAAAGGGGGACATAACAACAGAAAGTGATGAAATTCAAAAGATCATCAGATCCTATTACAAAGGTCTATACTCAACACAACTGGAGAATCTGGAGGAAATGGACAATTTCCTAGACAGATACCAAATACCAAAATTAAATCAGGATCAATTAGATAAGCTAAATAGTCCCATCACCCCTAAAGAAATAGAAGGGGTTACAGAAAGCAACCCAACCAAAAAAAGTACGGGACCAGATAGTTTTAGTGCAGAATTCTACCAGACATTCAAAGAAGACTTAACACCAATACTCTTCAAAGTATTCCACAAAATAGAAACAGAAGGGACACTGCCCAACTCATTCTTTGAAGCCACAATTATGCTGATACCGAAACCACACAAAGATCCAACAAAGAAAGAGTACTACAGGCCAATTTCCCTTATGAATATCGATGCAAAAATGCTAAATAAAATTCTTGCCAACCAAATCCAAGAGCACATCAAAACGATCATTCACCATGATCAAGTAGGCTTCATCCCAGGGATGCAGGGATGGTTCAATATATGGTAATCCATCAATATAATCCACTACATAAACAAACTAAAAGAAAAAAAAATAACAGATGATCATCTCATTAGATACTAAAAAAAAATTCGACAAAATTCAGCATCCTTTCATACTAAAAGACTTGGAAAGAATAGGAATTCAAGGCCCATACCTAAACATAGTAAAAGCAATCTACAGCAAACCAGTAGCCAACATCAAACTAAATGGAGAGAAACTTGAAGTAATTCCACTAAAGTCAGGAACTAGACAAGGCTGCCCTCTCTCTCCATATCTTTTCAATATATACTTGAAGTTCTAGAGAGAGCAATTAAACAACATAAGGAAGTCAAATGGATACAAATTGGAAAGAAAGAAGTCAAACTATCATTATTTGCAGACGATATTATAGTTTACTTATGCAACCCAAAAAATTTACCAGAGAACTTCTACAGCTGATAAACAACTTCAGCAAAGTGGCTGATTATAAAATCAACTCAAGCAAATCAGTAGCCTTCCTGTACTCAAAGGACAAACAGGCTGAGAAAGAAGATAGGGAAATAACACCCTTCACAATAGCCACAAACAACATAAAGTACCTTGGCGTGATTCTAACAAAACAAGTAAAAAATCTATATGACAGGAACTTCAAGTCATTGAAGAAAGAAATCAAAGTAGACCTCAGAAGATGGAAAAATATTTCTTGTTCTTGGATTGGCAGGATCAATATAGTAAAAATGGCCATCTTGCCAAAAGCAATCTATAGAATCAATGCTATCCCCATCAAAATCCCAACTCAATTCTTCATAGATCTAGAAAGAGCAATTCTCAAATTCATCTGGAGCAACAAAAAACCCAGGATAGCTAAAACTATTCTCAACAACAAAAGGACTTCTGGGGGAATCAATATCCCTCAAGCAGTACTACAGAGCAATTGTGTTAAAATCTGTATGGTATTGGTACAGCAACAGGAAGTAGATCAATGGAATAGGATTGAAGACCCAGAAATGAACCCACAGCCTTATGGTCACGTGATCTTTATAAAGGAGCCACAACCATCCAGTGGAAAAAAGATAGCCTTTTCAACAAATGGTGCTGGTTCAACTGGAGGTCAACATGCAGAAGAATGTGAATCGACCCACTCTTATCTCCTTGTACTAAGATCAACTCCAAGTAGATCAAGGACCTCCACAGAAAACCAGACACACTGAAACTATTAGAAAAGAAACCTGGGAAGACCCTGGAGGACATTGGCACAGGGGAAAAGTTCCCAAACAGAACACCAATAGCTTATGCTCTAAAATCAAGAATTGACAAATGGGACTTCATAAATTTACAAAGTTTCTGTAAGGCAAAGGATATTGTCAGAAGGAAAAAACTGCAACCAATAGATTGGGAAAATATCTTCACCAACCCCACATCTGACAGAGGTCTAATATCCAATATATACAAAGAACTCAAAAAGTTAGACCCCAAAGAGCCAAATAACCCTATCAAAAAATGGGGTACAGAGCTAAACAAAGAATTTTCACCAGAAGAAATTTGGATGGCCGAGAAACACCTTAAGAGATGTTAAATATCATTAGTCATCAGTGAAATGCAAATCAAAACAACCCTGAGATTCCACCTCACACCAGTCAGAATGGCTAAGATTACAAACTCAAGAGACAACAAGTGCTGGCGAAGATGTGGAGAAAGAAGAACACTCCTCCACTGTTGGTGGGATTGCAAGATGATGCAACTGCTCTGGATATCAGTCTGGCACTTCCTCAGAAAATTGGGCATGACACTTTCTGAGAACCATGGCATACCACTCCTGGGCATATACCCAGAGGATTCCCCTGCATACAATGAAGACACATGCTCCACTATGTTCATAGCAGCCTTGTTTATAATAGCCAGAACGTGGAAGGAGCCCAGATATCCCTCAAAGGAGGAATGGATACAGAAAATGTGGTATATATATATACAATGGAATACTACTCAGCAATTAAAAGTAATGAATTCATGCAATTTGTAGGCAAATGGTTAGATCTGAAAAATATCATCCTAAGCGAGTTAACCCAATCACAAAAGAATGCACATGAAATGCAATCACTGATAAGTGGATATTAATGAGCCCAGAAGCCCTAAATACTCAAGGCACAATTAGCAAGTCAAAGGATTTCCAAGAAGAAAGGAGAGGACCCTGGGCCTGAAAAGATTGGATCCAGTTTTGTAGAAGAGTACCAGAGCAGAGAAATGGTGGTGGGGGTGATTGGGTAATAGTTTTGGGGAAAAGATTTATGGGATGTATGGTGGGGGGGAACTGGGAAAGGGTAAAGCCTTTGGAATGTAAACAAAGAATATAGAATAAAAAAATGAAAATAATATTCAATAATACTTTGAGTTCATCTTTGACATCTTCCAAACCTCTTCATGTCTTGTAACTGGCCAAGAAGAACTTATCTACATGTGAGATAAACTATAAAAATATATCTTGACATTAATTTTTACAATTATAACTTCAGTGTGGTAGTGTCTTCTTATCACATTGATATCTGATGTATGATATATATGTGATATATATATATATATGTGTGTGTGTGTGTGTGTGTGTGTGTGTGTGTGTGTGTGACATAAACCCAGCAAAACACAACTATTACCATTTGTGCTCTGAGTATTCCTGTATTTTGTTATAACACCTGTTTTAATAAATGTTGTATTAAGTAACAGGGAACCTTAAATCTAACTGAAGTCACGGATTTTTATGCCAAAATAAAGTACTTTAAGAGATCCTTTTCCATTTGTTGATGTATAGAGTGATAAAAATAAATAATACATGCAAATCTGATATATAATCTATACTGAGGAGTAAAAGCTTATTGATGTAAATTTTCCTCCATCTTCAAACACATTCCTATGTTAATCTTACTATGTAGAGAATAAATGTCCTGTACTTGTTCTAATTTGCAAAGAAATGTATTCTACAACTAGAAGTGCCAGGCTAGTTCAAGATAGGTACTCCATGTCTTCGAAGACGAAATGACACTAGGTTCTTGCATTATATCTCATATTCCTGTATGCTTAAAGCCTGAAAGATCTGCAGGTTAGTTACAACACAAGGATTCAGTGAAAAGACAACTTAGAGATTCAATGAACTAATACAGTTCTATGCCTGCACTGTCCTTTTATGTAACCCGAAAGTGATGTCCTTTGTCTTCCATCACTTTCCAACTATAGACCAGATGGGAAGAGCCTTGAACTTTTGCACTCAGCTTCTGCAAAACTGAAGATATTTGGCATTAATTATTCACTAGAAATTAGAGTAACTTTCCATAGATAATCAAAGGAAAAACTCCAGTATGTTGAGACAGCTTGTTGTTTAGGGGTCCAAGCCTCTTTGTGAGCAAAAACAAAGATATTTTGAACACTGAAGTTGGCCTTACTGTACTGTAGAAATTATACACCTGTCACTTGTAAGCAGTTTATTACTTTCACAGAAATCAAAGGTTCTTAAATCTATTCTTTGAAACTCAAAGCTTTGATTCAATAGGTTTATCCAGAATATCTATCTTCTAACATTTGTGCTTAGAATTATACATAAGTGTTTTGACCCACATACCCTGTCTTGAAATAGTCTTGATGTTCATCACAAAAAACTTATTTAACTTCTCTAAATCTTAAATTTCTCATTTGGAATGCTACAACAATTGTGTCTAGTATAAAAACAGTTATTGAAATTATATAAATAATTATTTGTATAGGTATATGGAAGTCTAAATATCACTGTTGGCATATATTCAGTGCTTAGTTATTTGAACTGCAATTTTGATTATGCCTTTGTTTCTAAAATTCAGTATATTTAGTATAATGTCTTATACAAATGGCACTCATGTTTAATGTATACAGAGTAAATGGATTTATCTTGGAAATAATTTTCTTCTTCAGATATATCTTGCTTTCTATACCTATGTCTTCCAAAAATGTTATTTTTTGTGACACATTCTTGTAAATGAAATGACTATTTTTAACAAAAAAAAATTAGCGTTATTTCAATTTTGACTGTGTCTGGTGGCATATTGTACCTTTATGTCCTTGTTTAGCACCAAAAGAATTGCATAGCTGCTGATTCCCCCCAAAAATAACATTTCAAAAGGAAAACATACTATAAAAACATATGCATACATATGCATATGTGGGTATTCTGTTTGCACAAAGAAAAATATGACTTGCTTAAATGTTATATTGAGCAATTTTTTTCTTTGGAACTCACTAAAAGTCAGCTGCATATATATGTTAATTTTTATGTAAGTTGTGATATCTTTGAATCCTTTGTTTGGTTTGGCCAACTGCTCATATTTCTTCTTTATTGCTTTTAAATGCCTGTTTGGCATGTGCCCACACTCAGAGCTTACATTTTTTGGAAATATCCATCACAGTTCCATATTCTTATTTAAATTTGATAAAACATAAAAATATATATCTTTATTCTCTAGAAACAAAACATCTTTTATTTCCTATTACATTCTAGTCACATTTACAATTTTATATTAAAAGTATTAGCTGAATTGATATTTTGCTTTGTTTATTGTTTTGGGTAGAAATAAATGACTTGGTTATTATTATAACATTTTTAAAATTAATTATGCCAGGTTTTATATCCTAACTAAAAAAATTAGTGAAAGTTACTAGTTTTATAATAAAAATATTTCATATTTTCATTTTATTTTAAGTATTTAATTTCCAGTATATATATGATTGATTATAATATAATATATATGTCTTTATATCATGGCTCTTTCCAAAGGATTGAGATAAATTTACATCTAAATTGTAAAAATATTACAGTCCTAGTTGTTCTTTCTCAGTATCCACAATGTTGTCAGAATATAATTTTAAATTAAAAATCCATTTTAATGTGAGATACACAGAATAGCTGGATTCAATTTAACAGCTTTGTCGGGCTATAACAAGTAAGTATTTTTAGCTTGTACATTCAAAGACTTCTGGTTTCTTGCCTGTAGTCCCATCGCCAGAGAAAGCTATGGACAAAAGGCAAGATCCCATTGTTCCTGCTTAGATTTGCATCCCAGGGAACGCGTTCTTGCATTAAGGGAGTTTCACAAATCAAGTATGATTGTGGTATGTTAGTCTTATAATTAGTACTTTCTCACTCTATTCACCAGAGCCAACCACCCAGTGTTCATACTCATGTCTGATCTGCCAGGCAAGAAATTTGCATGTGGTAAACTGCAGCACTTTCTAAAATGTAGTTAATCATGAAGGGGAAAAAAGCCTCTTGGCATTTATTGTTCAAAGTGCAAGAGAAAGGTATTAATATGATTGTGATTTTCAATTCCAAAGAATTCCTTCAGTGCTTAACATAGATTAATGTCCAAATGCCATTAAGTGTTTCTATACCATTCTGTTAAAAGACGGGAAGTTGTTATTATACAAACTGGTGAAAAGTTTTCTGCTGAAAATGTGGGTCAGGTGAAATTTTAAGGTACAAAGAGGCAATCAGCGATTTAAAAATACTGTTTTCTTAAACTTCAGAAAGAGAACTTTTCTGCCTGGCCATCCTGTGAAAATGTGGCTGAGAGATGGGCAGAGGCACCCCCTGCCCCTCTTGTTACCTGAGAAAGAGTGGTTTCCAAGGATAAGCTTTAATCTTTGTGATGAGGGGTAATAGCCTGTTTAACAAGCTGAGCAAGCCATTCTTGTTTTAATATCAGCAACAGAAAGAAACAAAGAACTCATCAATGGCTTAGCTATTACCCATGAATAAAGCCAAAGGCATCAAACAGGATGCAGTAAAGCAGCTGTGGCAATTGTTAGCTCATTGCTTTGTGAAACAGAAGTGATAAAAGATGGCAGCAGGAACCCTCTGAAACTCGGAGGAGAAATGGGCTCTCTCTAAATGATAAATAACTCTAAGTGGAATCTTGACCTGAAAATGGAATCTGATTAATGTTCACTATCCTACTTCCAGGCTTCAGATTGCTTTGAGATGTTTTATTCAGAGTTCAACTTCCTTCTTTTGCATTCCTTTAGTCTACTTTCCGGTTTCCTTCACTTCTTCAACGTTTTATTTCCAACTTAAAATCTTTCCCAAATGTCTATGTAATCCTCAATGTTCTGAAATTTGGTATTAATGATTTTATAGTTGCATAAATGGTTTGACCCTGAACAACAATTGGCATGCTCTTCCCTGATGAAGAGCACATCTCTCACTCTCAGCATTTCTTAGTAGCCTATTTAGGGTTGAGACAACATGGACTTTCCCTATCCATTCTGGCATGTTCACCGTATTCATCCTTGTTCCATTCATGATTGGGTAGTCATGTTGGTGAGATTTTATGGGTAAAGCTTCTGATCTTACTGGAAGATACTCTCACATAAATATCTCTGATCCTCTCTCTCTTACAGGCTTTCTATCCCTCTTCTCGTGTTCTCTGAACCTTAGGTAAAGGAGTGTTATAGGCTTAGATTTTTCAAAACCTAAATTAATAAAGGTTCTTAAATGCTTTAATAGCCAATCTAGCCCACTACCTACCAGAGGTAGTAGGAAAGAAAAGTTAATAGAGCAAAGGAGGATATAGAACTGTTTAGAAGAATTTCTTTGAAGCAAATCCAGTCTGTGTTGTCAGGTATCAGCAGTTTATTTCACATGAATTAACAGTGAGAGCTTGATCAATACAAAACACCATTTGCAAATCAGCAAAGGCAGGTCAATTCAGAAGGAAGCATGTGCCTCTGGTAACCAGCCAGAGTAAGCCAAAACACCCCCACTAGTATTTTACTGTGTTTTTCTCTATGAATTCACAGCAAACTATAACTAACAAAGAATGATAAGACATACCAATACCACCTAGCATCTTCAGTGAAGACCAGCATAAACAATGGCAAAGCATACCACTTTCATGCAGCATCATCCACTGTTTATTGAAGCATATTTATATATTTTCCAAATATATAAATGTTGTCTCAAACATTCACTCTAGCAAAATATCACATGCCCCTTTTCCAGGATATCTCCAGAAACAACAACAACAAAACCAAAACCGAAGGGGATTCACAGGCCCAGCACCACTGGGGCTCTGTGGGATTTCTCCGCGCCCTCCGGCCTTGCACCAAGGCAGTGGGTGGCAGCCAGCTCGCAGTCCCTTGGAGCAGCGGTAGCAGTGGGCCTCCATATTGCAACCAGGACACAGCTGGAGAGGCCCAGGTAGACAGACTCCAGCCAGGGCTGCAATCGCACAGGGGGGATCCCCCAGGCTCTTGCCACCGAGCAAGCCCAGAGCTGCCAAGGCTCTACAGGACTTCTCCAGGCCCTACTGCCTTGCACCAAGGCAGCAGGTGGCAGCCAGGTCGCGGTCCCTTGTAACAGCTGTGGTGGTGGGCGTCCATATTGCTACCAGGACACAGATAAGGAGGCCCAGGTAGACAGACTCCAGCCAGGGCTGCCATCACACAGGGGGATCCTCCAGGCTCTCGCAATCAGGAAAACCCAGTGGCACCTAGGCTCTACAGGAATTCTCCACGCCCTCTGGCCTTGCACCAAGGCAGCTGGTGGCAGCCAGCTCATGGTTCCTTAGAGCAGTGGTCACCCATAATCACCAGTAGAGAAACAACAGGTGAGCCTAGCCTCACAGGAGGTTCAAACACCAGCCAGTGACAACAAGGCCAACTAACACCAGAAATAACCAGATAGTAAAGGAAAACGAAGGAACGTTACTAACAGAAATCAAGGCAACATGACAGCATCTGAACCCAGTTTGCCAACAACAGGAAACCATGGATACCCCAAAACACCAGAAAAACAAGACTTGGATATAAAATCACTGGTTAGGATGCTGGTAGCTGAACACATAGAAAAATCTCGTAAAGAAATAGAGGAGAAAATGGATCAAAAGTTAGAAGCCTTTACAAGGCAAATACAAAAATCACTTCAAGAAATTAAGGAGAAGATGGATCAAAAAGAAGAAGAGAATAAGGAGGAAAGACAAAAATCACTTAAAGAAATACAGAAGAACGTGGGTCAACAAGTAGAACCTATGAAAGAGGAAACACAAAAATCTCTTAAAGAAATACATGAAAACACAACCAAGCAAGCGAAAGATCAGAGCATATCCATCCAGGTTCTAAAAACACAAGTAGAAACAACTAAGAAATCACAGAGGAAGACAATATTGGAGATAGAAAACCTTGGGAAGAAATCAGGGGCCATAGATGCAAATATCAACAATAGAATACAAGAGATAGAAGACAGAATCTCAGAAGCCGAAGGTACCATAGGAACCATTGATTCAACAGTCAAAGAAAATACTAAATGCAAAAAGGTTGTAACCCAAAACATCCAGGAAATCCAGGACACAATGAGAAGACCAAACCTAAGGATTATAGGTATAGATGAGAGTGAAGATTTACAAGTTAAAGGGCCAGCAAATATCTTCTACAAAATTATGGAAGAAAACTTCCCCAACATAAAGAGAGAGATGCCCATGAATATACAAGAAGCCTATAGAACCCCAAACAGACTGGACCAGAACAGAAATACATCCTGTCACATAATAATCAAAACTCCAAATGTACTAAACAAAGAACGAATATTAAAGGCAGCAAGAGAAAAAGGCCAAGTATCATATAAAGGAAGACCTATCAGAATAACACCAGACTTCTCACCTGAGACCATGAAAGCTACAAGATCCTGGGCAGATATCATGCAAACTCTAAGAGAACACAAACTTGAGCCAAAACTACTTTACCCAGCAAAATTCTCAATCGCCATAGATGGAGACATCAAGGTATTCCATGACAAAACCAAATTTGCATGATATTTTTCCACAAATCCAGCCCTACAAAGGATAATAGGGGGAAAACACCAAGACAAGGACGGAAACTACACCCACAAAGAAGCAAGATAGAAACCTCCTCTCATCAAACCCAAAAGAAGATAACCTCTGGAGTATAAAAAATAAAAAAATAAAAAAAATAAATAAAAATAATTTAAAAAATGTCTGGAGGTAATAATTACTATTCCTTAATATCTCTTAACATCAATGGACTCAATTCCCCAATAAAAAGACATTTATTAACAGACTGGATACGGAAACAGGACCCTACATTTTGCTGCATACAGGAAACACATCTCAGTGTTAAAGACAAACACTGCCTTAGAGTAAAAGGCTGGAAGACAATTTTACAAGCAAATGGTCTCAGGAAACAAGCTGGAGTAGCCATTATAATATCTGATAAAATTGACTTCCAACCTAAAGTCATCAAAAGAGACTCAGAAGGTCCCTTCTTGCTGGTCAAAGGGAAAATCCACCAAGAAGAACTCTCAATACTGAACATCTATGCTCCACATGCAAGGGCACCCTCATTCGTAAAAGAAACCTTACTAAAGCTTAAAGCACACATTACACCTAACACAATAATTGTGGGTGACTTCAACATTCCACTCTCCTCAATGGACCGATCAGGAAAGCAGAAACTAAGCAAGGACACAGTGAAACTAATCGATACTTTGGACCAGTTGGATTTTATATATATATATATATATATATATATATATATATATATATATATATATATATAACATTTCATCCTAAAGCTAAAGAATATACATTTTTCTCAACACTGCATGGTACCTTCTCCAAAATTGATCATATAATTGGTCACAAGACAGATGTCAACAAATACAAGAAGATCGAGCTAATCCCATGCCTGCTATCAGATCACCATGGAGTAAGAGTGGTCTTCAATAGCAACAAAAACAACAGAAAGCCCACATACACATGGAAACTGAACAATACTCTACTCAATGACATCTTGGTCAAGGAAGAAATAAAAAAAGAAATCAAAGACTTTTTAGAATTCAATGAAAATGAAGGTACAACTTACCCAAATCTATGGGAATGCAGTGCTAACAGGAAAACTCATAGTTCTAAGTGCATCCAAAAAGAAACTGGAGAGAGCATACAGTAGCAGCTTAACGGCACACCTTAAAGCCCTGGAAGAAAAACAAGTTAATTCACCTAGGAGGAGTAGAAGATAAGAAATCATCAAACTCAGGGCTGAAATCAATCTTGTAGAAACAAAGATAACCATACAAAGAATCAACAAGACCAGGAGCTGGTTCTTTGAGAAAATCAACAGGATAGATAAACCCTTAGCCAGTCTAACCAATAGACACATAGACAGTATACAAATTAACAAAATTAAAAATGAAAAGGGAGACATAACAACAGAAACTGAGGAAATTCAAAAGATCATCAAATCCTACTACAAATGTCTATACTCAAAACAACTGGATAATCTGGAGGAAATGGACAATTTCCTAGACAGACAACAAATACCAAAATTAAATCAGCATCAAGTAGATCAGCTAAATAGTCCCATAACCCCTAAAGAAATAGAAGGGGTTATAGAAAGCCTCCCAACCAAAAAATGTATGGGACCAGATGGTTTTAGTTCAGAATTCTACCAGACCTTCAAAGAAGACTTAAGACCAATACTTTTCAATCTATTCCACAAAATAGAGACAGACAGGACACTGCCCAACTCATTCTTCAAAGCCACAATTACTCTGATACCTAAACCACAAAAAGATCCAACAAAGAAAGAGAACTACAGGCCAATTTCTCTTCTATCGATGCAAAAATACTAAATAAAATTCTTGCCAACCGAATCCAAGAGCAAATCAAAACGATCATTCACCATGATCAAGTAGGCTTCATCCCAGGGATGCAGGGATCGTTCAATATATGGAAATCCATCAATGTAATCCACTATATAAACAAACTAAAAGAAAAAAACCACATGGTCATGTCATTAGATGCTGAAAAAGCATTCGGCAAAATTCAGCATCCTTTCATGCTAAAAGTCTTGGAAAGAGCAGGAATTCAAGGCCCATACCTAAACATAGTAAAAGCAATCTACAGCAAACCAGTAGTCAACATCAAAATAAATGGAGAGAAACTTGAAGCAATCCCACTAAAATCAGGGACTAGACAAGGCTGTCCTCTCTCTCCATATGTTTTCAATATAGTACTTGAATTTCTAGCAAGAGCATTTAGACAACATAAGGAAGTCACAGGGATACAAATTGGAAAGGATGAAGTCAAACTATCATCATTTGCAGATGATGATAGTTTACTTAAGCGACCTAAAAAACTCCACCAGAGAACTTCTACAGCTGATAAACAACTTCAGCAAAGTGGCTGGTTATAAAATTAACTCAAGCAAATCAGTAGCCTTCTTGTACTCAAAGGACAAGCAGGCTGAGAAAGAAGTTAGGGAAATAACACCCTTCACAATAGCCACAAACAACATAAAGTACCTTTGCAAAACTCTAACCAAACAAGCGAAAGATCTGTACAACAGGAACTTCAAGTCCTTGAAGAAAGAAATTGAAGAAGACCTCAGAAGATGGAAAAATATTTCTTGCTCCTGGATTGGCAGGATCAATATAGTAAAAATGGCCATCTTGCCAAAAGCAATGTACAGATTCAATGTGATCCCCATCAAAATCCCAACTCAATTCTTCATAGATCTAGAAAGAGCAATTCTCAAATACATCTGGAGCAACAAAAAACCCAGGATAGCTAAAACTATTCTCAACAATAAAAGGACTTCTGGGGGAATCAATATCCCTGACCTCAAGCAGTACTACAGAGGAATTGTGTTAAAAACTGCATGGTATTGGTACAGCAACAGGCAAGTAGATCAATGGAATAGGATTGAAGACCTAGTAATTAACCCACAGACTTATGGTCACTTGATCTTTGATAAAGGAGCCACAAACATCCAGTGGAATAAAGATAGCCTTTTCAACAAATGGTGCTGGTTCAACTGGAGGTCAACATGCAGAAGAATGTGAATAGACCCACTCTTATCTCTTTGCATTAAGATCAACTCTAAGTGGATCAAGGACCTCCAGATAAAACCAGACACACTGAAACTATTAGAAAAGAAACTTGGGAAGACCCTGGAGGACATGGGCACAGGGGTAATGTTCCTGAACAGAACTCCAATAGCTTATGCACTAATATCAAGAATTGACAAATGGGACCTCATAAAATTACAAAGTTTCTGCAAGACAAAGGACACTGTCAGAAGGACAAAATGGCAACCAACAAAGTGGGGAAAGATCTTCACCAACCCCACATCCAACAGAGGGCTAATATCCAATATATACAAAGAACTCAAGAAGTTATACCCCAAAGAACCAAATAACCCTATCAAAAATGGGGTACAGAGCTAAATAAATAATTTTCACCAGAAGAAATTTGGATGGCCAAGAAACCCCTTAAGAGATGTTCAACCTCATTAGTCATCAGGGAAATGCAAATCAAAACAACCCTGATATTCCACCTCACATCAGTCAGAATGGCTAAGATTAAAAACTCAAGAGATAGCAAGTGCTGGCAAGGATGTGGAGAAAGAGGATCACTCCTCCACTCTTGGTGGGATTGCAAAATGGTTAAACCGCTCTGGAAATCAGTTTGGTGGTTCCTCAGAAAATTGGGCATGCCACTTCCAGAGGACCCTGGCATACCACTCCTGAGCATATACCTAGAGGATTCCCCTGCATCCAATAAAGACTCATGCTCCACTATCTTTATTGTAGCCTTGTTTATAATAGCCAGAAATTGGAAGGAGCCCAAATATCCCTCAAAGGAGGAAGGATACAGAAAGTGTTGTATATTTATACAATGGAATACTACTCAGCAATTAAAAATAATGAATTCATGCAATTTGTAGGTAAATGGTTAGATCTGGAAAATATCCTCCTGAGTGAGTTAACCCAATCACAAAAGAATACACATGAAATGCAATCACTGATAAGTGGATATTAATGAGCCCAAAAGCCCTAAATACTCAAGGCACAATTAGTAAGTCAAATGATTCCCAAGAAGAAGAAAGGAGAAGACCCTGGTCCTGTAATGATTGGATCCAGTTTTGTAGACCCAGAACAGAGAAACCGTGGGGAGAGGGGGAATTATTGGGGAATAGTTGGGGAGCAGAGGAATTATGGGACATTTGGTGGGGGGGAACTGGAAAAGGGGAAAGCCTTTGGAATGTAAACATAGAATATAAATAATAAAAATTAAAAAATAAAGAAATTAAAGGTCTTTATCATCAATAAAAAACCCCAAAAAAACAAAAAAACAAAACCAAAAACACTATAGTTCTCTTCTTAGCAAAATATCCTCCCACTTCTCTCCTTTAGCGAAAAATCCTTGCATAAGACAGTTTTCAGAAACTGCATCACACATGAAACAACTGAGTTTCCAAAGAAAGTAGAAGTTTCCACTTGAGAGCGTTTTGTAACTTACCCATTGAAACTAAGCTTCAGAGCTCTGAATATTGATTGATTATGCTATATTGTATTGGTCGGCTTGGGTGGCAAAGAGAAATTTTCTTAATGACTGTGAGGATTACAATCATTTATGGTCAAAAGGAGAAGCATTTATTGTTAGTTATTATTTAACACATATGAATATAAAAATATACCTATATTAAATGATTAAATATTATACATGTGCTATGTTACATATTATTAGGTGATTATACTATAATATGAAATCAATAATGAGAAAAGGATTTGATGTTTGGTGATGTACTGGCTGGTTTTGTATGTCAACTTGACACAAACTGGAGTTACCACAGGGAAAGAACACTCTCTTGAGGAAATTCCTCTATGAGATCCAGCTGTAAGACGTTTGTTCAATTAGTGATCAACAGTGGGAGTGCCCATTGTGGGTAGTGCTATCCCTGGGCTGGTAGTCCCGGGTTCTATAAGAAAGCAAGCTGAGCAAGCCAGGGAAAACAATCTACTAAGCTGCATCCCTCCATGGCCTCTGCATGAGATCTTGCCTCCAAGTTTCTACCCTGTGTGAGTTCCTGTCCTGACTTCCTTTGGTGATGAACAGTAACATAGAAGTAAAAGCTGAATAAACCCTGTCCTCGCCAATTTGACTCTTGATCATGATGTTTTGTGCAGGAATACAAACCTTGTCTAAGACAGTAAATATTGTCAGGGATGTAATGAATGTTATTTTAATCATCACCAACTCCAAATGATAGTATACAATTTGAGAGTAAACTGAATAAACATATGCACAAAATAATTGCTGAATTGATCTCCAAACGATATTATCACAAAGGGTAATTAAATTTAATACTTTTTGAATTAAGGTAACTCAAAATTATTTTGATAAAAGTTGTTTAGGAGTAGGATCCCTGCCCAGAAGTAGACTGCTAACACAAAACAAATACATTAGTATATTTGGAGACTTAATGTCTCATATTCCTTTGTCTGGACATTTTTGTCTTGCTTATCTTTTGCTTGTATATTAAAGTTTCCAATGTTGAATTTTTTGTGAGTTTAATGTATGTGTGTGTGTGTGCCTGTATATGGTGTGTGTGTGTGTGTGTGTGTGTGTGTGTGTGCTTGTTGCATTTTCTTTTTTTATTGACTATAATCTTCATTTACATTTGAAATGCTAAAACATTTCCCGGTTTCCCCCCTCCTCGAAAACTCCCAACCCCTCCTACCACCCCTCTGCCCAAGTATATGCCCCTCCACCCGACCCACTCCCACCTCCCCCCTTGATTTCCCTTTGTTGGGGCATCTATTGAGCCTTCACCTGATCAAGGATCACTCTTTTCACTGATCCTGACACGGCATTCCTCTGTCACCCACATTTTTTATGGAACCATGTCTACCACTTGGTTGATGGTTTAGACCCTGGGGAGTCCTGGGGCATCTGGGTGGTCAACATTATTGTTCTTTCCATGGGACTGTAAACCTCTGCAGCTCCTCAGGACTGCCCTTCAACTTAATCATTCGGGATCCCATACCCAGTCCAATGGTTGTCTGCTAGCATCTGCCTCTGAATGTGTAAGACTCTGACAGTGCCACCTGAGGGACAACCATGATATGCTCCTTTTGGTATGCACTTCTTGATGTCCATAATAGTGTCAGGGTTTGGTGACAGTGTATAGGATGAATCCCCAAGTAGGGCAGTCTCTGGGTGGCCTTTCCTTCAGTCTCTCTTCCACACTTTGTCTCCTTTATTTCTCCTGTGAGTATTTTGTTCCATTTCTCAGAGAAACCAAAGCACCTCCACTTCAGTCCTCCTTTTTCTTGGGTTTCCTGTGGTCTGTGAATTGTAATTTGTTTATTTTCTTATCATTGTTTTAAAGTTCTGTGTTTAGGTTTGCTTGTTTGCTTGCTTGTTTCATTTCTGAAGTGAAAGAGAAAGATAGCATGAGTTGGATCCATAGAAAGGTGGGAGAATCTGAGAGGAACTGAGGGAATGAAATTGGTATTACCGTTTAGTATATGAAAATAATTTCTTTGAAAAAAAGCTTATTCCTACGTAGTATTAAAATACAAACACTATCAGGCAAATAGGAAGTTGTCAAAGAAAAATGAGCAAGTTAAATATAGTATTTTCATGTTACTAGTTTATTAAAAAGTTGATATTATATACACATATGTATCTTATCCTTTTTCTTTCTAATTTTATTTTAATACTTTAACTGAATATAATCACATCACTTTCTCCCATTTCTTCTCTTCCTCCATTTCTTCCCAAAACTCTTCTTCAAACCCTTGCTGTGGCCCTTCACTCCCAAGTTGATAGTCTCTTCTTTGATCATTATTCTTGTTTGTTTGTTTGTTTTTGGTTTTTTTGAGACAGGGTTTCTCTGTGTAGTCCTGGCTGTCCTGGAACTCACTGTAGACCAGGCTGGCCTCGAACTCAGAAATCTGCCTGCCTCTGCCTCCCAAGTGCTGGGATTACAGGTGTGCGCCACCACCGCCCGGCTTGATCATTATTCTTATACACACATATGCATAGGTATATATGGCATGTGTGTTTATGTGTAAATAAGTACAAATAGATAAAAAGATAGATAAAGAAGGAAACAAGATATTCATGTGTTGCCGAGATGACTCAGAAGTTAAAAGTACTGACATCTAAAACAATTAAGCTAATCTTATATTTATCCCATATGGTGGAAGGAGACAAATTATCACATATTTACTACATAATCTGCACCTGTCTAAAACACAAACTGACACAATAATGAACTAAATGATTAAATAACTGGTAAGTTAAAGTTGAACATTATAATAATGCAGAAATAGCACATAGTATTTGTATTCAGAAGAAAATACTTTATTTTTATAATCTTTAATTGTTAAACAAACAAAAAAAGAGCCTTAATCATGCTGTCCCAAGCATACTAAAGGATATTTGAATACCTAAAAATGAGAATGTTATGGCCTTTCACCACAATCCAGGGCAAAACGTGGACATGAGAAAAAAGTCATCCCAAATTTAAATGATATAGGGTTCAATTCTCATTATAGCAAACAAAACAGGAGTAGTAATACACACCAGTATTTGTAGCACCTGAGACAGAGGCAGGCAGATTACTACTAGCAAGAGACAAGTCTGTACCATGGACTATATAATGATTTCAAAGTTAACTTGTTACGTTAGAGGATTGCCTGAGTCAAAATTGAATGAAGAAATAAAAAAAAAAAACCTTCATTACAGAGAGCCTCTTCTCTCTGCTTGTATGTGGATCATAGAAGTAGGTGGGGAAGGAATGGCTTACAATTTGTAAAGTTCTAGGATGGACCAAACAAGGCTCAGTCTTTACTGAGGATTATAATACTTGCATTCATCCTGTTACCATATTCCTAGTATGCTGACCATGTTTATTCTAGATGTAAACATAAAGAAAGAAAATCTTTCTCTAGAATGGTGATCTTCATTTCAAGGACTCCTATGCAATTATAAATTTCGATTTAATGAGTTTGTCTTGTTTAGTTCTTAATGATTGTTTTCTTCATATCTGAATACTGGCTGTGAATCTAGGGGTAATTATAAACATTTTTCTTCTATAAATAAACTATGTCAGTTATAAAGCAAACATTTTTAAAAACATCAAAAGCATTTAAACAAATGAATGATATATCTCTATCCTTACCTGTACCTCTAGCTCTATATTTATCCATATCTATCTATAATATCTATATCTCTATGTATACCATCCTTCTCTCTCTTCTTATGTATATATATTTTCCACTGTCTCTCTACAGTTATTTACTAAGCAAATAGAAATACTTGCTTTAAAATATATGAAAAAATAATTAGAAATGTAACTTTTACTTGGCTATGAAGAATACATTTATATTTCCATGAGAAAAATGTTATTTTGATTTAATTTCATATTAAGAGTTACATTCTTGCTCACCTATTGTGGGTTTCTCCTGGTGTACACTGATACAATTTCACTTGTGTCAAATTTCTTTATATAAGGTGACAGATGAGAAGAACAAACCTAAAGATAAGAGGTATGGAAAAGAGCGATGATTTCCAACTTAAAGGGCCAGTAAATATTTTCAACAAAATTATAGAAGAAAACTTGCCTAAGAAAAGAGATGCCTAAGAACATACAAGAAGCCTACAGAATTCCAAACAGACTGGACCAAAACAGAAATTCCTCCCAACACATAATAATCAAAATGCCGAATGCACTAAACAAAGAAAGAATATTAAAAGCAGTAAGGGAAAAAGTCAAATAGTATATAAAGGAAACCTATCAAAATTACAACAAATTTCTTACCACAGACTATAAAAGCCAGAAGTTCTTGGACAGATGACATACAGACCCTAAGAGAACACAAATGTTAGCCCAGGCTACTATACCCAGCAAAACTCTCAATTACCATAGACTGAGAAATCAAGCTATTCCATGATAAAACCAAATTCACACAATATTTTTCACAAATCCAGCCCTACAAAGGATAATAGATGAAAACTCCCACACAAGTAGTGAAATTATACCCTAGAATAAAATAAGAGCATAATCTTCCAACAAATCCATAAGAAGATACACACAAAAATAATTCCAACTCTAATAACAAACATAACAGGAAGCCACAATCACTATCCCTTAATATCTCTTAAACATTAATGGACTCAATTCCCCAGTAAAATGATATAGACTAACAGATTGGATGTATAAATAGGAGCCAGCATTTTGCCGCATGCAGGAAACACACCTCAAAATAAAACACTACATCACAGTAAAAGGCTGGAAAACAATTTTCCAAGGAAATGGTCAAAGGAAAAAAGCTGGAGTAGCCATTATAATATCAGATAAAATCACCAAAAGTCATCAAAAAAAAATAAGGAAGGAATCTTTAAGCCCATCAAAGGAAAAATCTACCAAGAAGAACTCTCAATTCTGAACATCTATGCGTCAAATGCAAGGGCAACCACATTCCTAAAAGAAACTTTACTAAATCTGAAAGCACACATTGAACCTCACACAATGGTAGTGGGAGATTTCAACATCCCACTCTCATCAATGGAAAGATCATGGAAACAGAAACTAAACAAAGATGCAGTGAAACTAATAGAAGTTATGAGTCCAATTAATTTAGCAGATATTTATAGAACATTTCATTCTAAAACAAAATATATCCCTTCCTTCTCAGCACTTCAGGGTATCTTCTCCAGAATAGAACATATAATTATTCACAAACCAGGTCTAAACAGATACAAGAAGATTGAAATAATCCCATGCATCCTATCAGATCACCATGGATTAAGACTGGTCTTTAATAACAAACACAGTGGAAAACCCACATACATGTGGAAACTGAACAATACTACACTCAATGATAACATGGTCAAGGAGGAAGTGAAGACAGCATTTAAGGACTTTTTAGAATTTAATGAAAATGAAGGTACATCATACCAAAACTTATGGCACAAAATGAAAGGTTGAGTATAGGAAAACTCATAGCTCTAACTGCCTCCAAAAAGAAACTGGAGGGAGCATATTCTATAAGCTTGCCAGCACACCTGAAAGCTCTAGAACAAAATGAAGCAAATTCACCCAAGATGAGTAGATGGCATGAAATAATCAAATTCAGGGCTGATATCAACCAAATAGAAACAAAAAGAACTATACAAAGAATCAATAAAACCAGGAGATGGTTCTTCAAGAAAATCATCAAAATAGATAAACCCTAAGCCAGACTAACCAAGGAACACAGAGCCACAACCAAAATTAATAAAATCAGAAATGAAAAGGTAGACATAGCAACAGAAACTAGAAACTAAAAGAAATCATCAGATACTACTACAAAAACTTATACTCAACAAAACTGTAAAATCTAGACAAAATGGGCAATATTCTAGACAGATATCAGGTACCAAAGTTAAATCAGGATCAGACATACCAGCTAAACTGTCCTATAACCCCTACAGAAATAGCAGCAGACATTAAAAGTCTCATAACCAAAAAAAAAAAAAGCACAGTACCAGATGGTTTTAGTGCAGAATTCTAAGGTACCTTAGAAGAAGACCTAATATCCATTCTCTTCAAATGATTCCACAAAATGAAAGCAGAAAGAACTGTACCCAATTCATTCAATGAAACCACAATTACACTTATAACTAAACCACACAAAGACACAACAAAGAAAAAGAACTTCAGACCAATTTCCCTTATAAATATCTGTGCAAAAATACTCAAAAATTCTTGCAAAACCCAATCCAAGAATATATCAAACAATCATCCATCATGATCAAATAGGCTTTATCCTAGGAATGTAGGGGTGGTTCATTATATGGAAATCCATCAACGTAATCCACTATATAAACAAACTCAAAGAATTAAAAAAAAACACATAATCATCTCATTAGATGCTGGGAAAGCATTTGACAAAGTTCAACACCCCGTCATAGTAAAAGTCTTGGAAATTTCAAGGCTCATACCTAAACATAGTAAAATCAATATACAGGAAACCGGTAGCCAGCATCAAACTAAATGGAGAGAAAATTGAAGCAATCCCACTAAAATCAGGAACTATACAAGCCTGACCATTCTCTCCCTATTTGTTCAATATAGTACTCAAAATTCTAGCCAGAAAAATTATACAACAAAATGAGGTCAAGTGATACAAATTGGAAAGGAAGAAGTCAAAATATTGGTATTTGCACATGATATTATCATATGATTAAGTGACCCCAAAAATTCCACCATAAAACTTTTAAAGAACTTCAGAACAGTAGCAGGACATAAAATTAACTCAAAAAAATCAGTAGCCTTCCTATATTCAAAGGATAAACAGGCTAAGAAAGAAATTAGGGAAACAATACCCTTCATAATGGTCACAAACAATATATTTTGGTGTGACTCTAAGCAAGTATGTGTAAAATCTGTATGACAAGATCTTCTAATCTCTGAAGAAAGAAATTGAAGAGGATCGCAGAAATGACAGATCTCCAATGTGCATGGATTGACAGGAATCAATGCAATCCCCATTAAAATCCCAACTCAATTCTTTAAAGAGTTAGAAAGAACAATTTGTAAATTTGTATGGAATAACAAAAAACCCAGGATAGTGAAAACTAGTCTCAACAATAACAATTTCTGGGGGAAATCATCATCCCTGACCTCACACTATACTATAGAGCAATAGTGTTAAAAAGACTTCATGGTATTGCAACAGAGACAGGCAGGAAGATCAGTGAAATAGAATTGAAGACCCAGAAATGAATCCACATACCTATGATCACTTGATCTTTGACAAAGGAGCTAAAATCATCCAGTGGAAAAAAGACTGCATTTTCAACAAATGGTGTTATTTCAACTTGCGGTATACATGTAAAAGAATGCAAGTCAATCCATTCTTCTCTCCCTGTACAAAGCTCAAGTCCAAGTGGATCAAGGACCTCCACATAAAACCAGACACTTTGAAACTAATAGAAGAGAATGTGCGTAAGATCCTAAAATACATGGTCACATGAGAAAATTTCTGAACAGAAAACCAATGGCCTATGCTCTAAGATCAAAAATTGACAAATAGGACCTCATAATATTGCAAAGCTCTGTAAGGCTAAAGACATTTTCAATAAGACAAAATGGCAACTAACAGATTGGGAAACGATCTTTACCAATCCTACATTAGATAGAGGCCTAATATAAAATATATACAAAGAACTCAAGAAGTGATACTCCAGATATAAATTTATATAAGTACATAATAAACAGTGGTGGTAGGTTGTTATTAAAGAAATGGCCTACATTTGTCTATGTTCTAAATATTTGTAATATTTTAAATCTTTAAAACTATGATAAAATTTTTAAATATTTTATAGTTATCTGTATTTGAAAATTATGAAATAAAAATATTGAAGAGAAGATGAAAAAGGAGATATGTAATTATCTGGGAGTAGAAGGCTATTTAGGAATGGACATGAATTATACTATTTTGGTAAACTGGAAATTTTTGGTTGGCTTGTTTGTTTCATGATAGTTCTAGCCAACGGTAGCTGCTAGGTTTACAGTACCCAGGCATGCTCTTTCTCCACAGAATAAGTCTGAAGTAATTGAAGTTCCTAGCCTTTACACAGGTTAGCACTACCACATATTACTCTGTGCTGACCATGTTCATAGAAACTTCCAAAACTATGAGAACAACAGTACCTCATGAAGGAGGATTCTTTCCAGTTCCAGCTTAATTCCTACAGGAGCTCTGTCTGCAGTACATCGATTCCTTATCGAGAGAGGCTTACCCTCACATGGTGGAAGGCAGCCAAGGGTAATGACAACAACCTATTGTTTTGGGAATCACTTTGATTTCTATGACTAAAAACTGTGCAGAAAATATTTCATGTATCTCACAGGGATTTTTATTAGATAGACATCACCCTATTGATTGTTTCCTTAGATTTACAACATTTTTAAAATAAATTTTAATATGGCCAATAATAAGTGACTAAAAGCATATGTACATGTATGCTTATATATTTATATATACATACTTACCTCTATATTGGTTTCTTTTATGTATTTTAATAGACTGTTTCCAGAACTCCATTTTACATACAAACCCATGACTGCTAAATCCATCATATCTCCATTTATCCTTGAACATTATCCTAAATAAATATATATCATGTTGAAATGTCTTATCCAGTATAATGCATGTACTGTGTAAAAAGTGGTTACACTTCATTATTTAGTCAAAAGTCTTGTACACATTTTGTGCCATTTTACTCTGAATATTTTCCACCATTGACAATAATAATACATAGACTAGAACATACAAGGATAAAGGTGCAAATAAATATTTCAACTAGGTAATACTCCTCTAGAAAATTGAAAATAATCAAAAAAAATACTTCTGCATGGATAGCAAAGGTAGGGGGAAAGAATGTGGTGAGGCGTTTCTTTCATATTGTAGCAGCATATTCTTGTGATGTGAAAAACAAATGGACATACATTTCTGGACTAATGTACCATATGTCTGCAAATGATTTTATTGGGATGAATATTCAGGTAATAAACATCAGTCTATCTCACATACTGTAGCACACATTTAGCAAGCCTGATGAATGAAAAAGTATTCAACAGATATATGAAAATATGCAATTCTTAGAAAATACCACAAGGACTATCAAAGCAAATTTTGTATACAATACAATGTATGCATTCATAAACAATGCTATCCAATAGAATATTCTACTTACAAAACACTAAGAGAGAATAGAGATCAGGGAAGAGTCTGTGTTAAGAAAAAATATTCAACGCTTGCGTATTTTTTGTAAAAAAAAAAAAAAAAAAAAAAAAAAGAGGATGATTAAATTTACCAGGTAACTAATAAACCATTCAGAGTTTCCTTTACAAAGTTCCCCTAGGTCTTAGGAGTTATGCAGTTTTGTTTTTATAACTTTACACTACATCACTTAAAGAAAGTCCTTTAAATATATGCAATGACACATAGCATGCTCCAATCTCTGCTATACTGAAATGCTGCTTGTATACAAATATTTGTTGGGTCAAGTCACAGATATTCACAGGATAATAATATATGACTAGCAATTTGGGAAATGATAAACCCATTTATATCCTTGTACCAATTTGGTAAAAAAAAATTTTGACTGTTGACTTGCTATAGTGGACAATATTATTTACAATAAATCGGTAAGTATAATATAGACGCAGCAAAGGTAAAAAATGCTATAATGATGGATTTTTCTACCAAATAAGTTCTTTTTTTAATAATTGCCAATGAAATCCAACACAGCTACAAGACAAACACACAAGTGAATTATCTGTTGTTTTTCATAGACCAGATGTTAAAATAAATAGTGAATGCTCTGAATGTTCTCTATATTTGCATATGGATATATTTGAATATGAATATAGATGCTTGTTAGTACATCTATTAGCACAAAAATGATGAGTTATATGCTGAATTTGTAAATTCTTCACCTTCTTTGAACTTTAATATGAATTTAGGAAATATATGCAATAAATGATTATAATATTTTAATCAGGTAAAGTAATGCTAATGAAATATTAAATAATCTTAAAATATATGGAATCATTTTTCTCACAGTTTTCAACTTTGAGACTGTTATGAATTTGATGTTGCCTATAGTTATATTGGTATGTAAGCATAATTTCCCAGAATACCTTAAAATTTAAATGTTGCAGGACTCAAGAGTGTTCTTCATCTCCTCCAACAATGCTTCTGGGAGCAATAGTTGTTGAAAAGATAGGAAGATATTCACATTTTGTCTTCTCTAATTGACTGTGAAAATGGCTTCCAAGATTACTTGCTGGTCAAACTTTCTCCAAGTGATATTGCTTACCAAAAGTAGGTGGGGTTTTGTTTTGTTTTATTTTTAAACAGAACTCGTGAAAGAAAATAATACTGAGGACTTTGATATTCTGGTACTAATTGGAATGTATTATTTTATATAGTAAGTTTCACTGAAGGATGAGAAATAAGCTATTAGAACATGCAGAACCATTGAAAAGAAACTTACTCAAAAGATATCACATAGAAAATAATGCATGAAAATTTTATATTGCAGATTTATGGTAATAACTAAGTACAGAAAAAGCTGTTTTATTTATATACATTATTTCACATGACAAATTAAAAGTCCCAGTAGCAATACAGTGACTAACATTCTCCTTCCTTATTAGATTTGAATGAATTTGAAATTCTGAGAGAGAACACAATATTTGTCTACACTTTCAAATATTTGCCTGATTTATGGATGCTAATTAAGATAGTACCAAGTAGAGAGTTCAAGAGTCAAATAATATGTGGCAAGGAATGTGTGTCTGAGAGCTGTTTTCCTGTTGGGAAGAGTATGCAGTCAACAGACCATATTCCATACTCAATATTATCATCCTCAGTGAGTACCAGGTAACCCCACATTCTATAGGCATTCTCGCTTATGAAAGGAAATATTCAGAGCAAATATGGAAAAGAGAACAGAGATAAAACAACTGTTCTTACTTACACGGTTAAAATATATTAGGTACTTTCCAAGTGGCTACAAGCCAAGTGCAATTACTAACTTGGAATGAATTTTATAGCAGATGAGATAGACAAGGTGCAGAGAGATCCAGACGTGATTCAATATGACACCAAAGGTGGATTGGCAGAGACATACAGGAAGGCATAAGGACCTAACAGCATAAATGCACATAATGGAAATTTTAGGAAGTTTTGTATAGAGAAAATAAATTGGATAGCTGAAAGTAACTGAAGTTGCCTCATATGATAAAAGGGGATTAGAAAGTAAAGTACACTATGACGAGCAGTATAACTCCAATGCTTTTAGCTCCATAAAATAAAAAGAAAAAATTATAAGTATATTATACTGATACAAGTGAATGCCAATACATAAAGTCAATGAGTTAGTAATTACAAACTGCCACCTTTTCTCTATCCATTTTGTCATGGTCTCTTAGACTTTTACAAGCACTGATGTCCTGCCTAGGGCTAGAGGAAACCTTACCTCACTGTGCTTATGGTTCTTGTTCAGTGGTAGTTAGGAAGAAATAAATTTAATATTTTCTTTAGGGGAGAAAGTTTCTAATGATATGAATTCCTGTATACATCCTGCTGGGTCTGAGAGAATCAGATTCTATACCTGGGTTTTGAATGCCAGATGCTAGGTAGCAACCAGCATGTATAAGGCTGGGGTGATAGAGACAGTTTAGAGGGAAAAAACAAACTTTATATAGGACTAGAACATCGTTCAAGTAAACTGTGAAGATGTCTGAAGTAGCGGGAACAAACAATAAGCTTTTTCCACAATGACTAAGGTAATAGAAGTCTGAATCCGGTGTTCAGGCTTAAGTCTGTCTGCCATGTATTTACATGCAGCATTTGTGTTATGATTACATCTCGGATTGTAATGGTTGAACAGAAGCCAGATAAAGAATACTATTTTTCTGATATATTAAAATTATAGCCTGTTAAAATAAGTTGAAATTGAGTGGCCATATCTACACTAATCATTATACTTATATCTGTGTTACAAAGAACACATTGGCATCATTTGTGAAAGGGATTCTGAATTTGCCATCTTAAATTCTCCTATAGGTACATTTATATGGCAGTGTTTTCATTCCTGCCCTCATCCTCTTGTCTTATTCATTTACAGACAAAAATTATGCTTGAGCATGATATCATTCCACTAGTGAGCCAATACTGAAAGTGCTCCCAGCCCAAAACTGTCCTCCCATTTCAAGGCAACAATCTGGCCATATGTTTTTCCTGTAAAATATGATGGCACATGCCTATCATAGTGTTAATTGACAGATCATGTGTTCACAAATACTCAAGAAAATAACCCTAATATCATTTTGATAATGCATTATCATTTGCAGAGCTTAAAGAAATATAATATTATATATATTTATATGAATGCATATATGTGTATATATATAAAATCTATTCCATCAAGAGACTTGGACCATTTTAGCTATGTTAAACATCTCACAAACATTTCTACAATTGTGTTATTAGCAAAAGTTTTGTTGAGTGGGTCAAGACGTAGCCTCAAATATACTTTCTTTTTTTTACTATCATTAATACTTGTAGTTGTTTATATTTAAAATATTGTTCTTCTTACTGGTCTCTCCTCCTTGAACTTCCCCATCCCATCCCTATTCCATTTGCCTCTAATAGGGCACTCCCCACCCACCAACTACTGCCTCACCCCCCGCATCACCCTTTGCTGAGGCATCAAGCCTCCACCTGACAAAGTGCCTACCATCCCATTGATATCACATAAGGCAGTCCTCTGCTACATATGTAGCTGTAGCCATGGACTGGCCCAAGTATACTTTTTTGTGGGTGGTTTATTCCCCTCTAGTTTCTGGGAACTGTGAGGTCTTAGGATAGTTGATACTGTTGCTCTTCTTATGGGGTTGCAATCCCCTTCAGCTCTTTCAGTCCTGCCCCTAACTCATCCATTGGGGTCCCTGCGTTCAGTCCAATTATTGGCTGTATCTGTATCTGTCTTGGTGCTGGCAGAGCCTCTCAGAGGACAGCCATATCAGGCTTCTGTCTTCAAAAACTTCTTTGCATCAACAATAGTAATGTGATGGATTGCATGTTGGGGAGGTCTCTGGATGGACTGTTTTTTCAGTCTCTGTTCCATGTTTGTTCCTGCATTTCATTTAAACAGAAACAAGTCTGGATTAAAAATTTTGAGATGAGTGGCTAGACCCATACCTCAAGTGGGTGCCATGTATATCTACTGGAGGTAGTTATTTCAGGTTCTGTCTCTCCCCTGATGCTCACTTTGGCTTATGTCATCCCCATTGGCTCCTTGGAGTCTTTCACATCACTGGCATCTGGGACTTTCTTTGATTCCCCCTGTTCCCTGCTCCCAACTGCTACATATTTCTAGTCAATCCAATTGTCAGTCCCCTTGAAGTTTCAGCAAATGCATATATGATTCATCAATGAGAGAAAATGAAGGTAACGAAAGTTTAAAGGCTTTCCACATATTGAGTATTTCACAGTATTTCTCTGAGTATTGGTTTTGGAAACTTATCCTATGTGTCTTAGACAAATTCTCATTCCCTTAATTTCTCTCCCTGATTACTATTCCCCGCAGTTCTCTCTGTCATGGGTTCTATTCCAAAGATATTTCCTATAATAGATTCTGCTTTTGTGGCTCTTTTCTGAAAAGTCAGTTTGATTTCTCTCTCTTTTTTTTCCTTACTAATTGGCATTTTGGAGTCTAATTGTAGTACTTTTCATTATTTCTTACAGAACACATGAGCATGACAAAGATTTTTTGCTGTTGCTTTAATGTTGGTTAATATGCAGATATTTAATAAGCACTCTGCAGTTTAAAAATATCTTCCTCAAAGTTGCTGTCAGCTCATTGACATATGGTCCAAAAAGAACTCATCAAGTTCAAAGGAAGACTTATATTACAGGTCTTGAGGTCTTAAAAGTTGATTTAAAAAGATTTTCTTTGGATGCAAACAAAAAATAATCAAAGAATGTTGAGAAAATTAATGTATTTATAGAGAGGTCTTTTAAAACTAGGTAAAGAATATAAGTTTTAAAATTCTGTTGTAGTAAATAACAAGACTGTATTATTAACTTTTGTTTTGGAATTTTTATTTTAATTTGATGATAAATTCTGAAATATTTTAAATGTGTTTCACAGTCATATTTTTATATTTAGCTGGCATTTCTCCCCCTTCCTCACTTTTAGTCTTTCTTTCTTTTCTCCTGAAGGTCTTTTTTTTTCATGGCCTAGCATGCATTATGTTAAAAAGCTGTTTTTATTTAAAATATGATCCTAGCTGAGAAAAAATATTCCAAATCAAATACAAAAAAATGTGGCAATGTTAATGAGATTATTCTTAAGTCTGTCTTCAAGTTACTCGTAATCTAAGTGTTTCTCTAATGTCTTGGGATTTTAATTCACTCAAAGTGGACTGTATATAGCTGAATTAAGAACTTTGAGATGGAAAAACTACCACAACAAGATCCTCAGATTTAGCTGCAAGTTTTATAGAAAAAGGAAAATGATAATATGGTAATAGGGAAGACCAAGAGGATAGTAGCAATGGAAGAACTTAAATAAGTAAGTACTATTAAGGAATTTTATATGTTGTGAATTTAGCAAAGGAGCATAGTGCATTTTCATGACTGCTATAATGGATGCTTTCACTTGCTATGCAGTTTCCATGGTGATTACTTCATCTCCCATTGTGGCACAGTTTGTGAACCTGGAGCCTATCTGGAAGTAGCAGATCCTAGGGAGTAGCACTGAGGGTTATAAACATTGCCTGCACTCTGTACACTTCATCCATTCAGCTTCTTCCTTGTGGTTAATCTTGAATCCCTGCTCTGGCTACTTACTGCCATGCTTGATGGCTAAACTTATCTTATTATTATTGAATAGTATGCTAAAATAAATATGTTCAACTAGGAATTGTTTTGATCATGGGATTTTAACACAGCAACAGAAACATAGCTAATATAGAGGCCTGGTATATAATTACCAAAAGGTTAACCCCAGTGGCTCAACATTATACCTGTCTTAAACTTCCATTAGCTAAAACAAAGCTATTCAAATTATGGTTACTTTGGGTCATTTAATATTCAAATCATGGGTACACAAGACCAGATGGTTTTAGTGCAGAATTCTGTCAGACTTTCAAAGAAGACCTAACACCAATACTCTTCAAACTATTCCACAAAATAGAAACAGAAGAAACACTACCCAACTCATTCTACAAAGCCACAATTACACTGATACCAAAACCACAGAAAGATTTAACAAAGAAAGAGAACTTCAGTCCAATTTCACTTATGAATATCAATGCAAGAATACGAAATAAAATTCTTGCCAGTCGAATCCAAAAATGGATCAAAACAATCATCCACCATGACCAAGTAGGCTTCATTTCAGGGATGCAGGGATGGTTCAATATATGGAAATCCATCAATATAAACCACTACATAAACAAACTCAAAGAAAAAAGACACGTGATCATTTCATTAGATGTTGAAAAAGCGTTTGACAAAATTCAGCATTCTTTTATCATAAAAGTCTTGAAAAGAACAGGAATTCAAGATCCATACCTAAACATAGTAAAAGCAATATACAGCAAACCAGTAGCCAACATCAAAATAAATGGAGAAAAACTTGAAGCAATCCCACTAAAATCAGGGACTAGACAAGGCTGCACTCTCTCCTCATATCATTTCAATATAGTACTTGAAGTTCTAGCAAGAGCAATTATACAACATAAGGCGGTCAAAGGGATAAAAATTGGAAAGGAAGAAGTCAAACTATCACTATTTGCAGATGATAAGATAGTATACTTAAGTGACTCAAAAAACTTGACCAGAGAACTCCTACAGCTGAGGAACAACTTCAGTAAAGTGGCTAGTTATAAAATCAACTCAAGCAAATCAGTAGCCTTCCTATACTCAAAGGATAAGCAGGCTAAGAAAGAAATTAGGGAAATGACACCCTTCACAATAGCCACAAACAATATAAAGTATCTTGGTTTGACTCAAGTGAAAGATCTGTATGACAGGAACTTCAAGTCTTTGAAGAAAGAAATCGAAGAAGATCTCAGAAAATGGAAAAATCTTCCATGCTCTTGGATTGACAGGATTAATATAGTAAAAATGGCCATCTTGCAAAAAGAAATCTACAGATTCAATTCAATGCCCATCAAAATCCCAAATCAATTCTTCATAGAGTTAGAAAAAGCAATTCTCAAATTCATCTGGAATAAAAAAAAAACCCAGGATAGCTAAAACTATTCTCAACAATAAAAGAATTTCTGGGCGAATCAATATCCCTGACCTCAGGAAGTACTACAGAGCAATTCTGTTAAAACTGCAAGGTATTGGTACTGTGACAGGCAAGAAGATCAATGGAATAGAACTGAAGGCCCAGAAATGAACCCACAGAATTATGATCACTTGATTTTTGATAAAGGAGCTACAACCATCCCCTGGAAAAAAAAGATAGCATTTTCAACAAGTGGTGGTGGTTCAATTGGAGGTCAGTGTGCAGAAGAATACAAGTTGATCCACTCTTATCTCCTCTTACTAAGCTCAACTCCAAGTGGTTCAAGGACCTCCACATAAAACCAGATGCACTGAAACTAATAGAAAAGAAACTGGGGAAGACCCTTGAGGACATGGGCACAGGGAGAAATTTCCTGAACAGAACACCAATAGCTTATGCTGTACAATCAAGAATTGACAAATGGAACCTCATAAAATTACAAAGTTTCTGTAAGGCAAAGGACACTGTCAGAAGGACAAAACAGCAACCAACTAATTGGGAAAAGATCTTCCCAACCCCTCATCTAAGAGAGGGCTAATATCCAATATATACAAAGAACTTAAGAAATTAGACCCCAGATAACCAAATAACCTTATTAAAAAATGAGGTACAAAGATAAACAAAGAATTTTCACCTGATAAAATTCGGATGGCTGAGAAGCACCTTAAGAAATGCTAACATCATTAGTCATTAGGGAAATGAAAATCAAAACAACCCTGAGATTTCATCTCACACAAGTCACAAAGGCTAAGATTAAAAACTCAGGAGACAGCAGGTGTTGGCAAGGATGTGGAGAAAGAGGAACACTCCTCCACTGCTGGTGGGATTGCAAGCTGGAACAACCACTCTGGAAATCAGTCTGGCATTTCCTCAGAAAATTAGGCATGACACTCCCAGAGGACCCTGTCATACCACTCCTGAGCATATATCCAGAGGATTCCCCTGTATGCAACAAGCACACATGCTCCACTATGTTCTTAGCAGCCTTATTTATAATAGCCAGATACTGGAAACAACCCAGATGTCCCTCAATGGAGGAATCGATACAGAAAATGTGGTATATTTATATAATGGAATACTACTCAACAATTAAAAACAATGAATTCCAGAAATTTTTAGGCAAATGGTTGGAACTGGAAAATATCATCCTAAGTGAGGTAACCCAATCACAAAAGAATACACATGAAATGCAATCACTGATAAGTGGATACTAATTAGCCCAGAAGTTCTGAATACTCATGACACAGTTAGAAAATCATATGATTCCCAAGAAGAAGGAAGAAGAGGGCCCTGGTCCTGAAAAGACTTGATCCTGAATTGTAGGGGAGTACCAGAACAGAGAAATGGGAGGGGGGAGATTGGGGAATGGGCAGAGGCAAGAGGACTTAAGGGACATATGGTGAGTGGGGATCTGGGAAAGGGGAAAGGATTTGGAATGTAAACAAAGAATATAGAAATTAAAATTAAAAAATAAGAATATATCGAGTTAAAAAATGTCACAGTATCTAACTTCTAAGTGCAATTTGTATACAAACATGAGAACCAAGGATAATTATTTCTAAAAAAGTTAAATTTCACCAGTTACTTAAATATGTAGTTATTTCAAGGATTACATATTCATGTTTAAACAGATGTTTATAATTAAGTATGTATGTATTATAATATATACATAACTTTAAAGAGTGGCATGTTATGATTTCCATTTTAGCAGACTGATTATTTTGGTTGTTGAGATATAAATATACTCATGTTGTTTAGTTTTAAAGTTGATACATCAACAAGTATAAAAGATCACATTAGATTGGGTTGTATGGTAAAACAATCAGTAATGAGAGGAATATGCTTCATATTGAGGCCTCATAGAGAAATTATATGAAATAGTCATGTGTAAGGAAACAAAGGAACAATTTTTAAAATTTGTTTTACATGATGGGCAGTGGTGGCACATGACTTTAATCCCAGCACTTGGGAGGCAGAGGCAGGTAGATTTCTCAGTCTGAGGCTAGCCTGGTATACAGAGTGATTTCCAGGACAGCCAGGGCTACACAGAGAAATTCTGTCTCAAAAGAAAAAAAATTCTTTTACATAACATTGGTTTATAGTAGAGTATATTTTGAAAGAAAGAAAGGGATCTTATATTTAAAAAAATACAGTTTGAGATATACATTAGATGCCTTAGTTGACATATTACAAACTACACTTGTAACGAGGCACTTAGAGAAAAAAGATAAGTTGAAAACACTTGACGTACACAATATTCTGCTTACCAACTTCCTTTCACACACAACCAGTTTTGTTGCCTGATATCTTATCTGTCTTCTATACCCTTAGGTATGTCTGTCATGCTTTTCAATCTAATATAGCATCTTCATATAACTAGCTTTCTATATATAATCATGTTTGATAGTTTCATTTCTTCTCATACATTTGAAGTACAAGTTAGATTCTAGAATATCATATTTACTTGATTTAGATTCGAATGTTGGCCAACGAATATTATTCTTCGTCCATTTTTCAGTTATTAAAATTTAATTGCCAGAATGTTGGCACTTGGCTTTCTTTCATCACTGTTGCAACCCTGCTTCTAACTGTAAGATAATAAGCTATTCAGAAGATCTCTAAGTTCCTTATTGCCATCTTCTGATCCTTTCTTAGACTCTAGTTTTTCTCTGTCAGTTCCTCTCTACCCCATAGATTACTCATTTGGATTTAGCTAGCTTCCTCAAGCATAAGGTCTCCGATGCTGAGATTGAGCTGTATTAATGAATCGATATTGTCAGTTACAAAGTTGCCTAGTTGTTTGTATGGTTTGTGATTGTTCTATTTACTATGTGTTGATGATACCTGTGATTAGTCATCTTCTTCATTGTCAGCTTGACTATATCTGGAATGAACTACAATCCAGAAATTGAAGACACACCTCCGAGGTATTATCTCATTATTTTGAAATGGGTAAATTCACTTCTAATCCAGACCTTTGAGGTAGGAAGACATATCTGATACCCAGATCTTGAGGCTGAAGCATGTACCTTTGATCTGGATATTAAAGCTAGAAGTCATAGTCCTTTAGTTCTGATCTGGAGGTGGGAAGACACATGCTTTCAATACAAGTCTTGAGGTAGGAAGACACAATTGTAATATAGGCCATACCTTTTACAAGAAGTCTATAGAATAATACAGAAGAAGGAAATGTTTGCTCTTTGCCTGGTTACTCTCTTGTTGCTAGCACATTTCTTTCTTCACTGGCATTGAAGCCTAATTATTCAGGATTCAAACACATACAAAAAATCAGCTGAGAAATCCAACCTTGAGGACTAAGCAACTACTAGATTCTTAGATTTTCTGTTCGTATCTAGGCATTATTGGATTGACTGGTGTGCAGCCTAAGACATTCCAATACACCAACAGAGAGATACACATACATACAGAGAATAAGACAGTGACCAAAATTCATTTCATAAGTTTTGTGACTTGAAAGATCCCTGGCCATCATAATAGTGTAATAACTTTTGGATGTCTGTTCACTATTTACCTGTTTTCTTTAATCTGCTTTCTATAATGTGTTTACTGACTATTTGGACTGTTTAATAGATTATGAATCATATAAGCAAGTTCAAAAATTCAGATGAAGTTTGTAAAAGGGAAATAAATGTGTCATGTAGAGAGTAATGTGAAATATGGCAGAGTGTAAAATAAGTAGGTTAGTGTTAATCTTCAACTTGACAAACGGTAAGATCACTTGCGCCTATTGGTGATCCTGTGGTAGACTACCTTGACTATATTAAAGTCAGAAGACTTACCTTAATGACTCCCAGACTAAGATCATAGATTATATAAGTGAAAATAAGGAACTGAGTAAATGGTAGTTACTTGTCATTCACTCCATTTTCCCCATGAATTGTTTATTTATTCAATTTAGAGACTAATAGCCCCTTGCCATCATCTAGTGCTCCCTCACACATCTTACCTCATCCCCTTTCCCTCCTCTTCTGAGAAGGTGAAGGACCCCCCCCCCCACCTCGGGTATCATCCACCCTGGCACAACGGGTCACTCCAGTATAAGGAAGCCCAGTTAGTGGAACAGGATCCATAGGCAGACAGATTTAGGCAAAGCTACTACTCCATATGTTGGGATCCCATATCAAGACCAAGCTGCAGAGCTTTTATATATGTGCTGGAGGCATAGGTCCGGCCCATGCTGTCTTTGGTTGGTGATCCAGTCTCTGGAGCCACTAAGTATCCAGGTAAATTGACTCTATTGGTCTTCTTAGGGAGTCCTTATCCTTTTTTGGTCTCTCAATCCTTCCCTGAACTCCTCTACAAGACTCTCTGAGCTCCTTCTAATGTTTGGTCCTGAGTCTTTGCATCTGTTTACATCAACTACGACTCACAGCAGAGGGATAAGAACAGCAACCTCCCACAGTGCCTTTAACCTAAAAGGTGTCTTGGCTACAAGATGTGCAGCACACAGATGGAGCAGAGATAGAGACAATGGCCAACAAATATCTGGCCAAATTGAGACCTATACAATGCACAAGAACTAATCCCTGAAACTATTTCTAATACTCTTTTAAGTTTGTAGATAAATTTCTAGGATAACTGACCTCTGAGAGGTTACACCCAGCAATCAATGAAAACAGATACAGAGACATTTGCTTCTTTTTGACTTTGGATACAATGTAATTGAATCCCCAATATTCTATATATTATATATATATAATGGGGACTTACTCTATTGGGTAATGGTTGTCTCAACAAGATTTCCATGTCTAGAAAGGTAGGTAAACAGATTAATTGGACCTAATTATGGAAAGCTTAATGAAGGTTTTTCTTTGAGATATTTGTAGAAATGTGTTGGTAATGTTCATGTAATCATTTCTTATGATTACATTAAGAAAGTTTTGTCTTTAAGGGCAATAATTAGAACTTCTCTTAAAAGTACATGGCAATCAATAACATTTACCTATGTTCAAAGATAATATGCAATTCATTGATTTTTCATTTTAATTAAAAGGACTTAAAGGGTTAGAATTAAACTACTTATTTATCAAGGAAACTGTTTTAATTCGACTTCAGTAATGTCTTCTCATAAGAAAAAGATAAAATCATTTAATTGCTTCCTATTAACATGATGAACATGTTTCACATTAGCCAAAAAAAGGAACAGCATGCCATTTATACAAAAATACACAATATCAGCAGGAATTTTAAAAGTGCATATTATTTCTAAGCAATCTAAATAATACCTTAGAGTGCCACCAGTCTGCAAATGTAGGTCTAGAATTGATTTTTTTTCTTTCATGAATTTTACTTTGATTTCACTCTCCTCTCTTAAACCCTTCCTGACAGTTATTCCTTTCAATGAGTCCCATTTCAATTTTTATATCTTTTCTTTTCTTTGTGGTATATTTCATCTAATTTTGGTGGTATGTAGAAGCATGGGCCAGAGGTGGTACTTACTAAAGGAGGTAAAGATTCTATCCCTCTTATGATGAATATTAATGGGTATATCTTGTGTAAGTCTTATTCTAGTAATAATACCTGATATGGGCCCATGTGCATATAACTCTTTCTGAAAGAGTTTTACAGATAACTTCACATTTGCTAACTCTTTATTCCCACCACTTCTTCTGTGATGTTTTGTTTTGGATAGATCTTATCATGTGTCTTAAGATGCTTGAAAATTTGAATGTAGTTATTTAAAATATGAAAGTATTTACTCATAGCAATGCCTAGAGGTTTTCATCTTATTCCACTGAATGTCAGTAACGGGTAGTTTAAATGTAGGAATTAGTGTGTAATTACTGACAATTAAAGAGAATGGTCATCAATTTTAGTACAATTAAATTGGAATAAATTGGGGTTTTTCCAGTCAATCACTGCAATTATAATCCAAACATCTACAGTACTATGATCTTATAATTTTTTCATGTACATTTATTTACTTGCTTGTTACTTGAATACTAAGATTTATTATTATCTCTCTAGCTTTATTTATATGTTATATAGTTTTGAGTATTGTATAAAAACACTAGGCTTGTATTTATAATTGTAATTATATGTATGAACTATTATATCTATAATATGTTTTTAATTATCACTTAAATGATGAACATTAAGGGGGAAGTGATTTATTTTTCTACCAATGAATAATCTGTAATATCTAGTAATTTATTTTTAAATAATATTTACTGATAATCTCAATATTTCAATATAATTAAAATAGAATAAATTTATACAGGGCTTTAAAATCTCACTGCATATTTTTATTGTTTGTATTCTCAGAAAGCTGAAATGAAGATGTGATAAAAACTGATGAGGAAATTATAGAATAAAAGGAAAACACTTTTGGTACAATGGATAATTTATGCAGCATAATCTATCTTTAAGTGAGATATTTGACAAAAATGGGTTCATCTTTATGTACTACTGAAATTAACATGGTGTGGCAAATGAATAAATGAAGAAAATAATATTTGGACTCTTTATCCTTATACATGCCCAATTTTTCACTTTATATATGAGAAAACCTTAAGTTACTGACAGAAGTTTCTAGTGTTTGAAATATTTGGAAAGCTGTGTTTATACAAATGCAAATCAGCAAAGATTTAGTTGTTTAGTTTTGTTTAATAATCTGCCATAGGATCACTGAAAATTAATATTTAATGAGAATTATAAATACTCTGAAGAAATTTTTTTCAAAGAATTCTTATTTAATAATATTAGACTAGCAGTGCCCAGAGGCTTTCTCATTGTGTTCATAATTATTTTCTGAGGGTGTAAAACTCTCAATTAGTAGAAGATATCTGGGTCATTCCAACTCTCTTCTCTCTTTGACCTTTGAATGTATACAATGTGTAACCCTTTTCCCTTTATTCTTGGTTATAACATATTCATGTTATAATTCTTTATTCTTACATTGTGACTGAAAAGATCCAACCACAAAAATATTACTGCAATGATATCTGCTGAAATTGGGAATCTGGATGTCATGAATTAAACCAGGTATTTACAGTTTAGTTGCAAGCCTGAATGCTAGATTATCAGTTTTTTAGGAGATGGGACCCTAATGAAAGAAGTTAGATTAGTGAGTATACAACTTTGTGAAAAATATTGGAAGCCAGGTCTTATTTCTTCATGTTTCTCTTTGCTTCACAGTAGCCATGATATGTGAAGAATCATTCACTATGCTTATAAGCTTATGAACTTCCTTACCACAGGAACTTCCTTACCACCAAAGTTAATAGTAGAAAGTGTATATGAATAATAAAAAACCCTTGTAACCATGAGAAAAATAATAAATCATTCTTCCTTGAATAATGATCATGTGAAATATTTTGTCACAAAACTGACTAGTCAACTGAGATAAGATCAGCATACAAAAAGGAGCACTCTACAAATTTGCTATATTGTATCTAATGTCAATCAAAGCAGATGTATAGTTATACCTAAGCTCTGGGAAAGTTAACATTCCAGATATACTTGTTGACCAGCATAAATGGAAAGTTAAGTTGATAAAAATGTAGTGTTTTAGAGAGATTTTGTGGTAGTGTTAGAGTAGGACAAAGTCTAAGAAATCACTATTGCTAGATAAGAATGAGAAAGAAGAAAGATAGAAGATATGATTTTAAAGTAAGTGATCAAGGAGATATATTGTCCAATGGGCCTCTAAAAACTTCCTGCTAAAAGGATAGAAGCGTAGAATTCTATAGAAATATAGTTTTCCAACATGTACCCCCTCCACTCACATTTTCTTTATACTTTATGTGTAGTTCTGCATTTTTCCCTGTTTGACACTTGAGAAGGATAATCTAGAGAGATATTGTTTTAGCCACAATATAGAGTCAGTGAAAAATTAACTGAAAGATCCTGAAGACCGAGCTTTACCACTGGCCCTCACATGTGACATTACAATTTAATTCATTATTACCTTTTTATACACTACATTCTATCACATATTCTTTGAAAAGGCTTACTTTGTTGGCAACTTAAAACTCCAATCTCAGTGACTGTTTGAAATGAAATTGTCGTATCTTAAGATTTAAAGCTAACATCGAGAAAATGAGAGAAAACTGACTAATAATTTCCTTCCCCACTCTCCAGATTTGCAAGTATGATCCTATTACAGAAGATACCACAAATTTATGTCACAGAACATGTAATAATCACAACAGTACTCAGGTGCAATCTTCTTTACTATTTTCAAATTGTCACTGTGCTGTGAGGTATTATAAAAGAGGGAAACAAGAACTTCCTGTTCCATTCAGCTATGAATAACAGCAAGTGGATTGACAAGTTATGTCCACTTGTGCAATAGTGGCACAGATGTTATAGGACTTACTGACCACATTCTGATTGTATCTAAGACATGTTCCATGAGATAGAACTCCTAGCAGCAACTATTAGAGAGTCAAGATTCTATGGATTCTATGCCAGAGGTCCAAGAGAAGAGCTGATGCTATTATTATGCAAAATGGAAATAATATTAAATAATTTCTAAATCTTAACTATTTTATAAACACTGCAGGATTTCTCTCAGTAATTGTCAAAAAAGTATTTTATTTGGTTGTAGCAGAAGATAATTCTCAGAGAAGAATCTAGAAACTGATGAACCTGTAAAGAACTGTAAAGAACACAATGATTTGGAATGTTGAGACCTACATTGGACATGCATGCTATACTATACACACGGAAACACACACACACACACACACACACACACACACACACACAAAACCAATGCTCACTGATCTTAGTTGAAGGGGATTGTCAAACCAGAAGTGATTGATAACATTAATTAAACTGCATTTTTCAAACCTAAAGCTGTAGTTGTATACTTCTGCACAATGATTTGCCTATGTATAAGGCCTATGACAGTTCCTGCTAGATATGATCCCAACATAGAAAGTGTAGGTCAGACACTAAATCCCACCATTATTTGAGGAGATATTTACATTTGATAGATACTGAAAAAATGTGGGTCAGTTTTCTTTAGGATGTAGAGACTGAGGGAATGGCCAACCCAACTTAAGACCCATCCCATGGGCAACCACTAATTCCTGACACTATTAATGATATTTTGCCATACTAAAACTCAGAAGCCTGGCACGACTGTCCTCTGAGAGGCTCCATGCAACAGCTTACTTATACAGATACAGATACCCACATCCAAACATTGGATGAAGTTTAAGGACCCTTGTGAAAGAGTTCGGTAAACAATAGGGAGACCTGAAAGGCATTGGAACTCCACAGGAAGGCCAAAATAGCCATCTAACTGAGACTCTTGGGCACTCACAGAAACTGAACGACCAACAAAAGAGCATGCACATGCTGTGCCTAGTTCCAGCTCACACATATGTAGCAAATATACAGCTCAGCCCTCATGTGTGTCTCTCAGCGAGTAGAGCAGGGGCTGCCCTGAACATTAAGCTATTAGTATCTATTCCCTTGGCTCGGCAGCCATTTCTGGCTTCAGTGGGAAAAGATGCACCTAGCCATACGAAGGCATGAATGGTAAGCTAGGGTGTGTGTGTGTGTGTGTGTGTGTGTGTGTGTGTGTGTGTTACACAGAAGAAGCTTCTACCCTCTCAGATGAGAAGGAGAAGAGGATAGAGGCTGTATGTGGTGAGGGACAAAGTGGGAATTGACTGGGATGTGAAAGAAAGAAAGAAAGAAAGAAAGAAAGAAAGAAAGAAAGGAAGGAAGGAAGGAAGGAAGGAAGGAAGAAAGGAAGAAAGGAAGAAAGGAAGAAAGGAAGAAACAAAGGAAGAAAGGAGGGAGGGAGGGAGGAAGGAAGGAAGGAATGAAGGAAGGAAGGACAGAAGGAAATAGAAATAAAGAATGTGACCCCTGGTATGTTAACACCTTAACAGTGTAGGCCCTGATTCCAGAAATAGTAGAGCAGCAAAAATTAGACTCATCATAAAAAGAAAGTCAATAGAAAGAAAGTGAGAAACAAAAGGAAGAAAATATTCTCATACTTTGGTGGGATAGAATAAAAGGCCAGACTTGGCCTAAGGGAGGAGTTAAAGGGGTGTGTGAATATGTTCAAGATACATTGCATGAAACTCTCAATTAGTCAAATTTTTAAAATAATAACTAAAATGAAAATAATATCATTTACCATATAAATAACATTTCAAAATGTTTCTGTATGACAGTAAATAGTTGGCTTAAGGGTATATTTGTTTGTTTGAGTGTTTAAATATTTACATACATGGAAAAGGCATGGATTTATTTGTAGTATCACAAGGAAAAGAGAGGATTTAGTGAGGAACCGGGTGAAAGAGTTAGGGGGAAGATAAAATATGAGAGAATTGGGGGGGGGGAGGAAGATGTACCTAGCTCTACAAAGGCATGAATGGTATGCCAGAGTGTGTGTGTGTGTGTGTGTGTGTGTGTGTGTGTGTGTGTGTGTATAGGGGGGATACACAGAAGAGAGTATATAAACTATGGTTAAAATATGTTTAAATCACAGTAGTTTGAGGTAAATAAATGAAAATTCTTTGGATTTTACTTATTACATTCCTATGATTGTCATATGTAAAATTTTATCCATAACTAAATTTAAAAATGATATCTCATTGCATTGAAAACATTGAATGCTTTTAGAGTTGATTCAGCTATACTTAATAAATTTATTATTTATGAATTTTGTCTTCCTATGATTATGGATAGTAATTGCCATTTGTCTAAAGATTTTCACATGCAAAACTGAGGTACTATTAATAAAACTTAATTTCAATGATTTTTCTAAAATTAAGTATTTTTTCTCATGCCAGGATAAATGAACATATGCAAGACTAACATGTTTGTTTTGTCTTATGTCTTAACTTTCATATCATTTATTAAATATTTAAGTTATTAATATTCAGCACCTGATATTAGAGACTAAATAATATATTAGACATTAAAAATACAAAAAAAAACTTGATCATGCCTTTACCCTCTTAGGATTTGTATTCTAAAATCAGGGAAAAAGTAAATAAACACGATTGTAGTGTTGACTGTTAAGTACTAAGAAACTTAATCTGGACTTATTTTAAAAATTAAAAGCATGTTTAGAATGTTGTCTATGAACATATTTATATATGCAATGAAATTATGTCCACTGTGAATAGCATGGTTAATTCTATCTTGAATTCACAGGAACTCTGATTATGAACCTAGAAATTTCAATAGATTCTAACCATTGATTTCTCCTCTCATGGATTAGCAAAGGCCTAGCAAAGAGATAAGTCCTTTCAACAGATTGTAACAGATGTTGTGAAACAGAATGTCCCTCTTTCACAAGATTTAGAAACATTTAACAGCTGCTGGTCACAAGAACACATGTCCTTCATCAGTTTTCTGTAAATTACTCATGCTTATTTAGGTAGGCAATGCCCTTCAACCATACAAATTACTACAAATAAAGGCATTGCTTCATCAAACATTACTGTAAGGGAATCGTTTCTTTCTACTGTCACTGTGGTCCATTCTGGAGTTAGGAAAATTCGTTATCTCACCAGGATAAGTAAACACATCATATTCTAAAAATTGTTATTGACAGACCTTGCATATAGGAGTCTAGAAAGGATGTATTAATAATTTCATATTTGAAGTTAATAAAATTAGAAATTTCAGGAACAGTGAGACAGGGTGAGAGGAAACATCTGAATCACTGAGAACAACTAGTGTTCTCATTATCTAAATGCACCAAATCCCTCCGTAATGATATTAATTGTATCTGCATATGTTATCTACAGAGCAGTGAAAAGTATTTTCCTTTATTGAAGTACATTTAGCAGTCTTTATTTTGTAAAAATGCATTTATTTTATTTATGAGTACACTGTAGCTGTTTCCAGATGCACCAGATTAGGGCACTGGATCCCATTACAGATGACTATGAGCTACCATGTTATTGCTGAGAATTGAACTCAGGGGCTGAGCCATCACTCCAGCCCCTTATACTAGTCTTAATCTATTTTTTTCTTCTTTCCTTGTATTGAGTCTCATTACTAACACCCTTCTTTAAACACCCTCCTTATTTTCTCATTGAATTCCTTCCCTCAGTTCTGCTGTATCATATATGAAATATCTGTAAATCATACATTATGTAAGATAATGGATTCTTTAGGTTTTGAGTCATACCATCTGAGTTATAATTATTCAGCTCACTCAGAGAGCCATGGACCCTGGCATATACAAATGCATAAATAAATTAGCTGAGTTCATTAAAATGGCACATGTAAATCAGAATGATAGTCTGTATTTGCCCCATGAACTGGACTTTGCATACCTCTAAAGAATATGAACAATTCCTCTGCTGAATTATTTTTAACTATAATAATGTGTAGTGCAGTAGTAACCATTAGTAAAGGTAATTTTTACAAAATATACATGCATATAAGACATGTGATAGTTTAAAAACCATAACACAAGCTTCAAAAATTAAAATCTGTTATCTCCAAAGTTTTACTACAGTCTTAATAAATACAGAACCATATACATAAAATCAACATTAAATTCAGCATTTTCTATGTAGAACTCCATATCAAAAATCATTGGAGAGAGTTTGGTGGCGCAGTATGTTTTCTTTTTACATATAAGGTTATGGCTTCAAACTTAGTACATTAAATAGAGTTGATGATGCAGAGACAAAATATTGCTCTTGTCCTTTTCCAGATTTTCTTCCCAAGTTGTATTTCTAAAGAAGATGGTTCTTCATTCTTCAAAAATTGCAGGTCAGTTTAAAATCAGAAATATAAATTTAGGGAATATAATCCTGCAAGAATTTTATCAAGTAAAGGACTTTTCTATATACTTGTGTACATGCATGCACATATGTACTCATGCATACACACAGATGCACACATGTTCACACACACACACACACACACACACACACACAAACACACACATACACACACAAAATCAGGCCCCACCACAAAAGTGGGAGATGATGGTGGTTATGGATTAATCAAAGTTTATGATACCCATCACCAAATTGTTTACATCTTAAAGTCCCAACACCATATGTAATTTCCTCACATTGTTGAAAAAGATAAAACCCAGGACGCGGCAGGGTTAAGTTTAAGTATGCAGCATGTGGCAGCAAAACCTTTTCTGTGGTCTCATTCAAATAACGAGCAAATGCTTGTATCTCAATAGGGAAGTCAATTTTCTACAGTAAATTACATAATACAACTTTTCTTCCATACTGGAGAACAGCCAGTTCCATATGGATAATTTTATCATTATATAAAGTCAGAGAAAACAAATGTCAATAAGTAAAGCAGAACTACCTGTCCTGAGAATTACACCAGTATCAAGAATGTGAAAATATTGAAACAAATTTGGCAAAATTGTTTTTTTTTTCAGGCTCTTAGGAAGCTTCCAATTTTCTTGGCCAGGTACTTTGCTGGGCTCTTCTAATCCCTTTGCATTGCAATCTAGAAAGCCAAATGAATCAAATAATCTGAATAAATTAAATGCAATAACTATTGTCCAACTAATATTGAAGCAGTTAGCAGGACTTGTCAATTTCCATTTCTAACCATGTTAGGTACTGTATAATTTTCTCCCTGAACATACTTGCTGTTTTGCTATGTGTTTCTGGAATGTGTGCAGTGTGATTTGGTATGCTTTTCATAAACACTACTTTAAGAACTCCAATGTGCACACTGTTCTCAATTTATGATTAAAACGTAAACATTCAAGCAGTGTAGGTGTTCAACCAAAATCCTTCAATAACATCCTGAAAGAGAAAATGTTTAAAGATAGAAAACTCTAGCTTTTCTTATTTTCAATCCAAACTTTTCAACCAGTCTGAATGATCTCTGAATTAAATGTTTATCAATTGTTTGTTGATTTGAGAATTTATTGCAATTATTTGTGCAGCACTGAGAAACTTCCTTTTCTTCATGGGAAACTTTTACATGTCATACAAGTGCATGATGTCAGACTTTGCTGAGAGTTCATGCTTAGACACACTACTGACAGGTATTCAGTGGCCTGTGTGGACTCCAGGAGTTAAAAAACTGTCTCACAATTCTGAAAGTCAGGTTCATTTTGGAGAAGAATATACATAGTAAAAGAAGAATGAGTATTTGACCTTTTTGCAAACTGATAGAGTCTACCTCTTTTCTGAAAATAACATTTCTCCAATGTCTGAAATTTGTTAAGCCACACCCAAATATTATTTTATATATCTGCAAAAGAATCTTTATTATTACACAGCAATCAGTAGTGTATAATAGGGATGGTTTTGTTCTATGCAACTATGATTTCATCTGATGTGAGTTCAGGAGTTCTTTATATTATCGTTGAAATCTAAATAAAATTCCTTAAAATATATACATCTATGGTCATCACCTACATATTTTTCTTCAAAAATATTTTGCTGGATAGGCCTCACTATGAAGTATTGATTTGTTATCCTTAATAATGGAACATTCTCTATTTACTTTAAATTCTGCTTATAGATTGAATGGTTTGTCATTTCTTCAGCTTCTCTTGACTTTCCTGTATTTATGATGTAAAGTTTAAGCAGACAAATAAGCACATAAGCAACAATTCTCTCTACATTTTCCTTAAAATATGTATAAGCCAGACAGTGGTGACTCATGCCTTCAATCCTAGCACTTGGAAGGCAGAGGCAGATGGATTTGTGAGTTCAAGGCCAGCCTGGTCTACAGAATGAGTTCCAGGACAGCCAGGGCTATACAGAGAAACCCTGTCTCAAAAAACAAAGAAAGAAATAACCAGTGTCAGATGAGCCTCCAGCTTCCTATGTACTTCCTGGAAAAGTCCAACATTCCACCAAGGAATCATTCCGTTGCTCTGTTCCTATCCCTGGTGTCTGTGTCCTCACTGCATCACATCGATTGTTAGTTAGTTAATTAATTAATTAATTAATTAATTAATATTGACTACCCACTCACAGCTTTCATTTTATTTTCTTGTTCTCATATTTTTAACAGGTTTTAAAATTTTCAAATTGATGTGTGCGTAGTCGCTAACCATCCAAAATTTAGGCGACATTGTTTCCACCTTGAAACAATTTAGGCAACACTTACTTGTTTTTTTGATTTTTTAAAAATCGTTTCATTTTAAGTATCTGGTTTTTTTTTTCTTTTTTTTTTTATTCTATGTATTGTTTATTTACGTTTCAAATGATTTTACCCTTCCAGGATCCCCCATCCCCAAAAGTGCCACAAGCCCTCTTCCTTCCCTCTGTTCCCCAATCAACCCTTTCCTGCTTCCCTGTCCTGGTATTCACCTGCACTATTGCACTGAGCCTTTCCAGGACATTCTTCTTGGGGATCATTTGATATGTGAATTGTTTCCTGGGTATTCCAAGCTTCTGGGCTAATATCCACTTCGCCCAGAAGTGAGTGCAATCATGTGTGTTCTTTTGTGATTGGGTCACCTCACTCAGGATGATATTCTCCAGTTCCACCCACTAGCCTAAGGATTTCACCTCACACCAGTCAGAATGTCTAAGCTCAAAAACTCAGGAGAAAAAAGGAGCTGGTGAGGATGTGGAGAAAGAGGAACATTCCTCCACTGCGGGTGGGTTTTCAAGCTGGTACAACCACTCTGAAAATCAGTCTGGCGGTTCCTCAGAAAACTGGGCATAACTACTGGAAGGCCCCGCTATACCTCTCCTGGGCATATACCCAGAGGATTCCCCAGCATGTAATGAGGATACATGCTCCAGTATGTTCATAGAAGCCCTATTTATAATAGCTAGAAGCTGGAAAGAACAAAGATATCGCTGAACTGAGGAATGGATACAGAAAGAGCAATACTTCCTTGTTGTTACTTGAAAAAGCAACCATCTTTAATGTTATCAGGATCTTCAGAATTATTTAAGGGGTTCCATTGATGGTTTTACGTCGAGTGATCCTGTTTCACATGGAAATTCACATGAAGTTAAAGGCTCAGCTTGAATTGACACCCCATGGCAGTATCATATGCACAGTCAATCTTTTGTAGTTTAATGGAATTGCCTAGTCCTTCAGGAGGCTTAAGGCATCTTAGCAAAAGATTTGCCTTCCTCACATGGACTTCTTTTATTTTGTTGAAAACACTTCTTTTATGTACTATATTCTGATCATGATTTTCCCTTCCTCTTGTCTTACCAGATTCTCACTAATCCACTTCAAGTCCAAACCTTCTTTCTAGCTTTCAGTTGAGAAAAACAAACAAATCAAAATTAATAAAATTAATAAAATGAGACACACAGAATAGACACACAGAAAAAAACATGAGGAATGCATAAACATACACAGAGTTACAGATTTATGCACACATATGAAATGCATAAAAACACAAAATCAGAACCCATGATATATAAGCAAAAGACTGGTAAGATAAAAAAAAGACTCAAACAAAGGTTATGAAAAGAAAACAGCAAACTACAAACATATTTAGTTTTGTGTTAGCTGTTTGCTATGGGTCAAGGGGCCTTACTCAAATAACCTTCTTAGGGAAGCATTTCATTAGGAAGGCAAGAGTCAGTTTGAAGTCTTTTTTCCTGAGCCCTGAAAACTACCAGAGTCACTTACTTTTACCAAAGCCTATTATATAAGATACACCAAAAGGTTACCTCCAAAATTAAGAAATTAATATAGTAGGTAAATAGACTGGCCTCTGGGTAGCACTAACAATACTTTCACATAATATGCAGCTAGTGGTAGCAGGGATAGCATTTACCACATCAGAATTTTCTCACAAGTCCTCTTAACAAAAACGTTTATACAAAGGAAGCAGTTTTGCAGCACTCTAAACAAGTTCAACAACAACCTAAAAAAGATTTTGAATGGTAAATGTTGGTGCTTTCTTCTTCCCAAGCTTTCCGAAAATTTAATGTGCATTTAAATTATTTGTATATTTGGTTTAGGGAAGAGAACCTCGGTGTTTTTGTTTGTAATGTAATGATCACATAATCCAGCTAAATGGTATCTCACAGTTCCATATGTGAATGGTAAGAACCCTAATGCTGCTAGAACATGCCAAGCCTGTAATAATTCCAGATATGTGTAGCAGATTAGGACTGAAGTGAGCTTTACTATCTACCTTTTGTTTCCTAAGCTTTTTGACAAAATGTCTGTCTACTTGTTTAACTCCTCTGATCATAAAGTAGCATTGAAGCAATTAATTAGTTCTTTAATATAAAAAATCCATAAATAATATTTATTTACACCCACGTGTAAACAATTTTAAATACAAATCAGCTTTTCTGGAGCACATTGGCACCTGTATCTCCATACTCTCACTGCAGTATGTTTTCCAGAGGAAGTGAGTAGTGTATCTGTAGCAGTGAGTGTATGATATACTCATGGCATATGTATTAAACTTATTCACAATGTGGAATTATCAAGAATATGGTTTTTGTAAGTATTATTTGGATTATATATAAAACGTAAGGTAATTATGAACAGGATTTTTATTTGATAATTCAAATATAACACCTTTATAATTTATGTCATCACAGAATTTAGTATAATTTGTTTTGTTGTTGTTTTAATTCTTTTTAAAATTATATTTATTTTACTTTATGTTCTGATTACATTTCCTACTGCCCGTCTCAATCCAGTCCTGCCCTTACAAGTCATTCCCTACATCAATACTCCCATTCTTTTCATAGGAGAGTTTGCTCCCCTTTTTCTACCACTCCTATTTGGAGCACCTAACCCCAACAGGACTAGGTACATGGTCTTCTGCTGAGACAAAACTAGGCAGTTCATCTAGGGGAAAGAGATTCAGTGGCAGGCAACAGAGTCTATTCTAATTTGTAGGGGACACACAGGAAGACAAAGCTGCATATTTACTACAAATGTGTAGAGGTCTAGTTGCAGCCCCTGCATGATCTTTGGTTGGCTGTTCAGTCTGTGAATTCCAGTGGTCCAAGGTTAGTTGGATCTGCAGGTCTTCTAACTCTATGAAGAATTGAATTGGAATTTTGATGGGGATTGCACTGAATCTGTAGATGGATTTAGGCCAGAGGGCCTTCAGAGACTTGAAGTTCTTGTCATAAGGATCTTTCATTTGCTTGCTTAAAGTCACACCAAGTTATTTTATGTGATTTGTGACTATTATGAAGGGTGTCATTACTCTAATTTCTTTCTCAGCCTGTTTATTCTTTGAGTATAGGAAGGGTACTGATTTGTTTGAGTTAATTTTATATCCAGCCACTGTGCTGAAGTGTTTTGTTTTTTGGTTTTTTTTTTTTTTTAAATTAGGTTTAGGAGTACTCTGCTTCAATTTTGGGGGCACTTAAATATGATGTCATCTCATCTGCAAAATCAGGTATTTTGACTTTTTCCTTTCCAATTCGTATCCCTTTGACCTCACTTTTTGTCTAATTACTCTGACTAGGATTTCAAGTACTACATTGAACAGTAAGGAGAGAGTGGACAGCCTTGTCTAGTCCCTGTTTTCAGTGGAATTGCTTCAAGTTTCTCTCCATTTAGTTTGATGTTGGCTACTGGTTTGCTGTAGATTGCTTTTACTATGTTTAGGTATGGGCCTTGAATTCCTGCTCTTTCCAAGGCTTTTAGCATGAAAGGATGCTGAATTTTGTTGAATGCTTTTTCAGCATCTAATGAGATGACCATGTGGTTTTTTTCCCTGACTAAGTTATTGTTGAGTAGAATGTTGTTCAGTTTCCATGTTTATGTAGGCTTTCTGTTTTTTCTGTTGTTATTGAAGACCATCCCTTAGTCTGTCATGATCTGATAAGGTGCATCGGATTATTTCAATCTTTTAATGATTGAGACCTGTTTTGTGTCTGATTATATGGCCAATTTTTGAGAAGGTACTGTGAGGTACTGAGAAGAAGATATATTCTTTTGTTTAGGATTAAATGTTCTACATATCAGGAGCAATTATGGAACAAGCTAATATACTAGCAGTTGATCATCCTGAAATGGCCTGCTTTGGATTAGTATATGATCTGCAACGGGTGAGCCCTTATTAAGCAAGGCTGTAAGGGACTCATTTTAGGAAAGATTCCTGCTGTTAATATACTTTTTCTGTTATTGTTAAGCATATATAATAATCAATAAGTAGTAGCACACACATTTGGAGCAGATCTTTGGAGGTCCACGAAGATATACTGTCTTGCAGTGTTGCTATGTAGACAAATAGATGACTTAAGTTTTAATGATCATCCTATAAGAATACCTAAAAATCTATCTGTTATTATTAAGTTCTTTCATAATGGGACTGATATTAGGTCCTTTTCTGATAGTCATACTGCAATGAGAAATCTGCCAGTCTCCCATGTGTCACCAATTAATTGCTCTTAGATAATGACCAGACTTTCTCCTACTCAGAGCACATTCAAAAGGTAGTAAAACAATTAACCAAAGGTCATAAAAGGGAACTGATGATTTATTATAGGTGAGGACAGAAGATAAAATATTTACTGAGTTTATCTATACAAAAATTCACTAATTACTTAGTAATGGTTTTTAAACCTTCATGAACCTGTAGAGCTGAGACAGGTGACAAATGTTTAGCTAGATAATTACTCCTAATGGGTATGCATGTAAACATTCTCTGTTGTAAACTTCTATTTCAATTTATGATTTGAATTTTTAGGTGAACTTGTGATGAATTTTTTAACATGTGATCATGTATTCTGAAAGATGTTTAAGGGCTAAGGACAAAGAGAAGAGTCAGAACTGAGAATCTGAGGTGAGAGATACAGAGGGAAGAACTGAACTGAGAGAGGAACTGAACTGTAGTGAAGATTTTAGTCAATACACTTTTTGGACAACTGAAATCAAGAAAAATATAGAAGTAAAGACATAGATTTCAGATAAAAGGCATTGAGAGTAAGAGCATCATTATGACTTCAAGCAGAAGGAGAGAGCAAGATTAGGAGAATGCAGAGTTGAATAATTTAGAAACTATAGGTAACATAAAAAGTAAGAGAACAATGTGCAGAAATGCAGAGGGAAAGAGAAAAGAAGAAGATACTGAAGAGAGCAGAAGGCGCAGGCAGGCTTCTCCTTACTGTGGGACAGAGCAGGTCTCATGGTAAGGACAAGGCAGGGTTAGTCTTATTAAAAGGAACAAAGTTTTTTTTTTTCTTACAAACATGGTTTAAATTCATTTAGAATTAAAAGGCTGGAAGCTTTTTCTTTCTCTGCAATAAAGATTGGAGCTCATTTTTCATCCAGAATGAGTTGTTTCTGAACCTGTGCTTGATTTTTTGCTCCATATGCATATGTAAGTATGAATGTGTGTGTAAGTATGTAATTGTGAAAATGCAGACAAGCTGGGCCTGATTGATTTTGTGTGGAAATGTATAAATTAGAACTCTGCATGCAGGGAGCTGTGTATGAACTTATGTCAGAGTATGCATATTTACTGATGTAAAAGTTTCTGCTAGTGTTATTCTCTTCTGGTTCAATAGACATTTATTGCTCTAGCACAGCAAGCTAGTTGTCTAGAGGCATCTGGACAATAGGGAAAAGGGTCTAGCAACTAATCCTTTACTTAGTCCCCTGATGTTTTAGGATGAGGTGCTAAGTACCTGAGACAGCAGTCTCTGGCTTCAGGGAACACAGAAGCCAGGTCAGCTACAATAGCATAGTAACTTAGACTTAGATAAGTAAACTTATTATTATACAGCAACCCTAAATATCTCCTAAGAGGAAGTCTTATGCCAGAATTTCATAAGACCAAGTCTTACACCCCACCAATGCTCTTCCCCCTATGCCACCTCAAGAAGAACCAACAACACCTCCTGCCTGGGCTGGCCCCCAGCATCGGTAGATATGTATTAAATCCATTTGGGTCATAACTTCTATTAGTTTCATTGCATCTCTTTAGTTTCTGTTCCCATAATATATCCATTGATGAGAGTGGGGTTTGAAGTCGGCCACTGTTATTGTGTGAAGTGCAATGTGTGCTTTGAGCTTTAATACAGTTTCTTTTATGAATGTGGTTGCCATTGCAGTTGGAGCATCTATGTTCAGAACTAAGAGTTCATCTTGCTATTTTTTTCCTTTGATGAGTACGAAGAGTCCTTCCTTTTCTTTTTTGATAATTTTAGGTTAAAATCAATTTTAATTGATATTAGAATGGCTTCTCCAGCTTGTTTCTTGGGACCATTTGCTTGGAAAATTGTTTTCCAGCCTTTGACTCTGAGGTAGTGTCTGTCTTTGTGCCTGAGGTCAGTTTCCTTTCGACATCAAAATGTTAGGTCCTGTTTACATATCCAGTCTGTTAGTCAATGTCTTTTTATTGGGGAACTGAGTGGATTTATATTAAGAGATATTAAGGAAAAGTGATTGTTGTTTCCTAATATTTTGGTTATTAGAGGCGGAGCTATGTTTATGTGGATCTCTTGTTTGTGGTTTGTTAAAAAGGAGATCATGTTCTTGCTTTTTCTACGGTGTAATTTCCCTACTTGAGTTGGTGTTTTCCATTTATTACCTTTTGTAGGGCTGAATTTGTGGAAAGTTATCATATAAATTTTTTTGTCATGGAATATGTTGGTTTCTCCATCTATGGTAATTGACAGTTTTGCTGTGTATAGTAGCCTGGGTTGGTATTTGTGTTCTCTTAGGGTCTGTATGACATCTCTGCACGATTTTCTAGAGTTCATAGTCTCTGGTGAGAAATTTGGTGTAATTCTGATAGCGTCTGCCTTTATATGTTAATTGACCTTTTTCCCTTACTGCTTTTAATATTCTTTTTTGTTTGTTTGTTTAGTGCATTTAGCGTTTTGATTCTTATGTGAAAGGAGGGTTTTCCTTGCTGGTCCAATCTATTTGGAATTATATAGGTCTCTTTTATGCTCATGGGCATCTTTTTCTTTAGGTTAGGGAAGTTTTCTTATATAATTTTGCTGAAGACATTTACTGGCCCTTTAAGCTCTAAATTTTTACTTTCTTCTATGTCTATTATCCTTAGGTTTGGTCTTCTTCTTGTGTCCTGGATTTTCTGGATGTTTTGGGTTAGGAGGTTTTTGCATTTAGCATTTTGCATTTTCTTTGATTGTTGTGTCAATGTTTTCTATGGTATCTTCTGCACCTGAGATTCTCTCTTCTTTCTCTTGTATTTTGCTCTTGTTGTATGACTCCTGATTTCTTTCCTAGGTTTACCATCTCTAGAGTTGTCTCCCTTTGAGATTTATTTATTGTTTCTACTTCCATTTTTAGATCCTGGATCGTTCAATTCCTTCCCCTATTTGGTTGTGTTTTCCTGTAATTCTTCAAGGGACTTTTGTCTTTCCTCTTTAAGGGTTTCTACCTGTTCACCTGTGTTCTCCTGTTCTTTCTTTAAGGGAGTTATTTATGTCCTTCTTAAGTCTTCTATCAGCATCATGAGCTGTGATTTAAAATCCCAATCTTGTTTTTCGAGCGTGTAGGAATATCCAGGACTTGCTGTTGTGGGAGAATTGGGTTCAGATGATGCCATATCACTTTGTTTTCTGTTGGTAACATTGTATTTGCCTTTCACCATCTGGTAATCTCTGGTGTTAGTTGGTCCCACTGTCTCTTGCTGGTGCTTGTCCCTCCTGGGGGCAGACAAGCCTATCTCAGCATCCCTGGGAGACCAGCTCTCTCCTGGTATAGAGGGCTGTGGAGCAGCCCAGTTCTTGGGTGGAGAGGACCTTGTCTCAGCTGCTCTGCCACTTCTGTGCTCCCTGTGCTCCTGGCTGTACCCTCCTTGGACAGTCACTGAAGAGAAAATGGCGCTCTCATGTCCAAACAAGGGAGTCAAAGCACTCACTTGGGACCAGTTCTCCCCGGCAGGACCAGTGTATAGGTGGCTGTGGAGCACCCTAACTCTCAGGTGCCTCTTTTTTTTTCTTTTTTATTAAATACTCTTTCTTTGTTCAATTTATTTGTAGTTAGTTATAAGGGTAACTGTTGTCTCATACAATGAATGCGGCCACGATACTTTTCTTTCAATTTGTGGAATAGTTTGATGTGTATTGGTAATAGCTCTTCTTTGAAATTCTTATAAAATTCTTCATTAAAACTATATAACCCTGTTTTTTGTATGATTTTTTGCTGAGAAATTTTAATGACTACTTCTATTTCTTTAGAGTTTATAGGAGAATTAGATTGCCTGATCTGGATTGAACTTTGGAAAGTGGCATCTATCTAGAAAATTATCCATTTGAATTATATTTTTCAATTTTGTTAATTATAGTCTTTTATAGTAAGATTTGATAATTTTCTTCAGGTTCCTCAGTTTCTGTTGCTCTGTCTCAATTTTAATTTCTGATTCTGTTAATTTGGATATTTTGTCTCTGTCTTTTAATTGTGTTGTACTCTTTGTTTCTTATTATTGATTTCTGCACTGAGATTGATTGCTTTCTGTTGTATACTCCTCTAGGGTGTGTTTGCTTCTTCTTGTTTATTATTATTATTATTATTATTATTATTATATATTTTCTTTATTTACATTTCAAATGTTTTCACTTTTTCTTGTTTTCCATCCAAAAATCCCCTATCCCATCCTCACCAACCCACCCAGTACCCCTTCTCTGTCCTGGCATTCCTGTACACTGGCACATTGAGCCTTCACAGGACCAAGGGCCTCTCTTATTGATATCTGACAAAGCCATCCTCTGTTACATATGTGGCTGTAGTCATGGGTCCATCCTTGTGTATTCTTTGGTTGGTGGTTTAGTTCCTGGGAGCTCTGGGGATAACTATTGTTTCATATTGTTTTACCTTCTGTGAGGCTTCAAAACCCTTCAGTTCTTTGTGTCTTTCCCCTAGCTTCTCCATTGGGGACTGTGTGCTCAGTCCAATGGTTGGCTAAGAACATTTACTTCAGTATTTGTCAGAGCCGTTCAGGAGACAGCCATATCAGGCTCCTGTCAGCAAGCACTTTTTGGCATCCACAACAGTATCTGGGTTTGATAACTCTATATGGGATGAATTCACAGGTGGGACAGTATCTGGATAGCCTTTCCTTCAGTCTCTGCTGCACAGTTTGTCTCTGTATCTCCTCTCATGGGTATTTTGTTCCCCCTTCTAAGAAGGACTGAAGTATTTACACTTTGGTCTTCCTTTTTCTTGATCTTCATATGGTCTGTCGATTGTATCTTGGGTTTTCTGAGCTTCTGGGATAATATCCACTTATCAGTGAGTGCAGACAATTTGTGTTCTTTTGGGTTATCCCTCTCAGGATGATATTTTCCATTCCTTTGTGCAACAATTTAATGAATTCATTGTTTTTATTAGCTGAATAGTACTCCACTATGTAAGTCTACCATATTTTCTGTACCCATTCCTCTGTTGAGGGACATCTGGGTTCTTTCCAACTTCTGGCTATTATAAACAAGGCTGCATATTAGAATGTCTATTCCAGCTTGCTTCCTGTTTTTGTTTGTTGGGAAAACTCAGTTTCTAATCCTTTACTCTAAGGTAATGTCTTTCTTTATCGCTAAAGTATGTTTCTTGTTTGCAGCAGAATGATGGATCCTGTTTTGCATCAATTCTATTGGCCTGTGTCTTTTTATTGGGAGAATTAAACCCATGGATGCTGAGAGATGATAATGATCAATGATTGTTAACTCCAGGGTATTTTATGTTGGTAGTGATAGTATTTGTGTGAGCTTGTATGTATATGCTTCTTTTATTTTAATTTTGCTGGTATGGAATTATTTTCTCTGTGTTTCACTGTGTGTATTTACCATTCCTAGGTTGAAAATTACCTACTGGTATTATATGTAGACCTGGATTTGTGAGTAATACAGTTAACTTTGGTTTTGTCTTAGAATATCTCATTTTCTTTATCTATGGTTACTGTAGTTTTCCTGGGTAGAGTAGTCTAGGTTGGCATATTTGGTTTCTTAGGCATTGTAAGACATTTGATCAGGAATTCTAGCTTTTAGCACTTGTATTGCAAATTCGTGTGGAATTCTGATAGGTCTTCTTTGTAAGGTACTTTGTATTTTTCCTTGCAAGTTTTATTATTCTTTCTTTGTTCTATAAATTTAATTGTTTGTTTATTATATGGCAATAGGGTCTTTATTTCTGGTTCAAACTAACTTGTGTACTATAAGCTTCTTGTGTTTTTGTAGGCATCTCTTTAAATTTTCTTCTACAATTTGGTTGAAAATATGTCTGGTCCTTGGAGCTAGGACTCCTCCTCCTCCTCCTCCTCCTCCTCCTCCTCCTCCTCCTCCTCCTCTTCCTTCTTCTTCTTCTATTCCTATTATTCTTTGGTCAGGTATTTTCATAGTATCACAGATTTCCTAGATACTTTTTGTCATAAGTTGTTTGTAGATTTAACATTCTTTTACTGACCTATCAATTTCTTCTAACATGTCTTCTATACATGGGATTCTCTCTTATATCCCTTATAATCTGTTGGTGATGCTCGTGCCTCTCTTTTCTGTTCTCTTCTCTAGATTTCCCATGTATAGCATTCTATCAGTTTGTGTTTTCTTTATTGCTTCTATTTCCACTTTCAAGTCTTGAATATTTTTATTAATTTTCTTCACCTGTTTAGTTGCCTTTCCCTGTAATTCTTCAAGGAGTTTATTTGATTCCTATTTTAAAGCTTCTATCATCATTGGAAATCTAGATTTAAGTTTATTTTCATGTGTTCCAGTTTTGTAAGAATATCCAGGTCTTGCTGTAGCATAACTGTGCTCTGGAGGTGCTATATTGCTCTGACTTTTGTTTACTGTGTTATTCTGGTATTTAGCCATTTGGGTGTTCCAAATTTTCTTAATTAATCATTGGCAAAGTTGACTTTCCCTGGGTTTTCCTCGTGAAACATGCCTCTAGTGCTTAGTCTTGGGTTGAAGAGTGGAATTCAGGGAAGAGTACAAATTACCCAGCAGTTGGGTGTTCCCCTGGGTACTTGGAGGACAGGGGATGGGAGCTGGGTAAGGGAAATGATCAGTATGTTCCTGTTTATGTAGCCATGGAAAAAGCAGTTGAAATAAACAGACAATGGAGTTCAAGGATGATAGAACTCTCAATTAAGTATAATTCATCCATCGATGCAAAAAGTTTTACCAGGAACATGGTTGCCTTAGTAATGGTTCACATACAAATAATACAGGTGGAATGCAGATATGCTTTGGGTTGCAGTATGATCAGACTGAAATACCGACATGGTCTTAGTATATACTTTTATTCACAGTCAGTGAAGGTAAATTCAGTTTGTAAAAGGAAGCATCAGTGTTTGAAAATGATATCTAATTAGGGAAGACAAAGTCACCAATCAGAAAAGGATTTGATACAATGAGTCAGTGATAGTGGAAGCCCAACTCTAATAAGAAAAATACAAGAAAAAGAGGCAAGATACATAAGAGCATCAGGGAAAGAGAGAGAGAGAGAGAGAGAGAGAGAGAGAGAGAGAGAGAGAGAGAGACTCAGAGAGGAGGAAAGTTCAATGATTGCAGTCAAATTTGTGGTTCCTTTTCCTCTCTCCTTCTCCTTCTCCTCCTCCCCCTCCCCCTCCCCCTCCCCCTCCCCCTCCCCCTCCCCCTCCCCCTCCCCCTCCCCCTCCCCCTCCCCCTCCCCCTCCCCCTCCCCCTCCCCCTCCTCCTCCTCCTCCTCCTCCTCCTCCTCCTCCTCCTCCTCCTCCTCCTCTTCTTCTTCTTCTTCTTCTTCTTCTTCTTCTTCTTCTTCTTCTTTTTCTTATTCTTCTTTGTTTGGTCTCTGCAGGAGCTACTTCATACCAAGAAGGACTTATCAAGTGGAGAATTGAGCAGACCTAAGTTCTGTGGTCTGCATCTTCCCTTGAATTTTCAGGACCAAGTAGAGAAGATATTCTCTGAATATTTCATTGTTTTAGCTTTTTTGTGTTATAGCTCTTTTAGATAACATTTAATGAAACAGCTGACCTAGATGATATTTAATGAAATGCCTTGTGCTCTTTACTCAAGGTGAGAAGGTTCACTGGCTGAGGTTTAAGATTCTGAAATGAGTATGGGGGTTGTGGCTGCTTAGATAAGTAGAGAGTTCAGGCAATGCATAGGATTTCACCAGAGTTCAGAGCAGTTCAGTACTGTGTACTTCAGTTGAATAGAGTTGAATTCAGTTGAGTTTCTGCAGTTTCATTCAGTTTGTGCAAGTAGTGCAGTGAAGATAGTTCAGTTAGTGGAATTCAGAGGCAGTTTTTCCAAGCATACCAATTCCATGAGAAGCTGAGAAAAGCCAGTTTGAATAAGTCACTTTGGAACATTTGGATGTAGGAAGGCTAGAAGCTTTCAGGACTTGGCCCAGGGATAAATGGAACAGAGAAGGAAACACTCTGGCCTCAGCCCAAGCCTTGTTTTTGAACAGTTTGGGTATGGCTCTCATGCAATTCCTTCAACTGAGGAAATAAGAGATATATTATTTATACATACCATTATGAATGATGAGATTCATTGAATAAAAATGCTATTAAATTTTTTAAGAATTTAGTTTTTAATTTAATCATATATTTATATACATCACATATATCTGTATATATGTGTATGAATGTATATGGTGCGTCTGAGTATAGATATATGTTCCATGTGAATACAGTGCTTATGGGATCTTCAAGAGAGCAAATGATTATTTGGAAGTAGAAGTAGAGGTGGTCAAGACAGTCTGATGTAGGTGGTTGCTAATGAAATTGTTGCTCCAAAAGAGAAGTAAATGCTGTTAACAACTAAGCCATCTCTTTAAAACCTCAAAATAAACTATTCCGCAAAATAGAAAGAGAAGGAACACTGCCCAACTCGTTCTACAAAGCCACAATAACGCTGATACCAAAAGCACACAAAGATCCAACAAAGAAAGAGAACTACAGAACAATTTCCCTTATGAATATCAATAAAAATCTTGCCAACCGAATCCAAGAGCACATCAAAATGATAATTCACCATGAACAAGTAGGCTTCATCCCAAGGATGCAGGGATGGTTCAATATACAAAAATCCATCAATGTAATCCACTACATAAACAAACTAAAAGAAAAAAAACACATGATCATCTCATTAGATGCTGAAAAAGCATTTGACAAAATTCAGCACCCTTTCATGCTAAAAGTCCTAGAAGGAACAGGAATTCAAGTCCCATACCTAAATATAGTAAAACAATAGCCAACATCAAAATAAATGGAAACTTGAAGCAATCCCACTAAAATCAGGGACTAGACAAGGCTGCCCTCTCTCTCCATATCTTTTCAATATAGTACTTGAAGTTCTAGCGAGAGCAATTAGACAACATAATGAAGTCAAAGGGATACAAATTGGAAAGGAAGAAGTCAAACTATCACTTTTTGCAGATGATATGATAGTATACTTAAGTGACCCAAAAAACTCCACCAGAGAACTCCTACAGCTGATAAGCAACTTCAGCAAAGTGGCTGGTTATAAAATCAACTCACGCAAATCAGTAGCCTTCTTGTACTCAAAGGACAAGCAGGCTGTGAAAGAAATTAGGGAAATAACACCCTTCACAATAGCCACAAACAATATAAAGTATCTTGGCGTGACTTGAACCAAACAAGTGAAAGAACTGTATGACAGGAACTTCAGCTATTGAAGAAAGAAATCAAAGAAGACCTCAGGAGATGGAAAATATTCCATTCTCTTATATTGGAAGGATCAATATAGTAAAAATGGCCATCTTGCCAAAAGCAATCTACAGATTCAATTCAATCCCCATCAAAATCCCAAATCAATTCTTCATAGATCTAGAAAGAGCAATTCTCAAATTCATCTGGAGTAACAACAACAACAACAACAAAAACCCAGGATAGCTAAAACTATTCTCAACAATAAAAGGACTTCTTGGGGAATCAATATCTCTGACCTCAAGCCGTACTACAGAGCAATTGTGCTAAAAACTACATAGTATTTGTACAGCGACAGGCAAGTAGATTAATGGAATAGAATTGAAGACCCAGAAATGAACCCAAAGATTATGGTCACTTGATATTGGATAAAGGAGCTACAACCATCCAGTGGAAAAAAGATAGCCTTTTCAACAAATGATACTGGTTCAACTGGAGGTCAACATGCAGAAGAATGCGAATTGACCCACTCTTATCTCCTTGTACTAAGATCAACTCCAAGTGGATCAAGGACCTCCACATAAAACCAGACACACTGAAACTAATAGAAAAGAAACTGGGGAAGACCCTGGAGGACTTGGGCACAGTGGATATTAATGAGCCCAAAAGCTCTGAATACTCAAGGCACAATTAGCAAATCAAAAGATTCCCAAGAAGAAGGAAGGAAAGGATCCTGTTCCTGAAAAGACTGGATCCAGATTTGTAGGAGAGTATCAGAATAGAGAAATGGGGGGTGGGGGTGTGATTGGGGAACGGGTGGAGGAAAGAGGACTTATTGGACATATGGTGAGGGTGGAGCTGGGAAAGGGAAAAGCCTTTGGAATGTAAACAAAGAATATAGAAAATTAAAAAAAAGAATATATCTAATAAAAAAACTCAAAATATCCCACCAAAGTACAAGCAATAAAGAATTTTCATATATAATATCTTTCTAGGGTAAGTTAAATTCTAATCATAAGTTGTGCTTTTTCTTTCAAATGATGCTATTAAATGTACAACAACTATATTTGCAAACACAATAAAAATCATTAAGCAATCTTACTAAACTGCATGGTCATTGAGAAAATTAAAACATTCACTATAATTCACAGAAGTACAACATTCACAGAAATACAACTTTTCATGATCAAGATCTTGGCAAGTCAAGAGAAGCACAAACATAAATGCATCCCATAATGATTTGATAGAAGCTTTCTAGATGGCTGCCTATACTGATTACTGGAACCAAAATGATGTTCTCTAGAAGAGGCCCTTCCTTCTGTATGAGAAATACACTGGCACATTTCTTAGAATTAGGCAATGAAAGGACAAAGTAGCTAAGAGTTTTTAAAATGTTTTTTAATTTTTTATTGGATATAATCTTTATTTACAATTTATTTCTCTTTTCCTGGTTTCCTGCCCCCTAAAGGTCCCATATGCCCTTTTCCCTCCCCCTGTTCCCCCATCCAACCCTTCCCAATTCCCTGTTCTGGTATTTCCCTACACTGATGCATTGAGCATTACCAGAAGCAGGGTCCACTACTTTCTTCGTGTTAGACATCATTTGTTTTGTGGATTGTGTCTTTGGTGTTCCAAGATTCTAGGCTAATATCCACTTATCAGTGAGTGCATACCATGGGTATTCTTTTGAGACTGGGTTACCTCACTTAGTATGATGTTCTCCAGCTCCATCCATTTGTCTAAAAATTTCATGAATTCATTTTTTTCTAATGGCTGAATAACACTCCATTGTGTATATATACCTCATTTTTTATATCCATTCCTCCGTTGAGGGACATCTGGGTTCTTTCCAGCTTCTGGCTATTATAAATAAGGCTTCTATGAACATAGTGGAGCATGTATTCTTATTGCATGCTGGGGAATCTTCAGAGTATATGCCCAGGAGTGGTATGGCAGGGTCCTCCAGAAGTATCATGTCCAGATTTCTGAGGAACCGCCAGACTGATTTCCATAGTGGTTGTACCAGCTTGCAATCCCACCAGCTGTGGAGGAATGTTCATTTTTCTCCACATCCTTGCCAACATCTGCTGTTTCCTGAATTTTTAATCGTAGCCATTCTGACTGGTGTGAGGTAAGATCTTAGAGTTGTCTTGATTTGTATTTCCCTAATGACTAAAGATGTTGAACATTTCTTAAGGTGCTTCTCAGCCATCCAAAGTTCTTCAGGTGAAAAGTCTTTGTTTAGCTCTGTACCCCGTTTTTTGATAGGGTTATTTGGTTTTCTGGGGTCTAGCTTCTTCAGTTCATTGTATACATTGGATATTAGCCCTCTGTCAGATTTAGGGTTGGTGAAGATCTTTTCCCAATTTGTTGTTTGCAGATTTGTCCTTTTGAAAGTGTTTTTGCCTTTGATCCAGTGTCTTTCCATTGATCCACCTCCCTGACACTGTACCAATACCATGCAGTTTTTAACACTACTGCTCTGTAGTATTGCTTGAGGTGTGGGATATAGATTCCCCCAGAAGTTCTTTTACTGTTGATAATAGTTTTAGCAATCCTCGGTTTTTTGTTTTTCCAGATGAATTTGAGAATTGTTCTAACTCTATGAAAACTGAGTTGGGATTTTGATGGGAATTGCGTTGAATCTGTATATTGCTTGTGGCAAGATTGCCATTTTAACTATATTATTCCTGCCAACCCAGGAGTATGGAAAAATTTTTCCATTTTCTGAGGTCTTCTATTTGCTTCTTCAGAGACCTGAAGTTCTTGTCATACAAATCTTTCACATGTTTCGTTAGAGTCAGACCAAGATACTTTATATTGTTTGTGGCTATTGTGAAGGGTGTCATATCCATAATTTTCTCAGCCTGCTTATCCTTTGAGTATCAGAAGGCTACTGATTTCCTTGAGTTTATTTTATAACTAGCCTCTTTGGTGAAGTTGTTTATCAGCTATAGGAGTTCTCTGGTGGAAATTTTTGGGTCACTTAAGTATACTGTCATATCATCTGTGAATAGTAATAGCTTGACTTCTTCCTTTCCAATTTGTATCTCTTTGACCTCCTTATGTTGTATATTGCTCTTACTAGAATTTCAAGTGCTATATTGAAAAGATATGGTAAGAGTAGGAAGCCTTCTGTAGTCCCTGATTTTAGTGGGATTGGTTCAAGTTTCTCTCCATTTACTTTGATGTTGGCTACTGGTCTGCTGTAAATTGCTTTTACCCTATTTAGGTATGGGCCTTGAATTCCTGTTCTTTCCAAGACTTTTAGCATGAAAGGATGCTGAATTTTGTTAAATGCTTTTTCAGCATCTAATGAGATGACCATGTGATTTTTTTCTTTGAGTTTGTTTGTGTAGTGGATTACATTGATGGATTTCCGTTTATTGAACCATCCCTGCATTCCTGGGATGAAGCCAACATGATCATGGTGAATGATCATTTTGATGTGTTCTTGAATTCTGTTGGCAAGAATTTTATGGAGTATTTTTGCATTGATGTTCATAAGGGAAATTGGTCTGAAGCTCTCTTTCTTAGTTGGATCTTTGTGTGGTTTTGGTATCAGGGTAATTGTGGCTTCATAGAATGAGTTGGGTAGTATTCTTTCTGTTTCTATTGTGTGGAATAGTTTGAAGAGGATTGGTATTAAGTTTTTTTGAAGGTTGGATAGAATTCTGCACTAAAACCATCTGGTCCTGTGCTTTTTTTTTTTTTCGTTTGTTTGGAAGAATTTCTATGACCTCTTCTATTTTTGGGGGGGTTATGAGACTGTTTAGACAATCTATTTGATCCTGGTTTAATTTTGGTATTTGATAACTGTCTAGGAAATTGTCCATTTCCTCCAGATTCTCTAGTTTTCTTGTGTATAGGTTTTTGTAGTAGGATCTGATGATTTTTGAATTTCCTCTGTTTCTGTTTTTATATCTCCCTTTTCATTTCTAATTTTGTTAATTTGGATACTGTCTCTCTGCCCTTTGGTTAGTCTGGCTAAGGGTTTATCTATCTTGTTGATTTTCTCAAAGAACCAGCTCCTGGTTTTGTTGATTCTTTGTATGGTTCTCTTTGTTTCAACTTGATTGATTTCAGCTCTGAGTTTGATGATTTCCTGTCTTCTACTCCTCCTTGGTGAATTGGCTTCTTTTGTTCCAGAGCTTTCAGGTGTGCCATTAAGTAGCTAGTATATGCTCTCTCCTGTTTCTTTTTGGAGACACTCAGGGCCATGAGTTTTCCTTTCATTGTGTCCCATAGATTTGGGTATATTGTGCCTTCATTTTCATTAAATTCTAAAAAGTCTTTCATTACTTTCTTTATTTCTTCCTTGACTAAGATATCATTGAGTAAGATATTGTTCAGCCTCCATGTGTATGTGGACTTTCTGTTGTTTTGGTTGCTATTGAAGACCACTCTTACTCCATGGTGATCTGATAGGAGGCATGGCATTAGTTCAATCTTCTTATATTTGCTGAGGTCTGTCTTGTGACCAATTATATGGTCGATTTTAGGATAGGGTACTATGAGATGCTGAAAAACGGTATATTCTTTTGCTTTAGGATGAAATGTTTTATATATATATATATATATATATATATATATATATATATATATATGGTCCAAAGCTTCAATAAGTTTCCCTGTGTCCCTGTTACTTTCTGTTTTCCTGATTGGTCCACTGAGGTTAGTGGAGTTTTGAGGTCCCCCACAATTATTGTGTTATGTGCAATGTGTGCTTGGAGCTTTAGTAGAATTTATTTTATGAATGAGGGTGCCCTTGCATTTGGAGCATAGATGTTCAGAATTGTGAGTTCCTCTTGTTGGATTTTTCCCTTGACCAGCAAGAAGTGACCATTCTGTGTCTCTTTTGATGACTTTAGGTTGAAAGTCAATTTTATCTGATAGTAGAATGGCTATTCCAGCTCATTTTCTGAGACCATTTGCTTGTAAAATTGTCTTCCAGCCTTTTTCTCTAAGGTAGTGTTTGTTTTTGATCCTGAGGTATGTTTCCTGTATGCAGCAGAATGTAGGGTCCTGTTTCGGTATCCAGTCTGTTAGTCTATGTGTTTTTATTGGGGAATCCATTGATGTCAAGAGATATTAAGGAATAGTGATTATTTCTTCCTGTCATTTTTTATGTTATTTTTGTTTTTGAGTGGTTTTCTTCTTTTGAGTTTGATGGAAGAAGGTTACTATCTTGCTTTTTCCAGGGTGTAGCTTCCCTCCTTGTATTAGAGTTTTCCTCCTATTATCCTTTGTAGGGCTGGGTTTGTGGAAAGATATTGTGTAAATTTGGTTTTGTCATGGAATGTTTTGATTTCTCCATCTACATTGATTGAGAGTTTTGTTGTGTATAGCAGTCTCGAATGACATTTGTGTTCTCTTAGACTCTGTATGAGATCTGCCCAGTATCTTCTAACTTTCATGGTCTCTGGAGTGAAGTCTGGTGTGATTCTGATAGGTCTACCTTTATATGTTACTTGGCCTTTTTCTCTTACTGCCTTTAATATTCTTTCTTTGCTTAATACATTTGGGGTTTTGATTATTATGTGACAGGAGGTATTTCTGTTCTGGTCCAGTCTGTTTGGAGTTCTGTAGGCTTCTTGTATAATCATGGACATCTCTCTCTTTAGGTTAGGGAAGTTTTCTTCCATAATTTTGTAGAAGATATTTGCTTGCCTTTTAAATTGTAGATCTTCATTCTCATCTATACCTATAATCCTTAGGTTTGGTCTTCTCATTGTGTCCTGGATTTCCTGGATGTTTTGGGTTACAAGCCTTTTGCATTTTGCATTTTCTTTGACTGTGGAGTCAATGGTTTCTATGGTATCTTTACAATCTGAGATTCTTACTTCTCTCTTGTATTCTGTTGTTGATATTTGCATCTATGACCCCTGATTTCTTCCCAAGGTGTTCTATCTCCAAAGTTGTCTCCCTTTGTGATTTCTTAGTTGTTCCTACCTCTGTGTTTAGATCCTGGGTGATTTTGTTCAGTTCCTTCACTTGTTTGTGTTTTCCTACAATTCTTTAAAAGAGTTTTGTGTTTCCTCTTTCATGACTTCTGCCTATTGACACAATTTCTCCTGCATTTCTTTAAGTGTTTTTTTGTGTTTCCTCTTTATTGGCTTCTGACTGTTGACCCATATTTTACTGGAATTCTTTAAGTGATTTTTGTGTTTGCATTGTAAGGGATTCTAACCTATTCATGTTCCCCTGCATTTCTTTAAGAGATTTGTTTATGTCTTTTTTGTGTTCCTCTAGCAGCATCATGACTAATGCTTTTAAATCCAAATCTTATTTTTCTGTTGTGTTGAGGTATCCAGGACTTGCTGTGGTTGGCAAATTGGGTTCAGGTGTTGCCATATTGCCTTGATTTCAGTTAGTAACCTTCCTACATTTGCCTTTTGCCATCTGTTTACCTCTGGAGTTTGTTGGTCTTGTTGTTCTGGATGGTGTTTGAAGCTCCAGTGAGTCTGGTGTTTGGCATTTCTGTCACAGAGGGCATCTGTGCTCCTGAGGAGGAAACCATTAAGTTTCTGCTACTGGGCTCTCAATTACCTCCTCAGCTTTGCTCAACTGGGGGCCTTACCTAACCTCGTGATATGGTCTCTAAAATTCTTCCTCCCCATTTTTAGGTATTTCAGCTAATGTTCTCCATGTTGGGTCCTAGGAGTCTCTTGCTTTTCTGGCATCTGGGACTTTCTAGTAGCTTCCCCCAGTTCCCCACCCCCTATTACTACGTACCTCTGTTCAATTTCCTGGAGCTCTGCATATCATCCCTGTCTTCTCCTATACCTGTACCTGTCCACTTTCCCCCCTCTCTTCTCTTCCTCCTATGCCACTACTACCCTGTACCTTCCATGATTATTTTGTTCCCCCTTCTAAGCAGGTCTCAAGCAGCTACACATTGGTCTTCCTTCTTGAGGTTCATATGGTCTGTTAGTAGTATTCTGGGATTTTGTTTAATATTCATTTATCAGTGAATACATATAATATGTGGTTTTCTGTGACTTGATTACCATAATCAGGATTATATTTTCTAGTTCCATTCATTTGTCAGCAAATTACATGAAATCGTTGTTTTTAATAGCTGAATCATACTCCATTGTGTAAATGTACCATATTTTCTGTATCTATTCCTCTGTTGAGGGACAGCTGGGTTATTTGCAGCTTCTGGCTATTATAAATGAGGCTGCTATGAATTTAGTAGAGCATACATCCTTCTTACTCTCCTCCCAACCCCTGCACATTTACTTTTGTCATGAGCAATTCTGGAATAATATTTTTGAGATGGGTGGGTGGCTCTATCCCTTAAGCATGGTCCATTCCTATCCACTGGATATGGTCTCTACATGTTCTTTCTCCTCTTTGTTGTGTATGTTGGCTGTCATCCTTATTGGCTTCTGGGAACCTCTTGGATCTATGGCATCTGGGAATTTCTAGTGGGTACCCCCTGTTCCCTATCACTCACTGCTATACACCTCCATTCAATTTTCTGACCTTTGTACTTATAATCATGATGACATAAGTGAAAATCCTAACTTATAGGTGCGTGTAAAAGAGTTGTAATCTTTTGGAGGATGAATATGGCACATGGTAGAACTTCCATGAAGGTAAGAAATGCCTATATAAAAGAAGCTCTTGTTCTCCACAGCCACCATGTTTCTTGTTTGTGTTAAAGACAATGTGAATTTTTCATGTATGAGAATGCAGGCTCTACTCAGATCTGCTAGTGCCTTGATCTTGGACTTCCACAACTTACAAAATTAGAGAATTACATTTTATAAATTGTATTTATAAACTAAGAGTTCTATAGAGTTTCATATATATGGCTAGAGTATGAAAAGTATTTTGTTGAAAACTTGCTTCTGTTTTACCTTATTCAAACATATAAATTATATTTTTAGACATAATATATCTTAAGAAAATAATATATTATAAAATAAATATTTATTTCATTTTAATAATTAATAAAAATAAAAGGTAAATGGTACCTAGAAAGCAGAAATGGTACCTAGAAATTTTTTAATTAATTCTATTTTCTAAATACTATTTTCTAATACTCAGATTCAAAATTCTTTGCCCATTTGCATTGCATAGGTTTAATCCCTTCATTTTGAATACAATAGTTAAATTTCATTGTCTTATCTTTATAATTCACTATGGGATTTGTTCATTTATCTTAATCATGGGCCATTTTTTTTTCAGATTTGTGTATTTATACAAAACCTACCCTTGGTAGAGTGTTTAGATCAAAGTAAATCATGCAAACTAATTCCCTGTGTGTTTTCTAAGAGTTGTATACTCAATGTGCTTAGGTAGATTTGAATGCTACTTTCAAAATCAAATAATTTTTCTAAATATTTTCTAATGGAAAATGCAGGTGATTAAGTCTTGTCAAATATTTAACCAATGGGTGCTGTTGAACCACTAGCCTTTAAGCAGTAGTTCTTAGATGAAGATTAAAATTAGAATTGGCTAAGTAGAAATTCTTCAAAATTCAATACTGAGAGTGCTTCATCAATTTGAGCAATATTTAACATAAATAATTTTGCATAGCACATAGAAGAAAAATTAGAAGATAAATTGATGTTTATCCTTACAATTTAGTTGTTTTTGAGTGCCTACCTTGTGCTAAGTTATATAACTAAGTATAAAGAAAGCAATCATAGTTTTAGGTATATAGAAGTGAAAAAATATAAAGTTATATTTGGAATTTCAAACATCTGCTCTTCTCTGAGATGGTTCTGTATGTTAGCTTTTATATTTAATTTTGTTTACTTAATTTTTCCAGTAAGAGCTGGTGGTTCCTTTTTGCATTCATTTTAGCTTCTTTAACATATGAGATTGAACTCAGAATAATGTATTCCACATAATCAAAAAACAACATTAATATTACAGTTACATAATTAGGGCAAATCAAAGTATAGAAATAACTATATTTATAAGTATAACATTTTGAGCCATCAAATTATTAATATTTAAGGCCACAAATCAATCTGACTCACAGGAGACAATATGTTCAGTAAAAGAAAGCCCAAAATATTTCTAAGAATATCAAAGATATTAAGAGTATTGCTTTACTAGAAAAGCAATAGGGCCACACAAATAGAATTTCATGATGAGCAATGAAAAACTGACAGATATCAATATCCCCGTTATAATATAAGGAGATGCAAGAGCTTCAGATTGATAAGAGTCCAAACTAAACTGTTAGAATTACTACTACACTATTACAAACTATTAGAGTTATTTAATAAAATGTGTTAAAAATAAGAAGTTTTTATTATAAATTATTTTGACATTATGAAGATATTCCTACACATTAACAAAAATGGAGATTAAAAAAATGGTCGTTTCTAAACTGCTTTGGTTGATCAGTAGACCATTCAAGTGGTAGTTACTGGAAAATGTATGGGAAGGAGCTGGGGTGGTTTGTGATTTCTCTACATCTTTGTTATGTTTAGAAGCCCACAGTTGCTTGATGGCATTCATTCCCTCTGGATCTTACAATCTTTCTCCCCCTCCATGAGAGTCACTGAATCCTGAAGACACAAATTTGGTAAGATTTCCTATTTAGGATTAAGTCCTACAAGGTCTCTTATTTTCCTCACATTGTCAGTCTGTGGGAATTTGATGTGTTCCTGCCTAGTATAGGAGGAAGCTTCTTTGGTTTTGGTTTAGCTAGACAATGGCCTATGATTACTGAAAAAATGACATTAATCTCTCTCTCTCTCTCTCTCTCTCTCTCTCTCTCTCTCTCTCTTTCTCTGTATATATATATATATATATATATATATATATATGTGTGTGTGTGTGTGTGTGTGTGTGTGTGTATCTATCTATAGAGATAGAGATAGAGACATAGACATAGACATAGATAGATAGATAGACATAGATAGATATTAGATAGATATTACATACATATAGTACAATAGTATTTATTTTCCCTGAGATCTATGGCCTGTATTTTCTCAGAATAACACCCACAAATTAGTATATAACTTTAATATCCCTTTCCCATCTCAGGCTGAGACAGTCCTAATGTTCAGATAGTCAGGACCCTTTCATGTGTCATTCTTTAATAAACAAGGAGAATTCTCTAAGAGTAGAAAAGTATCCTATAAGTTTGATGTTTACTTCTCTGCTCATTTTTCCTTAAACAGGAAATTTAAATTTTACTGAGGGCCTTATGAAATAAAATGATAAATAATATGAAAAATATTACTTCCAGATGAGTTTATCACTATAGTTTTTATAGGATATTTTATTCATTTACTTTTCAAATGTTATTCCCCTTCCCAGTATCCAGGGCTCAAGCCCTCTTCTATGAGGGTACTCACCCACCTACCCATCCACTCCCACTTCACTATGATGGCATTCCCCTGTACTGGGGCTTTGAGCTTTCACTGGATTAAGGGCCTGTCCTTCCATTGATACCAGACAAGGCTATCCTCTGCTACATATGCAGCTGGAGCCACAGGAAGACATGTACTTCTTGGTTAGTGATTTAGTCCCAGGGAGCTCTGAGGGGTGGGCGGTTTGTTTGGTTGACATTGTTTTTCTTCCTATGGGGTTGCAAACACCTTAAGCTCCTTAAATCCTTTCTCTAATTTTTCCATTGGGGTCCCCTTGTTTAGTTCAATGGTTGACTGTGAACATCCACCTCTGTATTAGCCAGACTGTGGCAGTCTCTCAGGAGACAGGTATATCAGGCTCCTGTCAGCAAGCATTTCTTGGCATCCCCAATAGTATCAGGGTTTGTTGTCTGCATATGGGATGGATCCCAAGGTGGGGCAATCTATGTTCTTTTCTTCATTCTCGGTTTCACCCTTTGTCCCCGTATTTCCTTTAGACAGGAGCAATTCTGGGTTTAAAATTTGGAGATGAGTGGGTGGTGCCATCCTCCAACTGGGGAACTTGTCTTACCTTTGGATATGGTCTCTATTATTACTTCCTCCCTTTTTTGGGCATTTTAGCTAATCTCATGCCCTGCTCTCTTCCTCCCAACTCCCTCCTACCATGTACCTCCTGTGAGTATTTCTAAGAAGTACTGAAGTATCCACTCTTTGATCTTCCTTCTTGAGCTGTAAGTTGTATCATGGGAATTCAGATGAAATGTGGGATATAATTTGCTTCTGTTCATTTCCGTTTCAATTTCTTGACATTTCTATAAGTATGAAGAGACCTATATGTATACTTTTCACTATATGCAGTGAAAAACTTAAAAGTTTTTTAAGAGCTTTCACAGTAATCAAATATATTTATTCACAATTTGTCTAATTTAGATGATCAAATATCTTGAATTTATGAAGGACTTTACCTATAATTTCTAGTAAATCAGCAAATTAATTCTTGTCTGAATCGATTTGCTCATAATTATCCTTTAAAAACTTTATAGACTGCCATTCGGCATATTTTTTTAAGAATGGGCAGACTTAACTTGTCACTAACAATGGACTTCTTTTTGTTCACTCTGTTATAATTTCAAAAAAGGTCTTGCTATCATACTAATATTCAAAATTAAATTATATTGAGGTATTAGTAATTTATGCAGTGGATTTTTATTTTATGCTAAATGTGTTAATTCTTGTTACCAATGGTTGAATTTTTTTTCACTTTCTTTGGATATTTGGTAGCTTGCTAGTTTATATCAGGTATAAATAATATTTCAGCTTTCAGTGACCTCAAATTATAACTAGACTATAGTTCACAAATAAGAAAAATAAAAACAACATAGCTTAGATACATTTTCTGCTTGAAAATTTGTAAATGGCGAAGTGAGTAAAACTTCACCATTTACAAATGTAAATAGTTTTATTTACAATTTGCCTATAGTAGTTTTACTACTATTTCAGCTCAATGTATAAACTACAACATATCTCTACCTATATAGGACCAAAAATAAAATTTTTGCATCATAGCCACACAAAAATATTTTTATATCTTACCTGATATTATGAAGTGAATATTAATATAATTACTTTCTGTCACATATACTACCATTTAGCACTTGAAATGTAAATGCAGTTTTTTCTATTAGATAATATTTGTCAAACATAATGTGTATACATGAAAGGTGGGATATGTACATGTTCAAATGATTAGAACTTATTCTACATAACCATCCACAATAATATCTATAGTTCCATATACTATTAAATAATATCTAATATATCTCCTCTGATTTGAACATAAAATCATACATATAACATATATTTAATGATGTAATCCATAGCTGATGGTATTGTGTCTCACTTGGGATTTTATTGTTTTTAAAAGACATCACAACAAAGACAACAGTCTTAGTTAGGATTTTCATTGCTTTGAAGAGACGACAGACCAAGGCAACTTTTACAAAGAATAATATTTTATTGGTATTGGCCTACAGGTTCAGAGGTTCAGTCCATCAGCATTATGGCATACCAAGTCAAGGAGCATGGCAGCTTCCAGTCAGGCATGGTGCAGGATTAGTTCTGCATCTTGATCTTACTGCAGCCAATAGAAAACTAATTCTTTTCACTATGTGGTACTTCAAAGCCCACATTTACAACAACACACTTTCTCCAAGAATGCCACACCTCCTAACAGCACAACACCCTATGTAGCAAGCATATTCAATCCACTACAACAACTTTAATAAAGGACAATATTTAATTGGGTTAAACTTACAGTTTCTGAGGTTCAATATATTATCACCATGCTATGAAGCACAGCTACAGGCAGATAGACATGGTACTGAAAAAAGAACTCTACATTTTAATCTAAAGTGATCTGAAGAGAAAGGAGGGACTGGATTCTTCAACACTGGGCAGAGCTTCAGCATAGGACCTCAAATTCCACTCAAAACAGTGATGTCCTTCTTCCAACAGGGTTATGGCTATACCTACAAGGCCATACCTCAATAGAGTAGCACTTCCCATGGGTAAAGCATATTCAAACTACAACATATTAATTCAGGAAATTTTAGAGAACAGCATATGGAAAAAAATGTGTAATTAGAGATAATGCCCACGGTAGCAGTAGCTTGCATCTTGAATAACCTCTTACATTATTACTTCCCATCTACAATGAGTTTAATTCTTTTGCTAATTCAACCCTTTCTCAGATGAACCTAGGATCCAGAACATGGCATTGTCCTGTGGCGTATTTAAACCTCTTAAAATATATGTCAAATATAATTCCCCTATGCATAGATATTCTTTCAGATATTTTCTCATATATTTAAAAAGTTGAACAGATATTAGTGATACTTGTGTAATTTATGTTTTGCAAGTAAATGTGACCATGTGTTTCTGAGGACTCAGAAACTTGGATGTCTTTGACAATGCAAATTAGACAAGTTTGAGATGTCACAACCAAATCCAAATTCACTGACATGCGAGAGTGCAGTGGATCAAAGTGCAGATTTAAATGTGAACAGAAAATAATGCCCATGAAGAATGAAATGGAAAAATGTCTAAGGAAGTGGAATAAAGGCTGGCAAAGAACTTGTTACATGCCCTGTCTTTGTCCTGAGATTTGTGGTACAGAAGAGTGTAGAGGGATTGAATAATTCTTGAAGACATCATTTCCTTAGGGCATGGACGTATTACTAGATACTTTCTCTAAGTTTACTGTGAAAACTCATAGCAAAGAGGTTTTCACCAGAAGGCCATCAAAAAGTTGAATCTACACAAAAACTGGTATCCATTAAGCAATAAGTACATTGCCTTAACAAATCACTGAGAATGGCCAAAAACCACTGATGACTCTAAGGTTAAAAAAAAAAAAAGTAACTCACTTGAAAAGACTTGTTTTCGTGAAGTGAACTTTGAGGTTGTTTGCTTGCAGGCCAAAAAGTATTTTCCCCATTATTCAGCCATCCACACATGCAGAGGTCACTGCAGACTTGATCATTGGTACTACTCAACTACTGTTCAAACTGATAGTACAAATTTCTGCTGTCCCTCGGATGCTGGCTTTGAAGGAGAAACAAATTCACAGGTTTGTGGATTATGGTAGGACTTAGATTTCAAAGGCAGGCTTTGGAGGCCAATGCATCTTTCAGAATTAGAATCCCTGACATACACTTCTCATATATATTTCCACTTTTGCAATATCTAACCCATGGGGTAAGAGAAATAATCATTTACTGCGTAGAACTCTCATGACCTAATCACTTACTTCCTAAAGATCTAACCACTGCTAAATTAAACATTAGACATAAACTTTTTTGACTATTAAAGTTATAATAGAGTTTCAACTCATCAGTAACCTTGATTCAACTTTCATTTGAAGAGATAACTAAAACACTACTTTATTTTTTAAATGAGTTTTGCCATCTAAATATCCCAGACATAGAAGATTATGTAAATGTTAAGGCAGCTATATATAAAACTTGAGTGACAAATTTTAATAACTAAAATGTTCTCAAACCTCAAATCTTAAAAAAGATTAGAAGGGATTAGCAATGATATTTTTCTTCTTACTGTCACCATACAAATAAGATTGAACCAAGATTCCATGCATGCAAAAACTGAAGAAAGTTTATTACAAAAGTAAAGGTTGTTTTATTAAGCTTTGTAAAGCATGCATATGGAAATATATGAACAGAACAGGGTTATTTAGTTTCATATACATGTGTGTCTGTGTGTTTATGTTTGTGTTGTAAAGCAGCATGAATTGTGTCTTGTAGATTTGAGTTCTTCTGAGGATTTTCTCTAAATCATATATACATGATTTATATATTAAATTTTTATATCATATATAATATCTTTAAATAAATAACATGTAACATACACATACAGATATGGACATTTGAAGTGTAACTGTATTTGATAAAAACAAGCAGTGATGAGTTGTTGAGCTGAAGGAGGAGTTACTACTCCTTTTAAGAACATTCACAAAGCACCTTGGTTAAATATGTTATATCTCTGAGGGAACTCACACATTTTGTGTATTGCTTACCCTCACCTTTTTGGGAATTCTCATATTAAGAATGAAAATTAAGGTTAGTTCACTATCCTGGCTTTCTGGGTTTCAGTTGCCTTGTGACTATTTGGGATAATTACACATTACTAGTGTACACCTGTAGCTTGGGTTCTGGCAGATATCTTAGAAGCATGGTTTATCCAAATGGAATTTTCAATAACTACATGGGATGTCAGCTATCAGAACAGGTTTTCATTCTGAGCTTAACCCAGGTTTCACACAGGGTGACTACAACATAACTTAGGCTACAAATTATATTTTTTCTGATAGCTGCTTTTGACTTTTCTTCAGTCTTTTCATATTCTGCAAGCTCAATTATGTAGCTACCATTTTTTCTTTGCAATGCTCATTCATTCTTTCTTTGAAATCAAAGGCTGCAACTAAGTACAATATTCAAACTGAAGACAGTCTATATAGAGGAAAAACTATATTCAGTATTCAGTATTCATAATAGAGAAAAAATAAATCTAACTATTCAAAATCTAAAAGACTAAGAACAGTTTCAGATCATAGGGCATAGTATTCCAACCTGAGCCTTCCATGCTTCTGCAAATAATAAATTTCAATTCAGTACAGTACTGTAAAGAACTCAGAAGACCTGAAATATATATGTGAATACTTTTCTTTTAACCATTCAGCCATACATTCTCATAATATAAAAGTTCAACAACTTATTAATCATGAACAAGTTAATATAAAAAGCTTTACTAATATTTTAACAAGATAATATTGAATAGATGTTTTGAAAGTTCCATTAAGAATTATATTGGTAAGCTATCAACTTAATTTAGATAACATTTGCAAAGTATGTGCAGGAATTAATGGAATTTTGAGTCTACAATAAGTGAGAAATGACTTTTATATAATTAATATATCAATTTGCTTCCTATTTTGCAATGCATATTCTGTAATGTGAAGACTAGTGATGACAGTACTGAAACTCAAAAATATTCTAGTTCAGTAAACAGGTTTTCATATCATCTTCTTCAGTCACCAAAGAGAAAGATAAATACATGAGGGAAGAGAAAGTCTAATAGAAAGTTTAAAATAGACTTAAGTTTTCATTATCTTCTGTCGGTCTATCTATCTATCTATCTATCTATCTATCTATCTATCTCCATATCCATATCCATATCCATATACACATCCACATCCACATCCACATCCACATCCACATCCACAACCACATCCACATCCACATCCACATCCATATCTATCTATCTATCTATCTATCTATCTATCTATATCTGTCATCAATTCATTGGCAGGATGTTTCCATAACTTTAGTACAGTTGAAGCTGAAGCCAGTGAATCACAAAACCAAAGACAGTTTGAGATACAAAGTGAGGCTCTGAAAAATAGTACTCAAAACCAAAATGTTATGAAAGGTAGACAATGTGGTAATTTACAGTGTGATACATATGCATTTTCTATATTAAAAGGCTACACTAGAAGTAGAAGAATGAAAATCTTCATGCTTTCTCTGTTTTTATTAAAGTCATTTACATTTCAATCTTGCAATATACCAGCACATTGAATTACTGATTTTTCAATTATGAATATTATTCTTGTCTAATGTTACTGTTCTTCTGACAGTCATTTGTGACTGGCTCAAATTTCTCTTTAAAATATTAGTAGCAATTAATGAAAATTTGATGATCTTAAAATGTGAGCAATATTTTTGCATCATATTGATTTTGTTCACTAAAAGACATTTCTTTATTTAAAAATGTATTTTGGGCATTCCCTGCAGCCTCCATGATCTTCCCAGCTGTTTCGAACCAGCCTGTGGAACCAGGTACCCGAAACATCCGAGTTTAAGATCGTTGGGGACTCAGGCCTTGAGCAGGAGTTGCTTGCAGAGCAGCCAGGTGTGGGCTCTGTGCCCTGAAGGCAGACCCTGCACTCCCCGCAGCCTCCACCATCTTCCCTGCTGTTTTGAACCAGCAGGCAGAACCAGCCTTCGCCATCTTCCCAGCTATATAGAACTGGCCAGCGGATCCAGACCTTGGGGACTCGGGCCTTGAGCAGAAGCTGCACACAGAGCAGTGGGTCCAGGGCCCCAGCCAGGCATGGAGTCTGTGCCCTGAAGGGGAACCCCACACTCCCTGCAGCCTCCTCTATCTTCCCAGGTGTTTCAACAAGTAGGAGGAACCAGCAGGTGGAACCAGCAGGTGGAACCAGCAGGCAGAACCAGGTACCAGAGATATCCCGAGTTTAAGACCTCTGGGGACTCAGGCCACCTGTCAGCAATCTGTGAGCAGGAGCCCTGCAGGACAGTGGATCAGGTGTCCCAGTCGTGGGGAAAGAGCCTTATGAGCCCACAGGAGGTTCAAGCATGAGATAGTAACTACAGGACCACCTAACACCAGACATAACCAGATGACAAAGGCAAATGTAAGATCATTACTAACAGAAATCAAGGCAATATGGCAGCATCCGAACCCAGTTCCCTGACAGCAATAAGTCTCGGATACCCCAACACACCAGAAAAACAAGACTCAGATCTAAAATCACTGGTCAGGATGCTGATAGAGGAAAACTTAGATAAATCTCTTAAAGTAATACAGGAGAAAATGGATCAAAAGCTAGAAGCCCTTACAAGGCAAACACAAAAATCACTTAGAGAAATTCAAGAGAATATGGATCAAAAAAATGGATGCCAATAAGGGGGAAACACAAAAATCACTTAACAAAATACAAGAGAACTTGGGTCAACAAGTAGAAGTCATAAAAGTGGAAACACAAAAACCTCTTAAAGAATTACATGGAAACACAAACAAACAAGTGAAAGATCTGAGCAAAACCATACAGAATCTAAAAACAGAAGTAGAAACAACTAAGAAATCACAAAGGGAGACAACGTTGGAGATAGAAAGCCTTGGGAAGAAATCAGGAGTCATAGATGCAAATATCAACAATAGAATACAAGAGATAGAAGACAATCTCAGATGCTGAAGATAACATAGGAAACATGGATTCAACAATTAAAGAAAATGCAAAATGCAAAACATTCAGGAAATCCAGGACACAATGAGAAGACCAAACCTAAGGATTATAGGTATAGATGAGAGTGAAGGTCTACAACTTAAAGAAAGGGCCAGGGAAATGCAAATCAAAACAACCCTGAGATTCCACCTCACACCAGTCAGAATGGCTAAGATTAAAAACTCAAGGGACAACAGGTGCTGGCAGGGATGTGGAGAAAGCGGAGCACTCCTACACTGTTTGGTGGGATTGCAAGATGGTACAACAGCTCTGGAAATCAGTCTGGTGGTTCCTCAGATAATTGGGCATGACACTTCCAGAGGACCCTGTCATACCACTTTTGGGCATATATCCAGCGGATTCCCCTGCATACTATAAAGACACATGCTCCACTAGCAGCCTTATTTATAATAGCCAGAAGTTGGAAGGAGCCCAGATGTCCCTCAAAGGAGGAATGGATACAGAAAATGTGGTATATTTATACAATGGAATACTACTCAGCAATTAAAAACAATGAATTCATGCAATTTGTAGGCAAATGGTTGGATCTGGAAAATATCATCCTAAGTGAGGTAACCCAATCACAAAAGAATACACATGAAATGTAATCACTGATAAGTGGATATTAATGAGCCCAAAAGCTCTGAATACTCAAGGCACAATTAGCAAATCAAAAGATTCCCAAGAAGAAGGAAGGAAAGGACTCTGGTCCTGAAAAGACTGGATCCAGTTTTGTAGGAGAGTATTAGAAAAGAGAAATGGGGTGGGGGTGATTGGGGAATGGGCTGAGGGAAGAGGACTTATGGGACATATGGTAAGGGGGGATCTGGGAAAGGGGAAAGCCTTTGGAATGTAAACAAAAAAAATTAGAAAATAAAAAAGAATATCAAAAAATTATTTTTCCGAGTTAAGCAGTATCTTAATTTTATATCAAAAATAGAATGTTGAATGGAAAATTTAACCTTCCTAAAAATTAAGGATGTTTTTTATATCTTAAATGTGAAGATAAGCCAGGTTCAATAACTTCTTCAGTTCAACAGAAAAGTAAGTGAGTAAAGTTTGTTTACTATGGATGTACATGCAAGACTTATATAAAAGATGTAAAATGAGAAAACTCCTTTTGTCTGTAAAGCAAGGCATCTTCCTTTCCTCATAACAGTGTCTTAATCATGTGTGACAGTGGTACTATAAACACCAAAGTATGTGTTAATGGTGAAAAGAAAGTGATATATCTCTCTGTATCTCAGTTTTCAATGATGGAAATGTATTAGGATTTGTACATTTTGAAAATATAGTTTGTGATTTTTTTTCTGTTTTTGAAAGAAAATGGTTTAGAAGATACAGTTATTTTATTCAAAGTCTTAGGCATGGATTTATAATCTAAAAATTTATACCAATATCTGTGTTGAAAAAGTTGCCGATGGAGAAAATCTCAAAACAATAAAAAAGATGTCTAGCAGAAACTAATTGATTACAATAATAGAAACTTGCCTGATAGGAAAGCTTTGATTGATGTTGAAGATATTTCCAGGTTAGCCAGGCTATGGCAGATGGCCAAGAAACAGTAATATTCCTTGCATACAATGTATATAGTTAATTTAAAGAAATGGACAGAAAGTGGACAAAAAATAAAAGATTGACAAAAACTAATCAAAAATACAGTGTTAATCCTACAAGTTTTGTTTTGAGAATCTTGAATACATTAGTATTGAGAGTAGGTTCACAATAAATTAATATATTTGAAACAATAGTTACTAGGGAGTTTGCTAAATCTAGATAGGGAACACAGTATGTTTTGTACGTTTTAACTTGAAAGTAAACTGTATTAAATGCAATAATCATTAGCCATGTTTTTTACTTAAATGTGGTTTGTTACTTGTTTTTTCTTATTTTTCTACTATTTTACAATAAAGTCAATGGCATTATATTCTTTTACTTGTACACACCCTAACAAAGTATTAATTTTACCTGCTTAGAAAAAGGAGAATTTTCTATTGGGAAGAATTAAAACCTGTGCAAGTTATGCCACATGTACACAAACATTGATTTTAACAAGTAACCAGGAACTCTACAAATATAGTCCAATGCAGTAACATAAAATCCTTGATATTCAGTGACTACACAATTTATTTGTGTTATTTCAAGATTTATCAACCCTAGTAAAGTGTGCAGTCAAGGACCCAGTTTCTAAGTTGTTTTCATACAAATATTTATTTTTAAAAACAAATTTCCTTTACTGAATTAGTGTACCCATTAATGCTTGCTGTACTTTGTTTTTCTCCTTATATTATTGCTGCTTCTTGATTTTTTCTGTTCCATATATATTTTATATATAGTATTTATATTTCTATATATTGAATAATACATATTATATTTTATATTATTTATTTCTCAGCATGCATTTACAATAAAATGCTAAATTACCAAAGCTTTGTTTTTTCCTCCTCTTCCTCTTGCTTTCTGTCTTTCTTTTTCTCTTTTCCCCCCTTTCTGTCTCTTTTTCTCTCTATCTTTCTCTGTCTCTCCATCTCTATCTTTCTCTCAGAGTCAAACACATAGTTGCTTTTGGCCAAGGAAGGAATTGAAAAATAGAAAATATGTACTGTGTCTTAAATAGGTAGGGATTTTTTTTCTGGGAGTAATATGTCAGAATGTATTGCATGAGAGAAGATAAATTTTCAAAGAACAAAGTTTTCCCAACAAAAGTGAGAGAGAACCTATAGAGACCATATCCAGTAGTTAGGCATGGCCCTTATTTGAGGGATAGAGCCACCCACCCATCTTAAAAATTTTAACCAAGAAGTACTCCTGTCTAATGGCAATACAGGGACAAAGACTGGAGCAGAGACTGAAGGAGAGGCCATCCAGATACTGTCCTACCCAGGGATCCATCCCATATGCAGCCATCAAAACCAGATACTATTGTGGATGCCAAGAAGTGCTTGATGACCGGAGTCTAATATAACTATCTCCTGAGAGACTCTGACAGAACCTGACCAATATAGGTGTGGATGCTTATAGTCAATCATCCAACTGATCACAAGAACTCTGGTGGAATAATTAGGGGAAGGACCAAGGAGCTGAAAGGGTTTGCAAACCCACATGAAGAACAAAATTATCAAACAACCAGATACCTCAGAGCTCCCAGTGACTAAACCACCAACTAAAGAGTATATGTGGAGGGACCCATGACTCCAGTTGCATATGTATCAGAGAGTAACCTTGTCTGGCATCAGTGGGAGGGGAAGATCTTGGTCCTGTGAAGGTTTGATGCTCGAGTATAGGTGAATGCCAGGGAAGTGAGATGGGAGTGGGTGCATGGGTGGAGGAGCATAGTCATAGTGGGAGGGGGAGGGAATGGAATAGCGGGTTTGCAAAAGGCAAACTGGGAAGAGGGATAGCATTGGAAATGTAAATAAATAAAATAACCAATAAAAAGTTAAACAAGCAAAAATCAAAAATTTCAACAAGAGTTTCCCCTCTCTTCCCTCTTCCTATCTTCTATGTTGACTATTTAGTTATTCTTTAATACCTTGCCTATTAGGAGAGGCCTTGCATAAGGACCCCATTGAAATGAATTTAGCTGATACTGGTGTTATTTCATTATTTCTAATCTTTTAGTGTAGATCCAACCTGAGGATGGTAATCATATTGCCATTTTACCTTCATCTAACTTCCAAATTTTAGTTTTCTACTGCCCATATTATTCCTAGTATTAATACCCATTAACTTTTGATTGCAATGCAATAATCAAAAATGAATCTAAAAATGAACATGATTCTGGCAGCCAGCATTTAATGGACCCACAATATAGACTGAACAGATTCTATTTATATATTAATGCATTTATATACATAACAAAATGATAGCCAAAATGAATGGCACTATTTGAAGAGCGCATACTAGAGAAGGGTTAGAGGAATGAAAGGAAATGAATAAGTTTTATATAATCATTTTAATTAGAATAAATTAATAAAATATATTTCCAAATATTTGGAAGCTGTAAACAGCTGCAGCCTAGTGCCTAGTGAAGATTTTTCAATGTGTTCAGCTACTTAGTATATTGCTCAGTGAAGCCTGGGTTTGTAGTTTTCATGATAGGCTAAGCTTTGCTGTGATAGATATGTTTTTGTTATATTCATAGTCAATAAATTGTCTCAATAGACACATTTGCTAACTCAGTTTGACTTTTGTGGATCCAGATATTTGGTCTGTCTTGGATCTCTCTCTCTCTCTCTCTCTCTCTCTCTCTCTCTCTCTCTCTCTCTCTCTCCATCTAGTGAAAATTATTTCCTTTTAGATTATTTTCTTTTTCTTTTTTTTAGTTATTTTTATTTTCTATATTCTATGTTTACATTCCAAAGGCTTTCCCCTTTCCCAGTTCCCACCCACCATAGTTCCCATAGTTCTTCTCCCGCCCAACTATTCCCCAATCATTCCCCCTCCCCCCTCGGTTTCTTTACTAAACTGGATGCAATCTTTACATGCCCAGGGTCCTCTCCTTTCTTCTTCTTGGGAATCATTTGACTTGCTATTTGTGTCTTGAGTATTTAGTGCTTCTGGGCTCATTAATATCCACTTATCAGTGATTGCATTTCATGTGCATTCTTTTGTGATTGGGTTAGCTCACTCAGGATGATATTTTCCAGGTCTAACCATTTACCTACAAATTGCATGAATTCATTATTTGTAATTGCTGAGTAGTATTCCATTGTATAAATATACCACATTTTCTGTATCCATTCCTCCTTTGAGGGATATTTGGGCTCCTTCCAATTTCTGGCTATTATAAACATGGCTGCTATAAACATAGTGGAGCATGTGTCCTTATTGCATGCAGGGGAATCCTCTGGGTATATGCCCAGGAGTGGTATGCCAGGGTCCTCTGGAAGTGCCATGCCCAATTTTCTGAGGATCGGCCAAACTGATTTCCAGAGCGGTTTTACCATTTTGCAATCCCACCAACAGTGGAGGAGTGTTCCTCTTTCTCCACATCCTCGCCAGCACTTGTTGTCTCTTGAGTTTTTAATCTTAGCCATTCTGACTGGTGTGAGGTGGAATCTCAGGGTTGTTTTGATTTGCATTTCCCTGACGACTAATGATGTTGAACATCTCTTAAGGTGTTTCTCGGCCATCCGAATTTCTTCTGGTGAAAATTCTTTGTTTAGCTCTGTGCCCCATTTTTTGATAGGGTTATTTGGTTCTTTGCGGTCTAACTTCTTGAGTTCTTTGTATATATTCGATATTAGCCCTCTGTCGGATGTGGTGTTGGTGAAGATCTTTTCCCACTTTGTTGGTTGCCGTTTTGTCCTTCGGACAGTGTCCTTTGCTTTGCAGAAACTTTGTAATTTTATGAGGTCCCATTTGTCGATTCTTGATCTTAGTGCATACACTATTGGTGTTCTGTTCAGGAACTTTTCCCCTGTGCCCAAGTCCTCCAGGGTCTTCCCAAGTTTCTTTTCTAATAGTTTCAGTGTGTCTCGTTTTATGTGGAGGTCCTTGATCCACTTGGAGTTGATCTTAGAGCAAAGAGATAAGAGTGGGTCAATTCGCATTCTTCTGCATGTTGACCTCCAGTTGAACCAGCACCATTTGTTGAAAAGGCTATCTTTATTCCATCGGATGGTTGTGGCTCCTTTATCAAAGATCAAGTGACCATAAGTCTGTGGGTTAATTTCTGGGTCTTCAATCCTGTTCCATTGATCTGTTTGCCTGTTGCTATACCAATACCATGCAGTTTTTAACACAATTGCTCTGTAGTACTGCTTGAGGTCAGGGATATTGATTCCCCCAGAAGTCCTTTTATTGTTGAGAATAGTTTTAGCTATCCTGGGTTTTTTGTTGCTCCAGATGAATTTGAGAATTGCTCTTTCTAGATCTATGAAGAATTGATTTGGGATTTTGATGGGGATTGCATTGAATCTGTATATTGCTTTTGGCAAGATGGCCATTTTTACTATATTGATCCTGCCAATCCAGGAGCAAGAAATATTTTTCCATCTTCTGAGGTCTTCTTTGATTTCTTTCTTCAAGGACTTGAAGTTCCTGTTGTACAGATCTTTCGCTTGTTTGGTTAGAGTTATGCCAAGATACTTTATGTTGTTTGTGGCTATTGTGAAGGGTGTTGTTTCCCTAATTTCTTTCTCAACCTGCTTGTCCTTTGAGTACAAGAAGGCCACTGACTTGCTTGAGTTAATTTTATAACCTGCCACTTTGCTGAAGTTGTTTATCAGCTGTAGAAGTTCTCTGGTGGAGTTTTTTGGGTCGCATAGGTAAACTATCATATCGTCTGCAAATAATGATAGTTTCACTTCTTCCTTTCCAATTTGTATCCCTTTGACTTCCTTATGTTGTTTAATTGCTCTTGCTAGAACTTCAAGTACTATATTGAAAAGATATGGAGAGAGAGGGCAGCCTTGTCTAGTCCCTGATTTTAGTGGGAATGTTTCAAGTTTCTCTCCATTTATTTTGATGTTGGCTACTGGTTTGCTGTAGATTGCTTTTACTATGTTTAGGTATGGGCCTTGAATTCCTGCTCTTTCCAAGACTTTTAGCATGAAAGGATGCTGAATTTTGCCGAATGCTTTTTCAGCATCTAATGAGATGACCATGTGGTTTTTTTCTTTCAGTTTGTTTATGTAGTGGATTACATTGATGGATTTCCGTATATTGAACCATCCCTGCATCCCTGGGATGAAGCTACTTGATCATGGTGGATGATCGTTTTGATGTGCTCTTGGATTCGGTTAGCAAGAATTTTATTTAGTATTTTTGCATCTATATTCATCAGAGAAATTGGCCTGAAGTTCTCTTTCTTTGTTGGATCTTCTTGTGGTTTAGGTATTAGCGTAATTGTGGCTTCGAAGAATGAGTTGGGCAGTGTCCCTTCTGTCTCTATTTTGTGGAATAGTTTGAAGAGTATTGGTGTTAAGTCTTCTTTGAAGGTCTGGTAGAATTCTGCACTAAAACCATCTGGTCCCGTACTTTTTTTGGTTGGGAGGCTTTCTATAACCCCTTCTATTTCTTTAGGGGTTATGGGACTATTTAGCTGGTCTACTTGATGCTGATTTAATTTTGGTATTTGATATCTGTCTAGGAAATCTTCCATTTCCTCCAGATTCTCCAGTTGTTTTGAGTATAGACCTTTGTAGTAGGATCTGATGATCTTTTGAATTTCCTCAGTTTCTGTTGTTATGTCTCCCTTTTCATTTCTAATTTTGTTAATTTGTATACTGTCTCTGTGTCCTTTGGTTAGTCTGGCTAAGGGTTTATCTATCTTGTTGATTTTCTCAAAGAACCAGCTCCTGGTCTTGTTGATTCTTTGTATGGTTCTCTTTGTTTCTATTTGATTGATTTCAGCCCTGAGTTTGATGATTTCTTGTCTTCTACTCCTCCTGGGTGAATTATCTTGTTTTTCTTCCAGGGCTTTAAGGTGTGCCGTTAAGCTGCTAGTGTATGCTCTCTCCAGTTTCTTTTTGGATGCACTTAGAGCTATGAGTTTTCCTCTTAGCACTGCTTTCATTGTGTCCCATAGATTTGGGTAGGTCGTACCTTCATTTTCATTGAATTCTAAAAAGTCTTTGATTTCTTTTTTTATTTCTTCCTTGACCAAGGTGTCATTGAGTAGAGTATTGTTCAGTTTCCATGTGTATGTGGGCTTTCTGTTGTTTTTGTTGCTATTGAAGACCACTCTTACTCCATGGTGATCTGATAGGAGGCATGGGATTAGCTTGATCTTCTTGTATTTGTTGACATCTGTCTTGTGACCGATTATATGGTCTATTTTGGAGAAGGTACCATTCGGTGCTGAGAAAAAGGTATATTCTTTAGCTTTAGGATGAAATGTTCTATATATATCTGTTAAATCCAATTGGTCCAGAGTTTCAATTAGTTTCACTGTGTCCCTGTTTAGTTTCTGCTTTCCTGATCGGTCCATTGAGGAGAGTGGGGTGTTGAAGTCACCCACAATTATTGTGTTAGGTGTAATGTGTGCTTTAAGCTTTAGTAAGGTTTCTTTTACGAAGGAGGATGCCCTTGCATTTGGAGCATAGATGTTCAGTATTGAGAGCTCTTCCTGGTGGATTTTCCCTTTGGCCAGCAAGAAGTGACCTTCTGAGTCTCTTTGGATGATTTTAGGTTGAAAGTCAATTTTATCTGATATTAGAATGGCTACTCCAGCTTGTTTCCTGAGACCATTTGCTTGTAAAATTGTCCTCCATCCTTTTACTCTAAGGCAGTGTTTGTCTTTAACACTGAGATGTGTTTCCTGTATGCAGCAAAATGTAGGGTCCTGTTTCCGTATCCAGTCTGTTAGTCTATGTCTTTTTATTGGGGAATTGAGTCCATTGAAGTTAAGAGATATTAAGGAATAGTAATTATTACCTCCAGACATTTTTGAAATTATATTTATTTATCTTATTTATTTTTTATATTCGAGAGGTTATCTTCTATTGGGTTTGATGAGAGGAGGTTTCTATCTTGCTTCTTCCCGGGTGTAGTTTCCGTCCTTGTCTTGGTGTTTTCGCCCTATTATCCTTTGTAGGGCTGGATTTGTGGAGAGATATCTTGCAAATTTGGTTTTGTCATGGAATACCTTGATGTCTCCATCAATGGCAATTGAGAGTTTTGCTGGGTAAAGTAGTTTTGGCTGAAGTTTGTGTTCTCTTAGATTTTGCATGATATCTGCCCAGGATCTTCTAGCTTTCATGGTCTCAGGTGAGAAGTCTGGTGTTATTCTGATAGGTTTTCCTTTATATGTTACTTGGCCCTTTTCTCTTGCTGCCTTTAGTATTCTTTCTTTGTTTATTACATTTGGAGTTTTGATTATTATGTGACGGGATGTATTTCTGTTCTGGTCCAGTCTGTTTGGGGTTCTATAGGCTTCTTGTTTATTCATGGGCATCTCTCTCCTTAGGTTGGGGAAGTTTTCTTCCATAATTTTATAGAAGATATTAGCTGGCTCTTTAACTTGTAAATCTTCACTCTCGTCTATACCTATAATCCTTAGGTTTGGTCTTCTCATAGTCTCTTGGATTTCCTGGATGTTTTGGGTTACCACCTTTTTGCATTTAGTATTTTCTTTGACTGTTGAATCAATGGTTCCTATGGTATCTTCGGCTTCTGAGATTCTGTCTTCTATCTCTTGTATTCTATTGTTGATACTTGCGTCTATGGCCCCTGATTTCTTCCCCAGGTTTTCTATCTCCAATGTTGTCTCCCTCTGTGATTTCTTAGTTGTTTCTACTTCTGTTTTTAGTATCTGGATGGATGTGCTCAGATCTTTCGTTTGCTTGATTGTGTTTTCATGTATTTCTTTAATAGATTTTTGTGCTTCCTCTTTCATAGCTTCTACTTGTTGGCCCACGTTCTTCTGTAGTTCTTTAAGTGACTTTTGTCTTTCTTCCTTATTGTCTTCTTCTCTTTGATCCATCTTCTCCTGCATTTCTTGAAGTGATTTTTGTATTTGCCTCGTAAAGGCTTCTAACTTTTGATCCATTTTCTCCTCTATTTCTTTACAAGATTTTTCTATGTGTTCAGCTACCAGCATCCTGTCCAGTGATTTTATATCCAAGTCTTGTTTTTCTGGTGTTTTAGGGTATCCAGGGATTCCTGTTGTTGGAGAACTGGGTTCAGATGCTGTCATGTTGCCTTGATTTTTGTTAGTAACGTTCCTTCGTTTTCCTTTTGCCATCTGGTTATTTCTGGTTTTAGTTGGCCTTGTTGTAAGTGGCTGGTGTTTGAATCTCCTGTGAGGCTGGGCTCACCTGTTGTTTCTCTACTGGTGAATATGTGTGACTGCTGCTTTAAGGGATCATAAGCTGGCTGCCACTCATGCGATTGTAGGCCCTGTTGGAGTCTGTCTACCTGGGCTTCTCTAGCTGTGTCCTGGTTGCAAGGAACTCCGAGACCCTAGCAGATCCCCCTGTGAGGGTAGCCCTGGAAGGGGTGTTTACCTGGGCCTTTCCAGCTATGTTCTGGTTGCAATATGGAGGCCCGTTGCTACCGCTGGTCCAGGGGCTGGCGAGCTGGTTGCAGAATGCAGCCTTGGTGCTCGCCAGAGGGCACGGGGATGTCCCACAGAGCCTGGGCCTTTCCAGCTGTGTCCTGGTTGCAATATGGAGGCCCGCCGCTACTGTTGGTCCAGGGGCCGGCGAGCTGGTTGCAGAACGCAGCCTTGGTGCTCGCCAGAGGGCTAGGGGATGTCCCACAGAGCCTAGGCGGGACTCCGCCTGCTTGGCTCCAAGACCCTAGCAGATACCCCCGTGAGTGTAGCCCTGGAAGGGGTGTTTACCTGGGCCTTTCCAGCTGTGTCCTGGTTGCAATATGGAGGCCCGCCACTACAGCTGGTCCAGGGGCCGGCGAGCTGGTTGCAGAATGCAGCCTCTGTGCTCGCCAGAGGGCACCTCGATTATTTTCTATTAACTCACTTCCACTTTACACCCGAATTGAAACCCCCATAAATCCTGCAGTGACTTTATCCTTTTTTTTTCCTAAGAATGGTGAATAAATTTTCCTATCTTCTTGAGAAATTAAAATTAGCAACAGTAATGATTATAAATGGATAGATAAAATTATAACTCCTCATTATCAAAAATTTAAAAGTGGCTTATTCTTGTATTTAGATTCACATTTTAACATATTGTGAAATATAAGTAAAATTCTAAGATACATGAATTTAATTTTTAGAAAGAGATCAATTTTGCTTTATGTACAGTTTTGAGGCAGTATTTATTTCATTTGCACTGTTTCATTTTGAATGCATCATTTCTGGTGATCACTATTAAAAGCAATGTAAAAAAAAAAAAAGATGTAACCCACAAGAGGAAGATATTTGCCAAGAAAAACATTTAAGACTCTCAAAGCAAATGGGCTGTTTGCTCAGTCATGTGAACAACAAAATCAAACTGAGGCATTGAAAATACACTAAAATGTTTATGCATGAAAATACATGCAGCTAGTGAATATAAAAGCCCTTAAGTTTCTATGATATATTTAGCTCTCATGGAGAGCAAACAAATATAGAAAATTAAAATGCATGCTGGCCTTCTTCCAAAAAGTGAGTATTCTTATGTTCTGGGAGATTCCACATTAACACATAAACACACAGTTTCTTCTTTGCTCCTTGGTCTGATGAATTATTTCTTTGGAATACATGAATTACAAAGAGTAGTTTTAGTACAATTACAGTTTCAACTCTAAATCCAAAATGTCCTCTAATCATTGCTAGTAAGGAAAAGTGAGGTGTCAAACACAACAAACTGTAACAGAGATAACACTAATTTCCACGTGTGGTTTTCTATGTAAGTGATGGTTCACCGTACAATGTTATTCAAAAGGTAGTTACTGAACAATAGTTTTTTTTTATCCTTTTTTAAATATCATGATGTTTTCACATGTCCTTCCTGCAACTTAATCCGAAAGAATAGCACAACTCAAGATACTTATCATAACTGAATTGTAAGATGTACCTTGTCCCAGTCCAATGGTTGGCTGTAAGTATATACATCTGTCTCAATAAGCTGATAGGTGAGCATCTCAGAGGACAGATATGCTAGGCTCCTGTCTGCAAACACAACAGAATATCAGCGCTAGTGTCAGGGTTTTGTGTCTTCCATGTAATGGACCCCAAGTTCAGTTGGTCTCTCACTGGCCTTTCCTTCAGTCTCTGCTCCATTTTTCCCCTAAATTTGTTTTATTTATTTTTATGTTTATTAGATATTTTCTTTATTTACATTTCAAATGTTATCTCCTTTCCTGGTTTCCCCTCCAAAAACGCCCTATCCTATCCTCCCTCACCCTGTTTACCTACTGACCCACTCCTGCTTTCCGGTCCTGGCATTCCCCTACACTGGGGCATTGATCCTTCTCAGGACCAGGGCCTCTCCTCCCAGTGATGACTTACAAAGCCATCCTCTGCTATATATGCAGCTGCAGCCATGGGTCCCTCCATGTGTACGCTTTGGTCGGTGGTTTAGTCCCTAGGAGACCTGGGCCTACTGGTTAGTTTATCAACCAGTTCTTCCAATAGGGCTGCAAGCTCTTTCAGCTCCTTAGATAGGAACAAATCTGGCTCAAAAATCTGGAGGTGGGTTGGTGATACCATGCCTTGACTGGTGGCATTTTCTATCTACTAGATGTGGTTTCTTCAGGTTCCATCTCCCCACAGTTGGTCATATTAGCTAAGGTCATCCACACCAAGTCCTTGGAGCCATTCATATGCTAGGTCTCTGGGACTTTCTAGAGGTTCTCTCTCCTTCTGTCTCCCATAATTATTTTGTTTCTCCTTCTAAGTGGGATTAAAGCATTCTCACTTTCTTTATTAAACTTCTTACAGTCTGTGGTTTGTATCACGGGTAGTCTGGGATACCATAATACAGACTGATAAAAGATCTTCACCAACCCTACATCTAATAGAGGGCTAATATGCAAAATGTATAAGGACTCAAGAAATTAAAGTCCAAAAACCAAATAGCCCAATTAAAAAAATGGAGTATAGAGCTAAACAGAATTCTCAAGAGATAAATCTTGAATGATGGAGAAGCACTTTAACATTCTTAGTCATTAAAGAAATACAAATCAAAATGACCCTTAGATTCCACCTTACACCAATCAGAATGGCTACAATTAAACTCAAGCAGCAGCACATGCTGTAGAGGTTGTGAAGAAAGGGGAATACTTGTCCATTGTTGGTGGGATTGAAAACTGGGATGGCCTTTCTGTAAATCAATCTGATGGTTTCTCATAAAACTCTAAGTAGATCTACCTGAAGACCCAGCTTTACCACTCCTGAGCATAGACAACATAAAGGATACTCCACCATATAACAAGGACATGTACTTCACTATGTTCATAGAAGTCGTCTTTTTAACAACCAGAAACTGGGTATTCAAAAATTTTTTATCGTCTATTCTCAAGAGAAATGGAAGACTTGTAATTAATCATGACATGTAATTAATCAATCAGAATCTGTTGACATCATTTAATATTTTTATATATGTAATGCATAAATAATGCAATTTAATAAAATTAATGTCCTGCTATGAAGGAGAATGGTGATAATATAAAACACAACAAACAAACATGTAAGACCTCTAATGAAACATATGCTATATTTGAAGAGATAAAGCATTAATATTTCCAAACACTGAAAGTTTGAAACCTTTGAGTTGATTGACTTGTAATAACTCTGAAAGCAGGATTAAAATGTGAATGTGAAAGACATAATAGCTGGGGTTATTCTTACAAATTTATGTTCTTCAAGTGAATAAAAATCCAGATACAATGAATTATGTAAAGAGAAAAATTATAGTAGAAACAGGAAGAAAATATATCTGATTGACATTCTGAGTAACGTCTGAGTGATTTCCAAAAGGGGCAAGCACAAAGACATAGAATCCAATTCTAACTGAGATATGAATATTTATCTTTCATAAGTATTCACTTTGAATTCGCTTTGAAGTATTCACTTTCCTTGTATTATTTGACCACAGGAATAAATGTATTTACCATTTACCTGAAAGCAATTTGTTTGTATGTTTTTTATTAAGAAATCATTAGTCTTCCTGTCAATAAAACGTGCTCCTATTCCCCTAATGTGAATTAAGTTTTCATCAGAAGCATTCCTTTTGAATCTCTCCAGATATTACATAGTTGGTTTTCATTAACATAAATGATCTTTATTTTTTATAGGTACCATAGCAGGAGTAAGATAATGAAGATAAATTAAAAACAAGGGACAATGGTTCAGTGTCAGCACAGTTTTTTGCTTTATCTATTTCTGAATAGGATTGACAGCATGAAGACAAATCATAAAATGTACTTCCACAAAGATAAAAAGAGCAGTATTATTTAATTATTACAAAATTAGAGACATTTACATATAAAATATAGTAGACAAGACATTCTTTAGGTGGTTTTATCATGTATACTATGATAAGTTTTCACAATGCCTCGTTTGTAACAAGTGTGCCAACTATTCTGAAAGCATTAGTATGCTGTTTATATGAAGTGGATTTCTTACGAACATATTTTAAAAGAAATCTGAGGGGCTCGAGTATAGCTCTGCAGTTAAGACCACAGAATGCTCTTACAGAGGTCCTGAGTTCAATTCCCATCAGTCACAAACATCTGTATTGGGATTCAAATACAGGCACCCTTCTGTTGTGTCTGAAGACTTTGACAGTGTACTCACATACATGAAATAAATAGACAAATCTCTAAAAGTAAGTTTGAGTTTATGTGATTGTTTTTGTTCACTTTTCTTTATTCTGTCACTGTAATGCTAAGTTTGTACAACCATAGGATGCATTTCTAAAGCTCAATTGCTTTAAAAATACAGTATGTTGAATTGTTTTCTGGATTCCAAAACTTGATGAGTAGGTTCAACATGAGGTACTGAAAATTTTCTCAGGAATAAATAACATTATTAAAGGCAGCAATGAGGAATTGAAAGGCACATGATCATTAAATGTAATAATTTTTTGTTCTGTAAGTCAAGAATAGGCATACACAATATGTTCTGGTGTGTAAACATTGCTTATTCTGAGAAACAAGCAGATTTCTTATTGGTCAATAAAATTTAATGATAAGTAATTTGATCACAAATATACAATCTAACAATGAATGTAATGAGTAAATGAAAACTATATTTTAAAAATATTGTTAATTGCCCTTGTAAATAAGGCAAATTTATATCAGTGATACATATATACTTCAGTGTACAAAGAAATTTTAAAATATTATGTCTATCATTTGTACTAGATTTGAATCAGAAGCATCTGATGTTAATTTGTGCATAATTTGTGATTATCATAGAGAACAGATTTGACACAAGAAGTCTTTTAGACTTTGGTAGTTTGAATGTAATTGTTCTCCATAGGCCCATAAGAAATGTCACTGTTAGGAACTATGGACTTGTTGAATTAGGTATGGCCTTGCTCAAGGAAATATGACACTGTGGGTGTGGGATTTAAGGTCTCAATGCTCAAGTTATTGAGTGTATATTCTTCTGTTGCCTGTTGATCAAGGTGCAGAATCCCAGCTTCTTCTCTTGCACTTTGTCAATCCGTATATTGTCATGCTTCCAAACAAGACAATAATAGACTAACCCTCTGAACTGTAAGTCAGAATAAATATTTTCCTGTATATAAAATGCTCTCTTCATGCTATATCTTCACAGTCATAAAACCCAGACTAATACACAGACTACCAATGAAAGTCTTGTCTTCTAAATCACCACAATGTCCTCTGAATAGCAGGGCAAATATGGTTATAATTTATGTTTCAAATATTGACGTTAAGTACATTTTGAAAGGGGAAGAATTAAGCTTATTGTTACCAATTGTATGACATTATTACTAAGTAGACATAGATAAAATTCTGAGTAACTTAGAGAGAAAACCAAAGACAAACCAAACTGTAGACCCCACCAGACTATAACTTGGTGAACCAGTTGAGTCATATTGAGTTACATGCAGAAGGGCTAATCATTGGTAAAGATATATTATAAAGACAACTGCATTACCAAAGTCCACTCAATTTGGGTGACAGTTCATAAATACTGAATACCTAATGCACACTACATAGCCTATAGGCAGCAAGACAAGTCCTTCCAAGGCAGCTTGACTGACCCCTACTTAATCCAAGCCAATTATTCTGAGTGTCTTTAAGGCAGTATTTCTAGTCTGATAGTCTTCATTGCAGTTTGCTTTCTCCGAATTTGACTTTTTTATTGCTCATGACTGAAGGTCAATTTCAGGGACTTCCTGAAGCTATTTTGGTTTGATTGTATGTTTTGTCACTCTTAGAACATCCTGGTCCTTTACATTCCAGTAGATATTTGTCCTAAAGTATCATGCTGTTTACCTCCCTTCTTATAAGATACTTAGAATGATTCTTCCTCAGGTAAAATGTTCTGATTTCAATGGGAACTGCCGCTAAGCACCACCTCCAATATTCAAAATTTTTGAGTTGTCAAAACACTGTATAAAATGATTAAAGAACACATAAATTCTCTTATTATGTTGATGAGTATTATCTTAAAAGTATGCTTAAGGGCCGATGTTACATTATATCAATTTACAGGGCTAGCATTACAGAGGTTTAACATAAAATACAAAAATATATTTAAATACACACACAGAGACACACACACATATTTAAAGAATAATTTAAATATACACGTTGTACTGCTACAGGGGAATCTATCCTGCATTACAGTTTCTAGCTCTCAAGATTAAGATCCTATCCTTAATTACAATTTCTATTGCTGAGAAGAGATACTATGATCACTGCAATTCTTTTAATTAATTAATTTTTCATTAATGCAGACCTTTTTATTGAGGTTAATAACCAAACAACAAAAAGAATCAGAAAAGTGGACTGGCTCTTTCCCAAGGGTATGAGGGGTGTGATGACTTAGGCTGGCATGTAGCCAGAGCTCTGAGAGGAGACTGTTTGTCTGCTTGCATTTGCATTTGTAATTGGCATTTTTTTTTTGTTGGCAACTCAAGCGATTAAGTGGATTTGGTGGAATTTTGGTTTGCTTTGATTTACTTTATAGTTCAACTATTTATTTTGTTTGTTTCTTTGTTTATGGGGATTTTATTTATTTTAACATTTCTAAAAGAAAATCAAGCTAAGAAAACCAATCAACATTGTATTATTTATTGTCACTTAATAGAGGTATTCTATCACAAGCTAGTTTATCTCCAAATATTAACTAATATTCTTTCTTATATGCCTCATATAAAACCTCCCAGAAGGTCAACAAAATTCATTTGGGAATTTAAGGACATACGATTATTATTTTGTACTCACTATGCCCACCCATATATAAAGCATTATAAGATGTCAGAAAAGCCATTTGCTAGAGTTCTCAGACTGCTTTACAATGACCAAGACCCCCAAGGACCACAAGCAGAACGTACTGAGCAGTATGATGTTTCAATTAGTCCACACAGTTAAATATCAAACCACAGAAATAAACTCAATCTGGAATGCTCAGTGTCTTTGAGATCTATGTGTTAATATTTTTAGGTCCATTTAATGAGAATATAATTTCTCCAAATCATGTTTTCTGAAAAGTGAATATAACCTCATCCTGGTATCATCTTGAACTTGGTTATAGACAGAGAATTTCAGTCTCTAGGACAGTAGTTTTCAACCCTGCTGTGGCCCTTTTATACAGTTTCTCATTTTGTGATAACCCCAAAGGTAAAATTATTTTTATTGCTATTTAATAACTCTAATTTTGCTATGCTTTTATGTAAGTGTAATAATGAACATATTGGCTAATATATACAACAATATGTAGTTTTTGCTGATACAGTAGCATTAGTGGTTATTTTTTATTCTCCCATATAGCTTTCTGACCACAGTCTGACCACCATGACCATCCCTGCTCTTCCCCAGTTTAACACACCCATTGTCACCCCTCTGAAAAGAGCTGGACTCCCAGGGACATCAATCAAACAGCCAAACAAGTTACAATAAAAACAACCACAGCTAGGCAAGGCAACCCAGTAAGAGAAAAAGGGTTTCACAAGTAGGCAAAAGAGTCAGGGACAATCCCTGCACTCACTGTTAGATTTATACTGTTAGGTTTTTTTTTTTACACAATACACCAAGCTACTCAGCCATTACATATATGTTGCATTCAGTTATACAGCGCTGTATGGGTGGGTGATGTTGAGGTTGTAAGATACTAAATTTTTTATAGAAACTGCATCTTCGACAAGGAGGACTGTAGTAGCTTCTTTTGTGCAAAATATTAAAGAATTTAGAGACTGAATATGGAGTTTGGGAAATATGAAGGGTATAACAGGAATAAGGCTTGCAAGTATTTTACCTGAAAAACAAAAACAGTATCATATGAGTAGGGAAGGTCTTACAACTTGCATTTGAATAGTAAGAACAAAAGTGGATGGGCTGTCAATAAAAGTAAATAATGTTAATAATTATAATTCTTGTTATATTTTATGTTATTTTTATTTTTGTGTGGCTATCTTCTTTTTGGTTTGTTGCAACAAGATTACTTTCTTGTTTTGTCTCGGGTGTAGTTTCCCTCCTTATGTTGGTGTTTTCCATTTATTATCCTTTGTAGGGCTGAATTTGAAGAAAGATACGGTGTAAATTCAGATTTGTTATGAAATATCTTGGTTTCTCCGTCTATGGTAATTGAGTTTTGCTGAGTATAGTACCCTGGTTTGGCATTTGTGTTCTCTTAGGGTCTGTATGAGATCTGCCCAGGTTCATCTAGCTTTCATAGTCTCTGATGAGATGTTTGGTGTATTTCTGATAGGCCTGACTTTATATGTTACTTGACCTTTTTTGCTTACTGCTTTTAATATTATTTCTTGGGTTTGTGTATTTGGTGTTATGAATAGTGTTGGTGAAGGGAGGAATTCTTTTCTGGTACAATCTATTTGGATTTCTGTAGGCTTTTTGTATCTTTCTGGGCATCTCTTTCTTTAGGTTAGAGAAGTTTTCTTCTATAATTTTGTTGAAGATATTTAGTGACCATTTAAGTTGGGAATCTTCACTCTCTTCTATACGTATTATCTTTAGATTTGGTCTTCTCATTGTGTCCTGGACTTTCTGGTTATTTTGGTTTATGAGCTTTTTGCCTTTTGCATTTTCTTTGATTATTGTGTCAATGTTTTTTAGGGTATCTTCTGCACCTGAGATTCTTTCTTCTATCTCTTATATTCTGTTGGTGATGTTTGCACATATGACTCCTAACTCTTTCCTAGTTTTTGCTATCTCCAGGGTTATCTCCCTTTGAGATTTATTTATTGCTTCTATTTCCATTTTTAGATCCTGCAAGAATGTGTTCAATTCCTTCACCTGTTTGGTTGTGTTTTCCTGTAATTCTTTAGAGCACTTTTGTGTTTCCTTTGTAAGGACTTCTACCTGTTTACTTGTGTTCTTCTGTATTTCTTTCCCAGAGTTATTTATGTCCTCTTAAAGTCCACTATCATTCTCATGAGATATGATTTTAATTCAAAGTCACCCTTTTCTGGTGTATTGGTGTATCTAGGGCTCACTGTGGTGGGAGAACTGGGTTCTGATGATGCCAAGTAGCTTTGGTTACTGTTGCTTATATTCTTGCCCTATAGTAATCTCTGGTGTTATCTGGTTTTACTGTCTCTGACTGTGGCTTGTCCTTTCTGCAAGCCTGAGTGTTAGTACTCCTGGGAGACCAGTTCTCTTCATAAGGAATCTGGGTATGGAGAGCTATGGTACACTGTCAGCTCCATGATGCAGACAGAAAGAGGAAGGATCCTGTCCCTGGCTGCTTCTCAGTTCCTGTGTCCTGAGGGCTTTTGGCTGGTCCCTCTGAGCAGAAGTGGTGATCTTACCTGTTCTCATAGATGTGCCAGCACTCCTGGGTAACTAACTCTCTCCCAGCAGAATTTGGGTTTAAATCACTGCAACCCTTAAAAAGGTAAATATTTAATTGTTGTATCTTACAGTTCTATAGGTTAGCTCATTATTATTCTGGCAGGGTTCAGACACACGTGGTGTTGGAGATGGAACTGAAACTCCTATGTCTTGATCTGCAGGCAGCAGATGGAATTTTGAGTCTACATAGCATATTGTGAGCAACTATGGGCATAGCTTGGGTATATATGACCTCTAGGTTTGATTCAACAGTGACATGCTTCCTCCAAGAGCCCACATTTAGTCCAACATTACAATACCTCCTAATAATGTCATGTTCTTTGGCCCAAGCAGACACACGAATCTATGGGGACCATTTCTATTCAAACTATCACACAGCCAACCACTGTTATTGCCTGATTCTGTGAGAATCCCAACACTCTTCTTCAGTTCTGAATATCTAAAATTATATGAGTCTAAATAAGATTTTTAAATATGACTCATATATTCTCATTTCTTTGCAAAAATATTCATTAGTTCTACATTCCATTTTGCATGAAATATGGAATCATTGCCCCAAATTATAAACCCTTAAGCTGTTACTCCATTTTGTTGAAAGGATCTTATAATTTATTATTAGAAAATGAGATTTGCTTTCTTATGATTTGGAATGAAAGGACATTAATTCATAAAGAAAATATATTTGTTATAATGCTTAATTATTTTCTAAATTAGCATACAAATCTCATGTCAAAATTAAATGTCTGCATATATCTGCTCATTTTTGACATGATTCTTTATTCTATTTAACTAGTACAATTTTTTGGTCCCTGAATTTGTTCATTCATTTTATTATTGTATTAGTTTAGAAGTGGAGAGCTTTGGGGGGCAGCTTCTAGGAATTTGGCAGGAATTTGACAAGGAAGTAGGCTCCAGGAAAATGTATTGTATTCCTTGTATCTTGGTCATACTGATAAACTGCTAGACACAGTGGCTATGGTACTTGATAATTGCCTTAATTATTCCTTGATTATTTTGTTTATGACTTAGGACTGATTATATTTTTGTATGTACCTGAAATGATATAAAAGCAGATTGGAAAAGAAAATAAACCTGCTTCAGCTTCAAAACTGGCTGGGGGTCATGTTATAGTGTTGTCTAATTGTCTTTATCTTTTCAATCCTCTCTCCCTCCCTGGAGACACTGTTGTCTGACTGAGCGTGGTCATTTAGACCTTTGCCTACTATTTGCAAAATCCATAGATCAAAATCCAGGAGAAAAACTGTTCCATCACATTCAGTGTGTAGTTATCAAACATCCAGAACACTACGAAGGAAAGTCTGTACTCAATCTTTCAACTAATTAGTATAATATTACTATAACATTAGTGTCACATAACTCTCCATAATGAGTATACATGAAAACACTTTCTGATGTTTATAAATAGCATTTATTTAAACCATTTTCTGATCTATCTCAATTTATAAGTTTTATTTCTTTTGTTATTTAGCTGTTGTACATTACAACACAAACACATTTGTTTCATTAAGGTTTCGTTTATGGTGTGCTTAAAATAAGAATAGCTGTCATTTTATTTCATATAGTCTATTCTGGTCTTACCAAATTCTGGTCTTTAGCAATAGCTAATGATATTTTTCTCTCCTATATTTTGCCTGAAAAGTTTCTATTGAAATCAATGACATTTGAATGAATATTAAAATTTCTCATTAACTTTCTAAACATGTCTTTCACCGTTTTCTTCCTATCTTCCCACATTCCCTTTGTTTTTGAGTGAAAAGAATACCAAGTGTTGTTTGTGAGTTAATGATTATTAGGGAATGTAAATTCCTCCTTCAGTTTGTCCTGGCAAAGTAGCCTTACATGTGGCCAATGATTCTAATGAGAGCACATCACTAGATGGGTCTCATATGATTTGAAATTATTATTACTTTTGTGATTTCCTACATTTGATACTTGATAATTAAAATTTGCATGTCTTTCAGTTGATTTTTGAAGCCTAGGATTTTCACTAGACTTTCCAGTATAAAATTTTATTCCCTATTATATATTAATTTTCTCATGTTTATTCTTTAGATAAAACATGCGCTATTTCACTATGAGTAAGTTGCTTAACTCATTCATATACACTCTTTCTGTAACCTTAGAAAATGAAGTTTTGATATTTTAAGCATTAAACTGCTTTAGCAATGTTCTCCAATGTTGAGAATTATATTTGTTTTTTTCTTTTTTAATTGAATATCATCTTCATTTACATTGCCAATGGTAAAACCTTTCCCAATTTCCCCCCTCCCTGAAGACCCCCTAATCCTCCTCCCTCCCCCTGCCCCTCCACCTACCAGAAACACTTCCACTTACCCCCCTTGGCTTCCTTTTGTTGGGGCCTCAGTTGAGCCTTTATGTGACAAAGGACCATTCCTCCCACTGATGTCCAACAAGGCCTTCCTCTGCCACATTTTTGGCTGGAACCATGTGTGCCCCTTGGTTGATGGTTAAGTCCATTGGAGTCTTGGGGCATCTGGGTGGCCCAAATCATTGTTCTTCTCAAGGGACTCCAAACCCCTTCAGCTCCTCTGGACCACCCTCCAGCTCCTCCATTGGGGACCCCATGCCCAGTCCAATAATTGGTTGTTAGTATCTGCCTCTGTATTTGTAAGGGTCTGGCAGGGCCCCTCCAGAGACAATCATGGTATACTTCTTTTGGTATTTACTTTTTGTTGTCAATAGTAGTGTCTGGGTTTATTGACTGTTTTTAGGATGAATCCCCAGGTAATACAGTCTCTGGGTGGCCTTTACATCAGTCTCTGCTCCTGAGACACATTGTCTCCCTTATTGCTACTGTGAGTATTTTGCTCCCTTTCTTAGAGGAACCAAAGCACCCTCACTTAAGTCCTCCATCTTCTTGAGCTTCCTGTGCTGGGTGAATTGTAACTTGTTTATTTTCAGCTTTTGAACTAACATCCTCTTATTAGTGCAAACCATGCGTGTTCTTTGTGATCGGGTTGCCTCACTCAGGATGACACTTTCTAGTTCCATCCATTTGCATAAGAATTTCATGAATTCATTGTTTTTAATAGCTGAATAGTACTCCATTCTGTAAATGTACCACATTTTCTTTAACCATTCCTCTGTTGAGGGACATCTGGGTTCTTTCCAGTTTCTGGCTATTATAAATAAGGCAGCTATGAACATAGTGGAGCATGTGATCTTATTACATGTGGGAGCATCTTCTGAGTATATGCCCAGGAGTGGTATAGCTGGGTCCGTAGGTAGTACTATGTCAAATTTTCTGAGGAATCACCAAACTGATTTCCAGAGTAGTTTTTACCAGCTTGCAATCCCACCAACAATGGAGAAGTGTTCCTTTTTCCCCACATCCTCTCCAGCATCTGCTGTCCCCTGAGTTTTTCATCTTAGCCATTCTGACCTGTGTAAGGTGGAATCTCAGTGTTGTTTTGATTCACATTCCCCTGATTACTAAGGTGGCTGAACATTTCTTTAGGTGCTTTAGAGCCATTCAAGTTTCCTCAGTTGAAAATTCCCTCTTTAGCTCTGTACCTCATTTTTAATAGGGTTATTTGACTCTCTGGAGACTAACTTCTTGAGTTCTTTGTATACATTGGATAATAACCCTCTATTAGATGTAGGGTTATTAAAATCTTTATCAAATTTGTTGGTTGCTGTTTTGTCCTATTGACCATGTCCTTTGCCTTACAGAAGATTTGCAGTTTTATGAGGTCCCATTTGTTGAATCTTGTTCTTAGAGCATAAGACATTGGTGTTCTTTTCAGGAACATTTCCCTGTGCCCATGTGTTCAAGATTCATCCCTACTTTCTCCTCTTTAAGATTCAGTGTGTCTCGTTTTATGTGTAGATCCTTGATCCACTTGGACTTGAGCTTTGTACAAGGAGATAAGAATGTGTTGATTTGCATTTTTCTGCATGCAGTTCTCCAGTTGATCCAGCACCATTTGTTAAAAATGCTTTTTTTCCACTGGATGTTTTTAGCTCCTTTGTCAAATATCAAGTGACCATACATGTGTGGGTTCTTTTCTGGGTCTGCAATTATATTCCATTGATCTTACTACCTATCTGCATACCAATACCAAACAGTTTTTTATCTCTATTGCTTTGTAGTAGAGCTTGAAGTCAGTGATGGTAATTGCCCCAGAATATTTTTTGTTGTGGAGAATAGTTTGATATCCTGGGCTTTTTGTTATTCCAAATGAATTTGAGATTTGCTCTTTCTAGATCTATGGAGAGTTGATGTGGGATTTTGATGGGGATTGCATTGAATCTGTAAATTGCTTTTAGCAAGATGGCTATTTTTACTATATTGATCTTGCAAATCCCTGAACATGGGAGATCTTTCGAACTTCTGAGACTCTCTTTAATTTCTTTCTTCAGATGATTAAATTTCTTGTCATATAGTTCTTTCATTTGCTTCATTTGAGTCACACTTAGGTCTAAAATATTATTTGGGACTATTGTGAATGGTGTCATTTCCCTAATTTCTTTCTCCTCTTGTTTATCCTTTGAATAGAGGAAGGCTACTGATTTGTTTGAGTTAATTTTATATCCAGCCACTTTGCTGAAGTTGTTTATCAGCTTTAGTAGTTTTCTGGTGGAAATCTTAGGGTCACTCAAATATTCTATCGTATCATCTGCAAATAGTGAGATTTTGACTTCTTCCTTTCCAATTTGTATACCTTTGACCTCCTTTTGCTGTCTGATTGCTCTGGCTAGGACTTCAAGTACTATATTGAATAGATAGGCAGAGAATGGGCAGCCTTGTCTGGTCCCTGATTTTAGTGGGATTGCTTCAAGCTTATCTCTGTTTAACTTGATGTTGTCTACCAGTTTGCAGTATATTGCTTTCACTATGTTTAGGTATGGGTCTTGGATTCTTGTTCTCTCCAAGACTTTGTGTGTGTGTGTGCGCGCACACACGTGCGTGCGAGTGTTTTTCAACACAGGGATTCTCTGTGTAGCCCTGGTTGTGCTGGAACTCACTCTGTAGACCAGGCTGGCCTCGAACACAGAAATCTGTCTGCCTCTGCCTCTGCCTCCCAAGTGCTGGGATTAAAGGCATGCGCCACCACCACCAGGCATCTCCAAGACTTTTATCATGAAGGGATGCTGGATTTTGTCAAAAGCTCTTCAGCATCTAATGAAATAGCCATATGTTTTTTCCTTTAGTTTGTTTATATAGTGTACTATATTGATTTCTGTATATTGAACCATCTCTGAATCCCTGGGATGAAGCCTACCTGATAGTGGTGAATTATATATTTGATGAATTCTTGGATTAGGTTGGCCAGGATTTTGTTCAGTATTTTTGCATCAAAGTTCATGAGGGAGATTGGTTTGAAGTTCTTCTTCTTTGTTTGGTCTTTGTTTGGTTTAAGTATAAGTCTTATTGTGGCTTCATAGAATGAGTTGGATAGTGTTCATTGAGTTTCTATCCCTGGAAAAATGTGAAGAGTATAGGTATTAACTCTTCTTTGATGATCTATAGAATTTCGTGCTAAACCCAACTGTTCCTGGGCTTATTTTATTTTATTTTATTTTATTTTATTTTATTTTATTTTATTTTATTTTATTTTATTTTATTTTATTTTTTGGGGTCCTGGGCTTTTATTTGATGGGAGACTATTAATGACTGTTTCTATTTTCTCAGGACTTATGGGACTATTTAGATGATTTATCTGATCCTGTTTTAACATTTGCACTTGGTATGTATATAGAAATTTGACCATTTCATCCAGGTTTTCAAACCTTGTTCAGTATAAATTCTTGTAGTAGGATCTGATAATTTTTTGACTTTCCACAGTTTCTGTTGTTATGTCTCCCTTTTCATTTCTGATTTTATTAATTTTGATACTGTCTCTGTGCCCTCCAGTTAGTCTGGCTAAGGGTTTATCTATCTTGTTGATTTTTTCAAAGAACCAGCTCCTTATTTGATTAATTCTTTGCATAGTTTTTTTTTTTTGTTGTTGTTGTTGTTTGTTTCTGTTTGGGAGATTTTGGCCCTAAGTTTGATTATTTCCTGCTGTCTATTCCTCCTGAGGATATTTTTCTTTCTTTTGTTCTAGAGCTTTCAAGTGCACTGTCAAGATGTTAGTGTAGGCTCTCTCCATTCTTTTTTTAGAGTCACTCAGAGCTATGAGTTTTCCTCTTAGCACTGCTATCATTGTGTCCCATAAATTTTGGTATGATTTGTCTTCATTTTCATTAAATTGTAGAAAATCTTTAATTTCTTTTTTTTTATTTCTTCCTTGACCAAGCTATCATTGAGAAGAGCATTGTTCAAGGTCCATGTGTATGTATGTTTTCCATTGCTTTTGTTTGAGCTTAATACCAGTCTTAGGCCAGGGTGATCTGATAAGATACAATGAATAATTTCAATATTTTTGTATCTGTTGAGGCCTATTTTGTGACCAATTATATAGATAATTTTGGAGAAGGTACCATGAGGTGCTGAGAAGACGGTATATTCTTTTGCTTTAGGGTGTAATGGTCTATAAATATCTGTTAAATCCACTTGGTCCATAACTTCATTTAGTTTCACTGTATCTCTGTTTAGATTCTGATTCCATGATTTGTCCATTTTTGAGAGTGAAATGTTGAAGTCGCCCACTATTATTGTGTGGGGTACAATTGTACTTTGAGCTTTATTTTTTAAATTCTTTTTTTTAATGTTCTATATTTTTGTTTACATTCCAAAGGCTTTACCCTTTCCCAGGTCCCCCTTCACCATATGTCTCATAAGTCCTCTTTCCTCCGAACATTCCCCAATCACCCCCTACCCCATTTCTCTGTTCTGATACCCTCCTACAAAACTGGATCCAGTCTTTTCAGGACCAGGGTCCTTTCCTTCCTTCTTCTTGGGAATCTTTTGATTTGCTAATAATGCCTTGAGTATTCAGAGATTTAGGGCACATTAATATCCACTTATCAGTGATTGCATTTCATGTGTATTCTTTTGTGATTGGGTTAACTCACATAGGATGATATTTTCCAGATCCAACCATTTGCCTACAAATTGCATGAATTCATTATTTTTAATTGCTGAGTAGTATTCCATTGTACAAATATACCAAATTTTCTGTATCCATTCCTCCTTTGAGGGACATCTCGGCTCCTTCCAACTTCTAGCTGTTATAAATAAGGCTGCTATGAACATAGTGGAGCATGTGTCTTTATTGTATGCAGGGGAATCCTCTGGGTATATGCCCAGGAGTGGTATGACAGGGTCCTCTCGAAGTGTCATGCCTGATTTTCTGAGGAACCATCAGATTGATTTCCAGAGCGGTTGTACCATCTTGCAATCCCACCCACAGTGTAGGAGTGTTCCTTTTTCTCCACATCCTCGCTAGCACCTGTTGTCCCTTGAGTTTTTAATCTTAGCCATTCTGACTGCTGTGTGGTGAAATCTCAGGGTGGTTTTGATTTGCTTTCCCTGATGATTAATGATGTTGAACATCTCTTAAGGTGCTTCTCAGCCATCCGAATTTCTTCTCGTGAAAATTCTTTGTTTAGCTCTGTATGCCATTTTTTGATAGGGTTATTTGGTTTTTTGGTGTCTGCCTTCTTGTGTTCTTTGCATATATTGGATATTAGCCCTCTGTCAGATGTGGGGTTGGTGAGGATCTTTTCCCAATTTGCTGGTTGCTGTTTGTCCTTCTGACAGTGTCCTTTGCCTTACACAAACTTTGAAATTTGATGAGGGCCCATTTGTCAATTTTTGATCTTAGAGCATAAGCTATTGGTGTTTGTTCAGAAACTTTCCCCCTGTGCCCATGTCATCCAGGGTCTTCCCCAGTTTCTTTTCTATTAGTTTTATTGTTTCTGGTCTTATGTGGAGGTCCTTGATCCACTTGGAATTGATTTTGGCACAAGGAGATAAGAGTGGGTCAATTTGCATTCTTCTGCATGTTGACCTCCAGTTGAACCAGCACCATTTGTTGAAAAGGTTATCTTTTTTCCACTGGATGGTTGTAGCTCCTTTATCAAAGATCAAGTAACCATAAGTCTGTGGGTTCATTTCTGGGTTTTCAATTCTATTCCATTGATCTACTTGAGTGTGACTGTACCAATACTATGCAGTTTTTAGCACAATTGCTCTGTAGTACTGCTTGAGGTGAGGGATATTAATTCCCCCAGAAGTCCTTTTATTGTTGAGAAGAGTTTTAGCTATCCTGGGTTTTTTGTTACTCCAGATGAATTGAGAATTGCTCTTTATATATCTATGAAGAATTGATTTGGGATTCTAATGGGGATTGCACTGAATCTGTAGATTGCTTTTGGCAAGATCGCCATTTTTACTATAGTGATCCTGCCAATCCAAGAGCATGGAATATTTGTCCATCTCCTAAAGTCTTCTTCAATTTCTTCAAGGACTTGAAGTTCCTGTCATACAGATCTTTCACTTGTTTGGTTAAAGTCAGGCCAAGATACTTTATATTGTTAGTGGCTATTTTGAATGGGTGTTATTTCCCAAATTTCTTTCTCAGCCTGCTTGTCCTTTGAGTACAAGAAGGTTACTGATTTGCTCGAGTTGATTTTATAACCAGCCACTTTGCTGAAGTTGTTTACCAGCTGTAGGAGTTCTCTGGTAGAGTTTTTTGGGTCACTTACATATACTATCATATTATCTGCAAAAAGTGACATTTTCACTTCTTCCTTTCCAATTTGTATCCATTTGACTTCTTTATGTTCTCTAATTGCTGTTGCTAGACCTTCAAGTAGTATATTGAAAAGATACAGAGAGAGAGGGCAGCCTTGGCTAGTTCTTGATTTTAGTGGGATTGCTTCAAGTTTCTCTCCATTCAGTTTGATGTTGGCTACTGGTTTGAGGTATATAGCTTTTATTATGTTTAGGTATGGGCCTTGAATTCCTGTTCATTCCAGGACTTTTAGCATGAAAGGATGCTGAATTTTGTCAAATGTTTTTTCAGCATCTAATGAGATGACCGTGTGGTTTTTTTTTCTTTTACTTTCTTTATGTAGTGGATTACATTGATGGATTTCTTTTTTTTTCTTTTTTTTTGTATTCTACCACTTTTCTCTCTCTTTTTTTTAATTTTTATTTTCTATATTCTTGTTTACATTCCAAAGGCTTTCTCCTTTCCCAGTTCCCCCCCACCATACGTCCCATAATTCCTCTCCCCCCAACTATTCCCCAATCATTCCCTTGAACCATTCCTGCATCCCTGGGATGAAGCCTACTTGATCATGGTGAATGATCGTTTTGATGTGCTCTTGGATTCGGTTGGTAAGAATTTTATTTAGTATTTTTCCATCAATATTCATAAGGGAAATTGACCTGTAGTTCTCTTTCTTTGTAGGATCTTTGTGTGCTTTTGTTATCAGCATAATTGTGGCTTTGTAGAACGAGTTGAACAGTGTTCCTTCTGTTTTTATTTTGTGGAATAGTCTGAAGAGTATTGGTGTTAGGTCTTCCTTGAAGGTCTGATAGAATTCTGCACTAAAACCATCTGGTCTCATACTTTTTTTGGTTGGGAGACTTTCTATAACCCCTTCTATTTCTCTAGGGGTTATGCAACTGTTTAGCTGATCTAATTGATCCTGATTTAATTTTGGTATTTGGTATCTGGCTAGGAAATTGTCCATTTCCTCCAGATTCTCTAGTTGTGTTGAGTATCGGCTTTTGTAGTAGGATCTGATTATTCTTTGAATTTCCTCAGTTTCTGTTGTTATATCCCCCTTTTCATTTCTGATTTTGTTAATTTCGATTCTGTCTCTGTGCCCTTTGGTTAGTCTGGCTAAGGATTTATCTATCTTGCTGATTTTCTGAAAGAACCAGCTCTTGGTTTTGTTGATTCTTTGTATGGTTCTCTTTGTTTCTACCTGATTGATTTCAGTCCTTAGTTTGATGATTTCTTGTCTCCTACTCTTCCTGAGTGAATTAGCTTCTTTTTGTTCCAGGGCTTTAAGGTGTGCTGTTAAGTTGCTAGAGTATGCTCTCTCCAGTTTCTTTTTGGAGGCACTCAGGGCTATGAGTTTTCCTCTTAGCACTGCTTCCATTGTGTCCCATAGATTTGGGTAGGTCATTCCTTCATTTTCATTGAATTCTAAAAATTCTTTGATTTCTTTCTTTATTTCTTCCTTGACCAAGGTGTCATTGAGTAGAGTATTGTTCAGTTTCCATGTGTATGTGTGCTTTCTGTTGTTCTTCTTGCTATTGAAGACCACTTTTGCTCCATAGGGATCTGATAGGAGGCATGGGATTAGTTCGATCTTGTATTTGTTGAGGTCTGTCTGGTGACCAATTATATAATCGATTTTGGAGAAAGTACTGTGTGGTGCTGAGAAAAAGGTGTATTCTTTTGCTTTAGGCTGAAATCATATATATATATATATATATATATATTAAATCCAATTGGTCCAAAGCTTCAATTAGTTTCACTGTGCCCCTCTTTAGTTTCTGCTTTCTTGATTGGTCCATTAAGGAGAGTGGAGTGTTGAACTCACCTACAATTATTGTGTTAGGTGCAATGTGTCCTTAAAGCCTTAGTAAAGTTTTTTTTTTTTCAATGAGGGTGCCTTTACATTTGGAGCATAGATGTTCAGTATTGAGAATTCTTCTTGGTGGATTTTCTCTTTGACCAGCAAGAAGTGACCTTCCGTGTCCCTTTTGACAACTTTAGGTTGAAAGTCAATTTTATCTGATATTAGAATGGCTAGTCTGGCTTGTTTCCTGAGACCATTTGCTTGTAAAATTGTCTTCCAGCCTTTTACTCTAAGGTAGTGTTTGTCTTTGACACTGAGATGTGTTTCTTGTATGCAGCAAAATGTAGGGTCCTGCTTTTGTATCCAGTCTGTTAGTTTGTGTCTTTTTATTAGGGAATTGAGACCATTGATGTTTAGAGATATTAAGGAATAGTAATTGTTACTTCCTGACATTTTGGGCGTTATGTTTTATATTTGAGTGGTTCTCTTCTTTTGAGTTTGATGAGAGCAGGTTTCTATCTTGCTTCTTCTAGGGTGTAGTTTCCCTCCTTGTGTTGGTGTTTTTTCCCAATTATCCTTTGTAGTGCTGGGTTTGTGGATAGATATCGTGCAAATTTGGTTTTGTCATGGGATACCTTGGTTTCCCCATCTATGGCAATTGAGAGTTTTGCTGGGTATAGTAATTTTGGCTGAAGTTTGTGTTCTCTTAGAGTCTGCATGAGATCTGCCCAGGATCTTCTAGCTTTTATGGTCTCAGGTGAGAAGTCTGGTGTAATCCTGATAGGTCTTCCTTTATATGTTACTTGGCCTTTTTCTCTTGCTGCCCTTAATATTCTTTCTTTGTTTAGTACATTTGGGGTTTTGATTATTATGTGACAGGATGCATTTCTATTCTGGTCTAGTCTGTTTGGGGTTCTGTAGACTTCTTGTATATTCATGGGCATCTCTCTCTTTAGGTTGGGAAAGTTTTCTTCCATAATTTTGTAGAAGATATTTGCTGGCCCTTTAAGTTGTAGATCTTCACTCTCATCTATCTCTATAATCCTTAGGTTTGGTCTTCTCATCGTGTCCTGGATTTCCTGAATGTTTTGGGTTACCAGCTTTTTGCATTTTGCATTTTCTTTAATTGTTGAATCCATGGTTCCTATGGTATCTTCAGCATCTGAGATTCTGTCTTCTATCTCTTGTATTCTATTATTGATATTTGCATCTATGACTCCTGGTTTTTTCCCAAGGTTTTCTATCTCCAATATTGTCTCCCTTTGCAATTTCTTAGTTGTTTCTACTTCTGTTTTTAGATTCTTGATGATTTTGCTCAGATCTTTCACTTGCTTGTTTGTGTTTTCATGCAATTCTTTAAGGGATCTTTGAGTTTCCTCTTTTATGACTTCTCATTGTTTACCCACGTTCTCTTGTATTTCTTTAAGTGATTTTTGTGTTTCCCCCTTATTGGCATCCATTTTTCTATCCATATTCTCCTGAATTTCTTTAAGTGATTTCTGTGTTTGTCTTGTAAGGGCTTCTACCTTTTGATCTATTTTCTCCTGTATTCCTTTAAGAGATTTATTTAAGTGTTCCTCTATCAGCATCCTGACCAGTGATTTTAGATCTGAGTCTTGTTTATCTGGAGTGTTGGGGTTCCTGAGACTTATTGTTGTTAGGGAACTGGGTTCGGATGCTGCCATATTGCCTTGATTTCTGTTATTACGATCTTATGTTTGCCTTTTGACATTTGGTTATCTCTGGTGTTAGTTGGTCCTGTAGTTACTAGCTGGTTCTTGAACCTCCTTTGGGCTCCTAAGGCTATTTCCCCACTACTAGGACACCTGAACCACTGCCCTGCAGGGCTCCTGTTCACAGGTTGCTGACAGGTGGCCTGAGTCCCCAGAGGTCTTAAACTCAGGATATCTTGGGTACCTGGTTCTGCTGTTGGTTCTGCCTGCTGGTTCAGCTTGCTGGTTCTAAACAGCTGGGAAGATGGCAGAGGCTGCAGGGAGTGCAGGGTTCACCTTCAGGGCACAGAGCCCATGCCTGGCTGGGGCCCAGAACCTGCTGCTCTGTGTGCAGCTCCTACTCAAGGCCTGAGTTCCCAAAGGTCTTAAATTCGGGATATCTTGGGTACCTGGTTCCACAGTCTGGTTCGAAACAGCTGGGAGGATGACAGAGGCTGCAGGGAGTGTGGGGTCTGCCTTCAGGACACAGAGCCCATGCTTGGCTGGGGTCCCCCAAACCGCTGCTCTGTGCATAGCTCCTGCTCAAGGCCTGAGTCCCCAAAGTTCTTAAACTTGGGATATCTCAGATACCTGGTTCCACCTGCTGGTTCGAATCAGCTGGGAAGATGGCGGAGGCTGCTTAGATCCAAATCTTGTTTTTCTGGTGTGTTGGGGTATCTGTGACTTACTGCTGTTGGGGTACTGGGTTCAGATGCTGCCATATTGCCTTGATTTCTGTTAGTAACATTCCTATATTTGCCTTTTGCCATCTGGTTATCTCTGGCCTTACCTTAGATGGTCTTGTAGTCACTAGCTGGTGCTTGAACCTCCTGTGGGCTTGAAAGGCTATTTCCCCACTACTGGATGACTGGGTTTCCCCTGGCACAGATTGCTGATGTGTTGTTCTCCTCTTGGGTGCTGTTGGACCCCTGATGTATCTTGCTCTAAGCAATGTTATATTCAGTTATCTCTGTGGACCTGATGCTGCTTGTCTTTTCTGGTTCTGTTTGCTTAGTTCAGTCAGCAGCAAGGATGCTGTCTGTGGCCTAGGGGAGTGGGGAGTGAGGAGTGCACCAACTCCCAGGGGGCTGGGAACCCACCCTCTGCTGAAACATAGAAACTGCTGCTCTGCCTAGCTCCCTTTCTTAGATAACTGGCTGGCGACCTGTGTCCCAAGAGATCTTAAGCTTGGGATATCTCAGGTATCTGGTTATGCCCACTCTGTCTACGCACCGGCCACCAAGATGGCCACTAATGAGCAGAGTGCAGGGTTCCCCTCAGAGAGCAGGGCCCATGCCTGGTTGGGGCCCAGGAACTCTGCTCTGCCTGGTTCACTGCCAGGCAGTCTTGAGTCCCCAAAGATCCCAAGTTCTGGATATCACGGATACCTGGCTCAGCTCTCCTTAGTCCAGACCACTGCAAGGATGCCGGTGGTGGCCACTGGATTTGGGGAGTGCAGCTTGAGTCTCCTGCAGGGCAGGATGCCCACGCCCTGCTGGCACACAGGACTGCTGCTCTGCCAAGCTTCCTTTCTTAGATGACTGGCTGACAGCCCGGGTCCCCTGAGATCTTAAGCTTGGGGTATCTCGGGTATCTATTTCTGCCCGCTCGGTCTAAGCACCCACCACCAAGATGTCCACAGATGAGCAGAGTGCAGGGTTCCCCTCAGAGCGCAGAGCCCACGCCTGGTTGGGGCCCAGGAACTCTGCTCTGCCTGGTTTGCTGCCAGGCGGTCTTGAGCCCTCAAAGATCCCAAGTTCTGGATATCACTGGTACCTGGCTCAGCTTTCCTTAGTCCAGACCACTGCAAGGATGCCGGCGGTGGCCGCTGGATGTGTGGAGTGCCTTCTCTCATATTTCTGTAAGGGATTTTTGTGTTTCTACCTGTTGACCCATGTTCTCCTGTATTTCTTTAAGGGAGTTATTTATGTCCTTCTTGAAGTCCCCCATCAACAACCTGAGATATGATTTTAAATCTAGCTCTTGCTTTTCTGATGTGATGGAGTATGCAGGGTTTGCTGTTGTGGGAGAACTGGGTTGAGATGGTGCCATGTTGCTTTGGTTTCTGTTGGTAATGATCTTGCATTAGACTTTAGCCATCTCATTATCTCTGATGTTAGCCAGACTTGCTGTCTCTATTTCCTCTGTCCTGTAGGCCTGTGTTTCTGTACTCCTGGGATTCCCTTTCTCTCCAATGCACTGCAAACAGCTGGTTCTCCAGGAGGTATCAGGTCATGGGCTTTCTCCTGTGGCAGACTTGGCAAGGGTTGAATGCCCTGCAGGCTGTTATTTCTCAAATGTTCTGCTGATGCTGGATCTCAAAGGCTCTGCTGATGCTGGTTCTCAAATGCTCTGCTTCTACCAGTTCAAATGCACCTACTGGTGCCAGTTCTTGAATGACCTGCTCCTGCTAGTTGTCGAATGCCCTGCACCTGCATGTTCTCTAGAGAGTATCAGGAAGTAGGCTCCTCCCTCTGTCAGAAGAGGCACAGGTCTACCATATCTGATGGAATGGGGCAGTGACAATTAACCTGCTCCTGCCAGTTCTCTAGAGAATATCAAAGTGGGATCTTCCCCGTGCCATATGTGGCACAGGTCTCTGAAAGCAGAACTCTCTCTAACCGCAGGACTCCCTGCAGGTCAGAGATGCTCCCTTGCAGGGTAAATGCCCAGACAGCTATAGGACTTCCCAGTTCCTATGTGCAGAAGGAACCCAGATGGGCTGTGTCCCGAGTGATCTTTCACTCTGGTGTTCCCTGCTTACCTGGCTGAGCTGGCTACTTGGTCTCAGGAGCAAAGATCTAGAATAAGTTCTATCTGCCTTAGATCCACCCATGTCTCTGCTCCCTGCCCAACCTGAAGAGTGCCTTCAGCTTGTAGGACACCTTTCTCCCTGCTGGCAGCTACCTTCAAGATCAAATAATCCAAACCCAAGTTTGTAGAACAGTGAATGGTACATGCACAGGACAGAACTCTAGGGAATATCCTTGCAACCTAGGTGCACACAAGGAATTGAGAATTATGTTTCATTATTTCTTATAATCCTGTAATCAGCATGTAACATGAAAATACTTCTAATTTTGTATCCAGTTCTTCATTTTTAAAATTTTCATTGAATGTGCTCTGTATCGATTCATATGATAGAACTTTATTTACATTTTTATGTATTGAGAGTATAATGTAATTATATTATTTTACCTTTTTCCATTCCTCCAAGCAGTCCTATACACTATTGCATGCTCTCTTTCAAAATTATAAACTTTATATCTTTTGATCATTGTTACAAGGACACACATACAGACACATACACACACATGGACACACAGACATTTCCAAATATAACCTACATAGTCTGATTTATAGTACTTGTAATCATATCCCTGGGGCCAACCATTTAATATTGAACAAAGATTAATCAGTATTAGCATTTTCTATGATGTTTTCAACCAATGTATGATATTTTTCAGGCTCTCATTACTGCCTCTCTTCCTTACTCCTCAAATGAATGTCATCTACTTATTTCTTCCATTCTGATTCTCTTCCTTATTCCATAAATACATGTTCTACACACCTATTCTTTATCTTTTTCACTCTCCTGTCATGTGTGTTCTGTTGGCCTGCTTCTACTGCCACATCATCTATTTTACTGCATGCTTTTATAGTGTTAGGTTAGATTCACAGTTGCATGCAAACTTGCATGTATTATGTGCTATAATCTACATATAAGAAAAGAACATGGACATTTTATTTAGTGTCAGTTACTGCATTTAATAATATTCAGATCATTTTCCTGCAAAATTTAAACTAATTTTCAAAGCTGAATACAATTCCATTTTGTACATAAAGAAGTTTTCAGTTTATGATTATTTCTTGACACATAGTTCAGTACCTTTTCCTTGTTACTGTCAACAACACAGCAGTAGGATGACTGTGGATGTGGTCTACAAATTTACCTTGACAATACTACCATAATACTGGCAACAAAACAGATAAAATTACAAAATAAAGGAGGTGTGCATATTTACTAAGATTTCATTGAATATGTAAGATTTTATAGTATTAAAAATATTGACACATGAGCATGGGGTATAGTTGTATTTCCTAGAATCTTTTCAATCTTTTCCTTTAGAGATATGAAGTTTTCATTTTAAAAAAGTGGGAAATTAAATTAATGGAAGGTAATTCCAATGAGGAAGAGGAAGGAAAGTCACAAAGAAAAAGGAGGGAAAATGATAACACAGTTATTTTCTAATGCCACAAGAAATGTGTTATTTATATTTACCCAAAACTATATACAATAGGATATGTGTGTGTGTGCATGTGTATCTGTAAATGCATGTGTACTAAAAGAAACTACATCGTCTTATACACTTGTCCAAGAACATTTAGCTAATAAAATTCCCAGTATTATCCATAAGGAAACTCCCATTGGTCATGTTATCCCAAGTATATCTAAAAACAATATAGATTAATCAAATTTACTTTGATTGCTACTTATGGCTGTTTCCTGTGTTTTTGCTTTCAGTGCTCCTGAAAAGACTATGGAAGTTTCCAAGCAAGGTAAGAGATTAAATCAACCAATGAATACACATGGAAGGACCCACTTCTCCAGCCTCATATGTAGCAGAGGATGGACTTGTCAGACATTAGTGAAAGTAGAAGCCACCTGGCAGTGTTGGGACATGCTTTTAATCCCAGCATTTGGGAGGCAGAGGCAGGCGGATTTCTGAGTTTGAGGCCAGCCTAGTCTACAGTTAGTTACAGGACAGCCAGGGCTACACAGAGAAACCCTGTCTTGAAAAAATAAAACAAAACAAAACAAAAAAAAAACAAACAAAAAAGTAGAAGCCCTTGGTCCTGTGAAGGCTTACTGCCCCAATGTAGGTAAATGCCAAAGAAGGAAGTGAGAGTGGGTAGGTTAGTGAGCAGGGGCAGAGGAGATAGGATGGGGGGGGTTAGAGGGGGAAACAAAGAAAGGGGATAACATTAGAAATGTAAATGATGAACATATCTTAAAAAAAGTCTTTTTATGCCTGCAATTACTATGAGTAACAGCTCTGAACAACACAGTAAAACACACTTACAGGTGTATTGTGACTTTACATGTCACTAGAAACCAAAGTTGTCCAATTGAATCTAAGCCCTTCTCAACAACAGGAAATACAAATTTCATACTGAGTATATATATGCAAGAATATAAATCCTTAATAATGTTTTTAGTATAATGAGTTACCACTGTGTTATAATTTTTCTGTTAAGCAATGAATATTAAAATGTTTAGCTTTTAATTTTTTGTCTTTGTTTAATCTGCAATATTATTTTTCAAATCTTACTGAGTATAAAATAAAATTATATCTTCTTTTATCATAATAAAACATTACTTTTACTTCCTAACATACTTTTTGTATGAATTCCTTTTTATTGTGCAAATATTCATACATCTGTAGACTGTCTTGAATTATGGCCACTATGGTGATTTTTTTTAACATTACATTGTAAAAACATAATATATGTTAACTATAAACTCCAGTTTTGGTTCAAAATTTTCAAATTGTGATGTTCAAATTTTTATTTCACTACTGAACAATCAACTACTTCATTTAATTAAATGCCATACTAATGAAGGTCAGATAAATACAATGACATGAATTCATACTATTTGATTAGCCAAGCTTCTTCAGGATGCTTTCAGGAAGATCAATTTAGGACATTTCTTAGTTGGTAGGCTTTTAGATGTGTTTTAACTCATTTTGAGACTTTTGGGGAGGGGGGGAACCAGGAAAGGGGAAATCATTTTAAATGTAAATAAAGAATATATCTAATAAAAAAAAGCTTATTTTGCTCCCTTCAATGGCTCCTATTATACTAGTTGTCATAGCTACTGTATGTGACTCAGCTGTTCTTCAAACCTACTTCAAGCCCACTAGAAGACATTGAGATTGTTAGAATCAAAGCATGCACTTTGTTTGCAGATTCTGTTCTAATGTGCAGTTCCTGATGGTATGTGCTGTTTCTATCTTTTGAACTGATATTAACTCACCATAAATTTCCTGTGAGTTGTTGTCTCAAACATTGTTCTTTACAGTGAGTTGTATTTTTTTCTCATTACTGAGTATATTAGGATGCTAGCCTATAAAGATCTCTGTCTCCTCAAATTTCTTCTAATCCTTTACTGACATTAAATTCTGCATTTCACAGAGTAAATATTTTATATTTCTCTGATATGTGAGTACTAATATTTAAGGACACACAGCCTCTTCTTGTGTTGCCATCTAAGAATTTTAAAGTTTTAAATTTTGCATTTGCTTCTGTGGTCTGTTTTCAATGACTATATAAATAATATATGATTTTTGTTTAGTCTGCTTCACAATGGGTTTCAAAGTATTTAAATATCATCACTCCTATAGTCATTATCATTGAAAACCATCACTCATTCATTATCATTTGGCATATGTAGATATACAAATAAACATATAATTGTTTCTAAATTTGAAGTTTCATTTGATGATGGTTGTACTAGGAATACTTCATTTGCATGGAGAGAAAAGCATCTCAGAAAGTTGAACCTTTAATTTTGCCAAGGATAACATGGCATTCTTCAGATACAGAAGATAAAAAGCAAGCACAGGTACAGGCTACAATTCATTTTCTCACAATGACAGTGATTCATTATATTACTATATAGTGCTTCTACTTTATATTTGATTGGCTGGATGGAGCTCTCCAGATGAGGTAGAGGAGAAGTCTTGCTAAGAAAGAGAGTCCTCCAGGTTGTGATGATCTTAGGGAAGTTGTTGCTCAGTCATGGTAGAGTACAACCTTTAAGTATCAGGATCTTCCAAAAGATGTCAATATGAATATGTATACATGTCTCTGTATATTTTAATGAAGTCTCACAGACTTACAGAATGTTTTCTCAAACATATCATTAGAATGATAAAGTTTATATTTGCAAGGTCACAGGGCACTTCAAGATTAGTAGAGGTAGAATAAATTATTTACAGTTGCAAAGTGTTTAATAAGTTGACAATGCCTTTTAGAAACATTTGGTCTCTCTTGTAAATTTGAACATCCATAAGCTCTCTCTATACATGCCTCCTGTATTTGACCTGGTAATTCCAGTCTTCATCACAGAGCTCAGGGAAATTCTTGCCATAATTATAACTATTAGCCTTTTTTCTTCCCCAGCAGATTTGTATTATAGTAAAAATCAGGAATAAGCCCATGTGGCTTTATGAGGCAACCTGAAACCTTCCCCTCTAAAATTTCCAGGTGGTGCTTTGTGATAGGCAGGTTATGGCTTGCCTTCCCAGCATGAAAAGACATAGGGCTAACAGCTTTGTTAAGTCCTGACAGTATGTTTGGACACTTGACTTGCTCTGTGGAAGAGGATCATCTAGACTCTGATGGGAGATTTTCCTTAACACCGGAATTCCACTTTACATTGATGAAAATACTGGATTTTGAAATTCTGCTCACATTCTTAAAAATGTTTGCCTTGAACTGGACATGCATGAAAGCCTGTCTACTGCATCCACAAAGCCGTGTGTGTGTGTGTGTGTGTGTGTGTGTGTGCGCGCGTGGGCGCTTGTGTGTTCAATGGGTAAATTTGTGGTCTTTGAAATAGTTCATAATTCAAGTCAATGTTCTCATTACTTGCAGCTGTACTGTGGTATGCTTTAAAAGTTAACCCTTCCTGGGCACCTGAGATAGCTCAGTGAGAAAAGGTGCTTGTTACAAAGCTTGATGGCTTGAGTTCTATCACTGCAACCCACATTGGAGACAACCTAGTTAACTAATATAACTCCTCCTCTGTCTACAACATTAATGTCATAAATTGTGACCTCAGACACATGACAAATGAAGAAATGTCATTTTTAAAGTTACTTTTTATATGTTGTAACCAGAGTATTTTAAGTAGACCATACCAACATTATCATCAATCATATAAAGTAGATGATAAAATAGGGAGAGCTGGTAACGTGAGCTATGGTGTTGTACACAGAGCAAAGTGGAAAATAAGCATCATATTTAATATATTTGTTTAATGAGATATAGAATAATAATAGAATAAGTGTTCAGTGGACAGTGTAAAACTTGAAATCTGAAATAGTTTATAGGTTTCTGTAGCTACAGCTTGAGCATCTCTGAACTCACCCTATAAAATGGGCACAAGAAATTAACCACTTGAGATGATAAAGATGGCACAGAGAAGCTGATAAAATATCAAGTAGAAGCATTATATCATAATATAATGAATCACTGTCAATGTGAGAACATGATTTGTAGCCTGTACCTGTGTTTACTATTTATTCAACATTTTATAATTTTGCTGACTCCTGGACACAGACCAGTGTTTTAGTGTGTTCCTTCTATGTAATGGTAATTTGAGATTGAATAAGTTGACATAGCTCACAGTTGACTGAGACATTTCTCAGTCTATTTATACCGTTAATGTTCTCTATGTCATATGACTTGATTGTAAACTTAAAAATATATGAGAAGATGATGGTGCCAAAGGAAAAGATGCATAAAGTGGGAAGGATAATAATATTTGGGAATGAGTGCAGAAAAGAATTTTACAAAATTACGTCAACTTTCCTGTGTATATGAAAACTTTGTACAACACTCTTGCAAAAAGAAATGTGTTGTATATAAAAGTTTTAATTGCCCTGGACCAGCGATAGCAGCGGGCCTCCATATTGCAACCAGGACACAGCTTGAAAGACCCAGGTAGACACCCCTTCCAGGGCTACCCTCACGGGGGGGGGGGGGGATCTGCTAGGGTCTCAGAGCCAAGCAGGCTGAGTTCCGCCTAGGCTCTGTGGGACATCCCCGAGCCCTCTGGCTGTGCACCAAGGCTGCATTCTGCAACCAGCTCGCCGGCCCCTGGACCAGCGATAGCAATAGCGGCGGGCCTCCATATTGCAACCAGGACACAGCTGGAAAGGCCCAGGCTCTGTGGGACATCCCCGCGCCCTCTGGCCGTGCACCGAGGCTGCATTCTGCAACCAGCTCGCAGGCCCCTGGACCAGCTATAGCGGCGGGCCTCCATATTGCAATCAGGACACAGCTGGAAAGGCCCAGGTAGACACCCCTTCCAGGGCTACCCTCACGGGGGAACTGCTAGGCTCTCGGAGCCAAGCAGGCCTAGTTCCTTGCAACCAGGACACAGCTGGAGAAGCCCAGGTAGACAGACTCCAACAGGGCCTACAATCGCATGGGTGGCAGCCAGCTTATGATCCCTTAAAGCAGCAGTCACACATATTCACCAGTAGAGAAACAACAGGTGAGCCCAGCCTCACAGGAGATTCAAACACCAGCCACTGACAACAAGGCCAACTAACACCAGAAATAACCAGATGGCAAAAGGAAAACGAAGGAACGTTACTAACAAAAATCAAGGCAACATGACAGCATCTGAACCCAGTTCTCCAACAACAGGAATCCCTGGATACACCAAAACACCAGAAAAACAAGACTTGGATATAAAATCACTGGTCAGGATGCTGGTAGCTGAACACATAGAAAAATCTCATAAAGAAATAGAGGAGAAAATGGATCAAAAGTTAGAAGCCTTTACGAGGCATATACAAAAATCACTTCAAGAAATTCAGGAGAAGATGGATCAAAAGAAGAAGACAATAAGGAAGAAAGACAAAAGTCACTTAAAGAACTACAGAAGAACGTGGGCCAACAAGTAGAAGCTATGAAAGAGGAAGCACAAAAATCTATTAAAGAAATACATGAAAACACAATCAAGCAAGCGAAAGATCTGAGCACATCCATCCAGATACTAAAAACAGAAGTAGAAACAACTAAGAAATCACAGAGGGAGACAACATTGGAGATAGAAAACCTTGGAAAGAAATCAGGGGCCATAGATGCAAGTATCAACAATAGAATACAAGAGATAGAAGACAGAATCTCAGAAGCCGAAGATAACATAGGAACCATTGATTCAACAGTCAAAGAAAATACTAAATGCAAAAAGGTGGTAACCCAAAACATCCAGGAAATCCAAGACACTATGAGAAGACCAAACCTAAGGATTATAGGTATAGACGAGAGTGAAGATTTACAAGTTAAAGGGCCAGCTAATATCTTCTATAAAATTATGGAAGAAAACTTCCCCAACCTAAGGAGAGAGATGCCCATGAATATGCAAGAAGCCCATAGAACCCCAAACAGACTGGACCAGAACAGAAATACATCCGGTCACATAATAATCAAAACTCCAAATGTAATAAACAAAGAAAGAATACTAAAGGCAGCAAGAGAAAAAGGCCAAGTAACATATAAAGGAAGACCTATCAGAATAACACCAGACTTCTCACCTGCGACTATGAAAGCTAGAAGATCCTGGGCAGATATCATGCAAACTCTAAGAGAACACAAACTTCAGCCAAAACTACTTTACCCAGCAAAGCTCTCAATCGCCATAGATGGAGACATCAAGGTATTCCATGACAAAACCAAATTTGCACGATATCTTTCCACAAATCCAGCCCTACAAAGGATAATAGGGGGAAAACACCAAGACAAGGACGGAAACTACACCCGGGAAGAAGCAAGATAGAAACCTCCTCTCATCAAACCCAAAAGAAGATAACCTCTGGAATATAAAAAATAAATAAGATAAATAAATATAATTTCAAAAATGTCTGGAGGTAATAATTACTATTCCTTAATATCTCTTAACATGAATGGACTCAATTCCCCAGTAAAAAGACATAGATTAACAGACTGGATACGGAAACAGGACCCTACATTTTGCTGCATACAGGAAACATATCTCAGTGTTAAAGACAAACACTGCCTTAGAGTAAAAGGCTGGAAGACAATTTTACAAGCAAATGGTCTCAGGAAACAAGCTGGAGTAGCCATTCTAATATTAGATAAAATTGACTTCCAACCTAAAATCATCAAAAGAGACTCAGAAGGTCACTTCTTGCTGGCCAAAGGGAAAATCCACCAAGAAGAGCTCTCAATACTGAACATCTATGCTCCAAATACAAGGGCACCCTCATTCGTAAAAGAAACCTTACTAAAGCTTAAAGCACACATTACACCTAACACAATAATTGTGGGTGACTTCAACACTCCACTCTCCTCAATGGACCAATCAGGAAAGCAGAAACTAAACAGGGACACAGTGAAACTAATTGAAACTCTGGACCAATTGGATTTAACAGATATATATAGAACATTTCATCCTAAAGCTAAAGAATATACCTTTTTCTCAGCACCGCATGGTACCTTCTCCAAAATAGACCATATAATTGGTCACAAGACAGATGTCAACAAATACAAGAAGATCAAGCTAATCCCATGCCTCCTATCAGATCACCATGGAGTAAGAGTGGTCTTCAATAGCAACAAAAACAACAGAAAGCCCACATACACATGGAAACTGAACAATACTCTACTCAATGACACCTTGGTCAAGGAAGAAATAAAAAAAAAAGAAATCAAAGACTTTTTAGAATTCAATGAAAATGAAGGTACAACCTACCCTAATCTATGGGACACAATGAGAGCAGTGCTAAGAGGAAAACTCATAGCTCTAAGTGCATCCAAAAAGAAACTGGAGAGAGCATACACTAGCAGCTTAAGGGCACACCTTAAAGCCCTGGAAGAAAAACAAGTTAATTCACCCAGGAGGAGTAGAAGACAAGAAATCATCAAACTCAGGGCTGAAATCAATCAAATAGAAACAAAGGAAACCATACAAAGAATCAACAAGACCAGGAGCTGGTTCTTTGAGAAAATCAACAAGATAGATAAACCCTTAGCCAGACTAACCAAAGGAAACAGAGACAGTATACAAATTAACAAAATTAGAAATGAAAAGGGAGACATAACAACAGAAACTGAGGAAATTCAAAAGATCATCAGATCCTACTACAAAGGTCTATACTCAAAACAACTGGAGAATCTGGAGGAAATGGACAATTTCCTAGACAGATATCAAATACCAAAATTAAATCAGCATCAATTAGATCAGCTAAATAGTCCCATAACCCCTAAAGAAATAGAAGGGGTTATAGAAAGCCTCCCAACCAAAAAAAGTACGGGACCAGATCGTTTTAGTGCAGAATTCTACTAGACCTTCAAAGAAGACTTAACACCAGTACTTTTCAAACTATTCCACAAAATAGAGACAGAAGGGACACTGCCCAACTCATTCTTCTAAGCCACAATTACGCTAATACCTAAACCACAAAAAGATCCAACAAAGAAAGAGAACTACAGGCCAATTTCTCTTATGAATATAGATGCAAAAATACTAAATAAAATTCTTGCTAACCGAATCCAAGAGCACATCAAAACGATCATCCACCATGATCAAGTAGGCTTCATCCCAGGGATGCAGGGATGGTTCAATATACGGAAATCCATCAATGTAATCCACTACATAAACAAACTAAAAGAAAAAAAACCACATGGTCATCTCATTAGATGCTGAAAAAGCATTCGACAAAATTCAGCATCCTTTCATGCTAAAAGTCTTGGAAAGAGCAGGAATTCAAGGCCCATACCTAAACATAGTAAAAGCAATCTACAGCAAACCAGTAGCCAACATCAAAATAAATGGAGAGAAACTTGAAACATTCCTACTAAAATCAGGGACTAGAAAAGGCTGCCCTCTTTCTCCATATCCTTTCAATATAGTACTTGAAGTTCTAACGAGAGCAATTAGACAACATAAGGAAGTCAAAGGGATACAATTTGGAAAGGAAGAAGTGAAACTATCATTATTTGCAGACGATGTGATAGTTTACATAAGCGACCCAAAAAACTCCACCAGAGAACTTCTACAGCTGATAAACAACTTCAGCAAAGTGGCAGGTTATAAAATTAACTCAAGCAAGTCAGTGACCTTCTTGTACTCAAAGGACAAGCAGGCTGAGAAAGAAATTAGGGAAATAACACCCTTCACAATAGCCACAAACAACATAAAGTATCTTGGCGTAACTCTAACCAAACAAGCGAAAGATCTGTACAACAGGAACTTCAAGTCCTTGAAGAAAGAAATTGAAGAAGACCTCAGAAGATGGAAAAATATTTCTTGCTCCTGGATTGGCAGGATCAATATAGTAAAAATGGCCATCTTGCCAAAAGCAATATACAGATTCAATGTGATCCCCATCAAAATCCCAACTCAATTCTTCATAGATCTAGAAAGAGCAATTCTCAAATTCATCTGGAGCAACAAAAAACCCAGGATAGCTAAAACTATTGTCAACAATAAAAGGACTTCTGGGGGAATCAATATCCCTGACCTCAAGCAGTACTACAGAGCAATTGTATTAAAAACTGCATGGTATTGGTATAGCAACAGGCAAGCAGATCAATGGAACAGGATTGAAGACCCAGAAATTAACCCACAGACTTATGGTCACTTGATCTTTGATAAAGAAGCCACAACCATCCGGTGGAATAAAGATAGCCTTTTCAACAAATGGTGCTGGTTCAACCGGAGGTCAACATGCAGAAGAATGCGAATTGACCCACTCTTATCTCTTTGCACTAAGATCAACTCTAAGTGGATCAAGGACCTCCACATAAAACGAGACACACTGAAACTATTAGAAAAGAAACTTGGGAAGACCCTGGAGGACTTGGGCACAGGGGAAAAGTTCCTGAACAGAACACCAATAGCTTACACACTAAGATCAAGAATCGACAAATGGGACCTTATAAAATTACAAAGTTTCTGCAAAGCAAAGGACACTGTCAGAAGGACAAAAAGGCAACCAACAAAGTGGGAAAAGATTTTCACCAACCCCACATCCGACAGAGGGCTAATATCCAATATATACAAAGAACTCAAGAAGTTAGACCGCAAAGAACCAAATAACCCTATCAAAAAATGGGGCACAGAGCTAAACAAAGAATTTTCACCAGAAGAAATTCGGATGGCCGAGAAACACCTTAAAAGATGTTCAGCATCATTAGTCATCAGGGAAATGCAAATCAAAACAACCCTGAGATTCCACCTCACACCAGTCAGAATGGCTAAGATTAAAAACTCAAGAGACAATAAGTGCTGGCGAGGATGTGGAGAAAGAGGAACACTCCTCCACTGTTGGTGGGATTGCAAAATGGTAAAACCGCTCTGGAAATCAGTTTGGTGCTTCCTCAGAAAATTGGGCATGTCACTTCCAGAGGACCCTGGCATACCACACTTGGGCATATACCCAGAGGATTCCCCTGCATGCAATAAAGACACATGCTCCACTATGTTTATAGCAGCCTTGTTTATAATAGCCAGAAATTGGAAGGAGCCCAAATATCCCTCAAAGGAGGAATGGATACAGAAAATGTGGTATATTTATACAATGGAATACTACTCAGCAATTAAAAATAATGAATTCATGCAATTTGTAGGTAAATGGTTAGACCTGGAAACTATCATCCTGAGTGAATTAACCCAATCACAAAAGAATGCACATGAAATGCAATCACTGATAAGTGGATATTAATGAGCCCAGAAGCCCTAAATACTCAAGACACCAATAGCAAGTCAAATGATTCCCAAGAAGAAGAAAGGAGAAGACCCTGGGCCTGTAAAGATTGCATCCAGTTTAGTAAAGAAACCGAGGGGGGAGGGGGAATGATTGGGGAATAGTTGGGGGGGAGAGGAACTATGGGAACTATGGTTGGTGGGAACTGGGAAAGGGGAAAGCCTTTGGAATGTAAACATAGAATATAGAAAATAAAAATTAAAAAAAAAGCAACTTGTAAATGTGGTATCTACAATTCTGCCAACAGAAACATCTAACTTCTTTCTTATTATATAAAATTTTAATTAAAATAAATAAAATGCAAAATTGCTAAAATAATAAAAAAAAGTTTTAATTACTTTGTTTTGATTAAAACCCCCAAAACAAGACTCCTTTGGAAAGATAAGTAGCTGACATGCTAAGTTCCATTTTATAGGAATAATACAATAATTGTAAAATCATTAATGCATGCATCTTTCATTTCTGGCTTGGAGTACAGTACCCTTTAAAGGACTAGTCTGTGGTAAAGATGTTTGAAATCATGTAAGCTTTAAATAGCGAAGTCATTTTCTATATTTATTTTACTAATTTTATGACTTTGCAGTCATCAGTCAATCCATATCCCACCTATTAAAAATTTTGACATCTATTTAAAAAATACATATATTTTCCACTAATTACCTGTAAATCCCTCTGGGATGTCAATGCTGGCTATTTGCCAATGATATACAATTTATGATTGTGTCAGAAGGATCAATGTATATTTTATCTAAAATCATAAATATAGTTATATCATCCCAATGCTTTGTTAAAACTCTAATAAACAGTGGAATGAAGAAAAGAGAAAAGAAAAATAAATATTTTTAATGCACATTAATAGGTATCACTATTTAAATATACTTTAATAGACAATTAAAAACATTACTTTGTGGCAGCCATGTTTTAATTTTAAATAAATTTTATATTATGGATTGATAGCTTTCCTCAACATTTTCCTGTTATTTCTAATTTGATTTTATATACTCAATGAAATATAATAAATTTAACCCAATGCCATTTGGATTAATGCCCTGACTCATAGGAAGTTCTGTTTTATATCACAATTGTTTTAGAGTTTGACCTCCTGACCATTGGCTAGGTTGTTTTTATATAAGAAAGAAAGAAGAAGGAAAGAAAGAAGGAAAGAAAGAAAGAAAGAAAGAAAGAAAGAAAGAAACAAAGAAACAAAGAAACAAAGAAAGAAACAAAGAAAGAAACAAAGAAAGGAACAAAGAAAGAAACAAAGAAAGAAAAAAGAAAGAAAGGAAGGAAGGAAGGAGGGAAGGAAGGAAGGAAGGAAGGAGGGAAGGAAGGAAGGAAGGAAGGAAGGAAGGAAGGAAGGAAGGAAGGAAGGAAAAGTGTGTGGATTTCAGTGAGTATAGATTTGGCAGTATTTGGAAGCAGTTGGGAGAAGAGAAACAATAATGAACATATATCACATGAAAAACAAATTATTATAAATATAATAAAGATGGTGATGATGATGACAGACAAACACATACCCAACTGAGTTAAAAAGAAATGTGTTTTATATTGACTATAAGAAGAAAAGTATGGGGTACACTGGTGTGCCGGCTCCCCACCCCACAGGTTTGTCTGCCTCCCAAGAGGCATGCTCTAACCTAGGTCACACAGCTCTGCCTACTTCCAGGGAACACTGCTCCAACCTGAGACAACAAGGAAAGTTAACATGAGACATCCAGATGGTGAAATTCAAGTGTAAGAATATAATCAACAGAAGCCAATGCAATTTGGCACCATCCAAACTCAGATAATACAACAAGCCTTGTATACTATAAAATACATGAAGAGCAAGATTTTTATCTTAAATCCCATCTAATGAAGATGAGAGATGGCTTTAGCTAGGATAGAAATTATTTCCTTGAAGAATAGAGATTATTTGCATTCCTTTTATAACAGGACTGCTTACTTCTGAGATGATAGCAGACTTCTCAAACTTGAGACACATTCCAAGGGGTTACAGAAACCATTACCCGAAGGTCATGAAGAAAATGTACACCACAAGATCCAGGTGTAAAAGCAGGAGATATTGACTAGGTTTATCTCAACAAAATTTCCAGTATGAGTTAGTTACGGCCTTAAACTTTCCATCAAGCAAGCTAGTAACAAATAGTGAAAGTTAGCTAGGTAATTACTACGAGTGTATTACATACACGTAAGTTCTCTGTTATAACTTCTTATTCAATTTATGACTGAATTTATGTTCAGACTCAAAGTGAGATTTTTCCCATGTGAACACATTCTCTGAGAGTCCTACAAGTGTTGAGAACAAAGAGATGTCTCCTTTTCTCCCTAATACTTCCATTTTAGAGCAGCCCAATCCATGAAGACTACTCTCTCTAGTCTCTTGCTATGTCATTTTTAGCTGTTAACTGGAGCTCGCAGCTTCTAGTGTCAAATTGACTTAGTTAGGAAGATTAGCTACAAAAGCAAAATACCTTAGCTATTTCCTTGTGGCCTATTTTCTAGGTAGTGATAAAACTGGATATGAAAAATAAACTCCTCAAGACAAATCTCTTAGCCAAACTAACTAAAAGCACAGAAACAGTAGATATACACCAGAATTATCAAATTTCTAATTAACAAAATCAGAAATTAAAAGAGAGAGATAACAAGAGAAAGTGAGGAAATTAAAAAAAATCACTAGTTCTTACTAAAAAAAAACAAAAAACAAAAATAAACTATGCTCAACAAAACTAGAAAATCTAAATGACATGGATGATTTGCTATACAGACAGCACATACCAAGTTCAGTCAAGACCAGGTAAACTTTGCATATATTCCTATAACTGCTGGTCTGTGTACTGGATGCTGTCTGTGATGATCTGGTGTGGGTGGGTGGGGTTACATGGCAACCTGGTAGGAGGGGTGGCATAATATATATGAAAACTGCTGAGTCTATTCCATGGCCACCATTGCTCTGGAGCTGGTGCAGCAAAGTAGCTATGAACTGAGGTTGGGACCAAGGGGTACAAAGTGACAAAGGTAGGATGATCAGCTTCCAGCTGTCAAAGTTTTAGGAGAGAATTTCTTTTCCCCTAAGTGTTAAAGCTCTATATGACAAGTGTTCAGAGGGTCTTTTATAAAAATAACTCATGTGTCTTTATTCTTTGTACACAGGGTCATTCATATATATATATATATATATATATATATATATATATATATATATATTCTTTGGAGTGGGTTGGGGTCTAAAAGCAGATGCTTTCTATTGGCTTTATCTGAGATGTTAGGGATGCCTCATCTGCATGTGGAGAGATTTTGGATGCTGCCCCTATGTGACTGATTGTCACAGTCCACTCGGTGGGGAGTTGAGGTCATGCGTTCTAGCAGTTAAAACAACTATCTTCTTTAGGTACGAGGATACCTGAGTTTCAGAAACCACAGGAACTTACCAAATTTTTATCTGGTGGTATGGTACCACATACCTCCCTCCCTCCCACTCCCCACCTACCCAGTCCTACCTTACCTCACTAGTACTCCTCTTTTCTGGGACATCAAGTTTCTAAAGAATTAAAGGCATAAAGGCAAGCTTTCCCATTGAGGCCAAACAAGTCAGTCCTCTGATACATATATATATATATATATATATATATATATATATATATATATATATTTATATATTTATATATATATATATATATATATATATATATATATATATATATATATATGCTGGGTGGGGGTCTGGGAGGACTAACTCATGTATGCTCTTTGATTGGTTTCTTAGTCTCTGGGAGTTCCCAGGCATCAGAGTAAGTTGATACTGTTGTTCTTCCTTTGGGGTTGCAATTCCCTTTAGCTCCTTCAGTCCTTCTCCTAAGTCTTCCATAAAGGTCCTTGACCTCAGTCTAATGGTTAGCTTTAAGTATCTGTATCTGTCTCAGCTGCTCATAGAGCCTCTCAGAGAACAACTATACTAGGCTCCTATCTACAAGTACAACAGGGTATCAACAATAGTGTCTGGGGTTTGGTGTCTGTGCATAAATGGATTCCAAAATTGGCTGGTCTCTAGATGGCCTTTCCTCCAGTCTCTGTTCCTTTTTTGTCCCTGTATTTTCACTAGACAGTAACAATTCACTTTCTGCAGTTAGAAGCAGGAAAGCTTGAGAGGTTTCCAGAAAAACCAGTGTCTGATAAAGGAATATGGGGATACATCCTCATTCACAGAAAACATCTTTTCTGTGAAGTATCATGAGAAAAGGAGAAAGCATTTTCTGTAAGCCCTCCATTATAAGTACACTAATTACATTTGCTGGGCCGATGTTCCTCTGAATTTATGACTTCTCAGATGATACATGTATTAACAATATTACTCAGAATTTCAAATTTTGAGCTTGGAGGCACACGGTTAAAAATATAGAAAATTGTTAAACATTAAGGAACAAATTTCTGGATATTGCAAAGATCTATTTACTTTCATAAACAATTAATTCAAACTCTGAAAAACTGAATATATAACTTGTGTAGTGAATAGTAGAAGATTATGTATCATAGAGATGTTTTAAAATATTACAACTTCCATGTTTTTTCACTGCCAAAGAAATATCTTCACACATTTTTGCAAACAAAGCAATACTATGAAGATTAACTTTTCATTCTTCACTGGAGCATTCAGGAAGAAACTAATACAATGAGCTCTTAATAGAAGTATCAAGAATTCATGTAAAAGGCTTAAAGGGAAACTTAGTATTTCCAAATACAGGTGATATGTAGGAGAAACTTTAATAATAAAAATTATACATATGCAAATGTATGCAAAGCCTTCAAAGGATCAATGAAGCAAGAAAATATTTACTGGGAGTTTTATTTTGTTATTTTCAGGAGAGATTCCTCAAACCCAATACAAAGTGTAAAGAAATTATGAATCACACTGAGGTTATCTATATTTTGGAGGAAGACTTTCTGATGATGATTGGGGTAGGTACTGGTCTGTAAGTATAGCAAATACCATTCAGAATCATTTCAATGACTTTTTTTTGCCAGTTATTTTTGTTTTACCCTAAGTTTCTGGGCCAACCAGCTTCCAGTTGCAGGCTATCGAGGCAGTATTAGAAATGTGCTCCCTTTGATGGTATGTGTGACAAATTAAAACAGTCATTTGTTGGATGCCCCAACAAACTTGGAGCCACCATTGCACCCCTCAGAGCTTGCAGGCAGGACAGGTTAGAGGACAATGTTTTTGTGGTGGTCCCAATTCTACCACAGGGTTGAAAACTTACTCTCACTTTTATAATAGAACATTCAGTTAATCTGTCCAATATTCTGACATATAAACTTTAACCTTCTTTATAATCAGATCCTTAAAGGCATTACTTGATTTTGCTACCCAAGGACCTCATGGGACTAACTTCTAGTTCATATCAAAATTTCTTTAGAGCTTGTTTGTTCAACTCCAATATATTCAAACAACTTCGGGCAAGGCTGTTTTTCTGAAATGGAACTGAATTGAGTCTATCTATTTGTCTGTACTTAAGCTTTTCAGTCAAAATTGCTCTGAAGAGAAGAATTGGAAATATCCTTAGGCTTGTACCTAGTTATTGACAAACCTGTCTTTCTAATTTCCCCCAGATATCATGATTGTTATTTAGAAGATACTTTAAAAAATATATCACAGTTGGAAACTTTGCTAGACTCCCACTTTTGTGTTTCCAGGAATTCTGATTATATTCCAAAAATACTCATTATAATAATTGTAATTAAAAGACACTAAAACAACAATAATGACTATCAATAATAATAGTATATATAACTCATACACACACTTCAAAAAAGAGGCAATGAAATTTTCTGCATATCAAAATACATAAAGTGCATGATATAAAAATATTGGTAAAAACAGAAACATTTATATAATCATCTTAACTGACTGTGAAAAATGTAAGAATTGAGTCTAATTATTTATTTTTAATAATGATGTTAAAGTAACATTTAAAAATTATCTTCTGAAGAATCTTCCATTTGTGTTTTTTTTAATTCTTAATGTTATCCCTTGCTGTGCATAATCACCAATCACCAACATTTAATAAAGGTTAAACAGCTTCTTTGGTAAATAGCAAATTACACTGCTCTACCTTATCTTAGTGTAATTTAGTGCAATTCAAAAAGTATAATTAGATACCCTTTGATTCCTTGAATTGGATAGTAGAGAATTTTTATAAGACATTTTTCACTATTTAAAATATGTTCCATTAGCAAAACAGAATTCCTAAGAATAGTTTTCTGAGCCATAAAAGTGCAAGTGTTTCATCATTTGCTGAATAATATTTTAGAACACAAAACTCTGAAAGTCGGATTAAGCATTTAAATATACCATTTTCATGAGAACTTTGAATTTCTGATTTAAATACTAATGCGTGGGCTAGACAGGTGGTTCAGAATTTAATTATGTGAAATTAACTCTTCTTGCAAAGAGAATTTAATTCTTATCACCCATGTCAAATTATTACAAATATCTGTCATTCTAGATACATAAGATTAAATACCATCTTCTGGCATCTGAAGGCACCTATGTGTATGTATATGCACTTATGTATGCACACACACAGAGAGACAGACAGACATTTTCAACCTTTTCTATTGCCTTGAGAAAAGAACAAGATGAAGAAAACATGTTTCATATATATATATAAAACGAGCGTGATGTAGGGTTTTATTTATGCTTAAAATTCTATAGAAATAGTGTCCATAGTGATAAGAATGGTGGCAACAAGCGTAAGACATGGCATCTGGGTCTGGAAGATGTATGCTCAGGGCTCACATCTAGAACCACAAAGAAACAAAGGAGGTAATCAGAGGATGGTGCACAATTCTGAAAGTTCAAGTGACTCACAGTGATGTACTTCCTCTAGAACAATCCCTCCTCCTAAATTTTTCCAAACAGCACCTCCAACTACAAGATAAGTATTCAAATTCCCCTACCCGAGATTATGGAGCGCTTTTTAGTTAAATATCCTCTATTCACTCATGCATGTGTCTGCTCAAGTGTGCATACACACACACACACACACACACACACACACACACACACATCACGAATACAACAACAAGGCCTATATCTTACAAAGAGTCTAAAATAAGATTCTTTGTAAAAAATGATTTTTACTCAATAACAATGTCCTGCTAATTTTAAAGCAAATACTGTCACCATTTATATTTTCTGGTCAAGGTTTTTTTTTTTTTAAAAAAAAAAAGAGGAAATTTTAAATAAAATACCTGACCATAATATTCTTGGAAGTAACATCGAAGTTTACTTTTCAATTTATTGAAAGTTCTGATATTGAATAATAAGCTGACATTCTAACTAGATTTTAAAATGTATTTTACCTTTCAGCATTTACTGTCATTTATACTTTAATGGTGTTCACAAAGTGAGAAGATTCAGAATATAGATTTTCCCTACTCAAAAATTTCATATTGCAAGGCTTAGTTCTAAGTGATGAATTTTAACTTAGAAAATCATTTGTCATTATCTCATATGAATACAACCCATGTATCACTCAAAACACTAAAGAAGAAACTACACAGTTAAGATGCCATAAAACAAAAAAAGATAATGTTTATTGTACAAGAGTCATGTTCAAACTATAGGGAGAAAATAATCATGTGAGTTAGAACTCTTAATGTAATGGAAAAAAATCTGTTATCAATTTTATCATCAGTGAGTTCCCAAGTACATTGTACTGTAATATTTAATAAAATATTCAGGAAGTGATACATGTATCATATTGCCACTTTCTTCTGTCCTTACATGAATGCTTTTATTGATTGTTCTTGTTAGGTTCTTGTTATTGTTACTCTTGATACTGGTAACAGTATGTGTTATTTCTTTAATTGACTTTCAGATATTCATAACTGATTATGATCAACCAAATAAGTTTTGCAAATACCCTTCACTGTGTCTGAGAAATTTTTTTCTATACCTATCTCTTTGACAGATTTCATCAAAGAAGTGTGTAAGACTTTGAGAACAGGTTTTGGAATCAATTAAGATTATCATTTGTTTGTGTCATTCATTAAGTCTGAATGATAAATTACAGCTGTATCTTTGTGCATGTTAAACCCAAATGATTGATGGTATATATTTTGATATTTATTTTATTCTTGTGATAGGAATGGTATGGAATATAAAGTAATCCTCTTGGCAGCAGGAGTAATATGATGATTCTAAAAACAATCTAGTAATTTCTATGGTATGTGAGGGGAGTGTGGGGCCAGGGAGACATGCTTAGACACAAATGCACACATATGACTTTGGGATGGAATATGTGTGAATGTTTTTCTTCCTGGTTTATTTAAAATTCATAAAATTTCATCAAAATCTACCAAGGTGAGGACAAAAATAATAAAGTACATTTCCTGCCTTTAAGTTTTAAAAAAACCCAATAGGCTGAGGCAAGAGGATATAGCTTCACAGAATATGTTTTATACTGCTGTAAGGTTATTCTCCCTTTCTCCTCCATGACCTTCAACTTCCATCCCTGGTATCCTACACATACAATGTTTTGTCTGTTTTTCAAAGCCCATCAGGTCCAATTGTGTTTCCCCAACTCTTCTTGGGTATGTTCTTGAACTTGGGTGTGCGGTTGGCATATCAGGGACAACAATCTTAGGAAAAAAAATACTTTATTTCCCAACATTTCATAATTTCCCTTAGCTCCACAGTTACAATTTAAGTTAAATTTTGAACCTTATATCCAGCTGTATACTAGTATTTGTTCTTGTTTGGTTTTGAATAAGATTTATGTGTACTTTCACAATCAACTCTGAGTTCCTATGTGGAAGTGACTTACTGTGTCCAACAGACAGCATGTCCCTGTCGTCATCTAGTATCTCTGGATCTTACCTTCTTTTGTTACTTCTTCCTCAGTGAGGTTTGACAAGAGATAATGTGTGGCGTATGTTTGATCTATGATTAATTTCTTTGCATTTTTTGTCAGTTGTGGGTTTTTGTTAATCACAATGTGATGCAAATAGAAACTTCTCAGATGAACTGATCTCTGAGTATAGTAATAACTCATTAGGATTTGGTTTCCTGCTATATGAATTTAGCATAATAGTTGTAGAAGGTACTCCACTAGGACTATGACTAGTCTAGGCACAGAGACTCATCTGGTATATGAAGATTTTGACTGCTGAGAGTAAAATACAGCCAATATAAGATGAAATCTTTTGCTACTGTCTCTAAGCCTTGGGAAATCAATTCTTCTGTAAGCTATGTTTTCCCCATGATTCTTCTACTAATTGTTATCAATTAACTTTACTGACAATGAAGTATTCTCTCCTTCCGTATAATAGTTTAATATAGTATTAAAATAAAGAACACCAAAGCTTTGCTTTCAGTAACATGACAAGAAGGTTTGCCTTCTGTACCAAGTACCACCGTGTTAAAATTCTAAGTTCTTTCTTCATTCCATTAAAAAGCATAAAACATCTTCTTATAGAAAAATAACTGTCAGATCTCATCATCCCCATGAACTAATTCAAGCTGAGAAATTAAAATTAGAAAATCAAGATTGTGTCTTTTGCACTCACAAAGAAAGAAAGATCACTAACATGTTTCATTGTATGATTTTGGTGAAAGTTTGTTTACATAGGACAATTGTTTCATCATTACATGTTGTTATTTACTCTCAGTGTGTATTAGAATTACTGAAAGATGAGTAGATCATACAGTTCCTCTGCAGATTCTGCTCTTGGGTATTGAGCTGAATCCTGGACTATGTGGGGGAGAATTAGCTTTCAAGACAACTGATTGAATCAGACTCTGGGGCAGCTATTTCATTCTGTTGGGAATAAAACAAGTGTGGGTGACTGGGTCTTAACCTTTTAGGAAAATATTATAAATTATTTAAAAATAGCAGTTTTGAAATTATAACATCATACTATTTTCCACTCCAAATTCGCCTATGTACTTCTTTGTATTTTTGAAAATCATTTCTTTTTTTCTATAAGTATTGTTATATTCACACACACACACACACACACACACACATAGTGTGTGTATGGTGTATGTGTGTGTGATGTAGGTATGTATATATTTATAAATATGTATATTTAAAATAAATATTAAAATATGTATATTATATATGCATGCACATTTATGTATATATGTGTATATATGTATCTATATATACATACACACACACACACACACACACACACACACACACACATATATATATACAGCCTGCTAAGTATGTATAGAATTAGTAGGGCTGACCATTTGGTGTTGAATAAACCTTTAGTGTGCTTTGCCTTAGGGAATACTGTTTCTCTTGCACTTAGCATTTCTCAAGTGCCTTTAGTTCCTTGATAAAAGTTGAGGACTGATATGCATTCCCTTGCTTGTATTAGCATGCCTTGGTGTTGTCCTTGTTAAGAACTGTTGCAGGATATTTCCTGTGCAATCACAGCGGGACAGTGGAAAGCCTGTAATTGGACAGGAAAGGGGAGATGGAGCTAGGAGTTGGGGAGACAGGCAGAGATTCCAGGCAGAGGAGGGGAGGAAGGGTGAACAGAGATGGCTTCAGACATGGGCCTGTGTGGTCTTTCATAGCCACAAATAGTTGTTATTATAAGGTTAGAAATATTGGGATAAAGCTTTTATCATTATCAATTGGTTCTTATATTACTCTTTTGGCATCTTATATTTGTGATTTTAATTATACATAAATCTAATAGACTAACTAATAAAGCATTAAGAGTCATGCTTCTAGAGGGCAATTGGGATGTCTAGGCATTGTGTGGAAGTGAGATGAGCTCCAGTCACCCTTGAGAGAAAGTTGGACGAATGGGGGCTGGAAAGTGGGCAGGCCATAGATCACTGGAGCATGGGGATAACCGGTGGTGAATTCGTGGATCCTCTGGTGGTCTAGCAGGAACCCTCTGCACTGGCAGAGTGAGGTCTGGGGATCGCCATTGCCTTGCTGGCACTAGTGCAGGAACTTGCAGGTGTTCTTTCTTCATATTCCCCACAACACAGAACATGTTTGTACAGTCATGTTGTTGAGAATGTATGGATGTACCTACCTTCTGACATTTCTAGATAATCTAATCTCATAGCAAACTCCATGTTTGTCAAACTCTAACAATCTTCTATTCTCCCCTTCCACAATGTTTCCAGAGCCTTAAAATCAGAAACCTTCACATAGAATTCAGAATTAGTGAGGTAAAACAGGAAGAGATAACCTCATCACCTCAGATGACATCCTTAACCAAACCATGATTTTCTCAGACACAGATTCTTCTAGAAGCTTCCTAGATGGATCAATATATTAATATTATATACATATGCATAGTGTATATCTTGTTTTTGTAATATGTGTATGCATAGTTGATCTCTGTATGGCAGGTTGTGTTATAAGTGTATTCATGTGTGTATCTGTGATTTCTGTGTATCTCTGTCTTTCTGCTTTTATGTGTCTGTGCTTATATGATATACACAACTGAGTTTATGGATGCATAGGTCCACTTAGAAGCCGAGGAAGACATCTGGTATTTTGCTTTATTGTACCCTTATTTTCTAGAGATAGGATTTCTCACAGAAATAGATGATCCTCTTTTGGATTTTTGACTATTAAGTGTCCAGTATGTTCTTTTCCTCATCCACGTGTGTGTGTTATATATGTATATTATTATTTGTATATTATATATAATATATTAAACTTTACATTTTATTCTATGTATATTATATATGACATATAAAATATTATGTAATATAGCCTATTAAACTTATAAAACTAACAAAGAAAAGGATGCCATAGATTTGGAAGAGAATGAGAAAATTCTCAAAGGAGTTGAACCATGATCAGTTAAGTAGAGAAAGTAGAAAAAGAAAACTGAGTAATGAAATTTAGGGGAAAAAAGGGAAATAAATCTAAGAAAACAAAAATATTAAATTCTCTGAATTCATTTTACTGAGGAAATATTACCACAAGTCTAAACACACTACCAAATTTTAACAATATGCTCAATGTAATCCTTTGAAATGTATCTACATATAATTCCAAATCCTGACACTCTTAAAGGATTCTAACACTTTGCAGAATATTTGAAGTACAGACTTAGCATTTTGGAAATAAATAGGAATCTATTCTTTTACCTGCTTTTCACTTTGCTTCAAATTTTCAGGGAAAATTGATAAATTATATCATAAGAATTCTATGTAGACATTTTGATTTTGATCAACATGTATGAGGAAAGGAAAAACAAAAGTCACATTCCAAGTAACAGATGCACACTAAAGAGCAGACAACTGCACAGGTTTGAAAAGTGTTTTATTTAACATTCAATGTAACTGCTACTCCAAGATTCTTGCAAGTTTTCTGTCTGTTTTAATTTTGCTTCGCAGGTGAGCATCCCTGTACTGCTCTTTCAAACTTCAATTCATTCTCGTTGCTTACTTGTATTATGTTCGACTATTTCCTGTAACTAGAGAAATCTCAAAGCAGGTGTCTCGCAACACAGCAATTTTCCATTTGGCTTACAAAGTGGGAGCAATACAAGCAGCCATTTCCTCCTGCTTTGGCTCCGCACCAGTCAGGCAGAGCCATAAGAGAAGCCATCACTCAGAGAGAAAGGAGCGTTGCAGCCACTGTTCTAGGAAAGCTAGAACGCACGTGAAAGATGATTGCCTTGTGAGGCTGAAGGAGAAGAAGTCAGAATCCAGTTGCAATGAAATAAGGGAACAAGAGATCACACTATGCATGGAGAATGCATATGAAATATAAATTATGCAAGCTTAAGGACATGAACTAAATGGTGTTTTAGTATTGTAACCACAAAAATGGACTCAAACTTTTCAATTAATTTTGCGGCATCTCCAAGTATTTCTATGGACTTTGGATACTCTGTGGTGTCTGTCTCCTGAGCTTATTTTTCTAATTCCAAAGGTTATTTTTCATCCCCATAATATTAATAATCTTTCATGGCCAAACCCTTTGCTTTCTATATCCGTGAGTCTCCCTAATAAACACTTTAATAGTCTGTGCCTTGCTGCTCTGATACCATGTTTTCTCTTTTCCTCTTCTAAGTTTTACACACACACACACACACACACACACACACACACACACTGACACTTTTGTTAATGTTTAATGTGGGACAAGTTCCTGGCTTTTCATTTTGATATTTAACTTATGTTGTTTTCTAAATCACATATTCTCGAGTATACAAATGTGCCATTTTAGTTTTGTGGATTTGTTTATTGCTCTTCTGGGGACAAACCCTAGAACCTGCATACATGAGATATATTCCCTATCATTGTTCTAGCACCTAATCAGCCACTTTGTGTATTTTGACCCAGTTCTGTTTCTCCAACTTTATGAATCCAAGAATTTTCTCTAATATAATGTGGCATTTGTTAGAGTCTACAATTTTCCCCAGTTGAGGGTTTCTTCTTGCAGTTCCCAGAATGCCAATCTTCTGTTATCTCAATGCATTAAAGAATAATCTTTGTCAGTTTCTGCAGAAAATGTTTCAAAGCTGTATTCTTTGTATCATTTGATATTACATATCTCATAAGGGTAACCATCAGAGTGGTCCCTGCCTTCATTATCAAATCTGACATTTGGCTCATCAGGAGACGAAGAAGTACTGTCTTCAGATGTCTTGACTATTTCTTCTTTAAACTTTTATCACCTGGAGGAGTGAAATAAGATCAATAATTATCTTTTAGCTTTAATTTATTTCTTGCATTAGAGGCTGAAGATAAACTAGGGAAATACATACTGACAATGCACTTAAAGAAAAAATGCACTCGATAGTTTTTCATTAATGTATTCACTTTACATCTCAATATCAGCCCCCCCACTCCTCCCAACATCCCCTCAAACAACTCTAAACCCATTTCTCCCTCCGCTTATCCCCTGAGAAATGGGAACCCCCAAATAACCCCACTCAGGTTCAAATCACTGAAGGACTAAGTACATCTTGTTCCACTGAGACCAGAGAAGCCAGCCTGGTTAATGGAGCAAGATCCACAGATTCAGGGATAGCTCCTGCTCCAGTTGTTGGGGGGACCCACATAGAAACCAAACTGCATACTTGCTATATTTGTGTGGGGGTGCTTAGGGCCAGCCTGTGCTCACTCTTTGGTGAGCCCCCAAGAGTCCAGGTTAGTCGACTCTCTAGGTCTTCTTGTGGCTTCCCTGTTCTCTTTGTGTCTCCTTTTGTTTTTCCCCAACTCTTATATAAGACTGTAGGAGCTTCAACTAATGTTTAGTTGTGGTTGTCCACATCTGTTTCCATTGCCTGCTGGGCAGGGGAGGGCCTCTCAAGGACAGTTATCCTAGCTATCTGCAAGCATAACAGAGAATCATTAATAGTTGGTTCTTGTTCATAGGATGGGTATGACTTTAGGCCAGTCATTGGTTGGCCATTCCCTCTGTCTCTGCACCTTGTCCCTGCACATCCTGTAGGCAGGATACATTTTGGGTCAAAAGTTTTGTGGTGGGATGCTGTCTTTTTCCCTCCACTGGGAGGGTCCTGCCTGTCTATAGGAGGTGTCCAAATGAAGCTCCACATTTCCCACTGCTAGGAGTCTCAGGATGAGTCACCCCTATAGACTACCTGAGCCCCCTCCCACCACTGATTTCCATTCTCTCTGCCCCTTGCTGCTCTCCCTACACCTGATTCCTGTACTCATTTCTTCTCCCCATACCTTACTTATCACACCCAGTTCCCTCACTCCATCCATGTTCTGATATGTATTTTATTTCTGGATAATGTTAGATTTAATTTTTACTTTCACAAAGAAAAAAATTAATAAAATTTAGGATCATATGACTAGAAGAAAAGAGAAAAACAAACAAAAAACCAGGATCAGGTGTGGGAGGAGACAGGGAATGTGTAAAGAGAGCCAGCCAGGAAATTGAAAAGAGGGGTGAAGCAGTTGGGGTGGGGAATTGGGGGTAGCCACCAGAAAGTCCCAGATGCCAGGAAAGCAAGAAGTTCCCAGGACCCACAAAAGGATGACATTAGCTGAAATATCCAACAGAGAAAGAACCTGTAAAGACCATATCCAGTGGATAGGAAGAGTCCCCCATTGAGGGATGGGGCCACCCTCCCATCTCAAAAATATTAACCCAGAATTACTCCAGTCTATAGGAAATGCAGGAACAAAGAGTGGAACAGAGACTCAAGGAACGGTTTTCCAGGGACTGCCCCACCTGAGCATCTATTCCATATACAACCATCAAACCCAGACACTATTGTTGATGCCACAAATTGGCTTGCAGACAAGAGCAGGATGTAACCTGTCTCCAGAGAGGCTCTGCCAGAGGCTGACCAAAACAGATGTTGATGCTTGTAACCAACCATCATCAGATTGAGCATGGTCACCCCATGGGATTTTAGGGGACGTCCTGAAGGATCTGAAAGTGTTTGTTTGTAGCCCCATAGGAAGAACAACAATATCAACCAACCAGACACCCCCTGAGCTCCCAAGGACTAAACTGCCAACCAAAAAAAAAATCCTGATATTTTTACAAATATCTCTGAGATAGAATGAAATAAAGAAACTCCAGGAATATTAAACTTTACAGCTGAAAAGTCAAAAGAAGGTGCAACAATATTTATACCACCTTTATTTTCTAACCAGAGATGATAAAGTTATTTTAATTATGTAGTAAATGTCGAGTTATTAACCTTTATCTACTGACTTTTAATCTCCAATTCTTGTATTTAGTAAAAATGAACACTGCTTTCAGGATATGTGAAGTCACTCTCAGTATCATATACTAAATGCTATTTATATTTAATCATAAAATTTAACATCAGCTAATTTCAGTGAAATAATACATAGAGAAAAGAAGTGAGCTTCACAGAAATAACCATAGCATTAATAGTCAATACTTACTGCTCTCATACTAAATGCTTACACAAAATAGCTGGAAACACTTGAATTTAGAAAAACCGTGTCTAGTTTTAGTGTCAGTACAGTTAACAAAGGCATAGTTTTTACAACAACACCAAGTACAAATTTGTCTGAAATATGTTCACCTACCTCATTTTTATTGGTTTTATAAAATAATGGAAAAATGTTGATTGTGATCAATGGAAATTACAGTTTAATATTAAACTGGCAATAATCTTTCTATCACTTGATTTCTCTTCTTGAAAGTGAGGTTGTTTGTAGTTTGACATGCTTTAAAGTTTAAAATTGACTACAATTAAAATACTGAAATATATACTTACAAGTGGAGCTTAGTTTTAATAAAAATAAAAGCTTTACAACACTTCATTTTAGTGTTTTTATAGACTTCCTGGGTGTGTATGTCTCTGCAACTATAACTGTTTCTTGTGCCATTTCTTGGGCTGTTTTCCTTCTTATTTTTTCCTGTTCCAATGTGTTAATTTTTATCTATTTTATTTTATTTTATTTTATTTATTTTATTATTGTCCTTCACAATCCTGTTTATTTTCCAATGAGAAACAGAAACAGGGTAGATCTGGACAGGAGAGAAAATTGGGAGGAACTAGAATTAATAAAGGGAGGGGAAACTGGACTCAAGATGCATGACATGAGGAAAATTCTATTATTAATAAAAGGTATACACACAAGTTATTGGATTCATTTTCTAAAAATAAATCATACCATTCCATTGCTTTCAGTCACTCTTCATGTGTTTCTTCTCTTTTACACAGGAACAACCATTAATTTCACTGAAATTAATTTCCCTGTGCATTTTCTTACACACATTTCCTTACAGATTCAAAAAAAACTTACAAATGTGCTAAGAATAATGGCAGATAAGACTCTTGATCCTATTAGATCCTACTATGCCACTCATTTGAAGGAGTGCTACACCTTCCTCATTGTTCAGCACATTTTCTCATGATATTCAATTTACCTATAGTGTAGGTGCTTAAGGAAGAATGTGCCTTTCTTTCCTTTTGTTTTCTTTTTTAACCCTAAAATGATTATCTTTTGGGTACAATGCAGGCTGCTTAAAGCATTGCTTATTTTCAAAATGAAACATCATAAAATTTCTATAATTATTCAGCATAGTAGTACAATATAACAAATGCATTATGCTAGAAATGAGATGATTATAAACCGCAAGTATTGTCAGATAGATTTATAAAAATAATTACTTTATGTTTCCAATGTAAAAATTAAAATATTTGTTTTGTTAATCCAAAATATTGGTAAATCTAATAAGAAAAATGATACAGGAGATAGTAGCCTACTATTAAGGATATCCACTCTACAAATAGAATCTCATAAAATTGAAAAGCTTCTGTTAAACCAAGACACTGTCATCAGGATAAAATAACAACCCATGGATTGGGAAAAGATTTTTACCAATCCTGCACATGATAGAGGACTAATATCCACTATATACAAAGACCTAAAGAAGTTAGATTGCAGAGAACCAAATAACCCTGTTAAAAATTGGGTACAAAGCTAAATAAAGAATTCTCATTGGAGGAATCTCTAATGGCCTAGAATCACCTAAACAAATTTCAATATCCTTAGTCATCAGGGAGATTCAAATCAAAACAACTCTGAGATTCTACCTCACACCAGTCAGAATGGCTAAGATCAAAATCTCAGAAAACAAAAAAATGCTGGAGAGGATGTGGAGAAATAGGAACACTCCTCCATTGCTGGTAGGATTGCAAGCTAGTACAACCACTCTGAAAATCAGTCTGGCGGTTCCTCAGAAAATTGAATATAGTACTACCTGAGGTCCCAGCTATACAACTCCTGGACATGTACCCAAAATATGCTCCAACATAGAACAAGGACATATGTTACACTATGTTTATAGCAGCCTTATTTATGAGAGTCAGAAGCTAGAAAGAACCCAGATATCTTCAAAAGAGGAATGAACACAGAAAATATGGTACATTTACACAATGGAGTACTACTCAGCTATTAAAAACAATGAATAATGGAACACGTGTCATTGTGGTATGGTGAAGCATCTTTTCATTATATAACCAGAAGTGATAGAGCTAGGTCTGATCCAGAACTGTTCCTGTTTAAAGGAAATGCAGAGAAAAAATGGAACAGAGAATAAAAAAAAGGCCATCCAGTGAAGTGCCCAACTTGGGATTCATCCTGTGTGCAGTAACAAAACCCTGACACTATTCTGATGCTACATTGTACTTAGACAGGAGCCTAGTGTGGCTGTCCTCTGAGAGGCTCTACCATCAGCTTACTGAGACAAAGAGAGGTACAGCCAACCATTGGACTGAAGACAGAGATCCCTATGGAAGATTTATAAGAAAGATTGAAGGATCTGAAGGGGATTGCAATCCCATAGGAAAAACAACAGTATCAAGTAACCTTCTCCTCTCAGAGTTCCCAGAGACTAAGGCACAAACCATAGAGCATACATAGTCTGTCTATGGCCCCTGGTACATATGTAGCAGAGTACTGCCTTGTCTAGCCTCAGTGGATAAGGATACACCTAACCCTGTAGAATGTTGATGCCCCAGGGATGGGGGAAACTGGTGGAGAAAAGGTGGGTTTGGATGAGTAGACGGGGGAGTACACTTTCAGCGGTAAAGAAGAGAGAAGGGGTAAAGAACTCGAGAAGGTTGCACAGGGAAAATGGGAAGCATTTGGAATGTAAATAGAATACAATAATTTTATTAAAATAAATAAAAAATAAAAAGTGAATAATAAAATTATTTTAGAATTCAAAAGGAATATAATTGATGGTACACTTCCAATTAATTAATTTTGATTATGCAGGAAATCATATAGACATACAGAAAGTCAATGAAATAAAATTTGTTTAATAAGCTGGGAGTGCTGACCTTCATTATTCTTCCTTAGAAACTCAATAAAATTTTTCATTAGAGAACCCACTTTTATTTTTCAAATGGACTTCTAGTATTCTTGAGATCATTGAGAAGATATTTATATGCAATGGACTGAAATGTAAGGATTATAGCAATTTCCAAATACTAAGCATCTAGTCTTAAGTTTCTCTGTGAATTAAATATTTCCATGAAGTTCTTTAGTTTAAAAAAAAACCCTGACATCCTTTTAATATTGTTACTATTAAATGCAGTCAACCTGTACAGAAAACTAAACAAACAAACAAAAAAAGGACACACAAAAGCATGTCTAAACTGACAGAGATGCTGAGGATACTAACACTGATTCTTATGCACTTTGACTGTAATTTCTTTATTTCTATTGTTTTCTTCCCTGAGACAATCGATTTGCTTTCCAAAAAATGAACTCTAATAAATCCCAGTATGTTTGATTGATTTACAGGGGAGAGTTTATTAGGATTCATTTGTACTCCAGTGTCATTTATAAACAATATTAAAGATGATGTGTGGTTGCTGTGGTAGTTGTGGTCAAGTGGTATCAAAAAGTAACATGACTATGATGTAACCACAAATCCCTCATTGTGGAATATGGGAGAGCTGTTTTTCTTCAGATTCTGTGCCACCCGTCAGCACTGATGTACTTCACTCAATATGTGTTGTGCTACCCATTAAAAAGCATCATTGAAATGACTTCCAGAAAATACACACTCACCTTTACATCTGCTTATGAAGATTGAAGATTTTACATCAATCCAGAGCTTAAATATTTGTATCATAATTGAGCACAAGCTGCTCTTAACATCTGCTTGTTATCAAGAAATGAATGATGCATCTCCTAATGTAGATTTAGTTAATGGTCAACTTTGAGAATTATACCTCCAATATGGTGAGATATCAATTTTCGAGGAAGATTTAAAGCAATTTGAAAATTCAGGACAACAGTAGCAACAACAACCAAAACCCTGCCTCTCAAGCACCACCGGACAGATTCTATAATTATAAATAAAAGGAAAATTTTATTATAAATATTACAGAATAATTTGTTGGGGTGACTTACATCCTGAATATATGATGATCTGAATGAATGTGAATTGTTTAACATGAATTGATCATGTTCAGGATCAAGACTTAAGACTTAAGGTAAATCTGCCCAACTTTCACCAAGGTCAGACACAGAAGAAATTGGAAAATGTTTTCAGGTTCAAGTAAGATGTTTATAGATGATTGGTCAGTGTTTGAGAAACCTAGCTAGCAATTGTAAATTTTGCATTCTTCATGTTTACTGAGCCCATCTGCATACAGAGAGCTCCTAAAGTGACCCCCACGTTCCCCCTGTGGTATACATAAGAAAAATGACAATGTTTTAGATAGAAGTTTTCTTAGTTGTTTTCCCTCAATATGAGTGCAGAGTCCATCTGACTCCAACTTTCTGTGCAGGTGTTGTCATTTTTTTAGTGACTCTGATCTTTATTCCTCCCCCTCTATTTCTTATCAGGTTTCCAGGATCAACTGAAATAGGTATGTTAGTAAGTTGTTTCTCATATTGTCAACAAAGCTGTCTTTACATCAATACTTAACTAACAGGCCATTCACATTTTAGTAATGATTAGTAATAGCACATCATTCTTAGTTTCAATCAATATTTTCTGATGTTTCAAGTATATTCATGGTTTTAGTTATTTTAATTGAACATCATATGTGACCTAAGATGAATACTTACACAATATTTCATTGAAAATTCTAACCTACAAAAAGAACTTCAGGCAACTTAGTAGCTCTCCCCAGGAAAGAGCATGACAATTGGTTGATGTGTGCCAGACATTCAAACCTATAAACATATCTAAAAGTAACATATGAACTCAAAAGTTTATATTTAAGAACATACCAGACCCCTCATACACAGTTGTATTAAAAAGTATTTGATAAAAAAGAGGCACTGAATTTGAATTAGAGGAGGGAAGGATATATTAGAGCGTTTGAATGAGGAAAGGGAAGGTAGAAATGTTATCAAAACACAATATCAAAAATAAACAAAAGATAAGAAAATGAATGAAAAAATGTGTTAATTGTGTGCTATTAAGTGTGTAGGAATGCACAGGAGTAAAATCAACTTACCAGGAGGAACCCCACTAGGAAAGAACATTGATTTCAAATTCTAGCACCTATCAGTAGCTATTTAGCACTTCATCTAGGGGTGGCATTTTCCACTCACCTCCATATTCTTTAACACACACACACACACACACACACACACACACACAAACACAAACACACACATACCACACAAACACACACACATATGTATATATATATATGTATATATATGTGCATATGATGCATATGTATATGTACATAGATATATATGTCATATATCCTGTATACACTTACACACATATATGTATACATGTATATACACAGAGAATATATATATAATATTTTATATATTAATATTATATTAATATGTTTATATTGTATTATATTATGTATAGTATACTATCATATATCATATATCATGTACCATATATCACATGTCATATATTCTCTGTCTGTATGTAGAACATACCTGCTGTATTATGTCAGTGACTGTGGGAAGAAAATGTGTTATGTTTCCTACATAAGAACCCACAGTGTTCATTTTTACATCATTATAATGAATCACAGGCAAAAGAATAGTTAAGATCACACGTGGTATGCACTAAATGATAAGTGAATATTAACCCAAAGCTCAGAATACTCAAGATACAACTCACTGGCCACATGAAGCTTAAGAAGAAGGAAGATAAAAGTGTTGATACTTCAGTCTTCTTAGAAGGAGAAACAAAGTACTCAAGGAGGGAAATATGGAGACAAAGTATGGAGCAGAAACAGAAGAAAAGGCCATCCAGAGTCTCACTTGGGGATCCATCCCAAATAAAGTCACCAAACCCAGACACTATTGTGGATGCCAAGAAGTGCTTGCTGACAGGATCCTGATATGGCTGTTTTCTGAGAAGCTTTGCCAGAGCCTGTCAAACACAATGGCGGATGCTGACAGCCAACCATTGGACTGAGCACGTGGTCCCCAATGGAGGAGTTAGAGAAAGGACTGAAGGAGCCGAAGGGGTTTACAACCCATTGGAAGAACAAGAATATCAACTTACCAGACCCCGCCCCCCAGAGCTCCCAGGAACTAAACTACCAACTAAAGAGTATACATGGAGCCATCCATGGCTCCAGAAGCTTATGCAGCAGAGGATGGCCTTGTCATACATCAATGGGAGAAGAAGCTCTTGGTCTTGTAAAAGCTCAATCCCAGTTATAGGGTAATGTCGGGGGTGGGGGTGGGAGGAGAGAGTGGGTGGATGAGGGAACAGCATCATAGAAGAATGGGGAGTGGGGAAGGAATAGGGTTTTTCTGCAGGTAAAACCAGTAATGGGATAATATGTGAAATGTAAATAAATAAAATATCAAATAAAAATAGAAAAAAGTAATAATTTCAGTTAAAAAGCAAAAGAAAATAATGTACATTTCTTAGCCCATGAATACAAGAATTACTAGAATCATTAAAATATCCAGTGCAGCACTTGCTTCTTGAGACCTACTAGACCAGTGGTTTACTGAGCCCTTTCTTCCCATCACCTTGCTCTCTTTGGCTCTGTCTGTCCCTTCTTGCTGTCTCTCTCCTTTTAGCAGTCACTTCTGAGAAGTAAAGAACCTAAATTAGTGCTGGAAAAAAAGTATCAAGTGCACCCACCTATAAAATATTCAGTGTCATATTTTTTAAATAAATTATGATGAGTCTTTTCTTTTCATGATATTGTCTTTTTCTCATATTCACAGGCATGATTTTACATTATTATCTGTTTATGGCTTTGTGTTTCATAAGAATAAGTAATTAAATTGACTATACAATAAACTAATTTTAAAAATATTTGCTATTTATGTAATAACAGATACTGAGATACTGATAACATTTTTCTAATTTTATTGTCCTGATTACTATTCACAAAACTAAAAGTGGGAATTAACTATTCCTTCCTAAATAACAGTGTCAAATTCATATAGGATCTAAACAATATGGTGGCTCTTCACTAAACTCTGTTTGTCCACTACAGGCAAATACTAGTTATCACTAATGGTGACAAAGACTGTCACATTATTCTGATGAAGCTGTGACTTCAGAATTCATGGTGTCAGCTGAGTTTCCTTGTGGATTCTCTTCAGTTTCTTTAACAGGATAAAGAGATCAAAGGTTATAATCCCTTCTTCATGTAAAATGAGCTGAGCAATCTTTGTGCTGGACTCTATCTTTTTCTTCCTTTGAAGATAAATGCTCACTGTAAACTCATTGTCTGTGTCAAACATTCATACATACTTTAACAAATAATATTATTGTAATAAGGTCTGCATCTATCATGTTAGAAACAACTTTAAAAATGATCAGTGGTTGCTTAAACAATATTAAACTTCTACACTTTTATTTTACTTATGCTAGTAATAGTTTGCATTTCTACCAAAATAAATATTTTAGTAAACCAATATTTTAAAAAATCTTGGCCAAATTTTAAAATTTAGCAGAAACAAACAAATTTCATTAAATTGGCTATGATGATAAAATATTATTTAGTCCAGAAGCATTAAAAAGTATGAGTAACACCTAAATGACCATAATCAAAGAGCCCTTCATCTCTGGTTAAATAATAATGAGCTATAGAATAATAAAAAAAATCGGTCAATACAGTATTATATTAATTTTTGTTCTCAAAATTGAGGGCTCATTCTAAGGTTCCAAGACAATTCTTTTGGAAAGAAGCACTATGGATTTTAAATAAAGACAACTTATTTATGTTTTGAAAAATTATATTTTTGTTAGTGAGTACTATAATTGGGTTGATATGTATTAGAAAAAGTCAACAAAACCCTAGGAAAGCATTAATCATATCTCGTCTCATCTCATCTCATCTCATCTCATCTTATCTTATCCCATTTTATCTTGGAAGCACAGAAATTATAAGAAATACAACATTCAGAGGAGGACTACAACAAGTCTTTGCTTAGATAACCTCACACCACAGAAGATGGATAGAAAGGGATAGAAAAAACCTGCCAATAAAGGCAGAGCACTTAATATTTCACTTAGTAAAGAAGGAATACTTTTTGAGTTTTATATTTTTCTCAAAATATCCAAGCACTTTGGCACACATATCTGAGTTATTTGGTTACATGTTAGCACTTCATTTCCCACAATACAAAGTATTTTTAGTTGTGATGCCTAATTTTCAAATAAATAAATCTTATGAAGGAGAGAAGCTAAGAAATTAAACCAAGGTTAGAGAAACATTTCTGTGTATTTAATTTGGTACTTGTAATTGAGTCCTTGGTGTTTGTGTCAATAAGAGAGTTTTTCTGTTAATGTAATATGTCCCTCACTAGCACACTAGGAAGATGTTAATATTGCATGTACTGTCATAGTAATATATTCACTTAAACTTTGTTAATAAATGTGTACATCAATTAAAATTATGCCTACATAATTGAAATGTATATTAACTATGTAATTTTGATATTTTACAAATATATATCAGTATAAAACATAAATATTATTACCCTGTTTCTATACATGCTAGTGAAAGAGTGAACATAAAAAGTTTTCATTATTATCAAATGTTTAAAAGTTGTTCTTTTCCTGTAATTCACACAAGGGATTTGAGAATGATATTTAAACACATTGATTTATAGATTTATTTCTTTGAATTACATATTTAAAGTATATAGGTAGAAAATATTTTTGATATATTGGATAGACAAAGGAACAAGTGACTATGCGCTTTGGATTGGGAGTTAGGTTTGGACACAAAGAAATATTTACATATAATCATGTTCTCTTAGTAATTTTGCAGGAAATGTGTACTCTGAAGCAGAGAAAACACAAAGGAAATGTACCCTGATGTGACACAGTCTGTGAGGCTCCTAACATTGGTGTTATATAATAAACATCTGAGTTAGGAGTTAGACATTCTTCTCCATACACCACAACAATCACTGTCTTTAATGTGCATTCTCACAGTTCTATACTCTGGAGGGCACAGCAACCCTGTTTTTTCTGTTTCCAAGTCCATGTGCTCAGAGTCCTGAGGTGTGGAGAACTCCAAATGAAATATTTTTGTGTTTGTAAAATTATAATATTCCTCTTTTCTAATATTTTGGCTATTTCAAAGTCAGTGGACTTCATGGAGTTAAATTTGTGACCTGAAAGAAAGCCTTTGTTCCAGTTTGAAGTATCAGAAAGATGATGTAATAGAGACATCTAAAGTTTCATAAAAAACAAAATTGAATCTGGTAGTAGTGGTATACATCAGAAGCAGATAGAACTTTGTAAATTTGAGAACAGTCTAACTCATTAGAGTGGTAGTTCTAGAATAGACAAGAATAAACAAAGAAACCTGCTTCAAACAAAACAAAACAAAACAAAACAAAGAAAGAAAAAAAATACAGAAACAAGTCCAATGAACTTCCAATGAGATAAAAAAATTATCCAAGGGTGATGAATTCTAGTGTTAGGGGATCTGTATTTGATTAGTACTGTGCTCTATAACCCAACTTAAAGTGATTTATCAACAGCCAGTACCCAAAGAGTAGAACTCTTAATTTGCCACTTAGATCAATTCTTTATTTTACTTCTGAGGAGGAAAAAAAATTGGGCTTAGAAAGGCAGAAGTCTTGGCTGGACAAGAGTGAGAATGGGGAGAGCAAGAGTGAACTAGCAAAGGTAGGCAAGAAGATAAGGTAAACTAAAGATCTTAGAGGTCTAATTATATAAAATTCTAATAATATAAAATCGTGAGACATGCAAATGTAAGCTATAATCAAAAGACAATATAGAAAACCCTGATAGAGATTAATTTGGGCACATCTCTTTGACCCGTGGCCCATACATGCTCACTCTGATACTGTGCTGATTTTTACATTTGTGAGTTGGTATTATGCAATTTATAGAGTCAGTGTCACATTTTCTACTTTTTAACAGGTACACACTCATAACTGCCAGAGGACTGGTCATTTCAGAAAGTGCTAAGTGTAAAATTTGGAAGAATATACTTAGAAAAGTTTAAGGGTGCATTCTCACAGTCCTACTTTATTTCTGCCCATTGGATCAGCTTCTCTAAATTCATTCACAAATTTTTTCATGTATCAACTAATACATTAATATTAGAATTTTAATTTAAACAGTCAGATATGATATTAAAATGTTTTAACCTACATTAGCACAAATAAAGATATGCTTTATTATATACTAGGCAATATTATTTGTTATGAAAGATAAAATCTCTCTCTTCTGTTCTCACTACTATACTGTGTACTCCCGACCACTGTCTTTTAAGACTCTACCTACTTTCATGGTCTCTATCTTTTGCTTTCTGTCAAATATTTTTCTCATGATTAATATGTCATATTATGTACATGTATTCTGCACATAAGAGAAAATATGTAGTAGTTTTTTAGCAATCTAGGTTATTTTTAATATCATGTTTCTAGTTTCGTCCATTTATCTAATGTTATAAAAGTTCCATTGTGCACATGTATTACATTTTCTTTATGCATTTATCCATAGATTGTCTTTTAGTCTGCCTCTGTATATTTGATATTATGATATTATAATTTAATTTGAAATATGTGTGTGTATTTGTGTGTATATCTCAGTAGTGTACAGATTTTTATTGTATTTAGCAAGAAGTTCCATATCTGTGTCAAATAGTAATTCATAAATTCTTAAAGATGCCTAATAATGATATGTATAACTGAGCAATGCTGGACATTCATAGCCAAAATAAATGTCTTCATTTTTTGCATGCGGTTCACCACTCATGTTGCTGATATTCTTGCTGATTGCCACTGTGGATGATGATAGCCATGGCTTCCTATGTAGCATTAATTTGTTTTTTAATGTATGGACAAGAGAGTTAAACACTTTTTTTTATATAATTGCTGACCATTTCCACTTCTTTTTTCTTTTGAGAAACTTCTGAAAATACAATTTACCATTTGTTTGTGAATGTGTATTTGCATTAATATGTGTGTGTATTTGTGGGCTCATGTGTATATGTGTATATGTTGATATAAAGATAGGAAAATGCTTAGTAAGTATTCTTGGCTAGAAACTGTGCTGAGAGCTTCCAAGGGCCCACCTGTTTTTGTCTCTCATATGCCCATTGCTAAACATATAGAAGGAAGCCAATATGCTTTTATATAAGTTATAGAGATTCAAAATCATGATCTCATGCTTGTGAGGCAAAAGCCAGTAGAGCCATCTCCCTAGAAACATTTCTTCATTTGTTGATTGAATGATTTGGCTTTGGTGTATGAGTTTTTTCTTAGGCTGAACAGAAGATTTTAAATAGCATGCAACACTATATTCAGTCCCTAGGATTATTTTTAGATCTCTCCTTTCAGTAAATGCCTATAAAAATTGACCATATCTCAACTTGACCACTCAAATATTATTATAAACTGTATTGGAATACAGAAATTGATTTTCTTAAGATATTCCAATATTATGGTGCTTGATCATTCATTATTTATGTCAAAGTTATTCTTTCAATAAGTTTCTTAATCTATAAACCCACATTGAGAAATGATTTGATTGACTAAGTTGCTTATATATGCACCACATTAATATTGTTTCATTTTCAAGAGGAATAATTCTATTCTAAGTGTTATCAGTAAATTATGATACTGTTTTAGTCAAAATTCACTATAGGAAATGGAGTCCACAGTAAATGATTTAATGAGGATAAAATGCAAAGAATGAGATATTTTAAAATGTTAAGTCACCATGATATCATTATTGTGAGTCTTTGGCGTGACATTACTAGTGTGTTTGGGAATAGACACAGATGGGGAATTAGCAGACCCAAGCATTACTCAGGAAACAATGGTTGTGTATGTCCAAACAAAAATGCCTCAACAGAACCCAACTTAAATGACTCCTTGATTATACAATTCTAACTTCCATATTTGTAAGATAGTTCATTTTTATTAGTTAAAGCCACACAATTTATAGACATTTTAATGGTATTATTACTAACTAATGCACAGAGTGATGAGAAAACATCAGAAGCATATAAAACTACTTGACTGATGGAATCAGATATCTAGAAGGTAGGAGAGATGTTTTCTTATATTATTTGATTAATGATATTAATATATTAATGACTTCTTCTTTTGTGAATCTGATGCTATATATACATGTACTTGAAATCACTTGTTTTATACATATAGTCCATATTCCCAAACTATTGAATATCATGTACTAAAACTAAAATTTCCACAAACCTCCCATTTTATTCCCTCTAAGATGGTGATATTTATAAACACATTTCCTCTTATTTTCTAACTACACATACACAAACACACACACACACACACACACACACACACACACACACCACCTTTGCATTGTTCATATATACAGAGATAAACTTGAAAGCAAAATAATAATCCATTCTACTTATAACAACCCTCTGTTAATTCTGTTTGTTTCATTTAAAAAAAATCATTATTTTTATGTTGATTTGAACCAGTGCCACCTAAAGTAATATAGAGTCCTGTTTGTAAAAAATGCGGTAACACAAAGTGTATATGTAAATGTACTTCTGATTAGCATAACCTCCTTTGGAATCAATGTTCTGTACTCTTAAGGTATTGAAGTTTGTATCACCCTCCTATACTCCTCTCTTTCTTCTGTTCTCCTTCTTCTCTTCCTACTTTTCAACAATACCATATCCACCTCCTTCTCTTTTGCTTCTTCCTTATGAGAATATTCTATCAACATGAGCCTTCTGTTTCAGGCTAACCCATTCAGGCATTATAAGAATATGTCAACTTAAACTTGTTTGGGTAAGAATCAGAAGCAGTGAATTGCAGGTTTGTTAAGCCACCAAGTCCTATTTATAGAAGTGTTTGTTGAAGTTCCAATTTAAATAATATTAATGTATATTTTCTATGTCATAGAGCATCTGTGTATAAAAGATTTAATGGTTTGTACTAAGTTCTTCTGTGGTGGCTGTCTCTCTCTGTGCCCTGTTTGATTTTGGCCTCACTTGAGAAAGCATCAAAGGAACATAGATCAAAACTAAGGAGATCATTAATGTAATCCCAACCCTGGCTTCTGTGTCACAGTCATAAAACTTGTGTGCAAATTACAGTTACATCCTTTCCAATTCAAATGGTAAGTTAGATGAGGAGACAACCACACAGTTCAACCTTGATAGAGTTTCTAGTTCTTGAAGCATAATAAAAAGCAGACAGAAATAGCATATGAGCAGCCAAGAGTAATGGGAAAATTTAGAAAGCTGGCTGACAGCCTAAAATTTAACTGGGAAGCATGTTAAAGCTTTATATTATAAGAGTATGTGCTTCAATTGCTTGGTGTCTTAGAATGAGAAAAAAAATAGCATCCCATACCTTGGATACTATGCCATGTTTGGACATTTTAAATGATATGAATTTATGAACTTCCAGATACAAGATAAGAATAAAGAGTATTCACTTCTGAAATATGTCATTAGGCTCCTGAATTTCTTTGCTTCTTTTTGCTTTTAGTCTATGGGCTATTAAAATTATATATATATCTAATTATATATATTTATTTATTAGTCTCATTCTTTCTCTGGAACTCATAACATAAAATACTAGAGACAAACAGATCAATTTATCTCATGGATTTAAATTTAGTTCTCTTTGTGTGTGTGTGTGTGTGTGTGTGTGTGTGCATGTGCATGCATATGTGTGCTGTTTCATACATTATATTTTGTTTGACAAATATTTTATAATTAAGAAATTTCTACTATTTAAAAGTGAGATTATCCTGCAAAAATCACATTTTCTTCAAACTTCAGAAATTTTAGTTTTCAAGATATGATAAAGGGCATGGGTTTTCAAGGATCTAGAAAAGTGTTACATCTGCATCAGGCACTGAGTTGCTTTTTGGACAGACATAATTGTAGAAGCAGGAAAGTGGTAACAGAAAAATTTCCAGAATGTGAAAGTTATCCAAAGTGTGAGGCTACACTGACACAAAACCTCGTGAAGTTGTGTGACATTTGAGAATGACAGTTTCTGTGATCATCTGAATATCTAGATACCAGGGTAGAAAGAATTGCAATGGAGTGTCAGAATGCTTTAAGAAGGAATAGGGGTCAGATGAGACATAGACAATGATCTCTAGATAATGATTGTGTTCTGTGTTTAAGTGAAATCTCCAACAAGATAATTTTGTTTTCAAATATAATTGTATAGAATGTATATTCATTTTTTGAAGAATTGATATATCTGCAATTTTGGTATTAAACATGCACCACCTATACCTAGAGATACAAAGCATTCTGCATTGAATTAACTCTCTGCTTTCACAGTACATTAGAATAGAAAACTTCTCAAGATATTTATACTAATAGCTACTAATGTTCTTTCCAAAATGGCAAATTGTTTTGAAGAGAGATTATCAACTGTTTATTTTGGGGGAGAGTGGGGGAGGGAGGGAGGGAGGGAGAGAGAGAGAGAGAGAGAGAGAGAGAGAGAGAGAGAGAGAAGCAGAGACACAGAGACAGAGACAGAGAAAGACAGAGACAGACAGAGAATGCATACACACAAACTTGGACAAAGTTGATTCTGCTCTGGAGCTGTACAAGCAGAACTTTGAGACAAAAATGTTCCCCAGACTGTAATTCATTCAGCACACTAAACTGACTGATCTGTATACCTTGGAATCTACCTGTCTCTTCTCCCTAGTACTGGGATTACAAGTGCAATGTTTATGTCATCATGGGATCTGGGAATAGAACTCAGCTTTTTTTAAAGATTTATTTATTTCTTATATATAAGTACACTGTAGCTGTCTTCAGACATGAGAAGAGGGTCATGTGAGCCACCATGTGGGTACTGGGATTTGAACTCACAACCTTCAGAAGAGCAGTCATTGCTCTTGCCCACTGAGCCATCTCTCCAGCCAGAACTCAGCTTCTTAAACTCGCATACTGTCATGTTACCTAAGCTACCTTTCTAGTTCTGAAAAAATACATTTTAGCATTTCTTTCATGCTATAATGATAAATGTTTCAAAGCTGTTAAAATTTAATAAGTTAAACAAACATTATAGAGTTAAATCATAACTTCTTTCATTTTGGTGCTAAAACCTTTAATGGTAAAATTAAAGATATTTCATTTTATATGCATTTTAATGATGCATTTTTCTCACCTGTATACCTAATCTATAATTCAAATTATTCCTTTGACAGAGTAGTATTTTTTAGACTTATATCTTCTCCACAAAACTATAATTTAACATAAGGAACAAAAGATGATGATGAAAAGCTAATTTGCTTTGTGCTCTCTTTTTTTAACCAATTTTATTCTATGTGGTTTACTCATATTTGCAACTCCATTTTATTTCATTGGTTAATATCTTCTCTTATTTTATTAATTGCATGTATTGCTATTTATTCTTGGGTTTTTTCCTCTTTTTATAGGATATTTATTTACATTTTAAATGTAATTATCCCCTTTCCTGGTTTCCCCTCCACAAACCTCCTATCCCATCCCCCCTTCCCTTGCTCACCAACCCACCCACTCCTGCTTCCTTGTCCTAGCATTCCCCTACACTGGGGCATTGAGCCTTCTCAGGACCAAGGGCCTCTCCTCCCAATGATGATGTACAAGGTCATCCTCTGCTACATATGCAGCTGGAGTAATGGGTCCCTCCATGTGTTCTCTTATGTTGGTGGTTTAGTCCCTGGGAGCTCTGTGGGTTCAAGTTGGTTTGTAGTTTTGTCCTTCCTATGGGGTTGCAAACCTCTTCAGGCCTTCTCCTAACTGCTCCATTGGGGTCCCAGTGCTCATTCCAATGTTTGGCTATGATTACCCAAATCTGTATTTGTCATGCTCTGACAGAGCCTCTCAGAAGACTGCTATGCCAGTCTCTTGTCAGGAAGCAGTTCTTGGCATCAGCAAAAGTATCTGGTTTGGTGGCTGCATATGGGATGGATTCCAAGGTGAGTCAGTCTGAATAGACTTTCCTTCAGTGTCTGCTCCATTCTTTTTCCTTGTATTTCCTTTAGACAGGAGTAATTCCAGGTTAATATTTTTTAGATGGGTGGGGTAGTGGGCCCATCGCTCAACCAAGGGCCTTGCCTTATCTCTGAATATGATCTCTACAGGTTTTCACTCCACTTTGTTGAGTATTTCAGCTAATTCCATCCCTGTTGGGTCCTGGTAGCCTCTTGCTTTCCTGACACCTGGGACTTTCTGTTGGCTACCCCTAGTTGTGCATCCCACATTGATACACATCTCTGTTCAATTTCCTGACCCTTTGTACATCTTTCCTGTCTCATCCCATACCTGATCCTGCACCTTTATTTCCTCTCCCCACTTTCTCCCAAGTCCCTTCCACACTCTTCCTCCATTGATTATTCCATTCCTTTCAAGGAAAACTGAAGCATCCATACTTGGTATTCTTCTTGAGCTCTATATGGTTTGAGAATTGTATCTTGGGTATTCCAAGCCTTTAACCTAATATCCACTTAACAGTGAGTATATACCATGTGTGTTCTTTTGTGACTGGGTTAGATCCTTCAGGATGACATTTTTGAGATCCAACAGTTTGATTGTGAATTTTATATATTCATTGTTTGTAATAGCTGAGTAGTACTCCATTATGTAAATGTCCGACATTTTCTGTATCTATTTCCCTGTTGAGGAGCATCTGGGTTTTTTCTAGTTTCTGGCTATTACAAATAAGACTGCTATGAACCTAGTGAAGCATGTGTCCTTGTTATATGTTGGAGCATCTTTTGGGTATATGCCCAGGAGTGGTATTTCTGCAGCCTCAGATAGTACCATGCCCAATTATCTAACAAACTGTCAGACTAACTTCCAGAGTAGTTGTACCAATATTCAATCACACCAGAAATGGGGGAGAGTTCCTCTTTTTCCACATCCTTTCCGGCATGTACTATCACCTGAGTTTTTGCTCTTAGCTGTTCTGACTGGTATGAGGTAGAATCTCAGGGTCATTTTGATTTGTATTTCCCTGATAACTAAGGATGTTGAACATTTCTTTAGGTGTTTCTCTGTCATTGGATAGTCCTCAGTTGATAATTCTTTGTTTAGCTCTGTACCATATTTTAATAGGGTTATTTGTTTCTCTAGATATTGTATTCTTGTAACGGGCCTGCTGTAAGTGATAACAGTGACTCTAGGTTACCAATTTGGCTCACATGACTGATAAATTGCATCACTTAGGTGTTTAAAACTTTATAGAAGAGTCTAGTGAATAAAACAGTCCTTTCTATTCTTCTTTCTGAGAAAGAGGTACATCTACTTTGCAACAACTGAATTGATTATACTTGCAAAATGAGAACCTCTATACATCATAAGAGAAAAGAAGGGACATCTAAAAGTCAATCAAACCATACCATGTGCCATTGGAATCAGAGACTGAATTCCTGAAACCCTGTGCCAGGTAAAGTACAGGGCAGCCATAAGGGGAAGAAAGATTCTGTCCCAGAGAATCAGTGGGAGTATTCCTCTTAGCACCTTTATTGCAAATTCCATCTCCCAAAACTATATGGAGTAACTTTAAATAAGTGAATTTTAGTCAGTGGTAATTTTAACTAAACTCTAATCCTTCACAGTACCCCTAGAAAATAACTCAGAAGATACAAAAAAAAACCTGATTTTTGAAAAAAATCTCTTTACATTATTCTTTTTTCCCAAAATTATTTCCTAAAAAAATGTATATATTTCTTTACAAGGCATGTCTTTATGAACTAAAATTCTGGAGAATTAAATATCTTTTCATGAAAAATGTAGCCCTATTATTAAAAATAAATTTATACTTTAAATGTATGAATCATGTTTTTGCTTTAACATAAAAGTAATGGATTTCCTCAAAATTTAACAAATGTACATGCATATGTAAGACCATATTTTTATACCAAAAATTGATACTTAAACTTAACTTTAAATCAGAATTGTAGAATTTTGTCCTTGTGAATAATTTGCTGTAGACATTTCCAGGGACAAGGTATTGATTAATTGATTAATTGCTGCTACATCATGTTATGACTCTTTTTAAATATTTATTTATGATAAACCCTGCTGAAATTCTCATTTTTCCACTTTGACTCTCCTTCTGTATAACCTATAGTAAAAGCAAAAACATTTATAAATAGTGAGAATAGCTGAAATCTATTGGAATGCCTTGAGACTAAACCAAACCTCCAAACCAAACACCTCCTACCAAGTGACATCTACTCTTACCTCCATATATTTTCATCAGCTCTTAAGAAGACTTACAGATTCATGATCACCCTCAGACAGTGCTGTGTCTAATTACATGGGGAATCCTTCCTGATGTGGCTTCATTGCTTATTTTATGTCTTTGAATTCAAGAAGTGCAAGCCTAAAAATTCATGGAGAGAGCTCCACAAGCAGAAATGTCTTAGTGATTGTGTGGATATAAAGAAATCATAGTCTGTGTTCCCCACTGTCAGAAATGCAAATAACAAAATAGTCTAAGATAGTGGATATTTCTCAAACAATAAAATATGAAGTGATCAAAATTCTTTCTGAGTCTGGTTTTAAGGAAACTGAATATCAATAATTGAATAGATTTTTTCCCACTAATGTACAACAGTGATAGCATCAATGATTAACATAGAAACAACTCAAATGTCAATCAACAAATAATTGGTTGGACAATATATCATATGTGATGCTGCTGGAGATATATCACTCTGCTTTTGAGATTGTTTTCTGCTCTTTCAAAGGACCAAAGTCCAGCTCCCAAAACCCATGTTAGATGGTTCACAACTAACTTTAACTCCAGCACTAAGGGATTCAATGACTTCTGGCCTCTGCAGACAACTTTGTATGCATGTTTACGCGTGCACACACACACACACACACACACACACACACACACAGAGAGAGAGAGAGAGAGAGAGACTACAGAGTATTTCATTCTAATTACCTATACATTAACATATATGTGTGGGGGTGTATTTCTGTGTGCATGCATGTGTAAACACATGTGTAGTTATCCACATTAGTGATTCTCAAACCTTCTAATGCTATGATCCTTTAGAATAGTTCCTTATATTGTGCTAACCCCTACCCATAAAATTATTTGTATGGTACTTAATAACTCTAATCATGCTTCAGTTATAACATGTAATGTAAATATATGATATGCAGTATATCTGATACGTGGTCCCTGTGAAAGAGTATTTAACTCAACCTTCAAAATGATTGCAATCCATAGGTTAAAAACAGATTATTGACAAATGAGACCTCATAATATTAAAAAGTTTCTGTAAGGCAAAGGACACTGTCAGAAGGACCAAACAGCAACCAACAAATTGGGAAATGATCTTCACCAACCCCACATCCGACAGAGGACTAATATCCAATATATACAAAGAACTCAAGAAGTTGGACCCCAAAGAACCAAATAACCCTATCAAAAAATGGGGCACAGAGCTAAACAAAGAATTTTCTCCAGAAGAAATTCGGATGGCCGAGAAACACCTTAAGAGATGTTCAACATCATTAGTCATCAGGGAAATGCAAATCAAAACAACCCTGAGATTCCACCTCAGAATGGCTAAGATTAAAAACTCAAGAGACAACAGGTGCTGGTGAGGATGTGGAGAAAGAAGAACACTCCTCCACTGTTGGTGGGATTGCAAAATGTTAATGTTAAAACCGCTCTGAAAATCAGTTTGGCGGTTCCTCAGAAAATTGGGCATGTCACTTCCAGAGGACCCTGGCATACCGCTCCTGGGCATATACCCAGAGGGTTCCCCTGCATACAATAAAGACACATGCTCCACTATGCTCATAGCACACTTGTTTATAATAGCCAGAAGTTGGAAGGAGCCCAGATACCCCTCAAAGTAGGAATGGATACAGAAAATGTAGTATATTAATACAATGGAATACTACTCAGCAATTAAAAATAACGAATCCATGCAATTTGTAGGCAAAAGGTTAGATCTGGAAAATATCATCCTAAGCGAGTTAACCCAATCACAAAAAAGTACACATGAAATGCAATCACTGATAAGTAGATATTAATGAGCCCAGAAGCCCTAAATACTCAAGGCACAATTAGCAAGTCAAATTATTTCCAAGAAGAAGAAAGGAGAGGACCCTGGCCCTGAAAGGATTGGATCCAGTTTTGTAGATCCAGAACAGAGAAATGGTGGTTGGGGTGATTGGGTAATATTTGGGGTGGGGAGAGGACTTATGGGACATATGGGGGGGACTGGGAAAGGGGAAAGCCTTTGGAATGTAAACAAAGAATATAGAAAATAAAATTTACAAAAAAGCAAAAAAGCAGATTATTTATATAGACATGGAAAAGTTCTGATCCAAGGTAAAACAGTGAATTTTAGTTTAACAACATTTAAATTATTCGTTTACTTTTATAAGTTCAGTAGTAGAGGTGCATGTTGGAATATCAGTAGACATTTTCTTGAGAGTAGATTCATTCCTTCCATCATTCTGATGTATAATCCTCCATATCTAGCACTTAAAATCCATTTTATTGATCTTTGTCTACTTCCCATCTTCAATAGGAAACCTCACAACCTGCTTTTACACACACACACACACACACACACACACACACACACGCACGCACACACACACACAAGGACACACAGACACATGAAGGAGGGTGTAATGAACATTTTCTGGCTTGTGCAGTAAGTAAGCACTTTACCCAAATATTTTTCCATTTTGCTAAATCTAGAATTAAGTCTTGAAAATATTTTATAAAGTAAAATTATCAGATATAAAAGGGATCAAGATGTAAGACTACATGGTTATTAGATAAGGAGAATGCTTTGAATTCACAAAGGTAAACAGGAAAGTAGTGTTTGGAAGAGACTTTGAAAAGCAGGCTGGAAATTTTTTTGCTTGATGCTTTTATTGGCACAGAATTTGATTTGGAAAGAAGAAAATTCAGGAGTCAGATGGTAGTGGTGTTTGTTCAACAATGTGAATATATTTCATACCTACATAATTAAAATCAATATGGTTTCCTATGACTATTTTACTCTAAAAATTTACCAACCAAAATGTATAAGCTATGGAGGTTTAAATAAGAATGCCCACCCCCATAAGCTCATAAGGATGAATGCTTGTCTATATCTGGTAGAATTATTGGGGAAGGGTTAGGCAGGTAGCTTTGTTGGTGGTGGTGTCTCACTGAGGGTGAGCATGAGGTATCAAAAATCCAAGCCAGTGTCATTTAGGTCTATCACTGCCTCTTGTTTTCTGTCTCAGCATACAAGCTCTCTGATAATGCTTTGGTGGCATACCTGTTTGCCTCTTGTCATGCTCCCCATTCATGATGGTCATGGATTTGCCCATGGAAACTATAAACAAGCCACCCAGTAAATGTTTTTGTTTATAAGTTGCCTTACTCATGAAGTTTCTTCTCAGCAATAAAATATTAAGTAAGGCCCAAGTTAATTTTAGGTTAGAAATATTCAGAGTTTGTGAAATGTAAACAAGAGACCTAAGCAGTTGTATTTGATTCTCAAGATCAAAATATATTTTATAATTAGATAGAGCTTAGGAAATGTAAGCATAATAATTAAGATCAAATAAAATAAATGTAGTCTAGTTTACTAGGCCAGGATATAGAGTGTGAGAATGATCTAATGTACTTAACAGTACTGTGACTAATCTATCAGCTACCTAATCAGGATCTGCTCTGATTATTCATGGTTTCATAAATTATTGACTCATGGCGGAAGTGACAGCAGGCATAATTTTACTTGCATTTCTTAATAAGCTTATTAGTTATAAAAAATGTCTTTTATTGTGCGACAGAACTTGAACTGAGTGCCAAGGGACTATATGCCCTATTCAGTGTTGCTCAAGTCTATGACCATTTTTTCACTCTTGATTTACTCTTCCCTGATGAAGGATGTGACCATCATAGTTCTTTCCAAATGAATCCCATCAGTGTTTTAGGGCTTTATGTAAGAGGTGGCTGGGAAACAAAGTTACCTGCCTTTATCTGTCCTTACAGAGGAAAGATGCTTCTCTGATCAGAATTGCAATTTTTTTCTGGTCTCACTGCTTAACTCCAACTGGCTTGCATGTTTGGTTCCATGGCTTACACGGGTTTGCTTATCATTAGATTCTGGAGTCTCTCTATCTCTGAAACATGTCTGTAGGAAAAATCATGAGGTGAGGTTGCACTGCAATGAACCGCAACCACACCTTCCACCAGAGATAGAATGTGTGGTGGAAGTTTAGAGTGAAGAGGGCAATACAAGCACGAGGACTTCCAGCAAGCCTGTGTGTACTGGAAAGAGTAGGGGTCAAGGGTGGCTAGTTTCTTTTTTGCTCAAAACAACAACAAAAAAAAAAACCAAACAAAACCCCCAACTGATTCCAGGATAAAGGAATATTGCAGATCCTAATGTACATTATTTCATAGAGTGTGCAGAGAACTAAATATGATTTCACTAGAGTCCACAATGTTTTGTTTTGTTTTGCTGTTATTTCTTTTTGTACTACTTTTGTTATTTCCCAGCTCTTTTATTTGTTCTCTCTGCGTGATTTGAATTTTACAACTTAAAATATGCATTAAAAGTAAATTTTCAAGTGATATATTATTAGCACTTTTTGGTCTCCACTCCTTCCAAATTGTTCCCACTTCCCTACCCATACAATGCAATGCCTTCCTTATCGCTCTTATTTAAAATTTTCTTTTCATTTTTCTTCTTTAATTTCATTTTATCTCACCTATCATTTATCCTTATTTTAAAAATCTATTTTATTTATGCATTTTCCTTAACTGTTTGTGATGAATTCTACTTCTCTGAATTCTACATTAATCTCTACCTTATTCTTTCTAACAAGAGGAAGGACTTCAATAAGCATTGGCTTTTAATTTTGTTCATCTAAGTCATGACCCTTTCCAGTTAATGGTAGTCCACGTTAGCTCATCACATATATGGTCATTGTTATAGGCTTACCTACATCGATCTACTGCCAAAGCTGTGTCTCCCAGACTTATACTGGTGAAGTAAAGGAAGAAGTCTAGTCAGCCTAATTATGTTAGGTTTGGTTCTAATGCTCTGTCTTAATTTGGCTCTCAAAAGCCTTGCTTTCAGGTGCTAAAATCTCTGCCCACAGCTGGTTTTGAATTGCAACAGTCTCAACTAACATGGATGCTCCACCCCAGATCCTTGAGAGACTTGAGGCCCCAAGAAGTGGGGAGGTCTGGTGGGTGTGGGTGCAATGGAGGAAGAGGAGGACTAGGAACTCTCCAGACTGAGCACAGACCAGAAAGGGGACAATGTAATGATTATTATCAAAAAAGAAAAAAAGAAAAAGAATTGCCAATGGATGGGCAGGAAGACAGAGGCAGGACTTTTACATTGTGTGGCAAGGATATATCAAGCAGAGATCAAACTTAAGGTACCCCTCACCTTTAGGTGATTACAGGAGCTACACCTATGAATAGATCTAGAGCAGCCCTCACCTGTAGTGGTTACAGGAGCCACACCCATGAATAGATCTGGAGCAGCAAAGATAAAATAGAGATTTAAAAGTGTTAGGTAAGAATTACTGGATGGAAGTGTGTGCTAGGAGTGGGGAGGTTCAGGAAGTGCACAGCCATTGAGTTAATAAGGCATATCAAAAGTAAGCTGATGGTTGTGCCTTTCATTCACAAATCCAGAGAGCACTGGTGCCTGGTTAAATGTGCAACCCACCAAGAGCTCTGTGTGTATTAATAATTCACCGCTACATGATCATTCAAGGCAAGCATGGATAATATTTTGCAAAAATGGTCAAAAAAAAAAACAAAAAAAAAATCAAAATACTGAATTTTGGATCCAAGTACAAACAGATACAATTGAAAACACTATTTTTATCTGATATTTTATTTATTTACATTCCAAATGTTATCCCCTTTCTCAGTTCCCCTCTGCAAGTCCCCGTATGTCATCCTTACCCCACTGCTCCTATGAGGGGGCTCCCCCACCTATCCATCCACCCCCACCTCCCCGCCTGGCATTCCCATACACTGGAGCATAGAGCCTTCAGAGGAACAAGGATCAGAGATAAGGATATCTCCAGTAGTTCTTTTATTTTTCAGGATTGTTTTAGCTATCCTTGCTTTTTTCTTTGTTTTTTGTTTTTCCATATGAAGCTGAGAATTATTCTTTCAAGATCTATAAAAAAAATTGAGTTGGAATTTTGATGGCGATTTCACTAAATTTATAGATTTCTTTTGTTAAGATGGCCATTTTCACTGTTATTCCTACCTACCCAAGAGCATTGAGGATCTTTCTATCTTCTGATATCTTCCTCAATTTCTTTCTTCAGTCTTACAGGTTATTTACGTGTTTGGTTAAATTTCAAGGAAGATGTTTTATATTATTTGTGGTTATTAAGAAGGGTATTATCTCCCCAACTTCTTACTCAGATAGTATAACCACTAATATAAAGGAAGCATGCTAATTTCTTTGACTTAATTTTGTCACTTTGCTGAAGGCATTTATCAGCTTAGAAGTTCTCTGGTAGAACTTTTGTGACACTTATGTATACTATAATAGCATCTGTGAATAGCAAGCAGTGCTTTTAACATTACAGATTCTTGTTCCAATGTCTTGGATCCACACAAGAACTGTGCACCTCCAAATGACTTGTGTCACCTCTCCAACTTTAAGATTTGGCTCTCGGCTCTTACTAACTCCTCTGCTGCTGCTGTTCTTGGTGACTATCTCATGGTACTGACATCTTCAATATTCTGGGGTCTTCCCCTGAACTTGGGTTTTACCAATAGCCTCTCATTGGTTCCGTTCATTGGCCAAGCCTCAGATTCTTAGCATGGTCCATTCAGTCCTGGGCCATCAACTGCAAAAGAGGCTGCAGCTTCACCAGTGGTCTGTCCTGCCCACTAACAATGCCAAGCCTCAGCTGCTCAGCATTGTAGGGTGCCTGTTGTGTCTTGTAGGGCAGGCAGCATGGGAAAAGGGAGAGTGTGGTAAAGAACCTCTCCAGCTATCCAGCCAGAACTCTCTGGTTGTGGCAGGACAGACACAGGAAACTGTTGCATGCCCCCATGCCTCCATGCCTCCGAGTGGGTGTCTGGTTGTGAGAAGCCACTGGATACCACACCTCCGGAAATGTGGAGGGAACTCTCTCTGGGGCCCTAGGCTTCACAGAGCCTAGGGATGATAGGTTCTAGCTCCAGAGCATCACACAGCACTGCTGGATACTGCAGAATAGCTGAGAAGAGGGCCTGGGGGCCGCTTGGTCAGCCCCTGGGCCAAAGGGGAAAGGGGGTGGGAAAAAGCATGCTGATAGTGTTCCCTCTCCTGGACAAGTCCTTTGTTTGGTCTGCAGGTGGCTTGGGTGGGTGGCTGCCATGGTTATAATGCTGAGAGGCTTTTCCTATAGGAGATTAGATTGGATTCTGTAGGGGGAAGGCTTATCCCATGAGTCCAGATGAGAAGAGGTAGCCCATGGATTTTTAGCATTTATTGTAGAGAAGTAGGGAAAGGGAGAATGCAGAAAAGTAGAAGTTGACTATGGCCATGTGGAGAGATGTGGAAGGGAATGGAGAGAATGGGGGAGCAGAGACAGAACAAGAGAGCAAGAAAGAAAGAGGAGAAGAGAGAGAGAGGAGAAGGGGCAAGCAACCCCTGTTATAGTGTACTGGGCTACCTGGCTGTTGCCAGGTAACTGTTGGAGTGGAGTCCAGCCAGAATACTAGGGGCTTGAGACATGACCCTACATTACTCATGGCCACAGAATTATGGAAAGCTGAAACCTGTTGTCAGGAGTCTACGTGTCTGGGAGCATGGGCAAATGGACCTTTTCTCCCTCATAGAATTCTCTACTGGGTCGCTGGGGTTTAAACCTTGCAGAACCACTACACAAGCAGCCTTTCATGGTCCAACAGTGCATGACCCCTCCATACCTTCAAAACCAGTACCACTTGGCTCACTCTTACTCATTAATAAGCACAGCTGCAGCAAGCACAGTACAACCTTGTCTGTCTCTAGCAGACAATGTCTTTGTGATCTCAGAAGATTCTTCCCAGATTTCACCTCTTCTTAATCACTGCTAATTTCTTAGCTCCAGCTCACCAGCATCAATTTTCACAGTAGTCCCTTCCTTTTTTGACTGAAAGCCAGAGCCCATGGCCAAAGCTGCCAAGTTCAGCTGCTCGCTGAGATTGGAAATGCCCCTCCAGCCCCCAAATTCTCTTACAAGCTTTCTGTTTTGCAACTACTTCACTGACTAATCTGGGCTGTCCTGGACTTGCTCTGTAGATTGACCTTGAAATTATAGATCTGCATGGCTTTGTCACAAGAATGTAAGATTAAAAGCATGTACCTCTATGTCTGAACTTTTCTTCAACTATAACCTGCTCTGTACCATGATGGCCTTGAATTCAGAGTCTGCTTGGCTTTGCATCCTGAGATTCAAGACCTGTGCTCACCTTAAAATTACCTGGTTAGGATCTTGCCACAAGGTCACCATTCCCTTAATTCAATTTAATATACTTGAACACAGGACTCAGCTCCATTTTACTTCCTGATGCTGCTTTAATACTCACACCACATATTTTATGTTTTCTTTCCTTTCTAAGCTTCCTATTTATATTCAAAACATTCTCCATGAGTCTAAGCCAGAGAACAAAGTTCACAGAAGGACTGGTGACTCCTAGCAGCTCCAGCTGGTGAGGTATATTTTATGTTGGGACATGGTTCTTTACTTAAGCTTATGTTTCTGGGCCTATGCTTAGGTCTTTCACTGCTACATTGACGATAATAGATTGAACCTCAAAAATGATGGCCATTTCTGAGACTTCTGTTGTCAATGCAATTAATTTTACTTAACTTTTGCTTTAATTTGACTTCACCTTAGCTTCAGGAAGACCCTTCAGATATGTGTGAAAAGCAGCCACATTCTTCACCAAAATAACACAAAAAAGAGTCTTGAGGACATATATTAAAATTCTTCTCTTTTGAAACCTTTGAGCCAGCAGGCCTAGACAATTCAAATAACCCTCAGCAGCACTGTCTTTCATATTTTTATTAGGATATCCAGTTAAACCCCCACTTACAAATTTCATGGCATTCCTAATCTTAAGTCTGAAATCCACATTATTTTAAACAAATCCATGGTGAGACCAATAACAGCAACACCCCAATCGCTGGTAACAATGTCTCTCTTAGGATTTCCATTGCTGTGAACAGACACTATGGCTGTAATAATGGGGATGGCTTACATGTTCAGAGGTTCAGTCCATTTTCAAGTAGGAAGCATGGCAGTATCTAGGCAAGGATGGAGCTGGAGGAGCATAGAGTTCTACATCTTGTTCTCAGGGCAAACAGGAGAATACTGGCTCCTGCACTGCTAGTAGGAAGATCTCAAACCCCACAGTAACACACTTCCTCCAAAAAGACCACCCCTATTCCAACAAGGCAATACCTCCTGATAGTGTCTCTTCCTGGGCCAAGCATATTCAAACCACCATAACACTGCTATATGTTTGAATGTATTTTCCTATATTTTTTAAGTGGCTCATTCATTCCCTCTTTAAAGTCCTGTATCATCTTTATAAGATTGCATTTAAGATAATCTTGTGTTTCAGTTTTGTTAAGATGTCCAGGGTTTGCTGTAGTAGAATAGCTGGACTCTGGTGGTGCCATATTGCCTAGGTCTTGTTGATTGTCTTCTTATTCTATCCTTTAGGTATCTGTATATTCCTGATGTTGGCTGGATGAAACTGGTGTCAGAAGGACTTCTTGGAAAAGCAGGTGACTACATGGAACAGACAATGGATGCCTGAGTACTAGCTATGCTGGATATGCCCCAGGCAGAAACCATTAGCAAGGGATTGGTGGGGCAATGTTCCAACCTGATAGTTCTTGGCTCTTCCAAATTCACCATGGCAAAGTGGGTTCTCATGAGGTACCACAAAGCTACCTTGTCCTTGGAGGACAAGCCCAGAACTAGACAATGGAGATCAGGAAAGTACATGTAACTCACCTGCGCTGGCTATTTTCTTGATAAACACTTTTCTTAAGGGTCATTTTAAAGATTCACATGGAAAGCTTAAAACAGTTACAAAACAACTAGAACAAAAACAACAAACAAACAAAAACCTCTGCTCAGACTGCTTTATTATACCACCTAGAAAATTTTCTCTTTTATTTAATTTTATTGCAGGTAACTTTTCCCAGGCACTTAAGACATTTTCCTCATTCTCAGGAATCACTCAGTTGCTAGGTCTAAGGCAAAGGGAGGGAAGAGGACATAATGTATACAACCTCTAGAAGTAAAGTGTCTTTACTTCTTTCTTCTCTCTTCTTTTGAATTTGGGCAGTGGCTATGATAACACATTAGCTTTGTCTATAAGACAAAGAGAAACCCTATAAGGGAAACACTATTCAGTAAAAAAAGGTGAGATGTTGCCTGGGCAACCAGCACTATGGAATCAATCAGCAAGTCTGTCCTTAATTACTTTGCTTTGGAGAAAATAGAGTCATGATGTTCCTAGATGTGCTTTCCAAGTTTTCACTTAACATCTCAACTTAATTCATTTGAACTTTCTCAAAGTCTGTTTTTAGGTTAAAGAGAAATACAATGGGGTTAGTAGGTATGGAGGGGGGATTAAGGAGTAAGTTGCCCTGTCAAATCAATTGGAATATGAAATACTTTCAGAAACAAAGTCAGGGGCAGTTATTTTGATAAAAGTTCAATGTTATTCATTGTGACAAATAGTCTTACATTTTATAATTTTATATTTTTGTAAAACATGCTGCAGAATTCATTTTCAACTTGAAATAACTCAGGTTCTAACATGGTAACAATTATGTTCAATCATTGAGAAAATATCATAATGTGGCAATAGTATATACACATTAAATTTTTAAAATATATCAATAATTGAGAATATTAAAACCTATGATGTGAACAAAAGACATCTCAGGCAACACAAACCACATGCACATATCCAACTGAACATGTTAGACAAAAGATAACTTGAAAAGTTATAAACTACTTAGCTGGTATTACATTCTTTTTAAGTCAAGAGATAAATGCTTAAAAATGAAGTAGAAACCTAATGTGAAATGTCTGAAGTCCCAGCACATGGAAGATAGAAGCAGTAGGATTGCCATCACGTTCAGCTGTTGCTTACCTAATAAGTGCTTGACCATTCCATTTATAGAAGATTGAAAGAAATAGGAACAGAATTCCAAGTGAAGATACAGTGAAGTAATTGAAGCACTCATAGTAATTTTCCCCTGGATTGGTGAGAAAAACTTTCTTTCTTCTAGAGATTTGAAGTCACTGCCTACTTTCATTAATTTCTATTTACTTTTATCTTTAGACCTCTTGATTCTATTCTACTCAGATATAATGGTGTTAGAATGCATTAAAAGGACTTTGGTTTAAAATGTTACCAAATTTTAGAGATTTTATTCATTAAATCATATTATATTTATTCATATTTATATCTGTAGACTACAAGATATTAATAAATAACTGATATTACTCCATAGAATTTGGAGGACCACAGAAAATGCCCCTCTTCTTTTTTTATAATCTATAGATCAAATAGTTAGCTACCTTATCAGCTTTAGCATGAATTAAAAATCATAAATCCAACAATACAAAAATCCAGGTTACTTTACCAATAATAAGTTTGCTTTTGATTTTACCTTGGAATCCTATATGAAAACCAAATGAAAGATGCACAGGATGTTTTGTATAATACCATCAGTGAACTATATTTTACTTGTTTCAGGCAAACAGAAATTAGAGGAAATTGACACTTTGATATATATGAAATAATTATATATGTATATGATATATATGTATGCCTATGTATAATGTATATGTATATATGCATATATAATTATTAAGTAGTAAATAATTATATATGAATAATTAATTAGTATTTCAGGAGATTAATAAAAGTTGTTAAACTCATGAAGTGAATCAATATATTCTGTAGTCTTCAAAATTCAACTTGGGAAGACAAAGTTGAAATGTATGATTATTGATTTTCACAATTGAAATCTGTACATAGATTTTCCAAATTCAAATATGGTTAATTTGCAGAGACCTCAGTATTTACAACATGACTGAAGAGAGAAAGAATTCATGGTGAAATGTGACAAGATGCAAAAATGTCTTTTGCATCATTCTTGATCTGAGAAGTGCTTAAATCATCACAGTAAATATCATTCCAGTTTATTTTTAGTCAATTAATAAACGCATATTTCCTGACGACTTCACCTTGGATCCCAAGCCAACTTCATCATTGCAGAAAGCTTGCCAATGCTGGAAATATGGTCTAAGCAAAGAAATCAGATTGCAAGTGATATCAGCTTAATCCTTCTTTATCAGCTGTCATTCTTTAAATCCATGAAATCTCCCTCATGCAGATTTTAAATAACTGATAAGTCATCATGCATTTACTCCAAAATGTGGTGGATTGCCTTTCATATCCTTACCAAGTGGAAATTTTAGACTTTTTTTCCCGAATTATTTCTTTAAGAAATAGTCATCATACAAATGATCATAGAAAACAGAACAAGGCAAAACAATTCTTTTACAAACTTGCCATAATGCTTAGATTGATGAATATTAAATATGTTTAATCAATATTCAAGGAGAGCCTCATATGTGTTTGCAAAATGCTCAGTATAGGGATGAGCCCTGGTTTTGTTTGTCAACAATACTGTTGGTTAAAATATGATGCTAATAAGATGAAAGACGCTCAGACTGATTTGGTGCATTATCTGAACCATTAGAATTCTTTTAGAAAACAACTCAATAAGCTTCTGAAATATAGTAACTGCATTTTAACTGACAAAATTTAAATAAAATCACAGAAAATTTCATATTATAGTAAAAGACTAAATCAGAGGTGTGTGTGTGTGTGTGTGTGTGTGTGTGTGTGTTTGTGTGTGTGTGTGTGTGTGTGTGTGTGTGTCTGTGTGTGTATGTGCACATGGTATATGCACACAAATTTCTGGGTATTCAAGTTCCTGTGTGCAGTTCCATGTAAAGGAGAGTGGGCACTGTCTAGTATCTTCCTTACTCACTAGACTTTTCTTTTTGAGACAAAGACTCTCCTGAATCAGGAAGCCCATTGGTTAGGCAGGGATGAACTCAAGGAATCAACTGTCTCTACACCACAAGCCAGGGTTACAGTCAAATGCTACTGCCTTAGCTATTACATGGACTTTGGACATCTGAACACATGGCTTCCTACTGCTCAACAGTCAGTTTACTCACTGAGCATACACATGGACACTGAAACCATCTTATTTTTACTATTGAAATATGAAAATCCAAAAATTAATCTGTTTTCCTAATCTGGTCAAAACATGAAGTAACATTTAGATATTATATGAAACCACAAAGGAACTGGAGAGGCAAGGGGTGACTACCTCTTCCTAGGATTCCAATTGATGCTCTGGGAGAACTGTAGCAATGCTTACTGCCTTGGATATTCACCTTCCTCATTCATCCAATGACAGGAGATAGGCAGCCTGAAATTCTACATTTTCCTTTTGCTCAAAAAACCCTCATAGGCCTAGACATTGTTCATAGTATACTATACCTCAATGTTCTCCAATTAGAGAGCCTTAAAATATTCCCAGCCTATGTTACCTTAAAGTACATGTTAGCTCATACTGGCTGAGATTGATAGGTATTGACTTTGAGAATATTGGGAGGGGGAGCAGTGAGGAAATAGACTCTACACTGCCTATTGAGTAATATGAGAAAATGGAGAATGTTTTAGTGAGGTGAAGAGGATGTAGAGAACAATTTTTAAAAAGTAAGTGACTGAGTCTCTTGGCTCACTAGTAATAAAATAAGCATCTCCAGGTCAGGGACCCTGGCTTTTATTTCCTTTTATTCTCCATAGTGACGAGTGTACTAATGGGAGTAATCAAATGATAGGAGAGAGTGCTGGTATTTCATAGCATTAGGAACTATTAGGAGTCAGCCTAACAAAGAAGCAGGGGTTGCACCCTTAATGAAATAAAGTTCATTTTTTGAAACAAATCCCTATTACCTGTCTCTAATGCTCCAAAAGGGCATCATTAGTATAGTCTTTGCCTTCACTCAGCCTTAAGAAATACATGTACCAGGCCTTTTTGTATATTTGAAATTTTATTCTTAAAGAAGGAACTCTGCTGAGCGAAAATAAATCATAGCGTCTGCTGACTGTGGCCATTAGTGGAAAAAATGAGCTGGTGGAATTTATTTGCTGTAGATACATTATTCGCTTTGAAATCTTTTCAACAACATGTGAACAAAAATATATTTCTTAATTCAGCTCAACAAGTTATGAGGACTCTTATTTATGATCTTTAGTATCAGAGGAGTAAAATTCTATTATGCAACTACCCTTCAAATGCAAGAGGCTGAGAGTTGTGGTGAAAGCTATGCCTGCCCCTTCGATGCAAGGGAATCAATTCAACTATCGGAGGAATCAAGTCTGAGTTGGGAATCAATTCAACTATCGGAGGAATCAAGTCTGAGTTGGGAATCAATTCAACTATCGGAGGAATCAAGTCTGAGTTTATGTGTGGCTCTCTTCTTCCAATGTGCATCCTAAAAATCATAGAACATAGAACCAAACACTGCTTACTTCATCTAAGCCATCGGATGTGAGCTCAATTTTTCAGCCCAATAGGTGTCAATTTGGAGATAAATAAAAATACAACATACCCTCAAAAATCATCGTGGAGCCTCTCACGTGCAGATTCATTGAAATTCCAAGGGACCCCTTTGCTCGGTAACTTGCCAACACTAAATTTCATAAAGCATTCAAAGTAAAGACAATAATAATGTAATATTAAGACTGACAGTTTTAATCATTAATAAGTATAGGCCAAGTTATTCATCTACTTCCATAATCATGGTCACCACTTTGAATTTACACTTCACTTGCTTTGCTAGTAAACCCAGAACAATTATTTTTTCATGTGTGGAAAAACGAAGCTGCAACTAAAAATAAAATCTATTTTTCTCCTCAAGAAGCAAATGTTTACCAGGATTTTTAAATCATATTCGGAGTAAAAGGATAATGTCATAATTGTCATGGCTACATAATGACCCCAGCTCTATTCAGAAAGTAGCTTCAGCTTCCTCTGAATCTGAGACCTGTGCTGGAGTGGTTGACATACCCAGTGTTTTTCTATTCGAGGAAACTGCTTTTCTTTCTTCTGGCAGGAATAAATGACAATTCAATTCTTAACCTCGATCCTGGTGGCTAGGTTCTCATTCATTCACCCAATCTTCAAAATAAAACCAAATAAATTTAATGAGATAAGACGAAAGCTATCATGCTAAAATTGGACAAGATAAACCAACCAAGAGAAGGCATAAGAGTCAGACAGAGATTCTCTGATCATTTGCGTATGCAGGAATACCATGGAAACAATAAACTAGAACCTATAATATCTATGCAGAGGTTCTGGTGAGCATCCATGTAGGCCCAATCCATGTTGGCTGAGTCTCTGAGCTCATCTGCTCTTTGCTCTTCTTGATTCATAGCACCTTGTTTTCTTCATGCCTTCCATCCTCTTGTCTTCCATCTTACCTGCTTTCTGCCTTCTCTCCTCCAGCATTTCCTGAGCTTGAGGAGAGGGATTTGATGTAGGCATTCCATTTAGGGTTCAGTGTTTTAAAGTTTCTGGCTCTCAGCACAATGTTTGGTTAGGGCTTTCCATATTAGTTCCGAAGTACTGGAAGAGGAAGCTTCTCTGATAACAAGGGACTTACTAAGCTAAGAGTATAGTAGAAAATTATTAGGAGTCATTTTATTCCTGCATGTTCTCTCTCTCTCTCTCTCTCTCTCTCTCTCTCTCTCTCTCTCTCTGTGTGTGTGTGTGTGTGTGTGTGTGTGTGTGTGTGTGTGTGTTTCCCTCCCTCTCTCATGTTTTAACCAGTATTATTTGGTTTACCTCTAGGTACTTGGGATATCTAGTCTCAGCTTCTTTGTCTCACAAGCAGCGTATAAATATGAGTTCTAAATAGTGATAATGGCTTTAAGTCACATCAGTTATTGGCTAATTACTTCTAGAAGCTTATATTACCATTACTATAACAATATACAGTTATCAATCCCAGACACTATCATGGATGCCAACAAGTGCTTGCTGACAGGAGCCTGATATAATTGTATCATGAAAGGCTCTGCTAGTGCCTGACAGATACAGGGGTGGATGCTCACAGGCAACCATTGGACTGAATACAGGGTCCACAATGGAGCAGCTAGAGAAAGGACTGAAGGAGCTGAAGGGTTTGCAGCCTCATAGCAGGAACAACAACAGGAATCAACCAGTACCCCCAGAGCTCCCAGGGACTAAACTACCAACAAAAGACTACACATGGAGGGACCTCCAGCCACATATAAAGGATGGCCTTATTGGACATCAATGGGAGGAGAGGCCCTTAGTCCTGTGAAAGCTTGATATCCCAGTGTAGAATAATGCTAGGACAGGGAAGTGGGAGTGGATAGGTTAGTGAGTGGGGGTTGGGGGATGGGATAGGGGGTTTAGGGAGGGGAAATCAGGAAAGGGGGTGACATTTGAAATGTAAATAAAACATATTATAAAAAAATAAAAAAAATCTTCCTCACTCTTAGGTAGGTACTGTCATTGGTTCCATCTGCACCACCTTAATTTTCCTTAGAAAATTAAATGTGTATCTAGCAGTCCCCACTCCCTGGAAGCTCCACTATGATTTTGTTTCCTTCATTTTAGATCTCTCAGGGGCTGCCTTTCCCTTGTCTCACATGAATAAGTCCTTATGATCTTGGATTGAAATGTGAATTCAAGTATCTACATTCCATAATCCTTGCATTTGCATGAATACTAATTCCAAATCTGAACAAATAGACACTGAAAGGTCTATTGGTATTTCCATAGGTAGCCTTGACCCACTGACCACATCAACAATATCATCTGAGTCCAGTGAAACCAATTCTGGATACTAAGGAGATATTTCATATTCTAACCATAACAATCTACATGTGGCAGATTCTTAATTATCTTAAGAAACTGACAGCATGCAGGGGAATCCTCTAGGTATATGCCCAGGAGTGGTATGACAGGGTCCTTTGGAAGTGTCATGCCCAATTTTCTGAGGAATCGCCAGACTGATTTCCAGAGAAGTTGTACTCTCTTGAAATCCCACCAACAGTGGAGGAGTGTTCCTCTTTCTCCACATCCTCTCCAGCACCTGTTGTCTCTTGAGTGTACCAGAACAGAGAAAGGGTTGGGGAGTGGTTGGGGAATGGGCAGGGGGGGGTTAGGGGGGAAGAGGACTTATGGAACACATGGTGAGGGGGGAACAGGGAAAGGGGAAAGCCTTTGGAATGTAAACAAAGAATATAGGGAAAAAATTCAAAAAAAAAGAAAAGAAACTGACAGCAGCTTCTAGTTATCAAATGATAACAAAACAAGTATCATTATCCAACAGTCCACAAGTACACTCCCTCATCAGTGTGGAGGAATATATTTCTCCATTTGACTCTTCAAATGAGATAATATACTCTTAATTCATGCATGTGACACATTCAGCAATGGGCTCATAAGCCATCTAAATGGGCTTTAAGCCATAACACATGAATAATAGCTATGTAGTAATATAAAGTTAATGTAATCACCATAAATGATGATTAGGAAAACCTAAGAGTAATTTCAGAAAGTATTCTCAGTTATATATTTAGATAAGGAAAGGAAAGTAAATTTAAGAATGATTATATAGCTTTTCAAAGATTGAACTAGAAACAATACAGTAATTTTTAAATGTTATTTTCTGCTCTTGGTAATTAGGCAATGCCCCAGGCTTATTGTATATTTCTGCCTCACTGTAGAAGAAATATTATCACTGAATGTCCTAAAACAAAAGCATATTATTTAATTTCAATAATAATTTCTAATATTATTGACCAGTATTATTCTTATAAAAATACCTGTGAAGATTGAAAATAGGTTGTATTGATGCCCCAAAATACTCATGATCCATTCTTTTCTCTTAACCTGAAGTAAATACCTTCATTCAAAATAACTGAGGCTCACTATAAGTGAATCACAATCACACACTAAAAACATAGTTGTGTGTGAGAGTGCCCATTGTCAAATTATTACAAACTTGATTCATTATTTATACTTGGTCAATATACCAATAAATGATACTTATCATTTTGTATTTACATTTTATAACTATTATATATATTTTACCCTTCTATAAAATACATATGGCTAAATGTCAGAAGAAACTCTCTTTGCTAATAAAATCAAATTGAATAATTCACTTGGATATCATCATCTCTCACCTGCTATAATTTTTTAGAAATTATTTTGATATAGGAGCTGTGTGCTTAATAAGTCAGTTTGAAAAACCTACGTTCCTTATTAAGGAATTAATAAGCTTATAAAATGGATGTGTATGTTTCAAGATACTGCATTCTTGACCACAGTATTGGTATTAATTTGATAAATTCTATACTTGTTATAGCTTTAAATTTCACACATTATTTTTAATGAATGCATTTTCTGAATTTTTTCACCCTGCTCTTCTTTTTTATTATTTTCTATATTCTTTGCCTTAGTAAAGGAAGAAATAAAAAAGAAATAAAAGACTTTTTAGAATTTAATGAAAATGAAGGCACAACTTACCCAAATCTATGGGACACAATGAAAGCAGTGCTAAGAGGAAAACTCATAGCCCTGAGTGCTTCCAAAAAGAAACTGGAGAGAGCATACACTAGCAGCTTAACAGCACACCTGAAAGTCATGGAACAAAAAGAAGCTAATTCACCCAGGAGGAGTAGAAGACAGGAAATCATCACACTCAAGGCTGAAATCAATCAAGTAGAAACCAAATGAACCATACAAAGAATCAACAAAACCAGGAGCTGGTTCTTTGAGAAAATCAACAAGATAGATAAACCCTTAGCCAGACTAACCAAAGGGCACAGAGACAGTATCCAAATTAACAAAATTAGAAATGAAAAGGGAGATATAATAACAGAAACTAAGAAAATTCAAAAAACCATCAGATCCTACTACAAAAGCCTATACTCAACACAACTGGAGAATCTGGAGGAAATGGACAATTTCCTAGACAAATACAAAATACCAAAAATAAACCAGGATCAAATAGATCATCTAAAGAGTCCCATAACTCCTAAAGAAATAGAAGGGGTCATAGAAAATCTTCCAAGCAAAAAAGGCACAGGACGAGATGGTTTTAGTGCAGAATTCTATCAGACCCTCAAAGAAGACCTAACGTCAATACTTTTCAAACTATTCCACAAAATAGAAATAGAAGGGACACTACCCAACTCATTCTTCAAAGCCACAATTATGCTGATACCAAAACCACACAAAGATCCAACAAAGAAAGAGAAATTCATGCCAACTTCTCTTATGAATATCGATTCAAAAATACCCAATAAAATTCTTGCCAACTGAATCCAAGAATGTATCAAAATGATCATCAACCATGATGAAGTAGGCTTCATCCCAGGGATGCAGGGATGATTCAATATGCGGAAATCCATCAATACAATCTACTACATAAACAAACTCAAAGAAAAAAACCACATGATCATTTTTTAGATGCTGAAAAAGCATTTGACAAAGTCCAGCATCCTTTCATGCTAAAAGTCTTGGAAAAAACAGGAATTCAAGGCTCATACCTAAACATAGTAAGAGAAATATACAGTAAAACAGTAACCAAAATCAAACTAAATGGAGAGAAACTTGAAGCAAACACTAAAATCAGAGACTAGACAAGGCTGTCCTCTCCATTTCTTTTCAATATAGTACTTGAAGTTTTAGCTAGTGCAATTATACAACATAAGGAAGTCAAAGGGATGCAAATTGGAAAGGAAGAAGTCAAACTATCACTATTCGCAGATGATATGGTAGTATAAGTGACCCCCCCCAAAAAAAAAAAAACCTCCACCAGGGAAGTCCTACAGCTGTTAAACAACTTCAGCAAAGTTGCTGATTATAAAATCAACTCAAGCAAATCATTAGCCTTCCTATACTCTAAGGCTAAGCAGGCTGATATAGAAGTTAGGGAAATACCACCCTTCACAATAGACACAAACAATATAAAGTGTCTTGGTGTGACTCTAACCAAACAAGTGAAAGAACTGTATGACAGGAACTTCAAGTCTTTGAAGAAAGAAAGAAAGATCTTTGAAGAAGATCTCAGAAGATGGAAAAATCTTTCATGCTCTTGGATTGGCAGGATTAATATAGTAAAAATGGCCATCTAGCCAAAAGCAATCTACAGATTCAATGTTTACATTCCAAATGATTTGCCCTTTCCTGGGTCCTCCCTCCCCATAAGTCCCATAAGCCCTCTTCCCTCTGCCTATTCCCCAATCACTCCCCTCCCATTTCTCTGTCCTTGTAATGCCCTACAATGCTACATCAAGCCTTTCCAGGACCAGGGCCCTCTCCATTTTTCTTCTTGGGGATCATTTGGTATGTTAATTATGTCTTGGGTATGCAAAGCTTCTGGGCTAATATCCACTTACCAATGACTGAATCCCATGTGTATTTTTTTATGATTGGGTTACCTCACTTAGGTTGATATTTTCCTGTTCCAACCATGTGCCTAAGAATTTCATGAGTTCATTGTTTTTAATTGCTGAATAGTATTCCATTGTGTAAATATACCACATTTTCTGTATCCATTCCTACATTGAGGGACATCTGGGTTCTTTCCAGCTTCTGTCTATTATAAATAAGGCTGCTTTTAACATAGGGGAGCATGTGTCCTTATTGCATTCCAGAGAATCCTCTGGATACATGCCCAGGATTGGTATAACAGGGTCCTCCAGAAGTGTTATACGGAGTTTTCTGAGGAACTGCCAGATTGATTTCCAAAGTGCTTGTACGAGGTTGCAGTCCCACCAGCAGTGGAGTAGTGTTCCTGTTTCTCCACAACCTCACCAATACCGGCTGTCTCCTGATTTTTAATCTTAGCCATTCTGTTTGGTGTGAGGTAAAATCTCAATCCCGGACCTCAAACAGTACTACAGAGCAATATTGTTAAAAACTGCATGGTATTAGTACAGTGACAGGCAGGAAGATCAATGGAATAGAACTGAAGACCCAAAAATGAACCCACACACCTATGGTCACTTTATCTTTGACCAAGTAGCTAAAACCATCCAGTGGGAAAAAAGATAGCCTTTTCAACAAATTGTGCTGGTTTAACTGGAGGTCAGTATGCAGAAGAATGCAAATTGATAAGTTCTTATCTCATTGTACTAAGCTCAACTCAGAGTGGATCAAGAACCTCCACATCAAACTAGACACACTGAAACTAATAGAAAAGAAACTGGGGAAAACACTTGAGAACATGGGCACAGGGGAAAACTTCCTGAACAGAACACCAATAGCTTATGCTCCAAGATCAAGAATTGACAAATGGGACCTCATAAATTTACAAAGTTTCTGTAAGCCAAAGGACAGTGTCAAAAGGACAAAATTGCAACCAACGAATTGGGAAAAGATCTTCACCAACCCTACATCTGACAGAGGGCTAATATTCACTATATACAAAGGACTCAAGAAGTTAGACTCCAGAGAGCCCAATAACCCTAATAAAAATTGGGGTACAGAGCTAAACAAAGAATTTTCAACTGAAGAATTTCCAATGGCTGAGAAGCACCTTAAGAAATGTTCAACATCATTTTCTGTATATTTGGTATAAAAATAATAGTAGTTGACTCATAACATGTATATTTTAGTGAGTTAATGATATAAACTATTCTATACTTAAAGTATTTGGGAAATTTAATCATACAAAAAGTCATTCAGTCTTCCTCTGTGGCCGAATGAAAATTCAGTCAGCTGAGTTTCTGTTTTTCTAATTAGAGAATTCAGTTTGTCATTCTATGAATTAATAACACCTTCATTTAGCTATTCATATTAAGACTTTTCTAAATATAAATCATGCACACAATTTAGACAGTTGGAATAATTTTTCTTGTAAGTTTATTTTTCAGTCACTTTATATCCTGATTATATCTCCTTTCCCTCCTCTCTTCTGAGTTACACCCTTACAAATTACTCTGCCATTTCCCTCACCCCTTCTCCTCAGAGAAATGTAGCATCTCTTAGGCATGACTCAACCTTTTGGCATCTAGTCCCAGCATGTCTAGACACATCCTCTCCCAATGAGGCCCAACCAGGGAGTCCAAATAGGAGGAAAGCAGATCCAATGGCAGGAAGTTGAGATCAAGGCACTTCTACTTGTTAGGGAATCAACATAAACATCAAGCTGCACATTTGTTACAAGGTTCTAGGTCCAGCTCCTGCATGCTCCCTAGTTGATGGCCCATGCTTGGTGACCCCCCACAATCTCATGTTAGTTGACACTCTGGGTCTTCTTGTAGTGTTATTTACCTCTCTGACTTGATCACTTTTATCTCTCACATTTCCACAAACTTCCTGGGCTCTACCTAATGTTTGACTGTGGGTCTCTGCATCTTTCTCCAGAGCTTGAGGAAGCCTCTCAGGAGATAGGTGTTCTAGGTTCTTGTCTGCAAGCATAGGAGAATATCTTTAATAGTACCAGCAGTTGGTTCTGCCACATGGGATGGATATCAAGTTGGGGAAGTCTTTGTCTTTTCACTTATTCTCTGTTCCATCGTAGTAACTTCAGAATTATAAGCAAGAAAAATCTTACATTGTTTATTTTGTAGATCTATTGTGCATTCTAGTAGGAATCTAAGCTACTCCTCCATAGCCTCTATCACTGCAAACCTCCATATAGTCACCAGAGTTGCCCCCACCTGACAATGTTTCATTCCCTTTTGTCTATAGTTATTCACCATCTCATTCTCTTTCTTACCTCCTCTCTTACATAGTTCCATCTTTCCATTCACCTCAGAAGACTATTTAGTTTCCCCTTCTGAGGGAGATCTGTGCATCTGCCTTTTGTCCTCCTTTAGGAATCTACTTCTTACCCAGTTTATTTGTGTCTGTGGATTATAGCATCCTGCACTTTATGAACAATGTCCATTCATCAGTAAGTACATACTATACATGGGTTTCTGGTCATGGGTAGCCTCACTCAGTATGACATTCTTAATTTCTACCTTCTTGCCTGCAAAATTTCATGATTTCTTTCTTTTTACTAAATGAATAGTTTTCAATTGTGTAGATGTATCATATATATATATCATATATTTATGTATATATATATATATATATATATACACATATATGGTCTATTCTTCAGTTGAGTGAAATATAGGAGGTTGTTCTCAGTTTCTGGCTATTACAAATAAAGCTACTATGAACATAGTTGAGCAAGTGTCCATGTGGTCTAATGGAACATATTTTGGGTATATGCCCAGGAGTGGTATAGATGGTTCTCGACGTAGAATTACATACAGTTTTCTGAGAAACTGCCATGCCAATTACCAAAGAAATTGTAAAAGTTAGTACTCTTACCAGCAATAGAGGTGAGTTCATTTAGCTCTGTATCCTCTCCAACATGTGCTATCAACTTTATTTTGGAACTTATTCATTTTGATAGTTGTGAGATGGAATCTCAGGTTCATTATGATTTTCATTTTCCTGATGACTAAGGATGTTGAATATTTCTTTAAGTGCTTTTTGTTCACTAGAGATACTTCTGTTGACAACTTTCTATTTAGCTCTCTACCCTATTTTTTAGTTGGATTTTTAGTATCTTTGGTGTCTACTTTCTTGAGTTCTATATAAATTTTGGTTATTAACCCTCTGTCAAATGGAGGGTTGGTGAAACTCCTATGCCAATGTGTAGGTTACTATTTGTCCTATTGATACTGTCCTTTGTCTTACAGAAGCTTTTCAGTTTCTTGACATCCCATTTATCAATTGTTGATATTAGATCCTGGGTCATTGATATTCTCTTGAATAAATTGTTATGTTCTGTTGTTTTCTGTGTAAAAATACATTTATATACTAAATTCTCTTTCCAGTTCAATAGATGTTCTTATTCATATCTTAATTCAGTGTTGCAAAACTTGGCATGAAATTAATGACACTTGTGCCCTTGTTCTAAGACATACCAAGTATTTGAGAGTTTAGTTAACAATGAACGCATTGGACACATTGCACACAACACTGAGTTATCTAGTGAGCTGAATGGAAGAAAAGCATACAAGCATCTCATTCATCGTTTTCACAATGATGATGATGTCTTTGATAAAAGCTCATGTAATACAAGGAGATAAGAGTGGATCAATTCTCATTGTTCTGCATGTTGACCTCCAGTTGTGCCAGCACCATTTGTTGAAAAGGCTATCTTTTTTCCACTGGATGTTTTCAGCTCCTTTGTCAAAGATCAATTGGCCATAGATATGTGGGTTCAATTCTGGGTCTTCAATCCTATTCCAATGATCCACCTCCCTGTCATTTTACCAATACCATGCAGTTTTTAACACTACTGCTCTGTAGTATTGCTTGAGGTCTGGGATATTGATTCCTCCAGAAGTTTTTTTACTGTTGATGATAGTTTTAGCTATCCTGGGTATTTGTTATTCCAGATGAATTTGAGTATTGCTCTTTCTAACTCTATGAAGAACTGAGTTGGGATTTTGATGGAGATTGTGTTGAATCTGTATATTGCTTTTGGCAAGATTGCCATTTAAACTATATTAATCCTGCCAGCCCACGAGCATGGAGGATTTTTCCATTTTCTGAGGTCTTCTTCCATTTCCTTCTTCAGAGACCTGAAGTTCTTGTCATACAAATCTTTCACTTGTTTGGTTAGAGTCACACCAAGATACTTTATATTGTTTGTGGCTATTGTGAAGAATGTTCAAGGACCTCCACATTAATCCAGACACACTAAAATTAATAGTAAAGAAACTGGGGAAGACCCTTGAGGACATTGGTTCAGGGGAAAGTTCCTGAACAGAACACCAATAGCTTATGCTCTAAAAGCAAGAATAGACAAATGGAAACTTATAAAATTACAAAGTTTCTGCAAGGCAAAAGACACTGTCAAAAGGAAAAATCGGCAACCAACAAATTGGGAAAAGATCTTCACCAACCCTACATCTGACAGAGGGCTATTATCCAATGTATACAAAGAAGTCAAGAAGTTAGAACCCAGAAAACCAAGTAACCCTATCAAAAAATGAGGTACAGAGTTAATCAAAGACTTTTCACCTGAAGAAATTCAGATGGCTGAGAGACACCTTTAAAATGTTCAACATCATTAGTCATTAAAGAAATGTAAATCAAAACAACCCTGAGATTTCACCTCATACCAGTCAGAATGGCTAAGATTAAAAACTCAGGAAACAGCAGGTGTTGGCAAGGATGTGGAGAAAAAGGAACACTCCTCCACTGCTGGTGGGACTGCAAGCTGGTACAACCACTCTGGAAATCAGTCTGGCGGTTCCTCAGAAAACTGGACACGATACTTGTGGAGGACTCAGCCATAACACTCTTGGGCATATACCCAGAAGATCTCCCCAGCATGCAATAAGGATACTTGCTCTACTATGTTCATAGCAGCTTTATTTATAATAGCCAGAAGCTGGAAAAAACCCAGATGTCCCTCAACGGAGGAATGGATACAAAAAAAATGTGGTATATATACACAATGTAGTACTATTCAGCCATTAGAAACAACGAATTCATGAAATTATTAGAGAAATGGATGGAGCTGGAGAACATCATACTAAGTGAGGTAACCCAGTCTCAAAAGAATACCCATGGTATGCAGTCACTGATAAGTGGATATTAGCCTAGAATCTTGGGACACCAAAGACACAATTCACATACCAAATGATGTCTGACAAGAAGAAAGGAATGGACACTAGTGCTGGAAAGGCACAAAGCATCAGTGTAGGGGAATACCAGAACAGGGAAGTGGGAAAGGGTGGGTGGGGGAACACGGGGTGGGAAAAGGGCATGTGGGACCTTTGAGGGCAAGGAACCAGAAAAAGGGAAATGAAATGTAAATATAGAATATATCCAATTCAAAGAGTGACTTCAAAAAAGCTTATGTAATATTCACAATTTATTATTCCTACTGAGTGACGAATAATATATTATTATCTTATCTTATCTTATTTTATATTATAATAACATTATATATAATTCCTTTTTATGTGAAGTTACACTTCCTGCATTTTAACTTATGTCTAGCAGAAGAAACAGTTAATAATGCATCAGCAGGGAAGAATAAGTGTTATTTTCTTATATAAATAAGATTTGAGGTTAGGTTTTTCTAATGTGGGTTCTTCTCATTTCTAATAGGTACAAAATGTAGACCTCTGAAATCTTACCAGATTCAAAGTAAGAGAAAATTACTTTCAGAAAGAATTTTATCTAATTAAATTCAGTCAGTGAGAAAAACATCTAGGTATAATATGCAAGATTTCTTCAATTTTTACATATCCGAGTCTCTTAAAGATTAGCATTTTGGCAAGTAAACAATATGATTTGGAAACAATGAGTGCATTTGTGTGTGTGTGGTGTGTGTGTGTGTGTGCGTGTGTGTGTGTGTGTGTGTGTGTGTGTGTGTGTGTTTGTGTTTGTGTGTGTGAATGTTATAGATACAGTCTTCTTCCAGAGCAGGAGTCCATTATAAATCTACCTAACATAAGAAAAATATTAAGCTGGGAAGAGTCACTTGTAATAACTTTCTAAGCATCACCATGTTGACTTTTCACAACAGTGTGGGCTACTCTTTAAGTGGAAGGAACTTGAAAAGATGCATGTGTTTGTCTAAGAGCTGATTCTCCTTGAGAACATGTGAGAAGATGTTGATGGAATTTACAGTGACAGTCTCACTTTTGTTTGGTTTGCTGTGGAATGAGAAGCATTCCGTGGATTTGTTCAATTGACCTTGATAGTGGAATTCATGAATTGTATTAATTAATTTATTTATTTTTGGTTGTATCAAGGCCAAGGTCCACCAGATGTCAGTACAATATAAATAATCCAATTTATTTTATTTAAAAGCTAAATACAGACAAAAAAATAAAAAAGAAATGCCACAGAAAAAGCTGTTCCACTGTATTTTAAAAGATTTTTTCTTATGACAAATGGAAGAAGAGGTTGTAAAACTGGTCAGTATAAACTATAATATAATTTTAAATAATTTACTTCTAATGGGCCCCTGTTAACATTAAAGTAATCTAATACAGCTGAGGCTGTATTTCTCCTTCTGCAGTTTCATTAGCATTCAGCTACAGTGTTTGCCAGATGACTTCCTTATTCTCTGGTGGTTTTATTCATTAACATTTCCACATTGTGATTTTCTTTTCATTATTTTTCTACAAAAAACAGAAAGGAGGCAAACCATGAGAGCACTGTATTCCCTGACATGTTTGTTTACTTGATCACAGCTAAACTAAAGGTTAATATGTCTGATACCTACTGGCAATGAGTCGAATTCTGTATGCTTAGACTTTCCAAAAGCACTTTAAAAATACTTTACAAACTAGAACTTCTATTCTTAAACAATGCTTGTAAATTTTATTAATTTGATCAGACACACACACACACACACACACACACACACACTCGAAATATCAGAGAAGCAGAATCTATAAAACAGAGAAAGCTTTCACCATCATCTTTGCCTCCATTTGATCTAGATTCTTCCAGTGTGCAAGGCCATGTTGAGATTGGGAAGTGCTTATTTCCACTGTTAAGCACTAAAAAACACTTTTAAATGGCTAGTATTGAGTCTCCTTCTTTCCAATATATCGTCACCCATGCAGTAATTCACTTTTCCAAGTTTAAAACCCACGACTGATGATAGATAGTGTGATGGAAAGTGGCAGAAATGAAGGGCAAGAAGTCCTGAAACAGGGAAAGTAGCACTATCCTGCAGGCTTGCAACTATCCGGTTAAGATAGGTCAACCTGAGCATCTTAACACAGATGAATATTCAGCTCATTATTGATAAAGCAATATTTCATTACATCTTGTGTGAATGTGTAGTTTGACTGCATGTATGTTTGTGTGCCTTGTGCATGCCTGATGCCAATGAAGTCAGAAGAAGGTATCTGATCCCTTGAAACTGGAGTAAAAAAGGTTGTAGGCCTTCATGTAAATTCTGGGAGTCCAAACTTCTTAGACACACACACACAGAGACACACACACACACACAGACACAGACACAGACACACACGCAAACACAAGCAGCCAGTGCTCTTAACTACTAAGCAATCTGTCCAGTCATTTTAATAGTTGTTGTTGTCGTCATTGTCATTGTTGTTGTTGTTGTTTTAAATCCTTGAACCATTATTTTTCTAGAATATTGAACTTTTGCTTCATAACAACTTGCCTTTTCCAGAAGTCTGCCAAGTTTGTTGAAATCTAACATTTTTCACATGTTTCTTCTAAATATTTAATTTAATTAACGGACTGTTTTCCATGCATGATCTCTCTATCCCTAAATTCCATAATAAGTAAAGTGAAAAAGAATCTACATCAGAGCTGTTGGGATATAATTATTTATGAGAAGCTATTGACTTGCTTAATACAAGCTGCACTGGTGTGCCTAAACAAACACATAGTTATACTATACCAAGAAACTAAGAAAATCAAAGGCACACACACCATAGTGCTGGCGAAAATAAGAATGGAGAAGAGCAAGGCCATCAATGTACAATTTCTAAAGAAAATAATGGCAATCTTTAACACCAGTAAGAAAAATTTAAAAGATAACACTTCCTATATCATTATTTTATCATATAATGGCCTAAATAAATGTTAAAAAAATTACTGTAATTCTACATACATATGCATTTGTGATTTTATAAAATACAACATGTAGACATAGATTAGAAATTTTTAATTTTAAAATTGTACTTACTTTCTCCTGGTAACATGAAACTTTAATATATTACAGTAACCTGCATTATTTCAAGATACCTTCAAGACCTGTAGTTTGATTTGTTAATTTGTTTGTGGTTTATTTTTTTTTATTTAAGAGTCTCCAACATTCATTAAATAAGCACTGGCTCATTTCAACAATAAGAAATAGAGTACATATAAGATGCTTATTCTTATAATAATTTTTATTTTTCCATATATTTACTTCAAAATAGGTTTGTTTCTAATATTGATAAAATTATCTGTATAAAATCTTAATAGTATATTAGACTATATAAATCTGTAGAATATAAGACTAGACAAAAAATAAATTTCAGTAATGGATTTTCCATGCAAACTTATTTTCTCAATGACTCTTATTAGCCGAATGCATCGATAGATTTTGACCTGTCTAATGTTACTGTAATTAGATAAATTGCAGTTTATAAATATCATACATCTCAATATCTAATGCTGCCTGAAACCAAAGAAATTGAATAATATAAATATTTTTCTACATATATATCTTTCTCAAGGAACAAAAATAACAAATACTTATGTTTATTTAAATAGATTCCTGCATGGTCAATCACCAAAAAATCATAAACTTCAAGTGAATGGTCACATACAGTGATCTTTTTAAAGTCAGTCTCTCTCCTCTCTCTCTCTCTCTCTCTCTCTCTCTCTTTCTCTCTTTCTCTCTCACACACACATACACACACACAAACACACAATGATGCACACATGCATCTATGCAAGCATGCACCCAGGCACACAGTCAAACGGGTGCAAACACAGGGATGAATGTTAAAGAAATTTGTAGGAAATAAGGGGTATGGCCTGGGATGGTAGGGAGATAGAACTGGAGAGGGTCGAAGTCAGAGTGATCACTGTACAACATATGTGTGTGTGTGTGTGTGTGTGTGTGTGTGTGTGAAAATTTCTAAGAAAAATGAGCTTAATCAAACAAGAAGAAAAGAAGACAGCTATGGTGAAAAGAAAAGAACAAAATGAGGAGGAAGGCTATTGAGTACTGAGATAAAAATAGGGGATTTTTTTCTTTAATTAGTGATTGCAAGAAAGTCTGTTAAACTTTAAGTTATAGTCTTTAAGTTATAGACATTCATTGTCCTCCTGTTTTAAATAATTATACTTTAAAATGTATTACTAAATCACAGTTATTTTTCTTTTGTATAAAAGATGATTTTCTGTACCTGAATAGGTTCCCTGAAAATAATTACAATTTCCTAAGATCCTATACATAAAAATGCTTGCTTCTAGGCTTGTCATAAATGAAAATGTTCTGTGTTTACATTTCTGTATTTCTTGTTGCATAGAATCCTTGTATCTGGCCTTTCATTAGTTATGTGCAATCTTAGAATGGAAAAAAGTTTCTAGAACTTTAATGTTTCCTAAACCAAACACTTTTCCTGATAAAAAAAATTTCTCAAAATGACAAATCAGGTAATTCATCTTCAGTGTGCCATGTAGTGTTAAATCATAGAACAAATGTTTTCCATGGTGTAAATAACACTGTGTAATGCATTAATTTGTTTCTGAGTTTATTTGATGGTAGTGGAAACAATAACTGAAACATAAAAAAATTATTAGCAAACATATATATGCTATGATCTCTCAGGAGAATATGTAATCAGGAAATCAAGAAATATTAAACGAAAATGCAAACAGCTACTTCTGTAAGAGAGCTCCACTGGGGCGATGGACACCTGATCTGTGAAAGTTCTACCCTGGCCTTTACTCTGCAGGAGCATGTAATTACAACAGCTAAAATTACAGAGGAGTGGAGTGGAATGATTCAGCTCCCGCCAGCCAAATAAAAACAGCAGCTCTGACCTTTAAGTCAGTAGTGACTGTATGAGCAGGGGTTCATCTCAACACCAGAAGTTTGAAAAGATTAACATCATTTTTTAAAATATTACCATTATCTAGACTGTGTGATCATTTACACAAAGAAGTGAAGAGTCCAGAGTGATTTACCTTCACATGTTGCATGGAATCCTTTAAAGAGGGTGGTTTATTTAGAAATACTATACTAATATATAAGCTTACACACACACACACACACACACACACACACACACACACACACACTCTTACCATTATATTATCCAGATTTTTAAAATGGTTTAAGATATTGGAAGAAAGAAGAAATCAGTAACAGATAGTGAGTACATAGGCAAGATACTCTCACAGAACAGCACACTTCCTTCTTAGCATCAGTGTTAACAGATATTACCTACTAAACCCACTGGACATCAAGGTATGAACCAAAAGAATGATCCAGAATAAACAGGCCAGTGGTAATCAGTGCTCATATATTATATAAACAGTATCGTTACACTGCCCAGTGTAACCTGTTGTCCAAGGTACACAGTAACCACATTGTGGATACAATGACAATAGCATTTCACAAGCAGTGAAGATACTTGCCACCTCCAGAAGGAAAATGGACTATACAGATAGTGATTGGTACAGATTCTTTTTTGTTTCAACACAATATTTGCATTGATTCTTTGGAAATTTCACATCATGTACCCCAGTCGCAGTCATTTCCCAGTCCTTTCATGTCTGCCTCAAACTCATGTGACTTCAACTCCTGAAAAGAATGATTAAAATCAATATCAAACAAACAAACTCCAAATCTAATTTGTGTTATCATTATACTCATTGAAGTTTGGTCACTCTCAGTGGCCTACCCCTTAAATAGAGTTGGGCAGTGGTGGTGAAAACACATTCAGGTTGACAAGTTATATTCTGAAAATGAAATTTAATCAAGTATACCTTTATGTTCCTTTCTTCCATCCCTCATTTCCTGTATTAGTCTGGGTTCTCTAGAGTCACAGATGGGCAGTCTCTATGTAGTTAGGGAATTTGTCGATGACTTACAGTCTGTAGTCCAACTCCCCAACAGTAGTCAGCAGCAGCTGTGGATAGAAGTCCAAGGATCTTGCAGTTGCTCAGTCCCACAAAGCAAGCCGGCAAGGAAGAATGAGTCTTTCTTCTTTCAATGTCCTTATATATGTCTCCAGTAGAAGGTGTAGCCCAGATTAAAGGTGTACACCTTTAATCCCAGATGATCTTGAACTGGAATCCATGCTTCAAGATCTCCATGCTAAGTCCAGGTCAGAAACTTATATCTCTGAGCCTCCAGATTAGGATCATAGGTGAGCCTTCCAATTCTAGATTGTAGTTCATTCCGCATATAGTCAAGTTGACAACCAGGAATAGCCACTACATTTCCTTTCTCCCTCTTTTCCTCCCTCATCCCAGCTGTCAATGTTACTGGTATAAAACAGAAAAATAAAGCTATGCCCTTGTGATGGATGAACTGTGATGCTTGTATTATTTACATTTTGTTTTGCTCTGTCAAAATGTCTTGACAACATAACTCAAGGCAGGAAAGGTTAAATTTGGCTGGCATTTGCAGGGTGCTTTCCATCATAGTGGATAAGTCATGGGAGTCTATTGCTACATCTTCCCTGAAAGTTAAGAAAGAGACAGATGCTCTGGCTCAGTTCACTTTGGCTTTTCATTGCAATTGTGCAATCTTGGACCCAAGCTCAGCAAAAGGTACAACTTTCCACTAGGGTGGTTTTTCCAGTCAATCTAATCAAGATAGATGCCTGATTAGACATGCTTGGAGACTAACATAATTAAACAAAATCTTTCACAGTTGTATTTAGAATCTTTGCACTATGAGATTCCAGTGTTTATGGAACTGATTTTTAATATTAACAATCATTTTTTAAATGTATTTTGAGACTGGATTTCTTAAATCTAGGTTTAACATATAATCATTAAATTTATATCATTGCCTCATGTTCATAAGTTGATATGTGGTAAGATTATCTAATAATCTACTTTCTTAATAAAATTCAAAGCATGCCAAACAATAAGAAGACTCAAACAGGAATATATTAGGTCTCCAGAATTTATCTACTTAGAATTACAATTTTCACATTTTGCAGTCTATTTGTCCAACCCTCTTTTTATGGCCCTTCTATTTTCTTCTGTGAATAGAAGGGTTCTTTTTGGTTTTAATATATGAATGCAAACATACAGTACCATGTTTTATGTATTTTGTGCTTGTATGTGTTTGTATGTGTGTATATGTATACAACTGAATGCATATGTGTTCATATGTGTATGTGCATGTGTGTGTGTGCATGATCACAGTTATATGTGAATGTGTGTGCCTGTATGAGCTTGCATGTGTTTGCATATTTAATTTATTCACTGGAATGGACAGAGAGAGTAGGTATCTCAAAATAACATATTTATGATTTTCATTATTTAATTTTTGCCATGGGGCACTATGAGATAAGAAGTGTGCTTACAAATGTTATTTGAGTTCTAAAAAATATATGGCCTATTAGGATAATGCCACATATGTTCCGTAATTAATCTGCAAAGGCTGATATTTTTTCTTTTTTTATTATTTTCTATATTCTTTGTTTATATTCCAAGTGATTTTCCCTTTCCCGGTTGCCCCCTCCCAATAAGTCCCATAAGCCCTCTTCCCTCTGCCAGTTCCCCAATCAACCCACTTCACATTCTCTGTCCTGGTACTCCCCTACAATGCTGCATCATGCCTTTCCAGGACCAGGGCCTTCTCCTTCCTTCCTTCTTGGAAATGATTTGATATATGAGTTGTGTCTCGGGTATTGAGAGCTTCTGGGCTAATATCTACTTATCAGTGACTGCATTCCATGTGCATTCTATTGTGAATGAATTACCTCACTTAGAATGACATTTTCCAGTTCCAACCATTTGCCTAAAAATTTCAGGAATTCATTATTTTTAATTGTGAGTAGTATTCCATTGTGTATACCACATTTTCTGTATTCTTTTGTCTATTGAGGGACATCTGGGTTCTGACAGCTTCTGGCTATAATAAATAAGGCTGTTATGAACATAGTGGAACATGTGTACTTATTGCATGCCACGGAATCCTCTGGGTATATGCCCAGGAGTGGTATAGCAGGGTCTTCTGGAAGTGTCATGCCCAGTTCTCTGAGCAACCGCCAGACTGATTTCCACAGTGGTTGTCCCATCTTGCAATCCCACCAGCAGTGGAGGAGTGTTCTCATGCAGAAGAATGCAAATTGATCCCTTCTTATCTCCTTGTACTAAACTCAACTCCAAGTGGATCAAGTACCTCCACATAAAACCAGACAAACTGAAACTAATAGAAAAGAAACTGGGGAAGACCCTGAGGAGATGGGCTGCTATTCTTTTTAAACCAGCAAAAGTAATTCTCAAATACTAAATTTAGTAGAAAAATAGTGTATATTAGCTTTTATTTAATTGTAGTTATCTGCACTTTATCAAATTTATTTTTTATTTATGAATTTGTAGATCAAATTCTTGGAATAGGTAATAAGGATTCTAGGCAGAAAAAAAGATACTTAAAAAGTAAATAATGTTTTTTTTTTCAGTAATGTAATTCCAAACTTGAGCTCTAAAATTGTTAAAAGACATTATGAATAGAGAAAAGTGAAAGTTATTAAAACAAATCATTTTTTGCAAAAATAGAATATAATTTCAGATAAGATTTAAAGCTGCATTGTTAGAAAATATATTTTTTTCAAAACTAAAAATTTTATTCATGATTGAATGCCGTAAGCATTTATATAAGTGTAAGAGGTTTTAAAAATAAATAATCCAATCAAAATGATTAATGATTCTTAAGTTCAAATACTGAATATAATACTTTGATAAGAAATTTTAAGCTTTGGAGTAGAAGAGTGTGTTTATGTCACAGAAGAACTATCTAAATTGAATTGTTTTTTTTTCTTTTCTATATTCTTTGTTTATATTCCAAATGAGTTCCCCTTTCCCAGTTTCCCCCTTACCATATGTCCCATAAGTCCTCTTACCCCCCCCAATTATTCTCCAATCACCCCCCCCCATTTCTCTGTTCTGGTACTCTCCTATAAAACTGGGTCCATTCTTTTCAGGACCATGGTCCTCTCCTTCCTTCCTCTTGAGAATCTTTTCACTTGTTAATTATGCCTTGAATATTCAGAGCCTCTGTGCTCATTAATATCCACTTATCAGTGATTGCATTTCATTTGTATTCTTTTGTGATTGGGTTAACTCACTTAGGATGATATTTTCCAGATTCAACCATTTGCCTACAAATTGCATGAATTCATTATTTTTAATTGCTGAGTAGTATTCCATTGTATAAATATACCACATTTTCTGTATCTATGCCTCTTTCGAGGGCCATCTGGGCTCCTTCCAACTTCTGGCTACTATAAATAAGGCTGTTATGAACATAGTGGAGCATGTGTCTTTATTATATGCAGGGGAATCCTCTGGGTATATACCCAGGAGTTGTATGACAGGGTACTCTGGAAGTGTCATGCCCAATATTCTGAGGAACCACCAAACTGATTTCCAGAGCAGTTGTACCATCTTGCAATCCCACCAACAGTGTAGGAGTTTTCCTCTTTGTCCACATCCTCACCAGCACCTGTTGTCTCTTGAGTTTTTAATCTTAGCCATTCTGAGTGATGGAATTGTTTTTACTCTGTATGCTATTCAGGTATTCAATTAGAGAAATCATTCATTCTTGAATGTTTTCTTTTTAACAGAAACTATTAATATCAAACATTTAAAATATTTTAATATATTTACAGTATTTAAATTTTACTCTAATCTATAGGCTTTTAAAAATAATTTGATATTTTACATATAAGTAGATATATACAAATAATAAGAAAATTAAGTCATAAAAGTACAGCTTTTATGTGTTTCTTTAAAGTTTTTTAGGCCCAAATTATAAATAGAAATAAGTATAAATATAAATAATACAGAAATATATTTAGATTTAAAAACTTAACTAAGTATATCCATTTTGCCATCAAACTGACATGCGATATTTATTACCTAGTATAGTCATATAATTCTGTAGTTACCATATCAAAATATTTTCTATCATTATATCAATTATGATATTTATGTTAAATGAACAGCTGTAGTTTCATTCTGGCACAGAAAAGGAAAACAAGATACATCGAAATCTCTTCTTCTCAGCTTCATCTTCTATAGCATGTCCCATAACAATTTCAGGAAACATGAAAATGGCAGAAGCTTCATTGTGGAGAACATTTTCCAAAATAACGTTCACAGTACTTGATTCCTGTGCAATTTCAATCCTATACAAACTTATTTAGCAGCCTAACTCTCCTAACAAACACAATATATGAATATAATTAAGAGTTGATTAAACTAAAAATTAGCATTGATCCTAATTTTTATTAACATTTAAGTTATAAACCCATTTAGTTTAAATTCATAATCAGTAAAGTTAATGGGATAATTGATTAATATAATGTTAGAAAATTTTCAGTAAAGCATACTTTATTCCTACTCCTTCAAAATGTATAATTAATATGCTTTAATTTTACACAATAAAATTTACACAGTAAAACAATACCTAGCTCCAGGTTAATTCATTCTAAGTTTTAAATATTCATTTTTTATCATAAATATTATTTAAAATATGATTTGTAATTTTACGTGTCTAATCTTTATCTTTAAATAATACTTTATGCTTAGAATAAGAATAACTATAATTATAGTTTGAAGTTTTGGCATAAATAATTTCTTTCAGATCCCATATTTTGAAAGTTTAAGTTCTAAAAATTGTTTACTCTTCTTATTTCATTAGAGATTCTTAACAATCTCTCACTGTAATTTCCAGAATAGGCAAGACTCTGGCTGTACATTTTTGATTAATCTTCAGATTCTCAATTTCAAAACACTTAACTGAGGATATAAAATATAAAAGTGATGAGGAGAGAAGAAAGAGATGAGTGCAAATGAAGAAGGGAATGGCAGGTGGGAAAGGAATGAGTTAATTATAATCAAGTTAAGATTCTTCCATCTTGATAATTTGTTAAGGTATAAGATGATACGTCATTACTTATTATCCCAAATATTATAGAATTCCATGTAAAAAGAAACCTTTCTGAATAAGCATAGCCCATAATTCATTTCTGCCTGAGTAAAGACAACTTGCCACTCTAAATATATATTACTCCCTCACTTGTATCTAAAATAGTCTAAAAGGTATATATTAAAACATATAAACCTTCTAATGAGCACTATTTCTTTCACTCAAAGGCATGGAAATTACTTATGGCAATGTAGTTTATGTGGAGATTTAGATATGTACTAATATTAGCTAGAAATTATTAATTAATTAAAAGACATTACATGCCCTGGGAAAGTATTTGTTTTGTTAAGAAGTCAGTTCTAACAGAAGATAGCCTAAGATTATGTATGGGAAGAGTAAGTCTCTTTTGTAGAAATAAGGTATCTTTTTACTTTATTAAAAAATTATTACTGTAATATTTATTATCTTAAATTTTATAGGAAGAAAGTTTTAAAAATATTACAATGTCTTTATTTGCAAGCTTTACAAGAAAAACTCAATAAAGACACCATCTAATATGGATGAAAATACTTAACTAAAATTTTACCCATGAGTCAAAATGAATCTAATAATGACAACAGTAGCCAGAACTGCATTGTGAAATATAAGACTTGGAAAGTTGAAATATGTATTCATAATGCAAAGTAGTAAAACTGGTAGCATAGTAGGAATTTCAGTGAAATTACAAAATTGATGTGGATAAAGAAAATATATGACCATGCATTATATTAGGACATATTTCCTCATACTCCTCCAAATGGTGGAAATTGTTTACATTGACCATGGAATACATATTATCATAATGATGGTACAGAGTCAAAACAAGAGTTTGGTATAAAACTAACTGACACTTGCATATTGGAGAGAAAAAGAGGAAGAGAGAACAAGGGAGGAAGAAAGGAGAAGAGAGAGGGAGTCAGGGAGAAAAAAAGAGGGAGGGGGAAGGGAGGAAAGACTGAGTCAGAGAAACAAAGATAGACAGACATACACTAGCTGTGAGACTCTGGAAGATCATATGCACAGAACAAAGAATGAAATGGTCCATTGATTCTACTGTGAAAGTTTGGGTACTTGGAACTGGAATCTGCAGAACATTCCAAAATTCTTATGAGGAGATCTAATTCTTAAGTTTTCTGGATGTGAATCTATTTGAAAGCAAGTATTTAAATTCCAAGTGAGTAAAAATAAAGTACTTAGGGATGATCCTACATCAGTTGGGTTTGGTGACCTTATGACGTTGACATTTGGCATAGAACAAAAGGACACAGATTCCCTTAAGTAGAGAGTGAAGACCTGGGAAGGCCATGCCACAGTGGCAGTGTTAGGGTGGAAGACAGTGTATGAGTAAAGATGAAATGTCTCAGGAGCCAAAGTTGATGATTCATAATCTCACAATAAACCCCTGGCTAGTCTCAAACTGATAATCCTCCAGGGTGAGTCTCCTCACTGCTAAGATTAGTGTGACTAGCCCTGTCATAATCCCATTTTTTATTTTCATCCTGCTAACAAATTGTGTTACTGGTACTTTGGACTGAATAAATAATTTCTGTATCTCTTTTGGAGTCTATTTATATTATTAGCTTCAGTGTTATCCAAACTGACTAAAATCACAAATGGCAGTTGCCACATTGAAGGTTATCTGTCAATAATGGCATGGTGCATGTGCTGGAAAGGTATTGTATTCTCATTTCATGTGTTTCACCTGAGACTACTATGTTCAAGCTCACACAAAGGTGTGCTAGAATTGCTGGGGCTCATCCAACTTGTTCAAAACCAGTACATGAATTTAAAGAGGCTCCTTATTCCTTATGTGTCTACAATTAAGAATTCTGCAACCAACCAATGTTTACAGCATAGCTTTCATGTCATGATTTAGGCAGTACAAAGAAAACCACTTTAGTAATGTCACCCCTCCATTTCCAGATGCACAATCCCTTTTATCCTATGTTTTCTTTTCGGAAATAAGCACAATTATGGGAAATAAGATTTTATGTTTTCAAAATTATATGTTTAGAAAAGAATTAAAGTAGCACTTAAAACAGTTTTCTATCCTTTTTGTTTCCTATTACATCACAATTTTACATACCAAGAAACAGAAACAGAATTTTGTGTGGTAATTTAGAGATTGTTTCTTTAGTAATATATTATATAAACTTAATTTCTGAAAACTAATTAAAGTCTAAACATATTGCAACAGGAAAATGTAGTAGTATAGATTATAATTTGAATGACCTTTAATATTTTGTGGTTATTTTTCTTTAGAAATTTTATACACATTAAACTCTAATTAGTGGAAACAACATGAATATAGATATAGACATAGAGGTAGAGATAGAGGTATAGGTAGAGAGTTAGACATAGAGATAGAGAGACAGAGACTGAGAGAAAGAGGGGCCCCTTCTCATTTTCTCCTCCACAAAACCCATATCCCCTCTTTCCACCCCTAGATTCTATGAGGGTTCTCCCCCATCTGCCCACCCACTACCCTCTCAGCACCCTAGCATTCTCCTACACTGGGCATTGAGCCTCCACAAGACCAAGGGACTCCCCTCTTATTGATGCTAGATAAGGCATCCTTTGCTACATATGTAGCTGGAGCCATGGTTGTACCAGGAGTACCCATGGGAGCCAGGGTACTCCTATGCGTACTCTGTGGTTGGTGATTTAGTTCCTAGGGGCTTTAGGGGTCTGGTTGGTTGATATTGTTGTTCTTCCTATGGGGTTGCCAACCCCTTCAGCTCCTTCAGTTCTTGCCCTGACTCCTCCATTGCAGTCTCGGTGCTCAATCCGATGGTTGGTTGTATGCATCCACATTTGTGTTTATTCATTCTCTGGCAGAGCCTCTCAGGAGACAGCCTACCAGGCTCCTATCAGCAAGCTCTTCCTGGGGTCAGCAGCCAAGCATCAGAATGACAGGAAAAATTCTGGATTAATACCTTTGAGATGGGTGGGTGGACCTATCCCTCAAACGGGATGTCATGCCTATCCACTGGTTATGGTCTCTACAGGTTCTATCTCACCTTTGTTAGGTATTTTGACTAATGTCCTCTCTTTTGAGGCCTGGAAACCTCTTTGGACTCTGGCATCTGGTACTTTCTAGTGGCTACCACCAGCTCCCCCTCTCCTCCATGCTATGCACTCCTTTCAAACTCCTGATTCTCTGTGTTTCTTCCCCAACTCCACCCATATCTGAAATGGGTCCCTTTTTATCCTCCCTCTCTTCTCTCCCTCTCAGATCCCTCTCTCTCTTTTTTTTTAATCTCCCAAGATTATTTTCTTTTTCCTTCTGTGTAGGACTGTAGCATCCATACTTTGGTGTGGTCTACCTTCTTCTTGGGTTTCATATGGACTGTGAATTGTATTGTGGATATTTTTTAACATCTTAGTATTATTTATGCCTCAAGCTTATTTCTGTCCCATAATTTCCATTTAAAGACTTAAGTCCTTACTTCCTATCCTCTTTTATAGCCCAGAATTTCTCTTACTTGTATCTTGACAGTTCCTTCCCACATTCTCCATGTCTAATTTTTATTGTTCTGCTTAGTTTAGTTCCTCCAAATTATACCTTCATATATAGTGATTCAGAGAATTAAGCAAAGGGTAAAATTAATCACATTGAATACACTGATATGATCAAATAAGATAGATTTTAAGTCATTGAATTAGATATAAATGATCTGAGATTCATGAAGTTAGCAGTTTATTGTACTAATTAAATATTAGGAAGCTACTAACATAAAAATGTATGTATCCTATATTTCTTATGTATTTCTAAATAAAATGGAAGAAAAGGAAAATAATAAAGGTATATAATAATAATTTTACTGTGGCACTAATCCCTGGTGATCTGTCATTGATTGAGGTAGCCATTGCTACAAAAAGAAATGGATTAATGAGAGGAAGCCAGAAAATTTGTAGACCACAGTCATATAAATAATCTACTGTAATTTTTTTTATTTTCTATATTCTTTGTTTACATTCCAAAGGCTTTCCCCTTTCCCAGTTACCCCCCGCCATATGTCCCATAATTCCTCTCCCCCCATGCTATTCCCCACTCTTCCCACCCCCCCCCCACGATTTCTCTATTCTGGGTCTACAATACTGGATCCAATCTTTACAGGCCCAGGGTCCTCTCCGTTTTTTCTTCTTGAGAGTCATTTGACTTGCTAATTGTGCCTTGAGTATTTAGGGCTTCTGGGCTCATAAATATCCACTTATCAGTGATTGCATTTCATGTGCATTCTTTTGTGATTGGGTTAGCTCACTTAGGATGATAGTTTCCAGATCTAACCATTTACCTACAAATTGCATGAATTCATTATTTTTAATTGCTGAGTGGTACTCCATTGTATAAATATACCACATTTTCTGTATCCATTCCTCTTTTGAGGGATATCTGGGCTCCTTCCAATTTCCGGCTATTATAAACAAGGCTGCTATAAACATAGTGGAGCATGTGTCTTTGTTGTATGCAGAGGAATCCTCTGGGTATATGCCCAGGAGTGGTATGCCAGGGTCCTCTGGGAGTGGCATGCCCAATTTTCTGAGGAACCGCCACACTGATTTCCAGAGTGGTTTTACCATTTTGCAATCCCACCAACAGTGGAGGAGTGTTCCTCTTTCTCCACATCCTCGCCAGCACTTGTTGTCTCTCGAGTTTTTAATCTTAGCCATTCTGACTGGAGTGAGGTGGAATCTCAGGGTTGTTTTGATTTGCATTTCCCTGATGACTAATGATGTTGAACATCTCTTAAGGTGTTTCTCGGCCATCCGAATTTCTACTGGAGAAAATTCTTTGTTTAGCTCTGTACCCCATTTTTTGATAGGGTTATTTGGTTCTTTGGGGTCTAACTTCTTGAGTTCTTTGTATATATTGGATATTAGCCCTCTGTCGGATGTGGGGTTGGTGAAGATCTTTTCCCACGTTGTTGGTTGCCGTTTTGTCCTTCTGACAGTGTCCTTTGCCTTACAGAAACTTTGTAATTTTATGAGGTCCCCTTTGTCAATTCTTGATCTTAGAGCATAAGCTATTGGTGTTCTCTTCAGGAACTTTACCCCTGTGCCCATGTGTGGAGAGCGGGTGTGGCAGTAGCCTCAAGACGGCACCTGGAGGCCTGCCAAGTCGGATGACTAAGCACCTGACTTCTTCCTGCTCCTGAGTAGGCCACACCTCTTTTGGGCACTGCGCAAGTGTAGCCAATGACGTGTGATCAGACCATCTATGTGGACCAATCAGAGAAGACTGGTGATGTGGACTGATGGGGCGGACTTAGAGAGGATATAAAAGGACTGGGGAAGGGGAGTGGGGAGCTTTTTTCCTGCATGTAGGTTTCGAGGTTGCTGATTAAAAACCGCATTGAGAAGAATGCTGTGTGGTTGCTCTTTTCTGCTGGTCGGAGATAGCAGCGGCAAGTGGTGGCCCGTACGGGGAGAGTCGACCGTTCAGAACTCATTGCGGTCAGGGTGGCTAGCCGGTAAGTTCCCAGGTAAGTGGGACAATCAAGGTTCTCGGTTTGAGACAATTAGGGTTCTCGGTTTGAGACAATTAAGGTTCTTGGTTTGAGACAATAAGGTTCTCGGTTTGAGACAATAAGGTTCTCGGTTTGAGACAATAAGGTTCTCGGTTTGAGACAATAAGGTTCTCGGTTTGAGACAATAAGGTTCTCGGTTTGAGATGATTAAGGTTCTCGGTTTGAGATGATAAGGGATAAGGTTCTCGGTTTGAGACGATAAAGTTCTCGGTTTGAGACGATTAAGGTATAAGGTTCTCAGTTTGAGACGATAAAGTTCTCGGTTTGAGACGGTAAGGGATAAGGTTCTCAGTTTTGGGAAAAATCACATCAAGCGTCATGGGTAATACACCTTCCGTAAAACCAGTTCGCCAAGCTCTTAAGGATCTCCTAAAGGTAAAGGGAATAGGACTTAAATCCGAGACAATTGACAATTTTTTGAAGGCGGTAGATCAGGCTGCTCCATGGTTCTCTGTCTCTGGACACCTTACGGTAGCTAGCTGGGAAAAACTAGGGAAGGATCTGAGGTTTGCTGAGGAACAAGGGGTGCTTCCGCAAAGGGTGCTTCCAGTATGGAAATTAGTTAAAAATTGTATTGGTGATAAGGCAAGGTGTGGTGCAGAGTTACAAAAGGGAAATGAAGCTTTAAATCAGGTCAGGGAAGAAAGATCTCAGAAATCAGAAAAGGAAGGAAGTTCGAGCGAAGGGGAGATGTCTGAAGATGATTTAGAGAGCCTCGCCGATAGTTTAGAAAAGGTGAAACTACGAGTGGAGCCATCGGCTCCAGGACCGCCAATTTTGCCTCCATATGCCCCTAGTGGGCAGGAAGGGCGTAGTCTCCACCCAGAGACTTGGAAAGAGTTGCGTGCACAATGTTTTCCTGTATTTCAGGACGCCCAGGGTGCCCGATATCATGAGCCATTAGATTGGAAGATTGTACAAAGATTGGCTGAGGGCGTTTGAGCATATGGAGTCTCTGCCGCCTATGTTGTGGCGCAGTTAGAACATATGCATAGATTTTGCATGACTGCTAGTGACTGGCAGAATCTGGCTCGCGCCTGTTTATCGTCTGGACAGTATTTAGATTGGAAAGCGTACTACATGGAGTTCGCTGCTGAACAGGCTGCATTGAATGTTTGCAATGGACAGCATGCTTGGGATCAGGATATGCTCATGTGACAGGGCAGATTTGTAGCAGCTCAAACAAATTATCCACCTCAAGTTTATGACCAGATTAATATTATCGCCACTAAGGCATGGAAATTACTTCCAAATAGAGGAGAAGTGAGTGGGAATTTAACAAAGATCCTTCAGGGACCCACCGAACCTTTTTCTGATTTTGTGGCTCATATGATGGAAGCCGGAGGAAGGGTGTTTGGAGACCCCGATACGGCTATGCCTCTATTGAAACAACTTATTTATGAACAGTGTAATAAAGAGTGCAGACAAGCCATTACCCCTTACAAGAGCAGGGGACTGGAAGTTTGGATGAAACTATGCAGGGATCTAGGAGGCCCATTATCCAATGCAGGTTTAGCTGCTGCGGTCATGCAGATGACACAGCAGAGGGGAAATTCAAAGAGTAACAACTGTTTTGCCTGCGGGCAGCCAGGACACATAAAAAAGCAATGTCCACAGAGACAGGGACTTCAGAAGCAGCCACAGAGAATGCCAGGTTTGTGCCCGAAGTGCAAGAAGGGGAATCATTGGGCCAATGAGTGTCGTTCAGTAAAGGATATTCGAGGACAACCTATAAACCCCAGTCCTCAGTCAAAAAACTGGAAGAGGGGCCCTCAGCCTCAGGGCCCTCAAATATATGGGGCAGTATCGGAAGGATGGCCCAATCTGAATCCCCCTGTGCAGTGGAGACACCCCGAAGGGCAACTAAGGGAAGTGCAGGCCTTGACCTCTGTTCCACCACCCGAATCGTATTGACCCCGAAAATGGGGACTCAGGCCATAGAAACGGATTGTAAGGGGCCTCTGCCTGCTGATACTGTGGGGTTGATATTGGGAAGAAGTTCTGTTACTTTAAAGGGCTTGATAGTCCACCCAGGGGTGATAGACCCTGATTTTACAGGGCAAGTCAGAATAATGGTTTCTTCTCCCAGGGGTGTTACCGCAACTTCCCCTGGGGACAGGGTGGCTCAATTACTTCTTTTGCCTAGTTGTCATTCTCAATTTCCCGCCAAAGATGTTGAAAGAGGAGATAAAGGATTTGGGTCCACTGGGGTTTCTAATATCTTCTGTTCCATGGACCTGGATACTCGCCCTTTGTTGACCTTAGCTATAGAGGGCAAAAGTATTTCAGGTTTGCTCGATACCGGTGCTGATAGGAGCATTATTAGCACTAAGGACTGGCCCAAAGGGTGGCCAAAGCAGATTTCTTCGCAAACCTTACGTGGCCTGGGTTATGCTCAGATGCCAGAAATGAGTTCCCGTCAACTAACCTGGACAGATGAGGAAGGGCATTCAGGAAGGTTTCAACCCTATGTCCTTGCTGTTCCAATTTCCTTATGGGGACGAGATTTATTGATAGAAATGGGATATAAGCTTACCAATGGTATAAATTACAGTCCCTTAGCTTGAAATATGATGACTAAAATGGGACATATTCCTGGAAAAGGTTTGGGTCCCTCCCTACAGGGACGTGCTTCCCCTATTATGACTAAGCAGAAGCAAGGTCGTGAGGGATTGGGTTTTTCATAGGGGCCGCTGAGGATACTTTGCCCATTTCTTGGAAAACTGAGGAGCCAGTCTGGGTTCCTCAGTGGCCTCTCTCCTCAGAAAAGCTGCAAGCAGCAAGGGACTTGGTAAAAGAACAGGTTGAGGAAGGTCATCTACAACCCTCGACCTCTCCTTGGAATACACCAATTTTTGTTATAAAAAAGAAATCTGGAAAATGGAGATTGCTACATGATTTAAGAGAAATTAATAAACAAATGGTAATTATGGGTCCTGTGCAAAGGGGGCTTCCGCTACCTTCTACTTTACCTAGAAATTGGCCAGTAATAGTATTGGATATTAAAGATTGTTTCTTTTCCATCCCTTTGTCTTTAAGGGATACAGTCCGATTTGCTTTCACTCTACCTTCACAAAATCATAGCGAACCAGATCAACGCTATGAATGGACAGTGCTGCCTCAGGGCATGGCCAATAGTCCTACTATCTGTCAGCTATATGTAGACGCAGCTCTCAAGGAGGTTAGATATAAATTTCCTAAAATAAAATGTTATCATTATATAGATGATATTCTTCTTTCTGCCCCAAGAGAGGATATACTTGATGCAGCTTATTGTTTTACAGTTGAACAGTTAAGGAGAAAACAATTAATTATTGCACCAGAGAAAGTACAGAAGGATTTGGTAGTAAATTATTTAGGAACTAAAATATCAGTGACTTCAGTCACTCCTCAGAAACTTCACATTCGAACCGATACATTATCAACATTAAATGATTTCCAACGTTTATTGGGAGATATTCAGTGGATTAGGCCATATTTATCCTTAACGAATAAACAGTTGCAGCCTCTCTATGATATTCTGCCAGGGGATACTGCCCTTACCTCTCCACGTAATTTTACTCCAGCTGCTAGAGCAGCATTGAGACTAGTAGAGCAAGGCATTCAGGATGCCTCCTTAAAGCGCCAGGATGAATCGCAGTCCATTTTGTTATGCATTTTACAAACAGAGGTACAGCCTACAGGGGTTTTATGGCAGGGAGCGCCTTTGCTATGGGTACATCCAAGAATCTCTCCTGCTAAAACCCTAGATCATTACCCTACAGCAGTTGCTCAGTTAGCCCTATCTGGCATTCAACAATGCATTCAGCATTTTGGCATTTCTCCCCATGATCTAATTATTCCCTATACTGGTAAGCAAGTAGAGATCTTGTCAGCCACTCTTGATGATTGGGCTATCCTTAGATGTAGTTTTATGGGTAATATTGATAATCATTATCCAAAAGATCCTATTTTGCAGTTAATTACAGCGCATCCTGTGGTTTTTCCATGTATTACATCTAAGGTTCCATTGGCAGCTGCACCTATAATTTTTACTGATGGTTCCAAAACGGGAATGGGAGCATATTCGGTTGCTGGAGCTGAGCCTGTTACTGTTCAGTTTCCCCCTGCTTCCCCTCAAGTAATTGAATTGCAAATAGTTATAAAAGTTTTTGAGAATTTTCATGATTCTTTTAATTTGATTTCAGACAGTTTATATGTGGTTAATATAGTCAGCTGTTTGGAAGTTGTTGGGAAGGTAAATTTAAAATCTACAATTGGTAGCTTGATAATTAGGTTACGAGATCTAATTTTGCAGAGATCTTCCCCTTTTTTTGTGCAACATATTCGTGCGCACACAGGTCTGCCTGGCCCATTAGCAGAGGGAAATGACTTAGTAGATAGAGCCACTCATGCCCATATGCTCCTTTTTGCCGCCTCACCTGTTACATTGGCACAAGAATTTCATTCCCAGTTTCATGTTAATTCTAAAACTCTATCCTCACGTTTCAAGATTTCCCGCGCTGATGCACGGGATATTGTAAAAAATTGTTCAGCTTGTGCCCCTCTCTTGCCGCAGAGTGGATTAGGGGTTAACCCTCGGGGTTTACGCCCCTTGCATCTATGGCAAATGGATATTACTCATTTTCTGGATTTTGGCAAATTAAAATATATTCATGTTTCCATTGATACAGCTTCGGGAATCATTTTTGCTTCCCTACACTCAGGAGAAAAGGCCCGGCATGTTATAGCTCATTGTTTTGAAGCCTGGGGAGCTTGGGGTCAACCAACTGAGTTGAAGACAGACAATGGACCGGCCTATACTTCTACTTCCTTTATTTCTTTTTGCAAAATGATGGGTGTACAGTTGACCCATGGTCTCCCATATAATCCACAGGGCCAAGGGATTGTGGAACGCGCTCATCGTACCTTAAAAGAATGTTTAATTAAACAAAAAGGGGGAATTGCCCATGGGTCTAGCCCTAGGGAGAGATTAGCTATTGCTCTTTTTACTTTAAATTTTTTAATGGAAGATGCATATGGCAAGGTTGCCGCTGATCGCCATGTCAAACCGGAAATGTCTCCTAAAGGGACCGTTATGTGGAAAGATGTTTTAACAGGAGAATGGAACGGTCCTGACCCAGTGTTGGTATGGGCGAGAGGGTCTGTTTGTGTGTTTCCCCAGGATCAACGGCAGCCACTGTGGGTTCCTGAGAGATTGACAAGAATTGTACAAAGAAGACATGGCCTGGAAAGCACTGTTCCTGAAGTTCCTGATAACCCCACTGATAAAGACTGAAGACCTTCATTGGCGCCTTTTATCGGTGTTCCCTAAACCTTTGCCCCTTACTCATTCTGATGGAAAGATTGCCTTGGTGCAGGATATGAAAAATCTGTTTCTGTTTCTGCTCTGGGTCAAAATGTAACTTTTAGGCCTATGCCTGTTTGTTTATGGCCTCCTTTTGTATTTATCATTTATAATGGTAGTGCTGATGCAAAGCATTTAAATTGTAGTAGTGAAGATTGTTGTTATAGCATGTGTTGGAATGATTCCACCCATCATTGGGCTGTGTGTTACCTCCATACCTTTTGTTAATTATAGCCATGCAGTGCAATTGTCCCGTAATATCTCCCAGTATTTGATAGGAAATTGCTCTCAATGTTTTGATGGTTTGGTGTGAAAGTTGAGACAGTCCATCGTCCACATCAACTCTACCCGAGTGGATTTGTCCCTCGCTGGAGGGTTGGCTAAATGGAACACTATTGCTGCATCCAGATTGAAGGAATGGGCTCGACCAGCTGGACTTGCTTTATGCTTGGTCTTGTGTAGCGTCTTGGCTTTTGGTGCATGTGCCTCATGCGGTTCCAGCAGCGCAGAATACAAGCCCTGATGATCCAGGCTTTTGCGGCCGTGGAGACTGGTCAGTCTCCTCAAGTGTGGCTTGGCATGCTAGAGAAGTAGTCAATGACGGGTAAGACTCCCTGAATACGTCACCAACCTAAGACAGGGGACAAACCATTGCTGTTTGCTCTTCCAAAGACGGGTAAGGGGCGTCACTTCAGGGGGCAACCTAAGACAGGCATTCTCTCTGCCAATAAATAAAGAAGGGGGAGATGTGGAGAGCAGGTGTGGCAGTAGCCTCAAGACGGCACCTGGAGGCCTGCCAAGTCGGATGACTAAGCACCTGACTTCTTCCTGCTCCTGAGTAGGCCACACCTCTTTTGGGCACTGCGCAAGTGTAGCCAATGACGTGTGATCAGACCATCTATGTGGACCAATCAGAGAAGACTGGTGATGTGGACTGATGGGGCGGACTTAGAGAGGATATAAAAGGACTGGAGAAGGGGAGTGGGGAGCTTTTTTCCTGCATGTAGGTTTCGAGGTTGCTGATTAAAAACCGCATTGAGAAGAATGCTGTGTGGTCGCTCTTTTCTGCTGGTCGGAGATAGCAGCGGCACCCATGTCCTCCAGGGTCTTCCCAAGTTTCTTTTCTAATAGTTTCAGTGTGTCTGGTTTTATGTGGAGGTCCTTGATCCACTTGGAGTTGATATTAGTGCAAGGAGATAAGAGTGGGTCAATTCGCATTCTTCTGCATGTTGACCTCCAGTTGAACCAGCACCATTTGTTGAAAAGGCTATCTTTTTTTCCACCGGATGGTTGTGGCTCCTTTATCAAAGATCAAGTGACCATAAGTCTGTGGATTCATTTCTGGGTCTTCAATCCTATTCCATTGATCTACCTGCCTGTTGCTGTACCAATACCATGCAGTTTTTAACACAATTGCTCTGTAGTATTGCTTGAGGTCAGGGATATTGATTCCCCCAGAAGTCCTTTTATTGTTGAGAATAGTTTTAGCTATCCTGGGTTTTTTGTTGCTCCAGATGAATTTGAGAATTGCTCTTTCTAGATCTATGAAGAATTGATTTGGGATTTTGATGGGGATTGCATTGAATCTGTAGATTGCTTTTGGCAACATGGCCATTTTTACTATATTGATCCTGCCAATCCAGGAGCAAGAAATATTTTTCCATCTTCTGAGGTCTTCTTCGATTTCTTTATTCAGGGACTTGAAGTTCCTGTCATACAGATCTTTCGCTTGTTTGGTTAGAGTTACGCCAAGGTACTTTATGTTGTTTGTGACTATTGTGAAGGGTGTTATTTCCCTAACTTCTTTTTCAGCCTGCTTGTCCTTTGAGTACAAGAAGGCTACTGATTTGCTTGAGTTAATTTTATAACCAGCCACTTTGCTGAAGTTGTTTATCAGCTATAGAAGTTCTCTGGTGGAGTTTTTTGGATCGCTTAAGTAGACTATCATATCATCTGCAAATAATGATACTTTGACTTCTTCCTTTCCAATTTGTATCCCTTTGACTTCCTTATGTTGTCTAATTGCTCTCGCTAGAATTTCAAGTACTATATTGAAAAGATATGGAGAGAGAGGACAGCCATGTCTAGTCCCTGATTTTAGTGGGATTGCTTCAAGTTTCTCTCCATTTATTTTGATGTTGGCTACTGGTTTGCTGTAGATTGCTTTTACTATGTTTAGGTATGGGCCTTGAATTCCTGCTCTTTCCAAGACTTTTAGCATGAAAGGATGCTGAATTTTGTCAAATGCTTTTTCAGCATCTAATGAGATGACCATGTGGTTTTTTTCTTTTAGTTTGTTTATGTAGTGGATTACATTGATGGATTTCCATATATTGAACCATCCCTGCATTCCTGGAATGAAGCCTACTTGATCATGGTGAATGATTGTTTTGATATGCTCTTGGATTCGGTTGGCAAGAATTTTATTTAGTATTTTTGCATCAATATTCATAAGAGAAATTGGCCTGTAGTTCTCTTTCTTTGTTGGATCTTTTTGTGGTTCAGGTATCAGCATAATTGTGGTTTCGAAGAACGAGTTGGGCAGTGTCTCTTCTGTCTCTATTTTGTGGAATAGTTTGAAGAGTATTGGTGTTAAGTCTTCTTTGAAGGTCTGGTAGAATTCTGCACTAAAACCATCTGGTCCCGTACTTTTTTTTGGTTGGGAGGCTTTCTATAACCCCTTCTATTTCTTTAAGGGTTATGGGACTGTTTAGCTGGTCTACTTGATGCTGATTTAATTTTGGTATTTGGTATCTGTCTAGGAAATCGTCCATTTCCTCCAGATTCTCCAGTTGTTTTTAGTATAGGCCTTTGTAGTAGGATCTGATGAGCTTTTGAATTTCCTCTGTTTCTGTTGTTATATCCCCCTTTTCATTTTTCATTTTGTTAATTTGGATACTATCTCTGTGCCCTTTGGTTAGTCTAGCTAAGGGTTTATCTATCTTGTTGATTTTCTCGAAGAACCAGCTCTTGGTTTTGTTGATTCTTTGTATGGTTCTCTTTGTTTCTGCTTGATTGATTTCAGCCCTTAGTTTGATGATTTCCTCTCTTCTACTCCTCTTGGGTAAGTTAGCTTCTTTTTGTTCCAGGGCCTTCAGGTGTGCTGTTAAGTTGCTAGTGTATGCTCTCTCCAGTTTCTTTTTGGAGGCACTCGGGGCTATGAGTTTTCCTTTTAGCACTGCTTTCATTGTATCCCAGAGATTTGGGTAGGTCGTACCTTCATTTTCATTGAAGTCTAAAAAGTCTTTGATTTCTTTCTTTATTTCTTCCTTGACCAGGGTGTCATTGAGTAGAGTATTGTTCAGTTTCCATGTGTATGTGGGCTTTCTGTTGTTCTTCTTGCTATTGAAGACCACTTTTACTCCATAGTGATCCGATAGGAGACATGGGATTAGTTCGGTCTTCTTTTATTTGTTGAGGTCTGTCTTGTGACCAATTATATGATCAATTTTTGAGAAGGTACCCTGAGGTGCTAAGAAAAAGGTATACTCTTTTGTTTTAGGATGGAATGTTCTCTATATATCTGTTAAATCCAATTGGTCCAAAGCTTCAATTAGTTTCACTGTGTCCCTGTTTAGTTTCTGCTTTCCTGATCGGTCCATTGAGGAGAGTGGAGTGTTGAAGTCACCTACAATCATTGTGTTAGGTGCGATGTGTACTTTAAGCTTTAGTAAAGTTTCTTTTACGAATGAGGGTGCCCTTACATTTGGCGCATAGATGTTCAGTATTGAGAATTCTTCTTGGTGGATTTTCCCTTTGACAAGCAGGAAGTGACCTTCTGTGTCTCTTTTGATGACTTTAGGTTGGAAGTCAATTTTATCTGATATTAGAATGACTACTCCAGCTTGTTTCCTGGGACCATTTGCTTGTAAAACTGTCTTCCAGCCTTTTACTCTAAGGTGGTGTTTGTCTTTGACACTGAGATGTGTTTCCTGTATGCAGCAAAATGTAGGGTCCTGTTTCCGTATCCAGTCTGTTAGTCTGTGTCTTTTGATTGGGGATTTGAGTCCATTGATATTAAGAGATATTAAGGAATAGTAATTATTACTTCCTGACATTTTGGGCATTATTATTATTATTTGTATTTGAGTGGTTCTCTTCTTTTGGGTTGGATGAGATGGGGTTTCTATCTTGTTTCTTCTGGGGTGTTGTTTCCCCCCTTGTGTTGGTATTTTTCCCCTATTATCCTTTGTAGGGCTGGGTTTGTAGATAAGCATCTTGCAAATTTGGTTTTGTCGTGGAATATCTTGGTTTCCCCATCTATGGCAATTGAGAGTTTTGCTGGGTATAGTAGTCTTGGCTGAAGTTTGTGTTCTCTTAGGGTCTGCATGAGGTCTGCCCAGGATCTTCTAGCTTTCATGGTCTCAGGTGAGAAGTCTGGTGTAATTCTGATAGGTCTTCCTTTATATGTTACTTGTCCTTTTTCTCTTACTGCCTTTAATATTCTTTCTTTGTTTAGTACATTTGGGGTTTTGATTATTATGTGACGGGAAGTATTTCTGTTCTGGTCCAGTCTATTTGGGGTTCTATAGGCTTCTTGTATATTCATGGGCATCTCTCTCTTTAGGTTGGGGAAGTTTTCTTCCATAATTTTGTAGAAGATATTTGCTGGCCCTTTAAGTTATAGATCTTCATTCTCATCTATCCCTATAATCCTTAGGTTTGGTCTTCTCATTGTGTCCTGGATTTCCTGAATGTTTTGGGTTACCAGCTTTTTGCATTTTGCATTTTCTTTAATTGTTGAATCCATGGTTCCTATGGTATCTTCAGCATCTGAGATTCTGTCTTCTATCTCTTGTATTCTATTGTTGATCTTTGCATCTATGACTCCTGATTTCTTCCCAAGGTTTTCTATCTCCAACATTGTCTCCCTTTGCGATTGCTTGGTTGTTTCTACTTATGTTTTTAGATTTTGTATGGTTTTGCTCAGATCTTTCAGTTGCTTTTTTGTGTTTTCCTGTAATTCTTTAAGGGATTTTTGTGTTTCCTCTTTTATGACTTCTACTCGTTGACCCATGTTCTCTTGTATTTCTTTAGGTGATTTTTGTTTCTCCCCCTTATTGGGATTCATTTTTTGTTCTATATTCTCCTGGATTTCTTTAAGTGATTTTTGTGTCTGCCTTGTATGGGCTTCTAGTTTTTGATCTATTTTCTCCTCTATTACTTTAAGAAATTTATCTAAGTGATCCTCAATCTGCATCTTTACCAGTGATTTTAGATCTGAGTCTTGTTTTTCTGGTGTGTTGAGATATCTGGGATTTAATTGTGTTTGCCTTGCAATGGCTTCTAGCTTTTGATCTATTTTCTCATGTATTACTTTAAGAGATTTATCTAAGTGTTCCTCTATCAGCATCCTGACCAGTGATTTTAGATCTGAGTCTTGTTTTTCTGGTGTTTCGGGGTATCCAATATTTATTGCTGTCGGGGAACTGGGTTTGGATGCCACCATACTGCCTTGATTTTTGTTAGTAGCGATCTTATGTTTGCCTTTTGCCATCTGGTTAACTCTGGTGTTAGTTGGTCCTGTAGATACTAGCTGGTGCTTGACCCTCCTGTGGGGTTGTAAGGCTATTTCCCAGCGACTGGGATACCTGAATCACTGTCCTGTGGGGCTCTTGCTCACAGATTGCTGACAGGTGGCTTGAGTCCCCCGAGGTCTTAAACTCAGGATATCCCAGGTACTTGGTTCCGCCTGTTGGGCGGCTGCTCTGCACTGCTCCTGCTCAGGGTTTGCTGTCTGATATCCTGTTTCCTCAGGGGTCTTAAAGTTGGGATATCTCAGTTATCTGGTTCCGCCTGCTGGTCCCAAGCTGCTGGGAAGCTGGCTTGGTCCGGTTTCCAGCTTCCCTGCCACTGGCTGGATGGGAGGCTGGTTCCGCCTCCGGCTGGGTCTGGGCACCTGGCATGCTGGCTGACTCCGGCTTCCCCACCACCAGCTGGACGGGAAGCTGCAGGCAATATGGTAGCTGCCTGCAGGGAGCTCGGGGTCCGCCCCGCGAGTGCAGAGTGCACCCGCTACTCTGTGCCCAACTCCTACTCCAGGCCTGAGTCCCCGAAGGTCTTAAGCTCGGGCTGTCTTGGGTATCTGGTTCCACCGCCGGCTGGGTCTGAGCACCTGGCACGCTGGCTGACACTCCGGCTTCCCCACCACCAGCTGGACCTCTACTGTAATTTTTGAGATATGTTGGAAACAATGAATGGGAGATAAAGATGCAAATAGTATTAAAGAACCAAAAGAGCTGAGTAATTTTGAAGATGCACACCCTAGTGGAGTTGTCACTCATGGGAAAATATTTATGCCAATTAAAGAGCTTCTAAAAATATTGTGTATTTTTAATTTAATTAAAATATATTTCTTCTACCCTCATTCTTCCTCCTCTAGCCTTTCCATTTCTAATATCATTTTATGTAACTATGCACTTGTTTTATTTATTTATTTATTTATTTATTTATTTATTTTTAATCTTTTTCTTTACAGTCCAATGCTTATCTCCCTCCTGGTCTGCCTGAAATTTCCTAATCCCAATCTTTCTCCCTCTGGGACTTCTCTATAAGGTTAATGCATCTTCTTTTACTCAGGCAACACCAGGCAGTCTTCTACTGTATATGTGTTGAGGCCCTCATATCAGCTTGTATATGTGGCCTGGTTGGTGGCTCAAGAGTCTGAGAGATCTTGAAAAAGTCATAACAAATTTTTGTAAAATTGTACACACACACCCCACACCCCACACCCCACACACACATTACATAAAGAAACATCACTTAGTTTGATAATGCTCTACCCCCTAAAATCTCTAGACTATCTAATAAATACTAACAAATTAGGCATGAGAAAATTCCTTTGGCATAGTACTCAGTGGAATCCAACAGTTAAGAAAATACCAGAATAGAGCAGAGAAATGGTGGGGTGGTGATTGGGGAATAGGAAGGGGGGGATGGGGGGTGGAAGAGGACATATGGGACATATGGTGAGGGGGGAATGGGGAAAGGGGAAAGCCTTCAGAATGTAAACAAAGAATATAGAAAATAAAAAAGTGTAAAAAAAAAGAAAATTATTAAACCTGCCCTTCAGTCTCAGAATTGACTGGGGTCATACTGCAAAATAAATAAATACATTAATTAAATAAAATTTAAAAAAATAAAAATAAATAAAAATAAAAAAAACCAAGATAAACTATCGACATCAAGACAGTTAGCAACCCAGAATTGGAACTTAAGCCACTCATGCTGAAAACATCACACACTTTAGACATAGGACTTGGAGGAACTGAGCTATATATGTTCTGGAAGCCTGCCTCATGGTACTGAAAGGAACTATGCAAGATGGCAGAGAACAAAACCAATCTAGACTGCCCATGAACTCTAATGACTTTGAACTACAACAAAGAGCACAAGTCAAGATATCCCAGAAGGTGCCATAGAGGCACTTATTCCTTTTATTTGGTAACCAGCAGTTGTCTAGTTTGACTTTAGACACATTCACAGTAGGGAATTGATTTCTGGTATGTAATCTACCCAACCACCCAAGGCTGGTAAACTAAGGTTTCTACTATCACAATTATTTACACGATTTAGTATATTTCTTTTTTTATTGGATATTTTCATTATTTGCATTTCAAATATTATCCCCTTTCCTGATTTCCCCCCTCCCAGAAACACTTCATCCCATTCCCTTCCCCGTTTCTATGAGGGTGTTCCCCACCCATCCCACCTCTGCTCCCTCAAATTCCCCTAACCTGGGCATAGAGCCTTCACAGGACCAAAGGCCTCTCCTCCCATTGATGCCCATCAAGGCCATTCTCTGCTTCAAATGCTGCTGGAGCCTTGGGTCCCTCCATGTGTACTCCTTGGTTGGTGGTTTAGCCCCTGGGAGCACAGGGTAATCAGGTTGGTTGAATTGTTCTTCCTATTGGTGTTGCAAACCCCTACATTTCTTTTTCTAACTCCTTCCTTGGCGACCCTGTGTTCACTCCAATGGACCCATAAATTCTTAACAATTTACTTGCCTAAGCAGTTTCCAAGAATGACTAAACCAGTTTACCTACCAACATAGATTAAGGAAATTTCATAAGGGCTCATTACTAGATGAAGAGCTATAACCAATAAATGTCTGTTAAGTGACATACCTTTCCAGAGACAAGACCCCTGATTTGTATCTTATGTGGTCTCACCTAAATACATATAAATACATGCAATATCAAAGGGAGACAAGATGTTGCACTTATAAAGTTGTTAAACTGGAAAAAAAACATGTGTAGATGATAAACCAAGAGGTAGAAAATACAGTCGTAGATATGTAATAGTGAAGAACAAGAGGCCATCACACATTTTATAGGAAGTCAGGTGAGGTAGTGAGATGAGCTATCAGGAAAGGAGTGGAGAGAGAGTAAGATAAATATATAACATGTATGAAAATTTTTAACAAAATTCTTTAACAAATGAAGCAAGCTCACTTATATAATACAAAGTTTTCATATAACACTTCTCATCAATTATAAGTGATTGGGTAACAAAGGAAAGAAAGTTATGAGGAGTTGCATATGCACTACTTAATGTGTATGCTGACACAACTTACTATTTTATTAATCATTTTATTTACTTATATTTCAAATGATATTCTCCTTCCCAGTTACCTCCCCCACAACCCCCTCACCCCATTTCCTGTTCTCCCCTTACCTTTCATTCTAGGAGAGTGCTAAAATAGGACTTCATATGATATAATTATACAACATTGAAATTGTTTAAATTGAATAATATAATCACATACTTTATGCATGCCTACTGAACACCTACGATGCTACTATTGATAGGTTTCATTCTAAAGTTTTTGTTAATTAGACAAAGAAAATGAACTTGAAGAATGTTCTATTTAGTGAGAGTTCTATACTGATTGAGATTGTAAAGTCTCCTAAGTTCTCCAGTAGATATAGTAAGCAATCATTCAATGACTGTATGGAAGAGCCTGGATTTGTGCAGGGGAGGTTTATGTGTATTCTGCTAAAGAGGATATTTACTGACCCTTGCTTATTGATGTGGGGAGATAACAAGCTATGAATATTTATGACCCATCTCTCTGATATTCTGAACTCATAACATTTACCCTAGTTTCCAAAGATGAAATAATAGGAAAGATTTTTCCTAAACAAAGCAATATTAAATGACAGATTTATGCAGGTGAGTTTTTAATATGTTGAACTTATGCTAATATATTTTGGCATATAGGGAATTTCAAAATCATTAGTTCACTCAAATAAGAGGAAGCATTTGGAGTATTTGGAACAAAATTTATTACCTCTATTAGCTACCTAACCTGGGAAAACATAGAGCTGATGACATATGCTAATTAAATTCCTTCTATGTAATATCATGCAGTTCTATCTCATTCATTTCCTTCAGGGATACAGATGCTATTAAAACTGTCACCTTCCATCGTTGTAGAAAGTTCTTTGTCAGAGAACTTAAGTCATAGATTGACAATAGAGATCAGCACTAAATAAGACTTCATACATTCACTGTGCACTTGTTCAAAGGTTTAATAGAAATTAATGCAATAAATATTTAAAGTAATCCAGGTATATTAGAGGTCTTATTATCACTGTATTTTAAGTAATTAATATTCAGTATTGGTAAGTGATATGCACAGCCCTAGTATTTGACTCTAGCTGGCTTCTCATCTGCTTTCATTCCACTGTCTGACATGGAAAATTGTGTTTGCTAACTATTTTTTTTAGGAATTTTGCTTCCTTTACTTAGTTGCAATGTTTATGTTTTGTGACTAATAAAATGTAAATCTTGAGATAAAAAGAATATGGCAGTAATATTATAACTCAATAAGTAAGAGATCACTGTGTTTCAGTGACATTCTTGGTTTGTGGATGCAAAGACTTAATTAGGAAACAAAGTATCATACCTCTATCTATGAACTATTACATTTTATTTAGCAAAACAGGAACAAATGGAAAAATAAATGGTATTTAAGATAACAAAGATGTGATGAATATACAAAGCTACTGGAAAGATAATGTGACTAAGAAATGCCTGTTTGCAAATTTCAGAATTAAGTGCGGAAGTCAGTTAAAAGAAAAAAATGTCTGTAGAGCACTTCTGACAGGGATAATGCAAAGGCTGTAAGGATTAAATGAAAGACAAGGTGGAACTGTGAGAATGAAAACATGGTAACAATGTAGACTAGACCTGAGAATTTTTGTCATAAAACCTCTTAGTTTTTAATCAAACATCAAAGTAAGTCTAAAGCTAAGACATAAGAAGAAGTAAGAGGTTTTGACCCACTGATAAAGACTGCTGCACAAGTGAGGTCATGGTTAAAATTTACAGTGAGGCATGGAAGTCCACCTATTTTTCTAGGAACTGGTAAACAAAGCCAGGGTATCTACAGATCAATTTGGATAGCTAGACTAGCTGAATTTCGTGGTGCCAGGTTCAGTATGACACTATATCTCAATAAATGAAATGCAGAGAAATCAAGAAAAAGACTTCATGTCTACCTCTGTCTTAGCATGCACAAGAATGAATTTATACTTCTATGCATGCAAAGAGATACCTCTATCAGTTCTCCTTCCAGACGAGATGGTGGGAATCTCAACAAGGGGAAGGATTTGTGCCTATGATAGCCAGTTGTCAATGTGTTTGAAAAATAGAAAATTATGTGTTACATTTTTATGGTGTTCTTGGCAAATGCCCAACTTTTCTCAAATATTCAAGGTTTATAAGCAACTTTTCTAAAGCTTTCTCAACTTCATTCTATCATATAAAAACAAACAAAAAGATAATTAATTTCCTCTCTAACAACCTGAACACGGATAATATATTGAACATGATACCCAAATATAAAAACTTCATTTTATTTAGTCTTAAAATATTGAGTAACAAAAAATATTTACTTATATTTTTGAGTGTTTAAGAAGCTAGAAAGGAGAACATTTATTTTTTGCATGGTTATAGAGTTAAAAAGTTTTTCAAAGGCCAATTGCATTTTTACTATATATATTGGCATTCTGGTGTAGTGCTCATAAAAATACATTAAAAGAAACATGCCTTTGAACTCACTTCCCAGACCTTCTCAGCTCAGGTAGAATTTCAGATGACAAATGAAAATGTTAAAATATATAACCTTATCCTCTAATCATTAGAATAGATCTTTCAAATAACATAGTTGAGTATACTACTGACCTTAGAAACTTAAAAAAATATATGCTACCTGAATTCTTTCAGTGATACTTCATCTAGCTCAAAGGTTTATCCAAAAACCCCTTGCATCAGATTCTCCAGTGTTAGCTAGTACAGAGTGCCTTACAAGTTAAGGCATTCCAACCCGCTGCTCAGGGTGCTTAGGTTCAGTCTACAACAGCATTACTTTTTTCTTCTGAATTTAAGACAAACTTTTATAGTGTTACAGTTAAACAAAAGGACATTGAGTAACTAGTTTACAAAATAGTGGAGAAGAAATCATGACTCTGGCTTCTTATTTTCTCTCTCCAGATATCTCATAGAAGCAAGCAAAAGTAGCAATAAATCACAAGCCAATCTTTGGGTTCCAATAAAGGAAGCATAAAATCTAACTGCATATGAGGCTGCACAGATAGAAATCTTCTTCCAGTGTAAAATTTTCTTCCATGAATCATATGTAAGAACAACAGAGGGTTTCTCTTTGAAGGATTCATGGAGTCAGTGACTAAAGCAAGATTACTGAAGAAAATCTAAGGTTTGCAATTTGGAACCCATTCCATTGCTGAATCATCAGGCAGGAATAATTTTTCCTAATGTCTATGATGGTTTATTTGAATAGTCAATTTCAAGGATCTTGAACTACCTTGGGGACAAATCTTTGGATGTTTGTCAGGGATTCTATATTCAGATAAATGGACTGCTGAGGATGAGTCGAATGTGAATACCAAATTCTACTGCCTTGGTTTTCTAGTTATACATAAAAAAATCAATCTGCCTGACAACTAATATCCTACCCTCCTTCTGAATTCCATCAGTGTATGGGTGTTCTCACCTTCTTTTCTATGATTTCTCTACCATGAATGACTATAGATCCTCAAATGTTCCACAGAAACAAACTCTTTGTACATGAATTGCTTTAGTCAAGTATTTGCCAGAACAACAAAACAATTTTTTTCTTTTCTATAGATATAGTGGAGCCTAATGGCAAGGAAGCTCTGTTTTGCAAGATGTGTACATGAAAACAAAGCACCAGAAATTTGATCAGAGCCATCACAAAATATTTTGCTTTCTTGCCACTAATACTCTATAAAAAACAATCAAATAAAACATCATCTTATTGCTTCTATAAAAGTGTTCAAAGTATACTGTGAAGTTCAAAAAGAACATGTTTCATTCTCACCTGGAATAGTTATTAGTACATATTATTAATATATTATTAATCTCCTCTATTATGGAGATAATAGATGATTATTAAGGTTGGCATATTATAAGGAGGACATTCTACATTTCATATCTGTAAATACCAGTGTCAGAATACAAGTTAAAATGGAGATATTGGAAGTTCTTGGCACATACAAGGCATAATAAAAGCAATATATAGCAAACAGAGGGCCAACATCAAATGTTGGAGAGAAACGGAGAGAAAATAGAAGTAACTCCCCTAAAACAATGAACAAGACAAGTTGCCTATTCTATCCCTATCTGTTCAATATACTTCTTGAACTTCTAGCTAGAAAATTAGACAGCAACGGGAGATCAAAGGGATACAAATTGGAAAGGAAGAATTCAAAATATTACTATTTGTAGATGAAATAATAGCATATATAAACAACCACCAAAATTCCAATAGAGAACTACTAGAGCTGATTAACAACTTCAGCAAAGTGGCTGGATATTAAATTAACTCAAACAAATAAGAACCCTTCCATTAAACTAATGATAAACAGGCTAAGAAAGAAATTAGGGAGACAACACATTCACAATAACCACAAATAGTATAACATATCTTGATGTAACTTTTACCAAGCAAGTGAAAGATCTGTATGACAAGAACTTCAAGTCCCTGAAGAAAGAAATCAAAGAAGACCTCAGAAGAAGGAAAAATCTTCCATGTTCATGGATTGGTAGGACTAACATAGTAAAAATGGCAATCTTACCAAAAGCAATCTACAGATTCAATGTGATCCCATCAAATTTCCAACACAATTCTTCACAGACATCATAAAAGCAGTTCTCCACTTCATATGGAATAACAAAACATCCAGGATAGCCAAACCAACTCACAACAATAAAACATCTTCTGGGGAATCACCTTCCCTGATCTTGAGCTGTACTATAAAGCAATAGGTATAAAGACTGCATGGAACTGGTATAGAGACAGACAGGTCAACAAATGGAATAGAACCATAGACCTGGAAATAAACTCACACTCCCATGTAAACTTCATCATTGACAAAGAAGCCAAAACCTACAGTGGAAGAGATAAAGCATATTCAATAAGTGGTCCTCATCTATTTCATAGTTTATATGTAGAAGAATGAAAATAGATCCATATTAATCACTGTACACAAAGCTCAATTCCAAGAAGATCAAGGCCCTAAACATAATACCTAGTACACAAATCTAACAGAAGAGAAAGTGGGAAAGATATCCAAATATCTTTTTTTGTTTTTACTGTTGAGTCCAAGTAGCATATGCATGAGTGTAGGATCTTCTAGTGGAGCATAGACTTCCTTTCTGGAGCTCTATCACTGAAGGACACTTACTCTCCCTTCCTGAGAAGCCACTATTTGCCAGCAGCTTCTAGAGTGAGGATGGGGATCCTTGAGTTTATCCCTTGTCCAGGTTGACATTTTGACTGGGTTGTTCTTGCCTAGGTTTTTGCACACAAATTAATTGTTACTGAGAGATCATATATGTAATGCTCTTATTAGAAAATCACTTTTCTTAATCCACTACTTTTGAACTCTTTTTGGTTCTTACAATCTCTTTGTCCCTGCTTTTTATGATGGTCCTTGAGCCCATTGTGGATGGGATATAATACCAAGGCTCCATAAAGAGCTAAGCACTCTAGAATATCTTTCTTATAATTAAAATTAATAATAATTTCACTTTTAAATGTTTCTTGAATTAAACTACATGACATTTCAGCAATACCCAGTATGTATTTTAAATAAACATGTTATACTATCTGTCCAGCCTATTTGTTAAATTCATTCAAATTACTATTTTTATTTAATTGATCTGTGTGTTTTCTAAAATAAATAATGTGTGCCCTACTATAAATAGAGCTTCAAAGGAAAAGTCCGTTTCTTTGTATACAACCAAATTACTACTATTAAAATAACATACAAAATCTGGCTAGTCCATAGTTCAGTTCAGAGACTTTTGAGAGCAACTATATTCAATTTCACAAGAAGCAAAAATCCAAAGGTTTTATATAGCCAGAAGCATCCAATAAATTAGAAACAATGTTGTGATTTTTAAGTAAGCTTTTCAAAACTATTTTTAAATTGTGCATCATAGCCTGAGGAAACATTATTTGATATAACATCCTAAATACATATTTAAGTCATAAAAAGGGGAACAGCTTTTGTTAAATAAATATAGCAGTTTCCACTGCCTCATAACTCAATTAATGTAATGAAACAAAAAATATGAGCAAGATAAATTGAAATAATTATGCTCTTCATTGAGAATTCAAGGTCACAGTTAGAATATTCTAGAGTTTGAAAGTGGGTGGCTGGATGCCTCTCATCTAACAATGACACCCTGATGGGAAATTTTACATATAAGTAGGGCATGTCTGTTTAAGAAGCAGAAATCATTAGACATTTCTTCCAGAATATTCTGTATTTATAAAAAAATAGTGGCTTGGGGAAGATAGATGCCATATTATAAAAACAAATGAGTAGTCAAGAAAAAATGGTAGGTGGTAAACATAATAAGGTTAAAACACAACAAAAATACATTTTACCCATGATATTACTTGGATATTAAGTTCAATTTGCATAAAATAAAACAATTAATAAACATCAGCATTACTGTATGCCTCATAGTAAACTTACCAATAAATACTTAATGTTATTAGAAGGAACCTTGTCAAGAATATGCATTTTGTTGATGAATGCATTATTGTTTATAAAACAACAATAATAATAACAACAACAAAACCCTACCAACAACAACAACAAAAATCATGAGCTACCTGCCAGGATTAGCTATCAAGTGGACAGTTTAGAATGCAAAATTTACAGAATTTAGAAAGTTATGAAATGAATGATCATCTGACCCCAATAATATTGTTTGATATATTATACTTGAACTTAAAACTTTACCTTTGGGAATTCATCACGATCTCAAAACATTGCTGATCTTTGAATGTGGAGTGTGTTGTGCAGTATTTCATATCTAAGAGAGTTCTGGATAATGATATATGTGATCATTTCAAAATGATAGAAAGAAAAAGGTCCACAGTTTTAAGCCCATTTCATTATAAAGATGATAAAATCATAAGCTTTTAGTTGCCACAAAAATCACCCTAAAACTATAAACCAGATATCAAAGATAATAAATTGAGAAATATTGTTCTATGACTGGCTTACACAAGGCACAGATACATGTTAGAATCATCCCCTCTTATATATGTGTGGATCTTCAAACTTCCTGGAACTGACATGAGATTTTATAAAAGTGTTTTAAAATTTGTCCTGAATAGAGAATGACAGAGGTTGACTGGGATATGTGAACAATGTTAAAAAAAGACAGTTTGATTAGAGAGCGGAAATGTGCCCACCTACTTTTCAAATAACATTTTAGTGGGGAAAAATGTCACACAGATAAATCACTGAATGACATCCATATTTTTTATAAATTTAAATGTATAGGAAAATTTTCTTTCTTTACTAACAAGAAGAGAGCACAAGAGAATGAAGAACAGGGATGACCAAAGTGCTTCTACGAAATGTAAGAGATAGGGAGCTTTGTGAAAACATATGACATAAGCAAGGGTGATGTATTGCTTGTTCTTAAAACAGGGAGATGCACTTCTCTAGGAGTGTGTCATCACTGAGCTCTTCAGACACACTCTCACCCTTTTCTATGTTGAACATAAAAATCATTAGCCTGTGAAGATGCTGCTGTGTAGAACCCGTTTCCTCGGTGTATGTGACCAGAAAGAGTATTTAGATGCAATAGAGGTTCTTAATTGGCCAGATGTTTTGCTGAACATTAGTTCTTTGTAAAAAGTAAACATCCAAATCTACACCTCTAGTTTCCAGTCATTCACACCATTATATTTACTAGCAGACATCACCATTCCCAACTACCTCCCTCAGAATACCATATTTCTTCTATATTTCAAGGGTTTCTTTGCTTTCACTCAAGTGATACATTTTGATCACCTTCATTGACCTGGTAGCCCAAAGGCATCTGTTCTTCAAACCTTCAAAAATGATGAATCAATCACTATGAAGCAAGAACAAATAGAAATAAAAGTCTATACGAAAGACACACACCTTCAGGGCACTTGCAATGTGTCATCTGTGCACAGTAGAGCCCCAGGAAAGGTTGACAAACATGAAGAACATTTTCTCAATCTTCCCAATAAGGTGAATATATGGCATGATTTAGTACTCATTCCAGAATTGACCACTTAATTTTTCATAGACTTAAGCTGCTATTCTTTTTGTGGTTTTGTTTGTTTGTTTTCAATTGTATTACCTATCCATCAGAATGAGCAGAGAGAAGTTGCCAGGGTCACTGAAAATCTGATCAGGATCTTTCAAAGGTCATTTAATGATTGTCACTACAGCTAGATTGTACTTAAGCTTTGGTTCAGGATAATCTATGGCTCTTGTTATCTATACTGGACTCTGCACAGCTTCTTCACCTCAGCACTGTCTCTGTAAAACTAATTTATATATTAACTTCTAAATGAATTTTAATGTCTTGGCCATATTTGAGAAACTGTGTAGACAACACATACAGTTACACACACATATATACATATATACATATACATATATATTTATACATATGTGTATATATAGAGAGACATATGTTTGTGTATAGATATATGCACATACATATATGTATTAGAAAGCACCTGCCGCTTTAACAGTGTTTGTTTTTCAGGAATAAATGGGACAGAGGAAGTAAAGACTTCTATGTATCAATCCTCCACTGAAGAACTCTTGTGGGAGGCTTTCAAGAATAGTTTGAATTTTGTCCCACCTAACCAAGACAGGATTCTGTACACAGATAAGACAAATTCCTTACACACACACACACACACACACACACACACACGGAATTATATATATATATGTATAATTATATAATTATATATATGATATTGTATATATAATAACTACTTATTACAAGACTTCTTTATAAGTGTAAAATTAAATGTATATATTTGATTTTAGGCATACACATATACTTTATGTATAAACATACAATTTTATATGTAGGTATATACATATGTACAGTTAACTTGACAAATATAGATAAATGTATAGATAGATAGATAGATAGATAGATAGACAGAAAGACAGACAGAAAAGCAGATAGGTAGGCTATAGATAGACATATACATCCTCAATAATGCAGCTGGAGACACAGCCTTATTTGGTAAATTTTAGAGGGAGATTTTAAAATCCATTTATTTCAATACAGAAGAATTGAATCTATAGTTTTTTAGATTAACACTATCTTGTCCAATGTTTGATTTTTGCTGTGTTGCTGTTCCATAATTTATTAATTTATACTATGCATAAAAGTTAAAATAAAAGTAGAATATGGAAATGCAGAAGGATCACTGTTTATAAGCTCTTTCAGGAGAACTGGGTTTTATTCTCAGTACTCAGACCGCAATTTACTAACTTTCCCATTACAACTCTGGTTTAGGGGGAGAAACTCTTCTAACTGGCATGGGCATGCACATGAAGAGGGGCATATATGCACACATGGAAAGACACCCACACACACATACACACACACACACACTTTCATACACACACATAAATAAAAATAAGAAAATAATTACATATTTTTAAAAGCAGAATCTGGCAGTGTAAGGTCTTTCTAAATTGGTTTTATTTGCTCATTACTGAGTCTAGTTTTAAAGGGTAAAATTCTTCAAGGCCACGCACCATGCTCTCATGTTTTCTCACATGGCACTGAGTCCTGGAGTTGGCACATAGTAAATGCTAAATAATATTTACAAAATGACAAACCAAAAGCAACCACCTTCACACAGTTCTCAGAATTTACAAGCATAATATCACAGTTTCCCTCTTATTTACTTTTTATTGTGAATATTGGAACAGTAACACATTTTGAAATATCTTTGGACTAAATATTACAACAGAAAAGAGTAAACTTAGCCTGCTTAAATTTTTCCTATTCTTGGTCTATTTTCAAGCATGAGTTTAGTATTTGAAATAGAACTTCCCCATATAAACAATAGATACAAAGTATTGTAGAAGGCAATAATTTACTAAGAGGCTGACCTTTATTGGCCACTCTTTTAAAGCAGCTCTAAAGGTATGCACTGAAGTTGAATCACAGAAAGACCAAAACTAGATATTGGCAGAGGCCTGCCTGAATCTCTGAGCAAGGATGTGAGAACCTGAAGGTCTCTACAATGTCAAAAGAAGGAAAGAGCCAATAAAGGGCAAGTGTTTATCCAATGAAGTGTTCTCATGTTGGATATGATCCTAAGGCCTGCCAATATTTCAAGCCCTTGTCTTCTTTTATTTTAAAGGGCAGCAAGTGGTCCTGAATATATACTGATGAGGGATATGTGGGTTGACATTTTAAAATTCAGGCAGAAGTGCCGTGCTATCATCTTAAATGATACTCAACATCCACAGAGCTTCTTTTAAATGCCATTGGGATTATTCTTTACACAGTAAATCAATGTCGAGAAGAAAAGCCACCAAAATATTCATTCAAATGTAACAGAATGTATTCATTCTGTTAAAAGACTCTTGAATCTGTGAAACAAGAAATGTAATATCAGTATTCCTCTGATCACATATAAAAACTCTTACAACTTTTATTGGCACATCTGCTCAACTTGACCTTCTATTGCATAACATACAAACTTTCTTTGGCAGAGATAATAGAACTAGTTCTAAAAAATAAAAATAACATTTGCATTATTAACTAATAAGTATTTATTGTTTTGTGAGATTATATTTTTTTGTTTTGAGACAGGCTTTCATAAGACGCAGGCTGGTCTTGAACTCTTTATATGGGGAACGTTAACCTTGTAATTCTTATTATCCTATATTTCTCTCTTCCATGCTGGAATTACTGGTGTGCACCATTATAGCTGGTCTTTATGCCTGCTAGAGAGGTTCTCTGTTGTTTCTCTTTTGTGTGTGTGTGTGTGTGTGTGTGTGTGTGTGTGTGTGTGAGAAATCTTAATACAAATAGTCAATTTATTTTCATGCAAATTTAAAATAATATCAACATTAGCTACCCAATATATTTTCTTGTCTCTCTTTTCCAAAGAAGTAAGCTAAGACATATAAAATATTAAAGAATTTAACAAGGCAAATCTCATGTTATATAATTAAATTTTTTTGTTTTCTATTTGGGTAATTTATTTAACATTATCTGTTTGTTTATTTATTAATAAATAGTAGCCTCTTAAGAAATAATAATACCAAAATATTGCGTAAAATGAAATATGTAAGTCCAATGATGTTTCTCTTTGTCTGATGCTGGAAGTTAAGCCGAGAGACCCATGAATATTATTCAATCACAGTACTGCTGAGCTACACCCCTGGTCCCTTGAGCCACTTTTAGAATCACTTTTTAAGTTCATTCAAATTGCTACAAAGACAAGACCCATGCATAACCTTAACATTATACCAAGACACAGCTCTATCTCTCAGCATTCTGGATAAGCATACTGAACTGGCTCTATTTTATCCAGGTAGATATAATTGGCAACCTGGGATCACAGACATTTTGGTGCATGTGAAAAAATGCAACAGGCACAAATTTTAAACACATTTCAACTTCTTTTTAAAATACTACAAAATTGTAAGTAAGAACTGGCATGCCCCTTAGACCATGGTTAGGTATGCCAAGTATTTGAGAATTGAGTAGAATTAATTCTCAGGTCTCCAGCTTCCTCCAGGGCTTTCTTCTAGGGTAACTGACTTATTTCAAGCAGATTAGCTAGAGTCTGAACATGCTGATGGAGAACTATTTTTTCTAAACATCTTAAATGAAAAGTAAAGCATTTTGACAACATGATTCTAGCAGTGAGGCTCACAGTCTCACTAATGCCACGCTGGGGATTATCTTAAGCCTACCAAATATTTTCTTTTTAAATATCACAATTTTCATAGCAAATGTTCCACAATGTAAATATGACTTCAGTTACAACATTATGCTTTTTCCAGGAGCTGTAAATCTTGAAGATTAGTTGTTACAATAGCAAACTGCATATATATTTTAATACCGAAGTTTCTGAGTTGGAGCTGTATTGAGAGGTATATTGAGAGATGTGTCAAAGCTTAAACAGCAGACATGTTTCAACCAAATAAATTATCACAAATTTCCAAGAACATATCTGAACCATGTACTATACAGCAGTCTTTTATACCCCTAGCAGAGAACATGATAGGATCCCGTAGATACTTTTGTAATTACTTCCTCATTGTTTTCCTTAAATGTGAAACACAAGACTAGGCTATTGCTCCTTCAAAACTCTGCTGTCAGTTCGAAGAAAATATTATCTATTGAACTTATTGAAAACAAAAGAGTAGAGGACCCTGGGCCTGTAAAGATTGGATCCAGTTTTGTAGAGAAACCGTGGGGGGAGGGGGAATGATTGGGGAATAGTTGGGGGGGGAGAGGAATTATGGGACGTATGGTGGGGGGGGGAAGTGGGAAAGGGGAAAGCCTTTGGAATGTAAACATAGAATATAGAAAATAAAAATTAAAACAAAAAAAAACAATACAAGCTCTCATTGCTCATTTGGTCATACATTCTGCACTTATTATGTTCCTGTGTCTGATTTCTCTAAAATCCATCTTAATTGTCTCAGTCTTAATCATGACCTGTATCTTGCATTTGTAGGATTTTATTACAACTAAGTTTAATAGTAGTTTAAGAACTCATTGGTAGGCTTTATTGAGTAGAACATATTTATAATATTTAATTTTTCATAAAACATTACTATCTTTTCTTTGATTAAATGGATTCTGGGTGGTTTTGTCTAGAAATAAAGTAAAATATTTAGTAAACAATGTCTAGAAAGAACAGAAAATATAGTAGTAATTATAGAATATTACCTGTAATATAAATCTAAATGGAGTATTTTTAATTTCATTCTTATTTTAATTAATATTAACCTTAATATTCAGTTGTCTTTAGATGCAATAATTTAAATTTATTTGATAGAATCTGATTTTTCTTCCTTTGAAATATATAAGGAGAACAATTTTATAGTTCGGTACACTGCCTTAGTTTACAATGTATTTGCATACCTATATGTAAGTTTGTAGTTTTTTTTTAAAATTTGAAAAATCTGATTGATGCAAAAATTCAATTATTTACCTTAATATGTGAAGAATAGTTATATCTTTTGTATTAGACTTTTAGCACACAAAGAAAATATGCTTTTATCTGTTATATACATACCACTAGGTACTTAGGAAATATACATGTACAAAACAGAAGCAACTCTCTCAATATCTTCCTAAAGCCTGCTGAAATAATCAATCAATTTAATATTGCTATGATCCAAATTTATGTATCCTACTAAATTTTTGTATCGAGAAAGTTTCACCTAGGAGGCAATAGGATAGACCACTAAGTAAATTTTAATTATTTTTGTAGTCCAAACTATGTCTTCTCTCATATTTTTGCATGACATTAGATCTGCTCTTGAACAGATTAAATGCTAAAATAATATTTAAAAACAGAACAAATAACAGTAACCACAGCCAAATACTTTACAGACTTTAAAGGCACAGTTCCCCTCTTTCCACTTAATAAATATCTCTATTCTGAAAACTGTAAATCTATAACATTGTAAAATATAGAACTAGACCAAATTACAGTAGAATACCAAGTACTTCTGTTTCTTATATTTGAAGTGTAACATAACTTTAATATTTAAAATTATGCTACATATGCAGCCCTAAGAGAGAAAAAAATGTGGACCTTGCAAGGTGCATAGGTCCTGAGGGTAGAACTTTTGGTTAGGCATATCTTTGTAGAAAAAGTTTACAGAGCTCACTGGCCACTGATGCAATAAATGGACACAGATGAAAGGACCTGCTAATAAGGAAATTATCCTGTCCATTCATCAATGTTATCAACACTGGGAAACTGACTTAACAACTCCAGAAGTAGGGGTATGACTGAAAGTTCTATAATTACTCAATTCGTGGAATGTTGTTAGTCCAATAACTTAAGGTAAATAATATCCATTTTTTTTCAAAAGTTGAAAAGATAATAATATGTTGTTTATTTTTAATGTTTTTATGAGTAGAATTTGGACAATAATGCTAATGATAATCATAATCATAATAAACCTTTCATGAGAGGTATAATTTCTAACATATTCAGTTTGACAGGATTGACAAATAAGTATAAATATAAGTGAATATTGTCTTACCCTAAATGATTCTTCTCTTCTCCGTCGCTGGCTAGTATACCCATCAATATATGTTTAGTAATAGGTCAAAAATAAAGCTTAATGTGAGTAAAAGTCTCTCATTTGATATGATTGTATCAAATCCCTTTCTCTTCTGTATCTGAGCCATAAATATTTCATTAGAAACATTTTTCATCTGTTTGAGGGTTTTATGCATGATTTTATGATCTATTTGAAATATTTCCTGGAGAGATCACTCTACAGTTAAGAGCACTGACTGTTCTTTGAAGGCAGGGTGGCAGGAGTGGGTGGTTGGGTGGGGCAACACCCTCATAGAACCAGAGAGGGAGGATGGGATAGGGGGTATCAGGGGGAAGGGATCTAAGAAAAGGGATAACATTTGAAATGTAAATAAAGAAAATATCTGATAAATTTAAAAATGTTGAAGTGGTAATGGGCTGACACATACTCAAAATAAATTAAAGAGTGGATATTATATCCCATTTCTTAATCTTAATAAAATTAATTTTAAAATTAAAAAAGGAATTATTTCCACACCTCCCTCTCTCCCTTATAACTTTCCCATTCTCAATCAACCCATATAAAAACTTGAAATAATAAAAGAACAAATTTAATGAAAAAATGCAATTTTATTTTTAAATAAGTATATGTTTCCATTATATTGCCCTTTTAGTATGCAATTATATTGTTTTTCCATCAAGTTAGAAACAGAACATATATCCATAATAGTCTTTTCAATGAACAAAGCATTATGGTGGTATTATTCTGATTTCTGAGTCATGTAGTATGCTATTTTATTGAGATTTGTACTTGGCTACATTTCTGATATGAATTCATTATAGCCCCTGACTGTGTTTGAAACTTTTCATGGAATTTTCATGAAGCTTGATATAGAGATCATGACAGTAAAAATGGAAAACCAAACTCCTTGTGTTAAGAAAACCAATTAAACACATGATAAACCTGAAATAACAAGCATGAGTAGGAGATCTGGTTGGTACACTATTTTCTCTGCTCATCTTGCTGTATTTGAAACAAACTTAAACTTTATTAGCATTAATACGAACACAGTAATTTGGGCCATGGCATATACTAAAAATATTCAATGTAGTTATTTAAGAAAAGGTGCATATAAGTAAAAGACTGTATTCACCATTTGCAAGACAGAGGCAAGATCAATACAAATCTGAGGCCAGTATAGTCTACACATTGTGTTCCAGGCCATTTAAGGTATCCTGTTTTAAAACAGATTAATGAAGATGGCTCAGAACATAAAGATAATTGCCACCAAGACACACAACCCAAATGTGATTTCAGGAAGTCAATTTCAGAAGGATAAGAAAGAAACTTTGAAATTATCCAATTATCTTCAGGAGAACATGTGGTACATGATCTCCATTTCAAATGTAAAATTTACAAAACATAAGAGAAAAACTCCCCAAATTCTGAGTGTATATTTTTCCCCATCTTATATGTAAATGGAGAAGTTAAAGTTGTTGTTGTTGTTGTTGTTGTTGTTGTTTGTTTGTTTTTCGAGACAGGGTTTCTCTGTATAGTCCTGGTTGTCCTGGAACTCACTCGGTAGGTAGACCAGGCTGGCCTCAAACTCAGAAATCTGCCTGCCACTGCCTCCCAAGTGCTGGGATTACAGGCGTGTGCCACCACGCCCGGCTGATGGAGAAGTTAAAGTAAAACTTCACAAGATTAAAATTTAGAAAACATAGAGACCATTGATATATCATTGATTTAAACTCACCTCACACATTAGCACATGTGTATATAGGTCCTGCACGCATATATTTTAGGAGGACTGAAATCAATGGTACTAGGAAATTAGACTTTTTAGCTGACATGTCCTCAGCCCCTGGGCTACCTCTCAGTTCCTAGGCTTCTATGAAGCATCAGCCATCTTTGTCTCTTACTTTGAAGATTTTAATAGATTTCTATCTGATCTCAGTTGCACGTACTTTATGCTTCTGTGACTTTCACACAAAACTAAAGTAGGACAATTGGAACTACGTTTGTTTTCATACTCAATAAGAGTTCAAGTTAAGAAGTTAAGAACTTGTGTTCGCCTCAGCTTACGATGTTGCATGGACTCCACATCTCCGAAGACTGGATTTGAAATCATTAGGCTGAATCAGATGTCTAACATCTTGATTCAAAACTAAATTTAGAAGATCCTAGTGTCAATCAAATCAAACTAATTCATAAATGTGTCAAAGGGAAAAAAGAACATGTTTAAAAAATCATGATTGGCTTTGTTTGCGATCAAAGAAAGTAAGCATTGCTCCGTGTGAGATGTCAAGACACTCCAATAAGCAGAGATGGTGTTCAGGGAGAGCAGTTGAAACAAAGTAAGGACAAAATGGAAATATTACTGAGCTGCTACTTCCTTTCACATTAGTTTCCTTGTAAGATAAAGCAGAAAATAGAACAATAAACAAAAGTAGCAATAATTTGAAACTGGGCTCATTGTACTATTTTCTAGGTAAAAAAGTTAAAATAAAAAACTTTATTATTGCGTGCTTGAACCTGGGCTGTCTGGTAAAATTGGTTACATTGCAATTTCGGTTTCTTGGATCAAAATTGTTAAATTTTAGTTTGATGACTTGAAATTTCAGCCTGAGTGACTTAACTTTTATTTCATTTAAAAATTATTATTATTATTATTATTATTATTACTATTATTATCATTAAAATCTATTTGTGTGTGTTTGAGGGAGTCTGTCCTTCCTGCAGCTTAAATCCAAAGAATGGCCACCTACCACTTTTGTTTTCTTTTAATTAAAAATAAAATAAAATTAGGTCACCTATAACTTATCTTTAAAAGATAAAATCATTTTCATTTCATTACTAATGTGATCCACATGGATGTCCCCCCCATACCAACTCACCTGACCTCTAAACTCTAAGGGGTCTCCAGTCTTGGAGGGTTAGATGTATCTTCTCTGAATGAACATAGATCCAGCAGTCCTCTATTGTATGTGTATTGGGGGCCTCATATCAACTAGGATATGTGGCCGGTTTGGTGGTTCAGTGTTTGGGGGATCTTATTTGTCCAGATTAATCGAGACTGCTGGTCCTCCTACAGATTCGCCCTTATCCTCGGCTTCTTTCAGCCTTCCTTAGTTCAACCACAGAGCTCAGCTTCTTCTGACCATTGGTTGGGTGCAGATATCTGCATCTGACTCTTCCAGCTGCGTGTTGTTGGATCTTCTGGAGTGTGATCATACTAGGCCCCTTTTTGTGAGCACTTCACAGCATCAGTAATAGTGCCAGGCCTCGAGACTTAGAGAAATGGTTGTATTTTCTAATCATAAGTTTGTATATAAACAAAAACAAAACATTGATGTAGAGCACCTATTAGAATGTCTTATTTCTTTCCATAATCAGCTGCAATAACTTTTCTCTCTTCCATCTTAGTGGTGTGTAGTCAATGAGTGGCTTGTCACTGTCATTTCTGCAGCACTTATGCTAATATTCTGTATATACTAAATTCTCCATAAATATTTATTGTATTGGCATGTGGTCTGTTTGGCCTCTTAATTTCTTTAAAAGCCATTGTATTAATCATACTGGGTGGCGCCTTCTTGTGTGCCAAGTCATAAAGCTATGCTTTTTCCAAAGTAGAATGCAAAAAACAGTTTTCACTTAGCAAACTCAAAGACACATTTGAGGTATCCATAATTACCCAATAAGCTTGCTAATTTGAAAAAAATAAACATTTTCAAAGAATCAATACACCCTAATTTCAAAGGAGAAAGTATTAAAACCAAAATATAATGAAAACCCGATAATGGAAGATATTTTTACCTTAATTGTAATTTACAAAATAAAGTATCTTTTAGCTTTAAGTTTATATACATGTGCAATACAACTTAATTATTCACAAACATAAATTTAAATAGACCCTAGTAATTAAAAGAACATGTAAATTTATTCCTACAGATATATTTAATCACAAATGTAACAAATGATTCTCTTTCCTACAAAGAACACATTTAAGAATAAATTCTAAACATTAAATTCTTATATTTTAATTTCTAAATTTTAATTTTGAAAAATTAAATCTATCAATTTTAAAAATTACAATTGAAATTATAACGTTTCAATGATTTCAAAATAATTCACCATGAGGTAGTCATCTCTAGGAGGAAGAATCCAAAAAATCATCTGGTATGCTTTTTTAAATACTCAAAACTCAGTTGGGTTTACCATTTCAATATTTTTTCTCACAAAATATTATGGAACATGTAGTATTCAGTAATGCTTTGCATTAGAATTATATAAGATGTGCTAGTTTTATTACCTTCAAGGAGCTTATAAATTAGTATGAATGTGAGCAAGATTTTATTCAACAATATTAGGATAAATCAGATGAATTTTGAGGATTGCACAAGAAAACTTTTTAGAATGTTCAATAGCAAATTTTAGTACTGCTTCTGTTTATGCAACTTGCTGCAGTACGTGGAAATTTTATCCTGAACGGTTTCTTATTGTATTTCCTAGTACATGCTTACCAAGCTATTTGCCAAATATTTTTTTAAAAAAATATTGATAGTTATTTATTTGAAGAATACTTATTATCTAATGCAAACCTTGCCTTTTATTAGTTAAGGAAAATGTGTGAAAAAATAAAACAAGCTAAAGATGGTTATGCTTTGGTGTGCTTACTAACAGGCACCTATCATGACTGCTCTCCAAAAGGCCCAACAAATAGCTGAAAGAGTCAGATGCAGATATTCACAACCCAACAATGGTCAGGAGCTGGTGACCACTGTGATTGAATTAGGGAAAAGCTGAAAGAGGCTGAGGAGGAAGGAATCCCTATAGGAAGATATGTAATCTCAACTAAACTTGATCCTCATGATCTCTCACTGAGACGTCAACCAGGCAGCATACACTAGCTGATATGAAGCTGCCAGCATGTATACAGCAGATGTTTGCTGGGGCTGGACTCAGTCAGAGAAGATACACCTAACCCTCAAGAGACTTGCGGCCCCAGGGCATAGGGAAGTCTGGTGAGGTGGAGGTGGGGAGTGGAGACATCCTCTTGGAGACAGCAGTAGGGGGGAGGGAAAATGGGATGTGGAACAGTCAGAGTGAAGCCCTGGAGTGTGATAAAGTCTGGACTGTAAAACAAGATTAAATAATGTAAAAAAAAATAGCTAAAGATAAATACACAAAACCCTCAGATAATTGTAGTGAATATTATTTCTTGAAATTAAATTATATTATTTACTAAAAAAATCAGTCACATCAATTCTGCTTTTTCTCATAATATGCATGTATTAATCATGCTTTCCACATATATTTTTAGACTTTCTATTATCATTCCTTTTTGTACAGACCATTCCTATCACCTCAATTATGTAGTGCTCATAATTTTTAAATAATGTTTCTTTTACAACAGTATAGTTGAAGCATTTTAATCAGGTTTATGGTGAAGGTCTGTCCTTATTAAAGAAAATATATCCTGTATAGTACTTATAGCATTCCAGTACCAACTCAGAACTGTTGTCCTGATCTTACTCTTTACCATTTATTTTTCAGTTGAACACACACACACACACACACACACACACACACACACACATTCAGTTTGAATTTATCACTTACAGAATTTGTGTTGAAAGCATTATAACAATACTAAAGGTTGTTCTATTCAAAACTAGGTGAGTTGAAGGCCTTTATCCTTGTAAATGTGTAAACCTCCTTAAAATGTCTTTCTAGATAGTTCACCTTCCTTTTGACATTTCTATCTACCGTGTGACAGCTCAACATTTTCCCTTTCTATGTAGCAAAATGACAAAACACCTTGAAAGTAGGTATTAGATCCCCTCCAAAATACTTGAGATCTTGGTTTTTGATTCACTGCTGCTTGGAACTGTGAATATCAATGTTTTACAATTTAACAATTATCAACTCTATGATAGCTCATCAACAAAGCACAGATCGACAAAACCAAAATCAGCATTCTCAAAAACAGCATGCTTGGCTCAGATATATTCTGTGCATTTTTCCTGTAGATCTAATGAATTTGATTATTTATCTGTTGCTTAGTTTTCTTAATATTGCAGTAAAAAGTACACATCTAGATTGTATTGCTGCTTAGACATTTGTATCTTTGCGATATTTCCCTAAAATGGGGTGGTAAAAAAAATTCAATCATAATTATTTTTTCCTATAGGCCCTTTATTGAATATATTGAACCAACTTCTTTTTTGATAGATAGAGGTAGATATGGATTTTGTTTTAAATTTGATTAACATGTTGAGTTTAATTTTGAAGTGCTTAATTAATTGATATGTAGATGAAAGTAGGATATATTTATCTTTATAACATATCAAATGCCTACAATAATAGGAAATGTGCTGGAGTAATAGCCCCTGAAATGTTGTAATTTCAACTTACTTGTATTCTTATTTTTATTCAGTACCCAGAAATGATTGTCATTGTATTTTGACTGAGATTTTTTAAAAAGTAAAGAAGTCAAGGATGAGGAAGTAGCTCAGTTGGGAGAATGTTCAGTTAGCATCTACAAAGCCCAGTGTTCAAACCACAGAGCAATATAAAGCCTCACCGGATCACATGTCTAACTTCAGCAGTTTGAAAGAGGAGGAAGAAACGTTAAAAGATCAAAATCATCTTCTATATAACACATTGGAAAAATAATCTAGACTTTTAGACTAAAAACTGGAAACTCAGAGGTACCATTTCTCAAAAAGATACTAACATGCTGGTATTTGTCAGAAGACTAATTTCTGTAGACTAATTTCTGACTCACTTAATATTAGTGAAGTTAACAATACAAATTAATGCTTCTCAGTCTCAAAATAGAATGTATTTCTAACAAAAATGCAAAAAAGGACAATTTAGACTAAAACCACCACAGAGTTGGTACAAAATTTGCAAGCTTAGAAAACTCAGTGGAGCGCATGCCTTTAATCCCAGCACTTGGGAGAAGAAGGAAGGCAAATTTCTGAGTTTGAGGCCAGCCTGATCTACAGAGTAAGTTCCAGGACACCCAGGGTTACACAGAGAAGCCCTGTCTCCAAAGAACCAAACCAAACCAAAACAAAACAAAACAACAACAACAACAACAACAACAACAAAATACTCAGTAGAGTATCAGTATTCACATAAGGTACAACCTAGAGTTCAAATCACAATTTATTGTTTATCCTTCTTCTATTCTTGCATTGCTAACACTTGTCAGCATTACATTAGGCAGCTCAATGTGGTAAATTAATAGGAGGATTAACTCATGTTTGTTTCTGTAGAATGAATCAACTTAGAATCATGATTTTCTGACAGGTGTATAGTATATTTTGATTTCACTAACATTTACATAAAGGATTTCTTTTTTATTTTCTATATTCTTTCCTTACATTCCAAATGATTTCCCCTTTCTAGGTTCCCGTAAGTCCCCATAAGTCCCATAAGTCCAATAAGCCCTTTTTCCTGCACCCATTCCCCAATCACCCTTCCATTTCTCTGTCCTGGTATACCCTACAATGCTGGAGCAAGCCTTCCCAGGACCAGGGCCCTCTCCTTCCTTCTTCTTGGGAATCATTTCATATGTTAATTATTTCTTGAGAATTCAGAGCTTCTGGGCAAATTAATATCTACTTATCAATGACTACATTCCATGTATATTCTTTTGTGATTGGGTTACCTCACTTAGGATGATATTTTCCAGTTCCAACCATTTGCCTAAAAATTTGATGAATTCATTGTTTATAACTGCTGAGTAAATTTAATTCCATTATGTAAATACACCACATTGTCTGTATCCATTCCTCCATTGAGGGACATCTAGGTTCTTTCCAACTTCTGGTGTCCCAGGGAATCCTCTGGGTATATGCCCAGGAGTGGTATAACAGGGTCTTCTGGAAGTATCATGTCCAGTTTTCTGAGGGAACACCAGAATGATTTCCAGAGTGGTTGTACCAGCTTGCAATCCCACCAGAAGTAGAGGAGTGTTCTTCTTTCTCCACATCCTTGTCAACACCTACTGTCTCCTGACTTATTATAGAGCAAACCTGTAACCTACATCAAACTAAATGGAGAGAAGCTTGAAGCAATCCCACTAAAATCAGGGACTAGACTAGACTGCCCCCTCTCTCCAGATCTTTTTAATATGGTACTTGAGGTTCTAGCTAGAGCAATTAGACAACATAGGGAGGTCAAAGGGATACAAATTGGAAAGGAAGAAGTCAAACTTTCACTATTCGCAGATGATATGATAGTATACTTAAGTGACCCAAAAAACTCCACCAGTGAATTCCTACAGCTGATAAACAACTTCAGCAAAGTCGCTGGTTATAAAATAAACTCAAGCAAATCAGTAGCCTTCCTATACTCAAAGGATAAACAGGCTGAGAAAGAAATCAGAGAAATGACACCTTTCACAATAGCCACAAACATTATAAAGTATCTTGGTGTGACTCTAACCAAACAAGTGAAAGATCTGTATGACAAGAACTTCAGGTCTCTGAAGAAGGAAATTGAAAATTTCCTCAGGAAATGGAAAAATCTTCCATGCTTGTAGACTGGCAGGATAATTATAGTAAAAATGGCCATCTTGCCAAAAGCTATATACAGATTCAGTGCAATCCCCATCAAAATCCCAATTCAGTTCTTTATAGAGTTAGAAAGAGAAATTCTCAAATTCATCTGGAATAACAAAAAAAAACCCAGATAGCTAAAACTATTCTTAACAGCAAAAGAACTTCTGGGGGAATCAGTATCACAGACATCAAGTAGTACTACAGAGCAATAGTGTTAAAATCTGCATGGTATTGGTACAGTGACAGACAGGTAAATTAATGGAATAGAACTGAAGACCCAGAAATGAACCCACACACCTATGGCCACTTGATCTTTGACAAAGGACTTGAAACCATCCAGTGGGAAAATGATAGCCTTTTCAACAAATGGTACTAGTTCAACTGGAGGTCAGTATGCAGAAGAATATAAATTGACCATTCTTTTCTCCTTGTACTAAGCTCACCTCCAAGTAGATCAAGGACCTCCACATAAAACAAGACACACTGAACCTAATAGAATAGAAACTGGCAAAGATCCTTGAAGACATGGGCATAGGGAAAAAGTTCCTGAACAGAGCACCAATAGCTTATGTTCTAAGATCAAGAATTGACAAATGGGACCTCTAAAATTTCATATATAATTTATTAACAAATTAATACATTTAAATTTTCCTGCTAAATAACTTTCTAAGTCATTGGCCCATAATTCTAAACAATAGAAAATGTACTAATAATATGTAAGCTGCTTATTTGTTTATCTAGTGTGAAGGCTTGACCTCCCATAGTTTTGTGACTAAGATCTTAGCCTTACCTAAATAACAGAATCTCTATTTTATCCTCATCATTCTTCCTTTCAAAGGATGATGTGCAAGCTAATTCATTATGATTTACATGTGTTTATATAATTATCAGCTGCCTTCTAAATTCCAAATCTCTAAATAATGTGCGTTTGCATTTACATTAAATTTTAACAAGTTCCATCCTCATGAACATTAAATTTGGTATATTAGAGATATATGCTACCAAAATTTTGAGTCACATTGCTCCTGGCCCTAGGACAGGGCTCCTGGTGTGAGCCTTCAGCAGTGTTCATCAGTGCTGTGGGTATAAGGCTTGTTTGTGTAATACTGTCTATATTTTCTGGACTCAACTAGCAGTGTTAGATTCTTCCTTCCAAGGAATGGTATTCCAGTTAATGTTAAAGTCTACATGCTAATCAGCGAGCATCCAGAAAGTGTGGATATGGCTATGTTTCAGCAAAATGGTAAACACTAGGACCTTCAGTACAGCCCTTAAGGCTATGAAAAAGAGTTCTACATACATGACTTCAAAAATATGAAATTTATCAACTATACAAAAATGAAGGATACAATATGAATTATATGTAGGGCTTCAAAAATCTAAAGGAGTAAAAGAAGCTATGCTATGAGCCAACTTGCTAGAAAATTACTTAGGAAGGAGATAAAGAGATTTAGGGAGTGATGATAACAGGAGATCCCACCCATTTAAGGTTTTTTGTTTAAATTTATAAAGGCAGATAAATTTCTAAGTTCAGGATCAGTCTAGGATAGAACAATGTTAGGCTTAGTCATAGCGGACATAGTAGTTTCAGGACAAGGTCCCACCCAACTAATTTATCTTCCATGATTAACAAAGGCAGACAAATCTCTGAGTTCTTTTGCTGTGTTAAAAACAAATTATGCTTGCTGTCTCATAAGAATCCAAGGGCTAAGGTCACAGGATGCTGACTCATATGATAATCAAAAGAAAACCTGGAGTAAATGACTGGGTTGATATGTAAAATATAAGACTGGACCTATGTTCTGCAAGAGATGAGCTACCCAGAGAAATTATTTGAGAATAAAAAAAAAGAAGAAGAAGAACCTCTTGGAGAACTGACACACACTGCTGCGAGCAGAAAATAGGCAGAGAGATCTCTTAGAATAGCAAGCAAGCAGAGTATAGACAAAGAAATATCCAGAGAGAAAGTAGAACATAGATATAAGCAGACCGGAAAACCCATATCAAGTAAAAAAACAGGTTGTCAGCTTGTAACCACAATTTGACTTGGAGTCACTTCTTTTCAAAGCTCCAAGACACCCCATCTCTCAAAACTCCTCTCCAAACTGAGGTTGGCCCTTGGCACTTAATTCTCAATATCTTTTTCCCAAATGCAAGGTTGCCTACATTCATAAAAAAAAAACAAAAAAAAAACAAAAAAAAAACATTGCTAAAGTTTAAATCACATATCTATCACTCCTCAGTAGTGGGAGACTTCGACACTACATTCTAACCAATGGCCAGGCCATCGAGACAGAATCTAAGGAAAATAATGATGGAACTAATGCACATTTGTGACTCAAGTCCATCTAATATATATTTGTAGAACATTTCAACTAAACAAAGAAGAAATTACCTACTTCTCAGCACCTTCAGGCACCTTCTCCAAAATTGGCCATATGTTTGATTACAAAGCAAGCCACAACAGATTGAAAATTGAAATTGGCTCCTGTATCTTATCAGACCACCTTTGATCAAATGGACTTCAACTGCAACAGAGACAAGAGAAAGCACACAAACTCATGGAACCTGAGCAATTCTTTACTAAATGGTCACCGTGTCATGAAATTGAATGGAAATCAATGGCCAACACACACACACACACACACACATACACACACACACACACACACACACACATATATATATATATATATATATATATATATATATATATAATGAGATCTCATATTAGTGATTAACAGCACACCTGAAAGCTCTAGAACAGAGAGAAGAAAACACCCAGGATGAATAAAAGGCAGAAAAGTAATCAAACTTATGGATGTAATCAATAAAATAGATATGAAGAGAAAAATGAAAAGAATCAATGAAACATAGTTGGTGTTGAGCAATGGAGCAAGAAAGATATACCCATAGCCTAACTATCTAAAGGCAGGGTGAGAGTATCCAAATTATCAAAATCATAATTGAAAAGGATGACATAATGCACAGAGGAAATCATAGCATCGTTAGTTCTTTCTTCAAAAGCCTGAATGCCACAAAATTGGAAAAATCTAGAGGAAATGGACAATTTTCTTAGTAGATAACACCCACCAAAGGTAAATTAGGATTAGATAAGCAATCTACCTATATCTAAGGAAAGAGAAGTAGTCATTAAATGTTCCCTTACCCCAAAAAAAGACCAGGTCTACATGGTTTTAGTATAGAACTCTGCAAGAAGTTAAAGAAGAGCTAAAAAGAATGCTCTTCAAATTATTCCACAAGTAGAAACTTCAGCAACATTGACAAATTCATTCTATTAGGCCACAGTCTAATACCTAAACCACACAAAGACTCAACAAAGAAAGAGCATTTCAGATATATTTGCCATATGAACATTCATGTAAAAATTCACAATGAAATACTCACAAACAGAATCCAGGAATACATCAAAGACATTGACTATGATCAAGTAAGCTTCATCCCAGGGATGCAGGGCTGGTTCAATACACAAAAGTCCATCCACATAATCCTCCATTCAAACAAACCAAAAGAGGAAAAAATAATGTTCCTCTCATTAGATGCTGAGAAAGCCTTTCGCAAATCCAACATTATTATAAAAATCTTGGACAGATGGGAATACAAGCAGATACCTTAACATAATAAAGAAAATATTAAGCAAGGCTATAGCCAACATCAAGTTAAATGGAGAGAAATTTAAAGCAGGAAAATCAAGGACAAGATAAGGCTTTCCACTCTGTATATCTATTCAATATAGTACTTTAAATTTTAGCTAGATCAATAAGACAACAAAAGATGATCAAGGGGACACACATTAGGAAAAAGTAATTCAAAGCATCACTATTCACAGATGATATGATTGCATATATAAATGACCCCAAAAATTCTACCAGGGAACTTCCACAGCTGAAAAACTACTTCTGCAAAGTGGCTGCAAAATTGGATACAATTTTAACTCAGAGAACTCAGCAGCTCTCTTTTATACAAATAATAAATGGGCTAAGAAAGAATTTAGGGAAACCATACTTTTTACAGTAGCCACAAATAATATAAAATATTTTAGTGTAACTCTAACTAAGAAAGTTAGACAAGCACTTCATATCATTGAACAAAGAATTTGAAGAAGATATCAGAATGGAAAGTTCTCCCATGCTTATGGATCAGTACAAATAACATAGTGAAAATGTCCATTCCACCAAAAGCAAATTATCATTATAATTTCAACACAACTCTTTACAGGCCTCAAAGAAACAATGTTCAAATTCATATAGAAAGCAAACAAATCCACAGTAGACAAAACAATCCTGTACCATAAAAGGTCTTCTAGACACATCACCTTCCCTTTACCTTCAAGCTTTATTACAATACTACACAGAAATATTAATAATATCCTCATGGTACTTGCATAAAACAGACTTATTGATCAATGGAATCAAATACAAAAGCAGAAGTAAATTCTCACACCAACAGGCACTTGATTTTGACAAAGGAAAAAAAAAACTAAAAACTATAAAAGTGAAAGTGATGATGATCTAACTGGGGGTCTGTATTTAGAATAATGCAAATAGTTCCATATCCAAAATAATGCACATAAATGAAGTCCAAATGGATGATCAACAAAGGATGATGATCTAACTGAGTGTCCGCATTTAGAATAATCCAAATAAGTCAATATCTATAATAATGCACATAAATGAATTCCAAATGGATCAATGACCTCAACATAGAACTGGATACACTAAATCTTATAGAGGAGAAAGTTGGGAATTACCTTGAACACATTGGCACAGGAAACAACTTCCTGAATAGAGTAGCAACAGTTCAGACACTAGAATCAAAAATTAATAAATGAAGCCTCATGAAACTGAAAAGCTTCTATAAGGCAAAGAATACTGGCAAAAGACAAAATAGCATACTATGCAATGGGAGAAGAATTTCAACAGCTCCACATTTGACAGTGAGTGCTTACATACTAAATATATAAAGAACACAAGAAACCAGTCCCCACTCAACCAAATAATCCAACTAAAAACTGGCTGCAGATTTTGATGTTGTTTTGTTTAATACTTGTATTATGTTAACTGGGTATATGAGAATCCACATAAGACACTGAGCATTCATGGCCTCAGTTGTTTTTGATTGGTAAATAAAGATGCCAGTGTCTACCGGCTAGGATTTCTGGGCAAGGGACCAAGGAAGGAGGAAGGAAGAAGGAGGAAGGAGGAAGGAGAAAGAAGAAAGGAGGAAGAAAGAAGGAAGGAGGAAGGAGGAAGGAGGACAAAGGATGAAGTAGGAAGGAGGAAGGAGGAAGGAGGAAGGAGGAAGGAGATTGCCACCTTGCCAGGAGACCCAGGCCTGAGAGGTGCAGAAGAATGAGATTGACAATCATGCAAAGGTCAGGATGATGGCCCAAGGGGGGGGGGGCTGTAGGACTGGGTTCAGAGCAGCCAAGATGAAATATAGGTTTTAGAAAGTGATAAGTTGGGATTATCAGAAAGTATGTCAGTCATTTGGAGCTTAGGAAGTGGCCCAGCCACCTAACTGTTTAAGGCATATTTAAATATAAGGTTACTAGTATGTGTCTTTCATTTGTGGGGTCAGTAGTGAGGAATGTATAGCGTGCTGCTGTCACCTGGTTGATTTAAGTATCATTAATTGGCTACTACTACAAAATCTAAGTAGAGAAATCTTAAAAGAGGAATATTTAATGGCCTAGAAGTACTTAAAGAAATGTTCAACATCCTTATTCATCAGGAAAATGCAAACTAAAATGACTAATAAATTCCATCTTACATCTTTCAGAATTGCTATGATCAAAAACTCAAATGACCAATCATGCTGCTGATGGTGTGAAAATTGTAGAACACTCTTCTATTCCTGGTGGGAGTGCAAACCTGTACTACCACTTTGGAAATCAATTTGGTGATTGCTGAGAAATTTGGCAATAGATCTACTCCAAAACCCAGCTATGCCACTCCTGGACATGTACTTAAATGAAGCCTGAGCATACCACATGAACAGTTGCTCAACCATGTTCATAGCAGATTTATTCATAGTATCCAGAACCTTGAAACAACATAGATGTCTCTCAAAAAAAAAAAAAAAGGAATAAGGAAAACGGGTACATTTGCACACTGACATATTACTCAGCCATTAAAAACAATGACATCATGACGTTTGTACGCAAATGGATAGGAGAAGAGAAGATCATCTTGAATGAGGTAACACAGACTCAGAGATACACATATTGTATGTATTCACGAATAAGTGAATATTAGTCATTAATTATAGAGTGACCGTGCTACAAAACACAGACCCAAGAAAATAAGTAACAAAGTGGCCCCAAGTATGTATGATTGAATTTCACAGAAAAATAAAAAACCTAGTTATACCTCAGGAGTTGGAGGGAAAAAAATGGTTGAGGAAGTGGATAGGGATAGGAACAAGAGGGATGAGGTGGAGGGAGGATGGAGTGAGAGAGACAACTGGACTGTGGTAGTAGAATCTCTTGGATGAGCTAGAAACCTATAAAATGGCAACTATCACAAATCTATGAGACTATCATGAATTTATCTAAGACTTTGAGCAATGGAGGACATGGAGCCTAAGCTGGCCATCTTCTGTAATCAGGCAAAACTGCCAATGGAGGGAGTGGGATACCAAGGCATCCTCAAAACTTTAGACTCACAGTCTTTCTACCTACAAGATATGCAAGGGAAAAAGACAGATCAGACTTTGATTGAATGGTCAAACAATGACTGGAACAGCTTAAGAGGAATGCCATGAGAAGGAAAACATCCTTGAAATTATTAATTATATTCTGCTATAATTGATATAATTATTAATTATATTCTGCTGTAATTGCTATAACAGATAGGAGTCTATTGTCATTGTCATCAGAGAGGCTCCACCCAACAACCAATGGAAAGTGATGAACATATCCATAGCCAGATATTAGGAGGGTCTTTGGATATATCCTGGAATAAGTAGAGGGAAGTCTTAAGGATCCAGAGAAGGCAAGGACACCATAAGAAAACATAGAGACTCAACTAACCAGGATCCAAAATGCCCATAGTGCCTGATCCCCAAAACAGCAAGCATGTATGGGCTGGATCTAGGACCTCTACACATATGTAGCATTTGTGCAGCTTAATCTTCATATGGGACTCCTTAAAGCAGAAGCATGGTCTGTCTCTTACACTGTCACCAGCCTTCGGATCCTTTTCCTCTGACTAGAATGCATTGTTTGGCCTTAATAGAAGATACTGCTACTGAAATATGATAGGCAAAGGCTAGTTGATATCCATGGGAGACCTCCCCTTTTCTCAGGAGAAAGAGAGGAGAGGTGGATGTGGGAGGCAGGAGATGAGAGGTGAGGAGAGAGGGGAAAGAGTGAATGGGATATGAAGTAAATAAATAACTTACTACTTACTAAAAATTACAATACAAAAAGAAAAAAGAGATGAATGTTCCAAGGTGGTAGGGGAAAGAATATTTTTGCTACAAAAGCACCCATATATTTGAATTGTAAATAGTGATTCAGTATAACGTTATTGATGGAATTCTATGAACAAACTACAGCAATTTCTCATTTATTTTAGACACATTCTCTTTTTGAACAAAATTTAAATAATCTATCCACATAACTTCACCTCTTTATTTTACTTTTTTCTCCAACAATTTTCAAGCCAAAAGAAAATTCCAAGTCCAAAGTAAAATGGCTACAAATTTATATGTGACTATAAATGTGGTTCTTAAATGGATATAATGCTTATTAAGTTTATTGCCTTAAGTTCTGTCTACTGTGTTTATGTACTACTACAAGGGTTCATATTCTTTTGATAGTTTCGTTCTAATTTTCACTCAAAAGTTGAGTGATGCCCCATCTCAGGCAAAATAATGACTCCTCAAACTTGCTATACATAACCAAAACAATGGTTGTGTTATCTGATATATTAATTCATTTAAGTTGTGAGAGTGAATGACTTGTCTTAGTCTATGACCTGTCTTAGTTTCATTTTGTGCTGTTGTGATAAAATATGCTAACAAAGGCAACATAAAGGCAAGGGGGATTGTATATATCAGTTCCAATAAGGGTTAGTTGCTCTGTGGCTGAAGACATAATTTAGTTGTTAAGAGTCTTATACTCTTTCAAAGGACCTGAGTTTTATTCCTATCATGTAGGTTGGGCTCCACATAGCCACATTTAATTTCAAGGAAAAGGAATATTTTTGGCATATGTCATGTTTGAGTACATGGACTCATGTACATAAGTAGGCATTCACACATATAACTAAATAAAATAAAATAAATATTACACATATTATATGTTCAGTCTACTCCATATATGTGTGCATTGATGTGTATAGGTGTGTGTGTGTGTGTGTGTGTGTGTGTGTGAGAGAGAGAGAGAGAGAGAGAGAGAGAGAGAGAGAGAGAGAGAGAGAGGGGGGCAGGGGAACAGTCCACCCTGACAAGGATGTTAAGGTGTAAAAAACTTGAGAAGTATAGTTGCATTGCATCTACTATCAAGCAAAGAAAGTAATGAATGAATGCATGCTACTGTTCAACTTTCTACATTGAATATAATCAAGGCTCTACTGCTCAAAGAATAGTCTTGTCAGCAGTTAAGATGGACAATGAAAAATCAACCAAAAGCATCATGACAAGAATTCATGCCTAGTGTTCTATCCACTGGGCAGTAATTAACATGAGATATACCATCATCTGGCAATATTTTTTTGTCAATGACAAAATAGAATATGTGACGGTAGTACCATAGGATTATATGATCTACTATTTCCTACCCATTTTTGATTTGCAAATATACTCTGTTACCTTAAAACACATACACACACACACACACACACACACACACACACACACACACACCTGCCTACAAACTCTTTGGAGGTTTATATATGCTCATTCCAGGGAGTTGCACTATTAGAAAGTGTGGCCTTGTTGGAGGAAATGTGTCACTGTGGGCATGGACTTGGTGATCTTCCTCCTAGATGCCTGAGGATGCTTCGTTTGGATCAAGATGTAGAACCCTCAGCTCCTCTTACACCATGCCTTCCTGGATGCTTACATGTTTCTGCCTTGATGACAATGGACTAAATTTCTGAACCTGCAAGCCAGCCCCAATTAAATGTTGCCATTTATAGGACTTGCCTTGATCATGGTGTCTGTTCATGGCAGTAAAACCCTAAGACAGAAGTACCCTAACTAAGTCAAAATCATTTCTTACAATGTATCTTGGAACTAGGTAGATTATACATAGGTGATTATACATAGACTAAGTATCTTAAATAGAATTCACTATTTTTTTATTATTCTATGGCTAGGATATATGTGAACAAAACCATAGAACATTTTGAGTTTGGGAGGGAATCAATTCTAGGCTGGTTCATAGAAAGTGTATAGATCTGAGGATGTAAGCTCAATGGTAGAGCATTTGTCTGCTTGCTCAATACCCTAGATTGGGTTTCCCTAATATAAATAATCATTCTTTTATATCTCTGTCTTATTTATGGTTTTACTGCTGTGAACAGACACCATGACCAAGGCACCTCCTATAAGCCCATCATTAAATTGAGGCTGGCTTACAGGTTAAGAAGTTCAGTCTATTATTATCAAGGTGAGAGTATGCCAGTTCCCAAGTAGGCATGGCCCAGGAGGGGTGGGGAGTTCATCATCTTCTACTGAGGCAAATAGAAGACTGGATATGAGGAGGGCCTCAAGGCCCACCCCCACAGTGGCATACTTCCCCCAATAAGGCCATACCAACTCCAATAAAGGCCACACATCCTGGGTTCAATGGTGTATACCACCATGCCTGGACTTAAGTTTTTCTCTACTTGGAGCTTGCTCTATACCAGGCTGGCCTCAAACTCAGAGGTCTGCTTACCTCTTTCTCCTGAGATTAAAGATGTGTACCACCATGCTTGGACATAAGACTAGATGGGTTGGATCTTGCCCCAAAATCACCACTTACTTAAAATGTTTATCTCGTTGAACAGAGGATTCATCTCTATTTTACTTCTTGGTCCTTCTTTATTACCATATATTTTATATTTTTTCATTTCCCACTTTGCCCCTTTTCTTTAAAATGCTTTTCATAGGAGTAAATTTTAGTAACCACACAACAGAATTTATGCAGGATGTTTTGAGCCTTTCTCTGTCTAAGCAATTCACCCAAATCGGTTCATATTATCTTTGTGCACTCTTAAAACAATGTCAAAGAGCAGCTATGTCCTTTTAAAATGTCAGAAAACCCATCTCTAGGCCACATACTAACTAACATTCTTCTCACTTGAAGCCTCTTGGGCCAGCAGCCTACATATGTAAATCAACCTCAATACTATCACCTTCCATATTCCTACTGGAATGGCCAATTAATCACCATTTAGGATCCCACAGCTTTCCAATCCAAAGTCCCCAAATGGTATAAAAAGAAAATTTATACCACTACAATCTCACTTGACAAAACAATATGGCAAGTCAGATCCTTTGTGTCAGTTTTCAATTATACTAACTCCTAAGGTAGACTACTAGATTAGAATTTAATTTCCTCAAAAATTAGTTACTTCGGGATATTATCAAAATAAGAGTTTCATAGAAGAATTTTAGAATAAAAGTATTCAGTCTACTTGCTATATCTAGGAGAGAATTAAGGTCACATATAGTTATTAGATGACCTTGAAAAGAGAAGAATATATTGAAAGTTCTAGATAAACCTAATGTATTCATGACTCTGTAAGAGAAAAAGAATAATTGAGAGATTTTGAAGATGATATTCTGTTCTGTTTTTTGCAAATATGAGAACTGAGTACACATCTAACTACATGAGATCTATAGCACCACAGAAAGGTAAAAAACAAACTTTCTACTGAGATCTCCTGGAGAACAGTACAGCTGAAAACATCTTACTTAGATGCAGTAATAATCTATTTTTAATTTTTCATATCTATGGTTTAACAAATTTTTTTAGGTTTGGAGAAAAATATAAATGTAGTATCTCATGTCTTCTTCATCTACAATTTTGTCATAGATCATCTTCTTAGCTTAAGAATAGACATGAGGGGACACAGCTGGAAAGGTGCAGGTACACAGATTCCATCTGGAGCTACCACGCGGGGAGATCTGCTAGGCTCTCGCCCCAGGCAGGCCCAGTGGTGCCCGCCTAGGCTCTGCTGCACTTCCCAGAGACATTAGGCCCTGTACCTAGGCAGCCTGAGGCACCCAGCTCCCAGGACCCTGGGCCAGCGATAGCAGCAGGCCTCCATATTGCAACCAGGACACAGCTGGAAAGGCACAGGTAGACAGATTCCATCTGGGGCTACCGCGCAGGGGGATCTGCTAGGCTCTCGCCACCAGGAAGGCCCAATGGTGTCCTCCTAGGCTCTGCTGCACTTCCTGGCGACCTTAGGCTGTGCACCCAGGCAGCCGGAGGCACCCAGCTCCCAGGACCTTGGACCAGCAATAGCGGAAGGCCTCCATATTGCAACCAGGACACAGCTGGAAAGGCGCAGGTAGACAGATTCCATCTGGGGCTACCGCATGGGGGGATCTGCTAGGCTCTCACCACCAGGCAGGCCCAGCAGCACCCACCGAGGCTCTTCTGCACTTCCTCACATTTCCCCGCGACCTCAGGCCATGCACCTTGGCTTAACTCTAACCAAACAAGCTAAAGATCTGTACAACAGGAACTTCAAGTCCTTGAAGAAAGAAATCGAAGAAGACCTCAGAAGATGGAAAAATATTTCTTGCTCCTGGATTGGCAGGATCAATATAGTAAAAATGGCCATCTTGCCAAAAGCAATATACAGATTCAATGTGATCCCCATCAAAATCCAACTCAATTCTTTATAGATCTAGAAAGAGGAATTCTCAAATTCATCTGGAGCAACAAAAAACCCAGGATAGCTAAAACTATTCTCAACAATAAAAGGACTTCTGGGGGAATCAATATCCCTGACCTTAAACCGTACTACAGAACAATTGTGTTAAAAAGTGCATGGTATTGGTACAGCAACAGGCAAGTGGATCAATGGAATAAGATTGAAGACCCAGAAATTAACCCACAGACTTATGGTCACTTGATCTTTGATAAAGGAGCCACAACCATCCAGTGAAATAAAGATAGCCTCTTCAACAAATGGTGCTGGTTCAACTGGAGGTCAACATGCAGAAGAATGCGAATTGACCCACTCTTATCTCTTTGCACTAAGATCAACTCCAAGTGGATCAAGGACCTTCACATAAAACCAGACACACTGAAACTATTAGAAAAGAAACTTGGGAAGACCCTGGAGGACATAGGCACAGGGGGAAAATTCCTGAACAGAACACCAATAGCTTATGCACTAAGATCAAGAATTGAGAAATGGGACCTCATAAAATTACAAAGTTTCTGCAAGGCAAAGGACACTGTCAGAAGGACAAAACAACAACCAACAAAGTGGGAAAAGATCTTAACCAACCCCACATCCGACAGAGGGCTAATATCCAATATATACAAAGAACTCAAGAAGTTAAACCCCAATGAACCAAATAACCCTATCAAAAAATGGGGTACAGAGCTAAACAAAAAATTTTCACCAGAAGAAATTCGGATGGGCGAGAAACACCTTAAGAGATGTTCAACATCATTAGTTGTCAGGGAAAAGCAAATCAAAACAACCCTGAGATTCCACCTCACACCAGTCAGAATGGCTAAGATTAAAAACTCAAGAGACAACAAGTGCTGGTGAGGATGTGGAGAAAGAGGAACACTCCTCCACTGTTGGTGGGATTGCAAAATGGTAAAACCGCTCTGGAAATCAGTGTGGCGGTTCCTCAGAAAATTGGGCATGTCCTTTCCAGAGGACCCTGGCATACCACTCCTGGGCATATACCCAGAGGATTCCCCTGCATACAATAAAGACACATGCTCCACTATGCTTATAGCAGCCTTGTTTATAATAGCCAGAAATTGGAAGGAGCCCAAATATCCCTCAAAGGAGGAATGGATACAGAAAATGTGGTATATTTATACAATGGAATACTACTCAGCAATTAAAAATAATGAATTCATGCAATTTGTAGGTAAATGGTTAGACCTGGAAAATATCATCCTGAGTGAGCTAACCCAGTCACAAAAGAATACACATGAAATGCAATCACTGATAAGTGGATATTAATGAGCCCAGAAGCCCTAAATACTCAAGGCACAATTAGCAAGTCAAATGATTCCCAAGAAGAAAGGAGAGGACCCTGGGCCTATAAAGATTAGATCCAGTTTTGTAGAGAAACCATGGGGGGAGGGGGAATGATTGGGGAATAGTTGGGGGGAGAGGAATTATGGGACATAGGGAGGGGGAAACTGGGAAAGGGGAAAGCCTTTGGAATGTAAACATAGAATATAGAAAATAAAAATTAAAAAAAAAGAATTAAAAAAAATGGTATTTGGAAGTTCATTGACTCTCAGCCACAGCATGAGTTCCATTAATTCTTCACTATTTGAACTGACACTTAGAAATGAATAAGCCTTACTATTTGATAGGAACTGTACATACCTGTACAAATCTGTGCATTAAGGAGCTATTACATATGGATGAAGTATGAAGACCAAGGATTCGCATGAGCACCAATCCAGCTCAATTCTACATTTGAATTCTGGTCTTCAGAATCAATAGTGGCAAGCAAACAGTTTCCCATTTTAGTAAGAAAAGAATATTAAGAAACAGTGAATTAGTTCCTCAAAATAACTTATTATGATTTTTTTAGACATTGATTAAATCCATATTGGTCTGATTCAAAGACTAGACATTATCTATTAATTTGTTAAGCTTGTAAATATACATAATTTAACTAAGGACTTGAAATTATAAAAGACAATGTGATTATAATGGCAAGGGTTAAATGATAAGATATATAGATAAAACTAAGTCATGGAATAATACCAAAATGGAGAGTTGGCATTTGTAGTAATAATGTATACATGCACACACACAAACAAACAAACATGCATACACCTAGAACCACATTTTTTAATAAAATTTGCCATACATGGCTGGAAAGACGTCTCATCACTTAAAAGCACTTACTGCTCTCACAGATAACATGTGTTTCAGTACCAACATGGCAGCCCACAACCATTTGTAGCTCTGGTTTCTGAGTATCCAATATCCTTCATTATTGTAATACTGTAGTTGCCTGTTCATGTACTCTAAGCATGTAGTGCACAAATATATTCATAGGCAAAACACCTAAATACAAAAATAAAAATAAATAAATATTTTAAAAAGTTGCTTTTAGGACTTGTAGGCAAGACCAGTTGTGTGTGTGTGTGTTGGGGGGTATGTGTGTGTGTTCTCCTTATAAAAAGCATAAAATTTTAATTAGAAAAGGAAAAAAATTGTTTTGATCCTTCATTTTAGCAATTTGTTAGTATGATTAATTAAATGGCCCATGGTTTACTCATTATGGCATTTTTTAATATGTAAACAATTATTTAATGCATTTGATCACATTCATTGTCATGTGTTTGTACATTGGAGCCCTCTGGATCACTTTTTCTTGCCAAGTGGTCTTTGTATCTTTATGTCCTTTTATTATCTTTTTAAATTGAGAATCCGCATCAGAGAGAAAAATGCGCTATTTGAGCAAGACTACCTTGGATTGCTAACCAGAAGAACTCTAGCTTCCTGTTACCAATGTACTTTAATCTTGCTTATGGATGAATAGTAAGGCAGTGTGAAAATATTATTTCTTTGTTCACCTATTGATAGGAACCCAGGATAATTCCATAATTAGGCTATTGTGAATAACACTATAATAAATATGGGTGCTTGTCTGTTAAAAAAAAAGAAAGAAAAAAGAAAAAGAATAGACATGAGGGAAAGACCTGGAGGCAAAGTTAATTTTTGGAAGAACATGACAATTTAGCTTTCTTTGAATTTTTTCTTCATTAATAGTCATAATTACTGTTTCTACTGAAATTTATGACATGATCATTATAAGTGATAAAGTCAATATAAAACATTTTCATTTGTTTGTAACAAAATAGCACTGCTTCTCTTCTACATAAAACTTAAAAGCAGAACTTTCTATATCAAGATAGCCCTTCCTGAAATGTGAAATCTGAAACAAATATTGGGAGGTTATCTAATATTAAAATAGTTCATGAAATTTTACTTCTATGAATTTCAACTTCCTCAATTCCTCTAAAGAGCAGTCTTATTTACTGTAATAATATAGACAAACATACTATGGATTCTAAAAACCTGACTAAATTATTATCGGATAAAGAAGTTGAACAGATATTCAATTATCTTTGACCTATATACATTAGGTATGGAAAGAAAGTTTGTGCCATTTTTAAATCATTCATTCTATGCTTTTTATTTGTAAGGAATATAAGTTGCATGCTCCCAAACACATTGAAATGTTTAAGAAGCCATACAGTAATTGGATTGCAGACATATGTACATTAACACTTTATAACTTCCCCTTCTGAAATGTTCATAAATTTCTATTTCCGTTTTTGAATTAGTAATCTGACTGTAAAATAACATATATCATTCCTCATTTTATACATCCTTTCTCAAATGGAATACTCTTTTACAAAGTATCTTATTTAGATATGTTTATTTCAGTAAACAGAACACTCTTTAGAGGATATCATGAAGTTGAAAAATAAATCAAAATCCGTAGAATATTTATTTCTTAGGTAATCAACTGACTTTTGTTACAAACATCACATAAGAGTATGGACACTTTTGAAATATCTTGATCTGATTTTGAGTTGTAAGGGAATTATGGTATGCTCTGTTGTGACCCTACAAATATGTATAAAATATTCATGTATATATTTAAAATCATACTCATGTTGCTTTATTTAAGATTGGTTGTTTAGGCTTTGTTCTAATTATAATTAAATGCATGCAAATTTTAAATCCTCACTCAACCATTCACCATGACTAGAATAAAAAAGAAATGGCTTAATGCCAATACAAAGTTAATTTATTATAAAATACTGAATAGCAGACAAGTTAGGAAAGTTATATTTTATGTTTATTCATTCACATGAAGGATGTAAACTCAAGATTTTATTTAAAAAAGGCAATTGTTCATCCACTGAATACTGAGCTAGTTATTCAGTTCTCTTTTGGCTTTTTATCATGAAACAAGTGAAATAAGGTCTTAGCTTTGTCCCTGCTTTCTTTGAAATGACTTTGTAGCACAGAATAACCTTAAACAGTGCTTTTGTTTCAGCTTCCTGAGTATCTGGGATTACAAGCCTTTACCACCAGGCTTATGTTCATTTTTTAAAGTAAGTTCTATCATTGGAAACATCAAAGACAATTTGATTTTTCACAAAGAGTTAAAACAACAACTCCTAAGGAAGATTGCTTGTTTTAAAACAAAGCCATAAGTAGTTTGAAGCTATTTAGTTGAGTTAATTCTAGTCATAATCTCATTAACTTCTTCAAAAGCCTGAATATAGTGAGATAAAAAGAACCATGTAAATCTTACTTAACTGTGGGAGATCTGCAACCATCATATAAAGATTTAGCTGCCTACACACTGGAGAATAACATATTTTCCCTCAGGGAAAATTAGTAGTATCATGAGAATAAAATGTGGGTTTGTAGTGTAATGGATATTGGAATTCAGTCAACAACCCAGAAAACACTGATAGTAAATCCCTGGTTTAGGTTAAAAAATATAATGCAGTAAATAGATGATGTCAAAGATTAAACAAAATACAACACGATTAACTAAGGAGATATATCTAAGACATTCTTGTTTTTATTTTTGTTGTTTTCCCCCGCCAAAGAGAGGCTGCATCATTGCTAGCAATGCTGGTTCTAAAGAGATTTAACTTAGTTAAAAAAAAGGTAGAAACAATGCTCCTTAAATTTAAAGCAAGCAGATAAATACATATTAATAGACTGATTACTGAAGAAAGTCTTCATATGGCTGATAAGACCATAGCAATTATATGCAACATTCATGTTAGTAGGTTATGACAAGTACAGTCATCAGACACCTTTCTTACCAAAAAGGTTTAACCAGGACAGAGAAGTGTGAAGGGATTGATTTGGGAATGGGTGGAAGGAAGAGGGCTTATGGGACTTATGGGGAAGGAGGAACAGGGAAAAGGAAAATAATTTGGAATATATACAAAAAAATGTAGAAAATAAAAAAAAGTAAAGAAAAGAAGACATGAAGAGACAGAGAAGTCTCAGAATGCCAGGAAAGAAAAGGAGACATGAAGAGACAGAGAAGTCTCAGAATGCCCAGAAAGTCTCATATGTTGCCAGGCTTCTTTTTCTGGTGTGTCAATGAACATCTCATTAAAGCTTTTCATTAACCCATGATTTTTCCCTAACAGACTCTAAATCTTCTTATAATAATATTCATACATTTTTGTGGTCCATCTCTCTGTCCTCATATTAATTTCTATGACTTAACAGAGACTAAACAATAAGAAAGTCACACACTGAATAACAGAAGTTAGGCATTCAACATATGGATAAAGAAAAGGACAAAATGTATCTTATGACATTATTCTGATTACATTCAATAAAATAATATGCTTATAAAAATTCCTAAACAGAAATGCTCATTATAGGAATATATCTTCAAAGCATAAACTTCTTTAGCTTGCATAACAACAGAAATTTTGAATCCTTATACATTGTGAATTACTAAACAAAATATTGATATTAGTCTCATAAAAAAACATAAGAAAGCAAACAATGATTGTATGCTTCATGGTATCATGTACATAGAGTATCAGAACAAGGAAAACTAATTTATAATGCTAATAGTAAAATCAAGGAATACAGTTGGTTTGGACAGGTTTATAAGAAAACTGAACATGAAAATTCAGTATTTACTAACTGAACGTAAATGGATGTATCTGGTTTATAAAATGACATTTATTTAATATTATCCTTTGGACATTGAATGTTTTCTAAAGGTTCAGATTTTAAATGTCTTTTTTCTGATTTGGTAGCAGGGGGTGTCCTTTGGGGGATGATAAATAAGTACCCTATCACTTCCCTGATACTTTTATAACCTGCAATCTAAAATCAACTTCCTGAACTATTGGCTTCTTTTGATGAGGTGCTCTCTTACTATTGAGGGTAGATGTTCTTTCAGTGTGATGCTTTGTGACAGCTTGCGGGGGTGGTCATAACTTTATAAGCAGAGAAACTTTCCTAGAAGTTTCAGAGCAATAGGTCTAATTGTGGACTTCTGATAAGTGTTTTCAGTGTGTGTTATTCCTCTTACTTCTCATGCATTTTTAACAGTTCTTTCAAAAACGACTCTACAATCTGTAAGTAGTTCCATCTAGCAACTCCAGATATCTGAACTTCCAGGGGCTCAAAGCTGGAGGTGATGCTTGAATGAAGTGAATGAGGAAGATAATACAGAGGACAACACAATTTGCTCTAGTAGGGTACTCAGACTTTATGAGTTTGCTGTTTTTAGAAGAATCCTGAATCCTGAAGACTGTCCAGACTGTCTCCTAGAAGGTCTGGAATAGATTGCTCGAGGCTCCATACCTTTGATGTTATTGCCTGAGTCAGGGAGCCCAAGGGATCCAGTATCCTAGAGTTGAACAATGGCTCCATCTGCCTCTAAAACCTGCAACTTAAAAGTGCTGCAGTAAGATGAAAGACTAAAGGAGCTGAAGGACTTTGCAACCCCATAGGTAGAACAACAGTATCAACCAACCAGACTTCCCAGAGCACTTAGGGACAAAGCCACCAACCCACGAGTACAAACAGCTCTGGGTGCATATGTAGCAGAGATTGCCTTGTCAAACATCAATGGGAAGAGAGGTCCTTGGCCCTATGAAGGTTAGATAGATGCCCTGGTGTAGGGGAATTGAGGGCAGGAAGTGGGAGTAGTTGGGTGGGTAGAGGAACACCCTCATAGAAGCTGGGGGAAGGGGGATAGGAGAGGAGGTTTCCGGGAGAGGGGGAAATGAGGGAAGAGGATATCACTTGAAATTTAAGTAAATTAAAACAAAGAAAACTTAATAAAAAGATATATAAATGAATAAAATATCCAATAAAAAGTGTTGTATCAGAAATTATTTCTTGAAGTTGCTTCCAGCTCATAAGACGCATCATTTCAGAGCAGCATTTCAAAGTTTCTAGGCTCCTGGCTCCTCCCATCTCAAATGACCCAACATAGGAAATCCCTCATAGACATGCCACAATATTTTTCTAGAAGATTCTAGAACCTGCCAAGTAAGTAATATTAATCATGACTTCTTCTGTTAAAGACACCTTTCACATTTAGAATTCCATGTTTTCATTCATTTTGAGTTAATACTTTGAAATTATAACCAAAACAACAAACATTGATATATCTGATTAGCAAATTCTTCATTTTTCCAAAAGAATAGGTAGCATTCTTGTTCTTATTTTAATATTTGAATAATTACAACTAAGTTTAGTTATAGAATTAAAGTTAATTGCAAGTTTATCTTTCCATGTTATCAATTTTGACATGCAGATTACATTTTCCAGCCGGCTTCTATTTATGTGGAAATAAAAGTACACTTTTGTAAAATTTGTGTTTATGATAATCTCAAATTTGTAAAAGCACATTACCAGATATCTTTTCTGGTAGAAAGTCATAGAAATGTAAGGAGGAAAACTGAAGAAAAAAAATGTTATTAAATGTATATTAGTACTATATAAAAGGCCAATAAATAGACTAGAATCCAGGATATGTAGGATAATACCAATTATGCTCAGAGAGGATGAGGGAAGGTTTTTGACGTTATGCATTGATAAAGTTTAATAGCTGAAAAAAATAATTGAATACTTTGTGCTGAAGCACAGAATGATATTATTTGCAAAGAGTTAAATTTGAAATAAAATGAATCAAAACAGTAATTATATCATGTATGAACTCATTTCAGAATCTTGTGCTGCCCATACTAACTGCTTTCTGTAGGCTATGAAATACCAGAAAATCATGACTTTTGGATCAACTCCTGTAATACACAAGAAAACTCAAAATAGCTTATTGAGTTTATTGTGTTCAGTATGGTGTAGCAATATTTTACTGAAACATCTATAAAATATAACCAATATTGCAAAACAAGTACACATAATTGGAAGAAACATGAACTGAAGTCACTCCTGAGTTGGAGTTTCCTGATATTGCTACATTTACTTTTGAGAAATATTCATATACTGCAGTTTCATGTCAAATTCATCAAGATTTTGTATATGAAGACTAATAGAGAGAAAAAATATGAAATGACATGACTTTCTTTTTGTTTCTAACTATAAAGCCAGATTTAACTGCTGTTTACATTCTTCCAGTGCCCATGAAACAGGTAATTACAAGCATATTGACAAAACTATTTCACAGTCATGCAATAATACTAAAGTCATGAAATACTGAACTACTTTTAAAAATTTCATTTTTACCATTCCAACCATGAATTTTATATCACTATGCCTTTAGTCTACTTTACATATGCTAAAGCAGTTATGAAAGTACCAAGAGCAACATAATAATAAATTAATGAATATCTTCTTTAGCAAGTGGCAATGCGGAGAATAGTGTGGACTGTATTGGAATAAGGAGTACCCAGGACTTTAATGAGATAAATTATGGGTGTTTCTCTGTAAGAGTTTCCTGATATGACTGATGGAAGTCTAATGCTTACTCTCTATGTGGACTACATGATGAAATTGGCTAATGTCCTTGGGTATAAAATAAGGGAAAAATAAAGAGATTCATATTGGTGTTCCCCTCTTATAGCTTACTATTCTACCCAGAAGCAAACTCCTCATGTAACTGTGCCAAGACAACCATAATAGATGTAACTGCCCATATTATGAGCCCAAATAATAAACCATTTTCTCCTTATTCTGCTTCATATCAGGCATTTGGTGACACTCAGGGGAAAAGCATAGTCTTATAATATCAAAGATTAAATATCTTTAAAATAATTTTCCTTTCATAGATCATCTAATGTTTCTTATATGGATTTATCATTATGAAGAAATATTTATAATTTCTATTGGAAAATGGAGATTTGTAATACACTGTGTAGTTTCATTAGAGTAAAATGTGATTTAAGTAGCTTGTGCTTATTGTAATAAGCTTAATTCATTATTTCTTTCCTGACAAAATTATCTTTGAGTTGATAGTTCTTCAGTTTCAATGGGTATGTGGATTTTCTGTTATTTTTGTAGTTATTGAAGTCTAGCCTTAGTCTTTGGTAATCTGATAGGTTGATTTTCAGTCTTCATATCTATTGAGGCCTGTTTTGTGTACAATTATACAGTCAATTTTATAGAACACACCATAAGGTGCTGAGAAGAAGGTATATTGTGCTAGGGTGGAATGTTATATATATGTTAAATCCATTTGGTTGCTAACTTCTATTAGATTCACTTTGTCTGTATTTAGTTTCTGTTTCAATAACCTGTCCATTGGTGAGAGTAGGGTATTGAATAATCTCCCAATATTATTGTGTGGCCTTCAGTCTGTGTTTTGAAAATTAAAAAGGTTTCTTTTATAAATGTTGCATATTGGTCATTAGATGTTCATAATTGAGACTTTGTCTTGGTGAATTTTTCATTTGATGAATATGAAGTGTCCATTCCAAATCATTTAATAACTTTTAGTTGAATGTCAGGGAATAATTAAATAAAGAAATTAAAGACTTCCTGGAATTCATTGAAAATGATGACCCAGCATAGCCAAACTTATGGGACACAATGAAAGCAGTGCTAAGAAGAAACTTCATAGTACTAAATAGTCTCTTAGAAAACTTGAACAGATTCTACCCTGGAAACTTAACAGCATACCTGAAAGCCCTTGACCAAAAAGAAGCAAAAACAACCAAGAGTAGTAAACTGCAGGGAATTGTCAAATTCCAGCTATCAACCAAATAGAGAAAAATGAGAACAATACAAAAACAAAACAAAACAAAACCAAAAGCTGGTTCTTTGAAAAAATCAACAATATAGATAAACCCCTAGCCAACCTAACTAAAGGGCCGAGAGGCAGTATCAAAATTAAAAAAAAATCAGAAATGAAAAGGAGACATAACAACAGAAACTGCAGAAAATCAAAAAAATCATTAGAGCCTACTACAAAAGCCTATATTCAACAAAACTAGAAAATCTAGATGAAATAGATGATTTTTCTAGACATATACCATGTACCAAAGTTAAATCAAGAATAGGTAAACTATTTAAACAGGCTCATATACCCTAGAGACATATAAAAAGTCATTATAAACCTCCTAACTTCACTCACTTCAAAAGTCCAGGGTCAGATGGCTTTAGTGCAGAATTTTGTACGACTATCAAAGAAGAGATAATACTGAAACTCCATATTTTTCTTAGAAACGTTTTATTTAAAATTAAAGTTAAACCAGAAGTGGCATATCACACATATTAACATATACATACTACTTTTTTTCTGTAAATATAAGACTTTCAAATAAAAAGGTTTATATATTTAAAATAACTGCTTAAACTTCTCCATTGGAAAACTTTAAATCAAAAATTATATAGATCACTTCAAAGCTATAAATTTTACAATATTTGCAGATAATTACTGTCTTCTTTCTAAAAACAGAAAAAAGTACAAGCCAAAATTTCAGTCTTAAAATCATACATAAAACAATGACTATGTGAAATGAATGGGTTATATTTAGGAATACATACACTAGTACTCTATACATACATGTTCATGAATGTACACACACATACATATACATATATGAATGGTATAACATTTAGTGTGAAAAGACACATGAGTTTGAAGCAGAATAAAGAAAAATATATAGAAGGGTTTAGAGAACCAAAAGGAGAAATATTTTAATTGTATTATAATCTCAAAATTAAAACGAAATAACTTTTGTGATTGGGTTAGCTCACTTAGGATGATATTTTCCAGATCTAACCATTTACCTACAAATTGCATGAGTTCATTATTTTTAATTGCTGAGTAGTACTCCATTGTATAAATATACCACATTTTCTGTATCCATTCCTCTTTTGAGGGATATCTGGGCTCCTTCCAATTTCTGGCTATTATAAACAAGGCTGCTATAAACATATTGGAGCATGTGTCTTTATTGTATGCAGGGGATAAGTGGATATTAATGAGCCCAGAAGCCCTAAATACTCAAGGCACAATTAGCAAGTCAAATGACTCCCAAGAAGAAGAAATGAGAGGACCCTGGGCCTGTAAAGATTGGATCCAGTATTATAGACCCAGAACAGAGAAATTGTGGGGGGGGGGAATGATTGGGGAATAGCTGGAGGGGGAGAGGAATTATGGGACATATGGTGGGGGGGGACTGGGAAAGGGGAAAGCATTTGGAATGTAAACATAGAATATAGAAAATAAAAAATAAATAAAAAAGAAATAATTTAAAATAATTAATATAAAATATCTTAAATTCCAACTCAATTTTTCATGGAGATAGAGCAATTCTCAAATTCATCTGGAATAACAAAACCCAAGGATATTAAAAGCTATTCTCGATGTTGGCTGCAGGACATCGGAGAGAGCTGACAGACAGTGCTAGATAAACAGACATATCACCAGTCTAACATTGCTTGGGTATCAGCCCGTCAGGCTTCTGCCTGCACCCAGGGCCTGGGCAGCTCTGATGGCCTTCCATGTGTCAGCCCTTTTGAGAGAAATCAAAGAAAATTTACAGATTCAATGCAATCACCATCAAAATCCCAACTCAGTTCTTTATAGAATTAGAAAGAGCAATTCTCAAATTCATCTGGAATAAAAAAAAAAAACCCAGGATAGCTAAAACTATCATCAACAGTAAACGAACTTCTGGGGGAATCAATATCCCGGACCTCAAGCAATACTACAGAGCAGTAGTGTTAAAAACTGCATGGTATTGGTACAGTGACAGGGAAGTAGACCAATGGAATAGGATTGAAGACCCAGAATTGAACCCACACATATATGGCCAATTGATATTCAACAAAGGAGCTGAAAACATCCAGTGGAAAAAAGATAGCCTTTTCAACAAATGGTGATTGCTCAACTGGAGGTCAACATGCAGAAGAATGAGAATTGATCCACTCTTATCTCCTTGCACTAAGCTCAACTCCAAGTGGATCAAGGACCTCCACATAAAACCAGACACACTAAAACTAATAGAAAAGAAACTGGGGAAGACCCTTGAGGACATTGGCTCAGGGGGGAAATTCCTGAACAGAACACCAATTGCTTATGCTCTAAGATCAAGAATAGACAAATGGGACCTGATAAAGTTACAAAGTTTCTGTAAGGCAAAAGACACTGTCAAAAGGACAAATTGTCAACCAGCTAATTGGGAAAAGAGCTTCACCAACCCCACATCCGACAGAGGGTTAATAACCAATGTATACAAAGAAATCAAGAAGTTAGACCCCAGAAAACCAAATAACCCTATCCTAAAATGGGGTACAGAGCTAAACAAAGACTTTTCACCTGAAGAAATTCAGATGGCTGAGAAACACCTTAAAAAATGTTCAACATCATTAGTCATTAGAGAAATGCAAATCAAAACAACCCTGAGATTTCACCTCACACCTGTCAGAATGGCTAGGATTAAAAACTCAGAAGACATCAGGTGTTGGTGAGGATGTGGAGAAAGAGGAACACTACTCCACTGCTGGTGGGACTGCAAGCTGGTACAACCACTCTGGAAATCAGTCTGGCGGTTCCTCAGAAAACTGGACGTGATACTTCCGGAGGATCCAGCCATACCACTCCTGGGAATATACCCAGAAGACTCCCCAGCATGCAATAAGGGTACATGCTCAACTATGTTCATAGGAGCCTTATTTATAATAGCCAGAAGCTGGAAAGAACCCAGATGTCCCTCAGCGGAGGAATGGATACAAAAAATGTGGTATATATACACAATGGAATACTATTCAGCCATTAGAAACAATGAATTCATGAAATTCTTAGAGAAATGGATGGAGCTGGAGAACATCATACTAAGTGAGGTAACCCACTTTCAAAAGAATACCCATGGTATGCAGTCACTGATAAGTGGATATTAGCCTAGATTCTTGGGACACTAAAGACACAATTCACATACCAAATGATGTCTGACAAGGAGAAAGGAATGGACACTGGTGCTGGAAATGATCAAAGTATCAGTGTAGGGGAATACCAGAACAGGGAAGTGGGAAGGGGTGGATGAGGGAGCAGGGGGAGGGAAAAGGGCATGTGGGACCTTAGGGGGGTGGGGAAACAAAAAAAAAGGAAATGAAATGTAAATATAGAATACATCCAATAAAAAAAGAAATCACAAAGGGAAACAACTTTGGAGATAGAAAACCTTGGGAAGAAATCAGAGGTCATAGATGCAAATATCAACAACAGAATGCAAGAGATAGAAGAATCTCAGATGCTGAAGATACCATAGAAAACACTGACTCAACAGTCAAAGAAAAAACAAAATGCAAAAAGCTTGTAACCAAAAACATCCAGAAAATCCAGGACACAATGAGAAGATCAAACCTAAGGATTATAGGTATAGATGAGAGTGAAGATTTACAACTTAAAGGGCCAGCAAATATCTTCAACAAAATTATGGAAGAAAACTTCCTTAACCTAAAGGGAGAGATGCCCATGAATATACAAGAAGCCTACAGAACTCTAAACAGACTGGACACACACCTAAGTTCACTTGATCTTCGACAAGGAGCTGAAAACCTCCAGTGGAAAAAAAGAGAGCCTTTTCAATAAATGGTGCTGTTTTAACTGGAGATGAGCGTGCAGAAGCATGCGAATTGATCCATTCTTATCTCCTTGTACTAAGCTCGACTCCAAGTGGATCAAGGACCTACACATAAAACCAGACACATTGAAATTAATAGAAAAGAAACTGGGGGTGACCCTTGAGGACATGGGCATAGGGGAAAAATTCCTGAACAGAACACCAATAGTATGATCTCTAAGATCAAGAGTTGACAAATGGGATCTCATAAAATTACAAAGTTACAGTAAAGCCAAGGACACTGTCAAAAGGACAAAATGGCAACCAAAAAATTGGGAATATATCTTCACCAACCCTACATCTGACAGAGGGCTAGTATCCATTATATACAAAGAACTCAAGAAGTTAGATCCCAGAGAAACAAATAGCCCTATGAAAAAAAATGGGGAACAGAGTTAAACAGAATTTTTACCTGAAGAACTTCAGACGGCTGAAAAGCACCTTAAAAAATGTTCAACATCATTAGTCATTAGGGAAATGCAAATCAAAACAACCCTGAGATTTCACCTCACACCAGTATGAATTTCAGAAAACTGGACATGATACTTCTGGAGGACCCTGCTATACCACTCCTGAACACATAACAGGAGGATTCCCCAGCATGCAATAAGGACATGTACTCCACTATGTTTATAGCAGCCTTATTTATAATAGCCAGAAGCTGAAAAGAACCCAGATGTCCCTTAGTCAAGGAATGGATACAGAAAATGTGGTACATTTACACAATGGAATACTATTCAGCAATTAAAAACAATGAATTCATGAAATTCTTAGGCAAATGTTGGAACTGGAAAATATCATACTAAGTGAGGTAACTCATTCACAAAAGATCACACACGAAATGTAGTCAATAATAAATGGATATTAGTCCAGAAGCTCTGAATACTCAAGACACAACTCACATATCAAATCATTCCCAAGAAAAAGGAAAGAGAGGGCCCTGGTCCTGGAAAGGCTTGATGCAGCATTGTATGGGATTGCCAGGACAGAGAAGTGGGAGGGGGTTGATTGGGGAACAGGCAGAGGGAAGAGGGCTTATGGGACTTATGGGGAGGGGAGAACTGGGAAAACAAAAATCTTTTGGAATGTAAACAAAGAATATAGAATATGATAATAATAAAAAACTATCCTCAATTACAAAATAACCTCTGTGGGAGTCACCATCCCTGACCTCAAACTTTACTACAGAGCAATAAGATCAAAACCTCAGGTGTCAGCACATATTGGTGAGGATGTGGAGAAATAGGAACATTCTTCCATTGCTGGTGGGATTGAAAATGGGTACAACCATTCTGGGAGACAATCTGGAGGTTCCTCAGAAAATTGGAATTAGATGTACCTGGAGAGCCAGCAACACCACTCTTGGGAATATACCCAAAAGATTCACTACCATAACATAGGATCATGTGTTATGTTCATAGTGGCTTTATCTGTGAGAGCCAGAATCTGTGAGATAAAACAGATGTCCCACAAAAAAAATGATGGATGCAGAAAATATCATTTTTTAACACATTGGAATAATTCTCAGCTATTAACAAGGACATCATGAATTTTTCAGGAATTTGATGGAACTAGAAAATATAATACTGAGCAAGGGAACTCAGACCCAAAAGGACATGCATTGTATATATTCAATAATAAATGGATATTAGTCAAAATTGTTCAGACTACCTAGGACACAATCCACAGAAAACAAGAAGGATACTAAGCAGAAGAGCCAAAGTAAAGATGATTTAATTCTACATAGAAGGGAGAAGAAGACAATGTTAGGCAGAGGGATGGAGGGATTTTGGTGGGAGAGGGGAGGAGGAAGGGAAAGGGGAACATGATCAGATATAGGCAGTAGACATGAGAGAAGTCCTGAAAGCCAACAAAGTAAATGCTAATATGAAACCTCAGGGAGTAGAATGTGAGGGAACCCTCTAGAAATCACTAGACACCTGGTATTGAGAGAATTTCGGGACTCAAAGGGAGGTAATTAAGGTGAAATGCCCAACAGTGAGAAGAGGGAACTAGTAGAATTCACAAGTAGTATAAAGACAGGGCATCAAGTGCGGTAATGGAGTTGCCATCCCACTGTCAAAAACTCCGGCTCAGAATTGTTCCTTTCTATAATACTGCAGGGACAAAAATGGAGACGTGACTGAGTGAAAGAAGGTCCAGGACTCAGCCCAAATTGGTATCCATCTCAAGGGAGGCTACCAAGCCTGACACTATCATTGATACTGTGATATACTCACAGAAAGGAGCCTAGCCTGGCGGCAATCAGAGAGGCCAAACAGTGAGATAGATGCAGATACTTACACCCGACCACTGGACTGAAGTCAGGGACCACTGCTGATGAATTAGGGAAAAGATGGAAAAAGCAGGAGCTGGTCAGAGGCCCTGACATATACAGCAGAAGAGTGCCTGCTCTGGCTTTAGTGAGAGAAAATGGGGATTGGACACATCTTCTTGGATACAGGGAATAGGAAGAAGAGAACGTGGAACTGTAGGAGGGCAGAGCAAGAGGAGGAAATGACTGAATTGTAAAAAATAAAAATAAAATAAAAGTAATGAAAAGTAAATTCAATTCAGAACAATTTAAATTTTACAATCACTAATAATGTACTAATTCAATGTTTATTTAAAAATAGATATTGTTGATTTTAATTTCCTTCTATCATATTTAGCCAAAGTTGTTAATTATAGTTTATGTTAGAATTTTAAAAATGTCTCATAGGCTTCATCTTTGTCCACCTCATGTTTAGGCTGTCATGTTGGTGAGATAGTATGGGTGTATATTACTAGGAGAGATCATCTCTTAGGGAACTCCCTCATCTTCTGGTTCTTATAGTCTTCTCTAGGGAATTCTCTGAAAATACTAAAAACAACTGTATGCAACTCAGTTTGCTAGTGCCAAATATTCAGCCTGAAAATCATACATAAAACAAACACTATGTGAATTGAATGAGTTATATTTAGGAATACATACATGAGTACTCTACACATACATTTGCATGCACACACATACACACACTTACATATACATACATATATGCATGCTATAACAATTAGTGGCGAAAGAGACTATGAGTTTGAAGCAGAAAAAAAGAGAAAAATATAGAAGGGTTTGGAGAAAGAAAATGAGAAATATTTTAGTGGTATTATAATCTCAAAATTAAAATGAAATAACTTTCACATAGTTTATATCATCCTAGTCCATTTTAATGATGAAATTTAGTTTTACAGTCATCCTGCTCAATATAACTGTGTGTTCTCTGCAAACCTGCATGTACAACAGTAACTATTTTCTAGATTAAATGTGAATTGTAGGCTGAGTGCATCAAATTTGATTAACAATTGCTTTGAATTAGGATGTAAAAAGTTTGAAGAAAAATTTTAAGATACATTTGAGAATAATCCTTTTTACAAGTAAGATGAGCTACTTTTTTCCTATACTAATGGCATGGAAAAATGTGTTTAATTTACCTCCCCCCAAATTGATATTAATTCAAAGAAATGAAAAGATTTAAATTATTTAAAAAGAATAAAGAAAAGACAAAGTGGAAATTGCTTTAAAAATCTGTAAAAAATAAAGAAAATATGCCTTATCAACCATGGTAATACAGCATGTTTTGCAACTTTTTCATTTCAAGGAATAACTAGAATTGTCTGGGTTATAACTTAGTTACAAAAAGAAAATTATTTTCTTGGGGGATTTGTTTCTAATTTGTTTTGATAGTTTGAGAAATCAACATTTTAAAGCTCAAAATATAAATTAACTATAACTATCTCTTTTGAAATGAATTAGCTTTATTTAATTTTACCTTGATACATTTATATATTCTTTTATTGGTAAACTGTAAGAACAACTGTAATAGTAGAAGGTCTCTTATTTTATTTCTTCATAAATTCAGTGAATCTATGTATTTTATGTCTTTGTAGGATTTAATTAGTACAATGAAAATATAAGTACAAATATATTAATATTTGAAGATATGTTAAATATTCATGTGATATATTTAACTACTTTTTATGAATGATTGAAAAATTTAGCAATACTTATTTTTTCTGTTTTTAAAAAGAAAACATAATTATCTGCAAATATTGTAAAATGTATAACTTTGAAGTGAATTATATAGTTTTTGATTTAAAGTTTTCCAATGGAGAAGTTTTTAGCAGTTATTTTAAATAACTTACTTGAAAGTCTTATATTTACAGAAAAAATGAGTAGTATGTATATGTTAATATATGCAATATGTCCCTTGTAGTATAACTTTAATTTTAAATAAAACATTTCTAAGAAAAATGTGGAGTTTTATTGGAAAAGACTTTTTGAATGCAATAAAAATGAAGTCCAAACTGATATTAATATTTCAAATGGTATAAAAGTCATGTGTTTCAAGATTTATTTAAAAAATACAGTATCAACAATGAAACAATTCTAATGAAATGTTCTCAGTAAAATGCTATTTGCTAGTGCATTAGATTTGGCTTTTTGGGTCATTTAATTTAAAAGGATTACTAAGAGGAAAATGATTAGTTCGAAAATGGGCCTTTGCCTAGCTTGTCAGGCAAGCAAAAAATCACTATCCAACTAGAATTTAATTTAGCTGTAACAGAATTATGTCTACTGTAGCACATTAACATAGCCTTAAGATATTTATATTTCTAGAATTCCAACCATCACTTTATAAAAGTGGGAATGGTAATATTTTGTCATATTGTTAATGCTAATAGTTTACATGACACATATTAGATATTTTGTCAGAAACTGCTGTTCCCACATAATCCTGATCCCATAATGAGCACTCGCCTTCAGTAACTTCTCGTTGAAAATGACTAATGAATACAACATCTGTAATTATTTAAATTTTATTCCTATTGTAGATTGAAAATTTATGTATGAGTCATCTTTGAAGTAACTCTCAGGAACTATGAATTTAGTAATTAAGACTGAAATGATTATAATTATTTTCTATAATAGTTATTTTGAGTTAATTAATAAAAAGTAAATGTTTTGCAGATGGGATTTGGACAGCCCTTCTTGCAGTTGTAATTTTTCTTTTTTTTTTGATTATTATTTGGAAAATGGTAATGTTTATACCAAAAAAGTCATGTCATTTTAAATAATTAAATATTATATTGTCTTGCAAGAGATTACACTTTCATAATCTTCATACATTGTAGAACTTATAATTTCATAAAATTTATTTTAACAAAATGATCACATGAAGGATTTATTAAAGTGAATTAAATTTGTCATGTGTGTAAAATATACTTTTAGTAAATATTATTTTCATCTATGCTTGTGATAATATTGATTGGGGTTTAGAGATAGAATAATGAAATTTAGCTTAAAATGAAAGAAGTTAATACTAATTGAAAACCATTCCATTGACTGTAATTTTAACAGAAATGTGAATAATATATAAATTAATAAGCCTCTGTAGCTGCATCAAGGTTCGTATTTGTTCAAGAACTCTGTAGCTATCATGACTTTATATATACAAACACTGAATTGAAGGAGTCCATGACTTACTGGTGGATGAAAGCATTTATCTTTTTCTATAGTGTGCTAAGATGACGAAATTATTTTCAGAATTTTTAGCAACATTTGGATTTGAATGATTGTTCTTGGATTATGAAATGAGAAAAAATGAGAAAATAGTAACTTTAGAGTTACCACATGATTTGTTCAAAACAATGTTTGGCCATATGTTCACTTGGTTATAAATTTATTTATCTTTTAATTTATATGCATATACATGCATATATTGATATGAATATGTCTGTGTCTAACTTAATAATAATATTGATATTTTTGAAAATTCTTAAAGTATTAACAACTGAAAGTAAAATAATGAATATACACATAAAATGATTAACAGTTTTAAATATTAGATTTATAAAATTACAGGTACTAGAAAGATTTTATTATAATTAGAAATTGATGGAACTTATTCTAATCTTAAAAGTAGAGGTAAACTCCAGGACACAAGATAAAGTATTGTGGTTTGATGTTTCATGAAAAGAGTTATGAGGTAAATCCACTGATGAATTAATACTAAGTGGGTGACCAGAATGTAGATTACAATTGGAAGAAGCAAGTTATTTGGGGGTGCCTGTGAAGAATGTGGGGAGTGCCTGTGAAGGTTTTCTGAACTTAAAACAAACAAGAATTATCTAGGAAGGAGAAACCACAATTGAAGAATTTTCTCATCAGATTGGTCTGTGGTCATGTCTGGAGCATGTTTTCTTGATTAATATTTGCTATGAGAGGACTCAGCAATTATGGATTAGTAGCAATCCTAGTCATGTGGCCCTGGCTTGTTTAAGAACACATTCTGCGTTTATTTTGATGTTGGCTACTGGTCTGCTGTATATTGCTTTTACTATATTTAGGAATGGGCCTTGAATTCCTGATCTTTCCAGGACTTTTAGCATGAAAGGATGCTGAATTTTGTCAAATGCTTTTTCAGCATCTAATGAGATGATCATGTGGTTTTTTTCTTTTAGTTTGTTTATGTAGTGGATTACATTGATGGATTTTCGTCTATTGAACCATCCCTGCATCCCTGGGATGAAGCCTACTTGATCATGGTGAATGATCATTTTGATGTGCTCTTGGATTCGGTTGGCAAGAGGACTTGTGGGACATATGGTGGGGGGGGACTGGGAAAGGGTAAAGCCTTTGGAATATAAACAAAGAATATAGAAAATACAGAAAAAATACATTACAAAAAAGAATAGGAAGCTTAAAATATTAACACAGCAGAGGAAATTATATTTACAACAAAAGAAACCATAAACACACACACACACACACACACACACACACACACACACACACATTCTACATAAGGAAGAGAGAGCATGTCAGTAAGAAAGTTCCTGTGTTCAAGATCATGACTTGGTTTCATATGTGAATGGACTGCAAGCTAAATTCCAATTAAACTATTTCCTTTTCAATTTGCTATTGTTCAGAATGTTTCATCGGGACACCAAGAAGCATACTAAATAAAAATTTGGTATCAGATTGTGAGATATCCATGAGATAGGCATAGCCATTTTGTATTTATTAGAGCATTGTGTTAAAGGCCATTGTGTGCTACGAGGTTGAGTTATTTTGAGGGATTTCAAGATAGGAAACTTGAAAAACATACAGACAATGCAGTCTCCCTTGTGATGATTCAGAGTATATTTGCAAGGCTCCCAAACTCTATCAGAAATGTTGAGAGTGCTTTTACAATTTTACCTAAAATTTGAACACGAAATTCATATAATTAAAGAATAAGAAGTCACATCCTTGAGTTGGGAGAATATGAGAAGAGTTGTAAGTTGGATAGTGGATGGAAAATAAAATAATTACAGTAATTGTGTATAAAATTAATGAAGAATTAAAATTTGACAACGTCCTTCATGGCCATTTGTGTTATATTTTGCATTAAGACTACATGTTTTGTGGTCAGCTGGAGTCAAGGAATCATCTGTGATTAACAAGAAACTCATACCACTAAAGTGGGACCCTTGCTTTACCAGGAAAATTGATTTTGAGTACCTAGGTTGGTAAAGCTTGGCTCCACATGCTGCCCCACCACAGGCTTGGCACAGTGTAGTACAGTTCTTTTGTGAGATCAGGAGACCATTTCTATAGCTCCAGTTGCAGTGGAAACTCCAACATTTTAGAGATGACAGGACTTTGAGAGGAACACCCAAATGTGGCTTATGTGCAGTGAAACCTCTAGAATCAATAAAGTAAGATCAGATTAATGTGGACTGGAGAGCCAAATAAAAGAAGATTATTAATGATTTTGGAACCTAGATCATGAAAGAGCTCCAGATGTCAGACAAAGAGATATACATAATGTTGGATTTGGGTTTGTTTTCCTTTTAATAAAAATGTGGCTTTATGTTTATGTCACAGAGTAGGTAAAAATATAATTTGTTTTGGATTTTCAGGAACCCAAAGTAGAGAAACTTTGAATTTTTAAGGAGATACTTATTTTTTAAAAGAGAATTCAGATTTTAATATGTTTAATTTTTTAGACTAAAGGAGTTTTAAAGATGGACTTTATTTTATATTGTAAAATTAATATTAGCATGAACCTGGGATAAAAATATAAAAGCATTTTAATAGTGTGGTTGTGAAGCATTTATATGTCAAGTTAACAAGGAACCAAGTAAACTGGTTAGTTTTTCTCACAGTAATGTCATTACTATGGAGATGATCCTGAAATATTTAAGGATATCATCAGAGCAAGTCATGAATGCCACACCAGAAAGAAGTGTTTCATCATGTGGTGTTCTGCTTCAGTTCTTGCCTCTAAGTACCAGTCTTGAATTCTTGATTAGGAATCCCTCTAATAATATATTATCACCAATAAGTCAAATAAAACCTTACCTCCTCAAATTATGTTGTGTCAAGGTTTTTTTTTTGAATTTTTTTTATTTTTATTTTCTATATTCTAAGTTTACATTCCAAAGGCTTTCCCCTTTCCCAGTTCCCACCCACCATAGTTCCCATAGTTCCTCTCCCCCCCAACTATTCCCCAATCATTCCCCCTACCCCCTCGGTTTCTTTACTAAACTGGATGCAATCTTTATATGCCCAGGGTCCTCTCCTTTCTTCTTCTTGGGAATCATTTGACTTGCTATTTGTGTCTTGAGTATTTAGGGCTTCTGGGCTCATTAATATCCACTTATCAGTGATTGCATTTCATGTGCATTCTTTTGTGATTGGGTTAATTCACTCAGGATGATATTTTCCAGGTCTAACCATTTACCTACAAATTGCATGAATTCATTATTTTTAATTTCTGAGTAGTATTCCATTGTATAAATATACCACATTTTCGTGTCAAGGTTTTATCACAGCAAACAAAAATTAAACCAGAAAAGGATAAATGAAACGTTTTTCTTTATTTTCTCCCCTGATCCTTTCTCACTCCTTTCAGCTTCCTGTCTGCTTGCTTCTACTGCCAATGACCTTCTCATCATTATAGTGTAAATCACATCAGCTCCAAACATATAGAGAAAGTTGTCCTTTAGTAGAGATATCTGAGTCAGCCAAAATAAATATTTCCTCCTTAAGTTGATTTTATCAAATATGACATCTACAGTATCAACATAAGCTATTAAATTGGTAAGTCTGCAATGATCACACATCAAGAAATCTGAGGTTGACCCATTTGTTCAGTCTTAGAACATGTATCCTGCTACTGAAACATGAGTTATACTAAATTATTATTAGACGGTTACCATTCTCTGAATATAATAAAACAACTGAATGCTACTCTAAATGTTGTACTTTTAAAAGGTTTTTGCCCATTGTACATATTTGAAAATAAAAATCACATAGTCAGGAACACTGAATTACAATAGCATTCCATCAATCTGGAGGATGAGACAGGAAAACTGCACTGAGTTCAAAGACAACCTGTACTACATAGTGAGTTCCAGGACACCCAGACCTATAGAGTGTGAGTGAAATCCGGTCTTAAACAATCAACAAATAAAGACAGTCACACACACAGGTACACATACACGCATGCACACACACACAAAGAAGCACATACACTCATGAATGCACATATGCACAAATGAGGCATGAAAGGAACATCAATGGAAAAGTCATTTAGGTGGAGAATCTGTAAGTTGTTAATTTAATGTGGGAAATACTTTCCTATGAAACAAAAATTGAGAATTAGTATAAAAATAATTTTGAAGATAGTTGGAATTTAAGTGCAAAAATTATTTCAGAGGCTCAGGGGAGAAATCAGTGAGTTTTGAGGATGAAGATGAATTTAAATTCACTTTCTTGATAGACACCCAAATTGTAAGTAGTAACTCTAAGTAGGAAAAGTAATATCTGTCAGACAGAGGCATAAGTACAGGATTTAAACCAGAAATGTCCATGGAATGAAACCTATGACAACTAGGCATCTTCACATATGTGTCTGGCCCATGCTGTTAACAGATGAGCTAAGAAAGCAGCATGATGAGTGACCTGTGGCATATAGAAATACATTTAACACATGAAGTGTTTAGATTCATGATACTCAGATAGTTTAATCTCTTGCCATGATATTCTGGACATAATAAAACTACAGGAGGTAATTGACAGGATTTGAGTCATAGAATCAAGTATTATCTGTCCCTTGTAAATAAAGATAATTTATCCTAAAATGTATACCACAGTATTTTAAATCACCTAAAGTAATGATAGAAAAGATACACAATAAAGAATAATGTATGTCTGGTCATTTATAATAAATAAAATTTAATAGTGATTGTATATTATACTGATTTTTCTTATATAAATATATCTGTCTCTATTAATATGAATTATTTGAATAATTTATGTGCTAATGATGTATTACACATATCATTCATGAGAATAAATTCATGCTTAAGTTATTTTATTTTGTGACATAAAGTGCTTAGAGGGAATTAAACTTTTTCAATAGAAATGACTCTGTGACATTGAAAAACTGGTATGAGAAAAAATGTGAGGTTAGAGACAACAATAATATCAACAAAATTCCAAGGTACTATATTTATTTTATAGTTATGTGGACACAGGTATGATACAGTATGTGTATGGAGGTCAGAAAATCCTCATAATTTTTCTCTTTTCACCATTGGGTCCCAGGGGCAGAGCACAGGTCATCAGACTTGTGCCTTTACTGCATAATTCATGTAGCAAAGTCATCAACAAGCTCTTAACATGTTTTGTCACATAGATGTTCATTAGGAACAAATTATTTTTAAGTAGTTTGGTGTTTAAAGTCCTCAAAATTTTACGTATCTTAAAACTTGGAACAGTTTTAGATTTATTCCTGATTAATATTTTCTATTTATATAATTCTGAACTCCACTAAATTAAAAGGTAAAGTTTTGGAACTAAATAGCTTTCTACTCTTTCAGATTATGCTGTAGAAATAAATGGCTGGGATGTTATCATACATAACATTTACTAGAAGGGGTTTTCATGTCTACTTGTCATTCTGCATGAAATTTTATATAAGCTAGTGGATTTTACTGAGATAGAGAGCAAAAAACATCCTTTGCTTTGGTTCTACAAAGGTTTGTATAAGCCTACCCTTCCCCTCTACTGCAGGACTCATAATGAGTTACATTTGAAGGAAACTGGCTAAAATAAATTTAATGAAGAATAACCATAATAAAGTGATTTTATTTTTCTTCTGATGTGCAGACATTCTGATACATCTCAAGTTTTGACATTTGTTTAATAGGCTATCATTTCCCTGCTTATCAAACTCTTTCTTACAATGTCTTACTGAGCATTGTTTTGCCCTTGTTTCCTTCTGCTCTAGGAAGGGAGGTTATATAGTATTAACCTTTCATACACATTAATTAATGCTAATGTATACAGTATTTATAAAAATCAATGGGTGTTCTTATTTTATTTTCATGCATACACATAACATTTTTATCATAATTACCTTCCACTACTTACTCTTTCATAGGATATAATTTGAAAGCAAAATATAATCTATAGTTTGAAACATTAAATGCTTTCCTGGCTAATGGCACTATTCTGGGATGTTTTGGAAACTTAAAGGAGTGAGTTCAGCTGTTTGAAGTAGGTCACTGGGAGCAGGTCTGTGAAAGAAGACTGAATGCTTCATCCGTTTTGGCCTGTGTGATCAATTGATCTGTACAAAATTCCATGAGGCTGGAGCCCATTAGCCAAGCTCCATTTGGCATGAAACTATAAGGTAAACAGAAAACTCCTCCTAAGTTGATTCATGCTAGCTATTTGGTTGCAATGAATAGTTTAATACATTTCTTATCTACTCTATGTCATATGAGTGGGAAGATGCTGCTGAAGATGCTTTCACTGGTTGGTCAGACTCTTGAAATTATGTTTATGAGACAAGCCATACAAAGACTGCTGTCTGCACTGGAGACTGTATGAAATTATAAACAGTATTATCCCAAGAACACTTGTTTCATCCTTGTTTCTCCAAAATGAATCAATACAAAGTGAGGAACACTTTGAGGATAAGTGAACTTTGACTTTTGGTGAATTTACAGTTTCTGCTTTTAGTTCCCTGGAAATGCATTAAAATCAAATTAAATTTTGGGGCTATTAGAAATGCTTTAATTATTCTGGTTTTGAGGATATAGCTATAATTTTAACTTAGTAGCTACAACTAAGTAGTCAGTAGATGATATAGGCATTTAAATAACTATAGATGAGGGATAAAGCATTTAGTATACTGATGATTTTTTTTAATAATCATACAATGAGATTAGCATCATTATTGGCATAATGATATTATAAAGTTATTTCATTCTTGGAAATTTATTACAGACGTTAAGAAAGCATCTGGATAAAATAATCTCAATCATAAAAGATTAGAAGGTTGATGTTATTTTTGGGATGTATATACTATATAAAATATTAAAAAACTGAAAGAGAAGGAACAATCATTTGGAAAGCTTTAGTATTTAATATATGTAATGTCAAGTAAGATAGATGAGCAATAAATATTAAAGAGTAGAAACTTTAGGTTATTATCAGACCTGTACATTTCTATGGAAATAAGTACAGTGATTTTAAAATGAAGACATGTTGTTCTGAGAAAGGTTGAACAATATCCATTAGAATAAAAGTCATTTCCAAAATATAGAAAATGCTGTGAAGAAAGAGTAAATTGCTGGCAAGGAAAAGAAATAGCACACATAACTCTTCTTCAAACCTGTCATTGATAAAAAGGAGTCAGTTAAGATGGGATTGTTTTGAATTAACATTAGAGATTTTTAAATGTTTTTAAAAGTGTAAGTGTTATAAAAGTAAAAATATAAAATAAAAATATAAAAGTATAAATAAAAGTAAATATTGTAACAATTAACTATTACTTCCTAGAATAAGATATATTACAAAATTACTCAGTTCATTCTGACCTCAGAATGGTTTTCTTGTTTATTTGAAATTTAAAATTAACTAGAAAGTTTTGATTTTATCAACCACTCTTAACTTAGATACAAGTAAGTCATCTTGCCTGTTCTGGATCAAGCTCATGCTACCATGCATTCTTCACTGTGATGGTTTCTATCTATTAAGAAAGTCAAAAGAAGTGCTTTTTGCTTTATGTTGCAGTTGTTATGGTACCTAATTACACCAGAAAATAAACTAATAAGCCAGGCAACACTTTTACTTCCTACTTTGCTTCTGATTCAGAGGCCAGATGAATCCAACATACATGGGAAGGAATCGTATTTTTCCAGTGTAATCAAAGCATTAATAATATCTTCTCAGGGGGTTAATGCCTCTAGATTTTAATACCTAACATTGGAAGTAAATAGTTTTATAGCAGAGACATGTATAGCACATGCAAAATCTAAATCATTTCCATTAGGAGATACTTATAAAAAGATTTACTTTTTTTTAAAGTAAATGTATTCTTTATTTACATTTCAAATGCTCTTCCATTTCCTGGTTCCCCCTCCCCAGAAAATCCATAAGCCATCTCCCCTTCCCCAATTAATCCTTCCCTGCTTCCCTGTCCTGGTATTCCTCTACACTACAGCATCAAGTCTTTCCAGGACCGAGGGCCTCTCCTCCCTTTGGTGTCTAACAAGACCATCCTCTGCTGCCTATGTGTCTAGAGCCATAGGTAACTCTGTGTATACACTTTGGTTGATGGTTTTCACCCTGGGAGTACTGGGTGACTCATATTCTTGTTCCTCCTGAGGCGCTGCAAACACCTTCAGCTTCTTGGATCATTTCTCTAGCTCCCTGATTGGGGACCCTGGACTCAGTTCAATGGCTAGCCGATAATGTCCCCCTCTGTATTTGTCATGCACTAATAGAGACTCCCAGGTGATAGTTATATCCTGCTTCCATCAGCCAGCACTTGTGGGCATCCACAATAGTATTTGGGTTTTGTTACTGTACATAGGATGGATCCTTGGGTGGGTTAGTCTCTGTATGGTCTCTCCCTCAGACTCTGCTCCATTTTTTTAATCTGTATCTGCTTCTGTGGGTATTTTTCCACTTTCTACAAAGGATCCAAGGATCCATACTTTGTTCTTCCTCCTTCTTGGACATTTTTGATATGTGAAATGTGTCTTGGGTATTTTAAGCTTCTAAGCTAATATCCACTTATCAGTTAGTGCATACGATGAGTGTTCTTTTGTGATTGGGTTACCTCACTCTGGATGATATTTTCAAGTTCCATCCATTTCATGAATTGATTGTTTTTAGTGGCTGAATAGTACTCATATATATATATATATATATATATATATATATATATACCACTTTTACTGTATCCATTCCTCAGTCAAGGGATACCTGGGTTCTTTCTAGCTTCTGGTTATTATAAGTAGGGATGCTATAAACATAGTTGAGCATTGTCCTTATTACATGCTGGAGAATCCTCTGAGTATATGCCCAGGAGTGGTATAGCAGAGTCCTCTGGTAGCATTATGCCCAGTTTTCTGAGGAACCGCCAAACTGATTTCCAGATTGGTTGTACCAGCTTGCACTCCCACCAGCAGTGTAGGAGTGTTCCTTTTTCTCCACAACTTCTCCAGCACCTGCTGTCTCCTGAGTTTTTTATCTTAGCCATTCTGACTGCTGTTAGGTGAAATCCCATCTGGAAACCTCTAGCAGGAGCCTTTTGGTTACTGTCCCATGCTTGGGACCATGCTCTGCCATAGTGCACCATTGCCAAGTGGCACAGTAAGCTATCTGTCTACCCAGGTGTGCAGAGGGGCCAACCTGTACAGGTAGAACCACCCTCTCCAGAGGATCATACCCAGAACCCTCCAGCAGAAAACCTCCTGTTTTCTTCTTCAGCTTGGGACCACCCTTTGCCACCATGTACCATATCCATGGAGGTAGCTAACCACTCAGGAGTGCAGAGAGGCTAGGCAGAACAGGTAGGACCACCCCTGCTGCTCAGAGGAAACAACTGGAAACCTTGAGTACACAAGAGCCAGAACAGCCTGGGACAGGAGTCTTCTGATTACCGCCTGCACCAAGAGTTGATCAGGACCACAGAGCTACATACTCAAATACAACCACAAGAGAGCAGGTCTCACAGCAGTACCTACATACAGGTGTACACAGAGAGAATGGGTCTCCTAGGAGCACAGAAAAGCCACAATTATGGACAGCAACACCAACTAACACCAGAGATAACAAGATGGTAAAAGGCAAATGCAAGAACGTCACCAACAGAAACCAAGACAACATGGCATCATCTGAACCAAGTTGTCCAACAATAGTAATTCCTCGATACTCCAACACAACAAAAGAGCAAGACCTGGATTTAAAATCACTTCTCATGATGCTGAAAAAAGATTTCAAATGGACCTAAATAACTCCCTTAAAGAGGTACAGGAGAACGTGAGTCAACAGGTAGAAGACCTTAAAAAGGAAACACAAGTATCACTTAAAGAAATACAGGAGAACATGGGCCAACAGATAGAAGTCCATAAAGAGGAAATACAAAAATCACTTAAAAATACAGAAGAACATGTTCAACAGGCAGAATTCCTGAAAGAGGAAACACAAAAATCCCTTAAAGAATTACAGGAAAACACAAACAAACAAGTGAAGGAACTGAGAAAATTCTTCCAAGACCTAAAACCGGAGGTAGAAACAATTAAGAAATCACAAAGGGAGACAACTTTGGAGATAGAAAACCTTGAAAAGAAATCAGGAGTCATAGATGCAAACATCAACAACAGAATACCAGAGGGAAGAAAGACTCTCAGGTGCCAAAGATACCATAGAAAGAATTGACTCAAAGAGTCAAAGAAAATACAAAATAAAAAGACTTTCAAAATCAAAGATTCTATTTAGGTCCTCATAGTTGCATTTTAACTACATATAATTTATGATCATATCATTCCAGATGTCCCATGGTTGCATCAACTCCAGAGTTAACTCCATGTTTATTTGTCCAATGTAGCTTACAACCTCATTGACAAAAGTTTGGAAATAAATTTCTGCACACCCCAAAACATATAGCATCTGCATAATTTCAGTTACTTGCATGAAATTTTGCTTTTTCTCCCAACTTGTAAATCCAATGCACAATAAAATCTAGCTCCTCTCCCATGATTGTCAGAACTACGACTACAGCATCCTAGAAAGAAACATTTTATATCTTCAGTGATGTTTTTCTATTAATTGATTTTCTAGGACATAGTTAGCTTGTGCCTTTCCCCATACAGAACTTATATTGATCTAAAGTGAACCAGAAAAAGTCCAAAATAAAATATAAACCCATTTTACTCAGCAAATATATCCAGGCTATATTTCCTGAGATGCATTTTAAGACATATTCTTAACCATCCTCTTATGGTTACATACTTATTATACATGACTGTTATCTCTTCCAAAGACTCATTGAGTAAAATTTCTGTTCCTTATACTTTGACTCTGGTATTTAAAGAATCACATTTGAATTAGGCATTTCTGAACCATGGGACAGATGGTATCACATTCGCCATTTCATTTCTATAAAAATGGTGACAATGTATTCAATATTGAACAAAAATGTATGATTGATCAAGTAAGTCTTTCCACTGAAAGAACTTTATTATGTGATAGTGTGTTTTAGAAAGTTCCTTTATAGAAGTTATGAAATACATCCAACTTTGATTCAAAGGTAGTAATTATCAAAGAAAGCAGGGAAAAGATAAAGCAAACATTATGTAGTGAGCATTCCTGGCATGATGATGGCAGCAGTTGTTCACTTCGTGACATTGGATGGGCCTTGCTATAAACCCACATTCCTTGCTCTTAAGAAGCAGACCCTTCATCTCAACACAGGCTATATCATAGTCAAAAAGCATAATTAGTTCCATTCGTCCTATGACCACTATCTGTGGGACCTTGAAAGGCAGTCTGTGCCCTGGTTGAGTGAGACTTACTCCTGAGATACAGTAGAATGTTCTACAAGGGATAGAACCATGAGCCATGCTCCCAGACACTAAGGCTCCTGACATGAAGCCTTCAACTCTATAACCCTGTGGCCATCTCTCACATAGGGTCATGCCTCAGGCCCATAGTTTTCTGGCTGGACCTCACCCTAACAGCCACCTGGCTACAGCCAGCTTTTACCTGCCCCAGAGTTATATGGCAACAGCCAGGTCTCCTGGCCTACTATAAAAGGGGATTCTTTGCCCCTCCTGGCTCTCTGACTCCACATTTTTCCTTTTCTCTTACCCTCTTTTTTTCTTTTCTTTCCTTTTTATTTTGATATTCAAAAATGTAGGCCTGGAGAACAGGCCCATATAACTGTAGAGGAAGCCTGGCTGGGCAGGGATGTCCTTGGTCCAGTCTGGCACCTGGAGATGCTGCAAAGCCTGTTCCATTGTTTCAACATGGAAGGTTTAGATAAGAAGTAACAGCCTATGCTTTTCAAGCTTTATTATAGAAGAGTAGAGTGAGAGAGTAGAGGTAGAGAAATGAAAGTCGGCCAGTACCATATGGAAAGAGGGGAAAGAGAATCAAAAAAGAGAAAGATAAGAGAAAGAGAGAGCAAGAGAGAATAAAATAGGGTAAGAGAGAAGGACAATAGAGAGGGGCAACAGAGTCAGGAGTGGCCAAGCATTCCCTTTTATAGTGGGTCGGGCTACCTGGCTGTTGCTATGTAACTGTGTGGCAGGGAAAACCTGGCTGTAGCCAGGTGACTGTAGGGGTGTAGTCCAGCCAGAACACTATGGGCCTGGGGCATGACCCTAAGTGGCTGATGGCCACAGGGTTAAGTTGAGGGCTTCCTGTGAGGAGCCTAAGTGTTTAGGAGCATGGCTCCTGGTCCAGGCACCTGGCAGATTCCATCTTTTGTAGAATATTCTACTGGGTCTCCAGAGTAAGCCACGCTCAACCAGACCACAGACTGCCTTTCATGATCCCACAAGTATCTTCCAGTTTTTCCTTATTCTAATAGTCTTTTTCTAAAGGAAAATTTCATGGAATGGAAATGAAGTGAGGCAACATATTTTCTAATTACTATCCTTACATATACTTCACATTTTCTCTTTAATGATATTGATTTGTGCAGAACATTATGATGATATAAATAATATATCCTTGCAGTGAATTTGACATGCAATGCAAAATCCAGTTTCATGTTTTTCTAAAGAGTTGACTTTTTATTGGTTTAAAACTATTTTTATCTTTTGCCATTTCTCTCTAAATGATTCATAAATCCAGATGTACAGGTAATTGGTTTTTAACTCAACCAAACTTAATATTTATTAAGATATGAAGCCGGATGACTTATGCTTCTCTCGAGTTCTAGGCCATTTTTTACTCATTATCACTTTGAATGATCTTCTGTTACTGTACTTTCTTCCCAGTCTAAGCACTTCTTAGTCATATGCTGAATTTTAACAATCTGTTTTGTTTCTTAATTTTCCCTGGGTATTTTCTGTTGGCCTCTTTTGGGTGGCACATTTGTAAGTTTTAAAATTGTAGACGTCCATTTTCTAAGTTCTTATTTAACTGAGTATAGTATGTGAATTTACCTGCAAATTAACCAGACGTCAGATCTAGAGACCTGATTGCACAGCCTTATGCAGGTCATTGTGTTCCTTATGTTTCAGTTTTCTTTTTGCACAGACATTGATCACATTGATATTAGTGAGACTATTGTGAGTTGATATTTGTACTTCTATCTTCCATTTATTGAATAAAATAGTTTGTCTATGCTTTCACCTCCATGAATCTCTATTAAGCCTACTGTTTTCTATAGCAGGCACAGGGAAATAAATTTAATGTTTTACAAAATTCATCCTCTATACTAGTACCACATAGATGCTATTGCTTTTTATGTAGTATCTTCTGTGTCTAAGACACAAAAATCATTACAGGAGTAGTGTCTTACTAGGAAGCTACTTGTCTCAGTCAAGTATGTGGGCTCTTTGATATTTTCACATTCTTCAAAGATTTTTCCCCACATTTTTCTATCCAAACTCTAGACGTAAATGAATGTCACTATTCATAGTGTAACTCGTAGTATATATAATTGTTATGTTGTTATGTATTTTTAATTAATTTTATTATTTATTGGCATATGAAAATCTTTGTAAGTTCATATTCTGTGTACATTTTTGAGTTTTAATGAAGGAAAAGTCATGGTTTCTGTAGTTTTGTGTAGTCACATACATCAACATTTGGACAAATATACATAAAATTAAATGAAAAACAGCAAAGGTTTTGTAACAGTGTGCATACGGTGTCATATGGCTGTACTTCTTTTATTTATAAAGATGTTCATGTATTTTTTAAGCATTCTGTGGCTTGATAAAGTAATACATTGGAATGCATGATGAATGCTGTCTGGTTTCCAGTTCTCAACCACACATAACCAGACACACACACACACACACACACACACACACACACAGAGAGAGAGAGAGAGAGAGAGAGGAGGACAGAGAGAGTGAGAGAAAGAGACAGAGATAGAGAGACAGAGACACAAAGACAGAAAGATAAATACAGAGAGACAGTGAGATATTACTAATAATGTTCAAACTACTAAATTAAAATGTCCTTATCCTGTCACTTTTGTTTTAAAGCAGACTTTATTATTATAAGCAATTTAGTATTGATTATTGCATATTCATTAGACATAGCCACCTTTAATCTATAATAATTTAATATTTAGTTTTCCTTACATGTGTTAATATACAGTATGGAAGAGCAAAGACTTGTTGCTTCTACTAATTTTCTGTTATAAGTCAAAGAATAGGTAGCAATGACATTTTTGTAATGGCTTGGACAATAAGAGCCTATGAATAGCCCCTTTTAAATGCATTGTTCGTCTTGCCCACCAGTGACTCTTTAGGATTAATTGGGTCGTTAAATACTTATGTCTTCTGTTGTTGGAGATTTTTTTAAGTTATCTCATATTTATTGGCAATAAGTAAATTAGGACAATTAATTCAAACAAAATTCTATTTACCTCTATTGAGAATACCTTTTACTCCTCCACTTAACTAACATTTTGAAACAGGGTCAACAATGCATTAACTATTCAATAATAAAATATATGCCAGGATTATTATTGGTTCAATTTTAAATAACACCAGGCTTTGTGCATTTCCATCTTTCCACCGACAAAAACAGAAAAAGAACTAAAAATTATGGGGAAATCGAGGGGAGGGCTAGGTGGGAGTGGTTTGGGTGGAGTGGCATCTTCATGGAGGCAGGAGGAGGGAGGATGCATTGGGGGTTTTCTGGGAGGGGGAATGCTGGAAAGGGCATAACATTTGAAATGTAAATGGAGAATATATTCAAGAGAGAGAGAGAGAGAGAGAGAGAGAGAGAGAGAGAGAGCAAGTGCTTGCAGGGTTCTTCCGAAGAGCAAATGGTGCTCTTATCCACTGAGCTATCTCTCTAGCACCTCTTTATTGCTTTTCCTGCTGTCTTCTTAGAAACTATTGACAATCAGGCACATTTATCACATACACCAAGATAACTGTCAAATACAATTCAACATATTTTTGAGAAAATTCACTGCCATTCAAAGAATTGGGGATATTATTTTCCAATAAGACTATAAAACTAATGAATGTAAAGCAAATGTATTTATTAGATTAGACCATAAAACATCAATTCTTTTTCTCCCTGCCTTTTATCCACTGTATCTTGGTAGTAATAACATATACTCAAAGTCTTTCTGTGTGTTGTAGACTTTGGGTGATGAATAAATGTGTTTTATGCACACTTGTCATATATATGCCTGTCCACAATAGTGTGGTGGCCAGAAGTGGAAAGTGTGTTTTATACTATTTTATTCTCTTCCTCATTCCATTCAGAAAGAGTCTCTCACTGAACCTGAAGACATGTGGACAGCTAGCAAGTTCCAATGTCTGTCCACTTGTTTATGCTTAAACAGAAAAGAGAATGAAGAAGCCTGTGTAGTCATTTAGAGATTTTCACATGGGTTCTGGCATCTGTACTGAGGACCTCACAGTTTAACAGTAGGTTTTGTACCCAATGAAATATTAATACAGTTACTATCATCATGGCTTCAAGATATGAATCTTTTAAAACCTTTTTATTATATTTTATTATTTGGGGTTTTGGGTGTTGTACTTGCATATACATTTGTATAGCAAGGACATATATTATTGATGGAGGCCAGAAGAGGGCATTGGATCCCATGACTGGAACTACAGGAAACTGTGAGCCATTACATGAGATCCGCAACTGAATTTGGGTACTCTGAAAGAGCAGCCAGTGCTAACTGCTGAGCCATCACTCCAACATCAAAATGTCATTGTTAAACTGATTGAACATTATAGTAAATAAAGTAATATAAGGTATCATAAGAAAATATTCCTAAAATAATATAAGAAAGCATTTAAAATTATAAAGTTGATATAGAAACAATGTGCTTAGAGACAAAATAACTTCAATTTCTGCAAAGGAGTTATAAATTAAGAGTTGAAAACTGATGCATTTCAGAAAAATCACTCAAGCCAGATATAGTACAGAAACCAAAAATGCTAAAAATAATAAGATAAAATAAAGACAGATCAGACAAAAATTATGCAAAGAAAGCTAAGATAGCCATTTTAATAAAATGAACTAGAATGCATGAAACTAATAATCAAAGGGGCATCACAAATAATGTTAGGATGACTAATTCACATATGAAAGATCACTGCAGGCTCTGAAACAAAGACCAGATATAAAACAAAAATGACAGAGTCATAAAGAAGTATTAAATGTATAAGAGCAATTGACATTTTGGACATATTAGTTTAAGGATCACTTGTTTTCAGAATGAAAAAGAAGTGTAGAATGAACTCTCACTGTACAAACAATATGGTTTATAATTTTAAAATGAAGTGATAAAGGTTGTGTGATGCAGCTGACATAGTTTAGCACTTTTATAAGTTGTGCATTTGCAAAAATAGTAATTGTTTAGGCATGTTTACTCAAAGACTGATTGTGGAAATAAAGGTTATGCCAGTGTACAATATTGGAACAAATCCCAGAAACCAACAAATAAAATAAATTTTATACCAGTTATCATGTTACTCATTATTAAATCATGTTACTGGATTAAAGTGAGAATTTAACCACTTAATGAAATAAATTTGACATATGATTCAGATAGATGGAAAATAATATGAATGTAGAAATGACAATCAAAAATGAAATTTGTATTAAAATTGAACACTAAATGCCATTCATTTTTTTCAAGAACAATTACAAACTCAAACTTTTTTCAAATTGTATTAAAATTTAAACAGTTGAATCAAGGATGCTGCACAAGGGCTAAAGCACATCTTCCAAAAGTCATTTTCATCTTGAATCTTAGAACAGGTACTTGTAGAGAAAGAGGGACAATGAAGATGTCATAAGCTAAGTTCACACCAGCTCATGATGATACTGAAACTCAGTGAATTAGGCATTTGTAAGAACAAAAAAAGAAAAAAGGAAGAAACTCAGAACAGTTACCATGATAGATACAGGATTAGTCTCCAGTGCCCATGTAGCAAAACTTCAGGTTATCGAGCTCAGAACCAGGGGTAATGTTCCTTGCAGACAAGTAGTAGACACTCAAAACAGGAAAGGACAGATTTTTTTTCCTAGCTACTTCGAGTGAGTACACCTGAAAACTACTAAACTCCAGATCTGCATCTGCACATCTGCAAGGCTATACTATTCTTTCCTTTAAAACGTTTATATTGTGATTATGAATATATATATATATATATATATATATATATATATATATATATATATATAAACATGTAAGACATCAGCACCTTAGCTGATCCTGTGCCACAGCACTCCATACCCAAATACTTCAGGTCTCCCAGAAATGCCGACCAGCCTTTGAGCAGAGGTAAGACCACTATTTTTTCTCCAAGGGATCTACTCCGAGACCTCAGCACACAGGAACCAAGGAGCAGCCTGGGACATGATCCTTCCAGTTTTTATCTGTACCAGAAGCTGATCCAGTGCCATGGCAGCCTGAGCTGATTCTTTGCCACAGTACTCCATACCCAAATACAGCCTGGAGAAAGAGGGTTTCCTAGGAGTACTGACAAGCCTGTGATTACAGTTAAGACTACCACTTCTGCTCTGAGGGACTCACCCAGAGACCTCAGGACAGAGGAACTGAGGAGCAGCCTGGGATAGGATCCTTCCAGTTTCTGTCTGCATCCTGAGCTGACCCTATGCCATGGCTCTCCATACCCAAATTCCTCCCTTAAAAAATTGGTCTCCCAGGAGTACTGACACACAGCCTAGCAGGAGGGACAAGCCACAGTCAGAGACAGCAAGACCAACTAACACTAGAGATAACCAGAAGGCAAGAGGCAAGGGGAAGAACATAAGCAACAGAAACCAAGGCTACTTGGCATAACCAGAAACCCAGTCTCCCACCATGGCAAGTCCTAGATACCCTGACAAACCCGAAAAGCAAAACTTTGATTTAAAATCACATATCATGATGGTAATAGGGGACTTTAAGAAGGAAATAAATAACTCTCTTAAAGAAAAACAGGAGAACACAGGTAAATAGCTAGAATCCCTAAAATAAAAAACACAAAAATTCTTTAAAGAATTAAAGGAAAACACAAGGAAACAGGTAAAGGAATTGAACAAAACCTTCAAGGATCTAAAAATGGAAATAGAAACAATAAAGAAATCACAAAGGGAGACAACTCTGAAGACAGAAAACATAGGAAAGAGATCAGGAGTCACGCAACTATCACCAACAGAATGCAGGAGCTAGAAGAGAGAATGTCAGGTGTAGAATATACCATAAAAAACATTGACACAACAGCCAAAGAAAGTTCTAAATGCAAAAAGCTCCTAACCAAGACATCCAGAAAATCCAGTACACAATGAGAAGACCAAACCTAATGATAATAGGTATAGAAGAGTGTGAAGATTACCAACTTAAAGGGCCAGTAAATATCTTCAACAAAATTATAGAAGAAAACTTCCCTAACCTAAAGAAAGAAATGCCCATAAATATAAATATAAAAGACACCCACAGAACTCCAAATAGGTTGGACCAGAAAAGAAATTCCTCCCATCATATAATAGTCAAAAACTAAATGTACAAAACAAAGAAAAAATATTAAAAGCAGTAAGGGAAAAAGGTCAATTAACATATAAAGGCAGACCTAATGAAATTAAACCAGAATTCTCACCGGAAACTATGAAAGCTAGAAGATCCTAGGTAGATGTAATCCAGATCCTAAAAGAACATGAATACCAGCCCAGGCTATATACGGAGCAAAACTTTCAATTACCATAGATGGAGAAACCAAGATACTCCATGACACAAATTTAAACAATATCTTTCCACAAGTCAAAGGATATAGATAATATCACAAAGGATAATATATGGCAAACACCAACAGAAGGAGGGAAACTACACCCTAGAAAAAGCAAGGAAGTAATCCTCTTTCAACAAATCCCAAAGAACCTAAAGAAACATAAAAATAACATAAAATAACATGAAGCAACAATAAATATTCCTTAATATCTCAACATCAATGGACTCAATTCCTCAACAAAAAGACAGAAAAACAGACTGGATACAAATACAGGACCCAACATTTTGTTGCATATAGGAAATGCACCTCAGTGACAAAGACAGACACTCCATCAGAGTAAAGGGCTGGAAAACAATTTTCTAAGCAATCAGTCCCAAGAAACAAGCTTGAGTAGCCATTCTAATACCAAAAAATTCAACTTTCAACCAAAAGTTATCAGAAAGAATAAGGAAGAACACTTCAAACTCATCAAAGGAAATCTCCCAAGAAGAACTCATAATTCTGAATATCTACACACCAAATGCAATGGCAAACACAGTCATAAAAAAAAACTTTACTAAAGCTCAAATCATACATTGCAGCTCACTCAATAATGGTGGCAGAATTCAACAACCCACTCTCAGCAATGGACAAATCATGGAAACACAAACTAAATGGAGACACATTGAAACTAACATAAGTTATTGAGCAAGTGGATTTAACAGATATCTATAGAACATTTCATCCTATAACAAAAGAATATACTTTCTTCTCAGCACATTATCCTGCCTTCTCCAAAATTGACCATATAATTGGTTAAAAAATAGGCCTCAACAGATACAAGAAGATTGAAAAATCCCACGCATCCTATCAGATCACCATAGACTAGTCTTCAATAGCAATGAAAACAACAGAAAGCCCACATACACATTGAAAGTGAACAATTCCATACTCAAAGATAACTTGGCCAAAGAAGAAATAAATAAATTAAAGACTTCTTAGAATTTAATAAAAATGAAGGCACAGATATGCAAACTTATGGGACACAATGAATGCTGTGCTAATTGGAAACTCAGCTCTGAGTGCGTCCAAATAGAAACTGAAAAAAGTATATATTAACAGCACAACTTAACAGCACACCTGAATTCTCTAAGATATAAATAAACAAATATATCCAAGAGTAGACAGCAGGAAATAATCAAAGTCAAGGTTCAAATCAACCAAGTAGAAACAAAAAGAACTCTATAAAGAATCAATAAAACCAGGAGCTGGTCCTTTGTGAAAATCAACAAGATAGATAAACCATTAGCCAGACTAACCAGAGGGCACAGAGACATTATTGGTATTAACAAAATCAGAAATGAATAGAGAGATATAATAACAGAAACTGAGGAAATCAAAAAAAATCATCAGAGCCTACTATAAAAGCTTATATTCATCAAAATGGAAAATCTATATGAAATGGACAATTTTCTTGACAGATACCAAATAGCTAAGTTAAATCAGGATCAGATAAACCATCTAAATAGCCCCATAACCCCTAAAGAAATAGAAGCAGTCATTAAGTCTCCCAACCAAAAAGACCTTCAAACTACTCCACAAAAATAGAAACAGAAGGATCACTACCCAATTCATTCTTTGAAGCCACAGAATTATGCTGTATATTCTCCCTTAGAGATAGAACAGATTGTGTCTAATCAGAAACCTGTCACAATTTCCTTTCATAGAGGACTTCATAAGAGATTTTTTTCTACTTCTATCATTTAAATGTTCCAAATAGATTTTTAAAACTGGTTGAGTACATATTACTTTTAGCTTCAGAAGATAAAATCTATAGTTAAGAGGCATTTAACTATTATAAATTATTTTGATGACTTAAAAATGTTAATATTGAATTGTATATTTAAAAATAAATGTTATTAGTTCAATAAAAATTAAGATGTAAAACTCATGTTTTTTGATAAATTATAATAATTTTCCTGTAATAATCAATACCTGTCATAGAAATTAAAACTTTGACCTAGGGGAAGAACTCAAGGAGCTGGGCAGATTAAAAACCCATATGAAGTACTATATCAACTAACTGGACCACCCAGAACTCCTAGGGACTAAACTACCAACCAAAAAGTATACATGGAGGGATCCATGGCTCCAGATGCACATGTAGCAGAGGATGTCTAGCATCAATGGAATGGGAGGGACTTGGTCCTGTGGAGGTTTGATGCCCCAGCATAGGGGGATACTGAAGCAGTGGATCATAAGTGGTTAAGCATATGGAGGAGCACCCTCATAGATGCAAAGGGAAGGGGGAGGTAGGAGCTAGGATGAGGTATTTGTAGAAGGGAAACCAGGAAAGGGGATATTACTTGAAATGTAAATGAGTAAAATGATTAACAATAATAAGTTAAAACCATATGTTCATATGAAAGTAAGAATTCCATCTGAATGAAAAGCAAGATAAGCAGATTACCAGTGTTTTCTGTTACAGGGATTACAAAGTCACATGGATAGAAGTGACAGGTTTGGTAGCATAGACAAGCCTAGATGGTTAAGAACAAGGGCTGCTCGTCCAGGTACCATTTCCTGTGTTCACATGGCATTTCACAACAGTAGTCTAGTCCAGTTCCAGGGTGACCAAGGACCTCTTGTGGCCTTAGCACACATTATATGTAGGAAAAATATACACATACAGGCAAATCACTTATATTAAATAAAAATAAATGAATATTTTAAATGGAAAATATGTACAAATACCACTTAGGCATTGTTATATGATCAAACTGAGTCATTAGGAAGAAGGTTCATTATTGAATGAAAAGGAGTGAACAAGATTAACTGTAACACACAAATACAATAATTTTACATATTTAAGTATTGACTATATTAAAGAGTCACATACTCTGTTGAATAAAACTACAAAACCAAAAGGAAGGAGCATATGCTAAACATTGTAAACAGTTGATGTGTTTGACCAAGTGAAAAATTAAATAAAATTTAGACATCATTTCAAAGAAAACTTTAAGAATATACATAAACATAACATAATTGAATGACAAAGTTGTCAGTTTCATGTCTTCACCCAGAAACAGAGGAAAAGACATTTTTAAATAGATAAATAGCTTCTAAAGAAAATAGCAAGAAAACATTTTAACAAAAAAAAATGTTTATTTGATAATACAAACGTGATTTATGTTGTTAATCATTGAAATGTAAATTAAAATAATGTCCTATTTTCTCAGATCTAAAAACAGTTAAAATTTACACATTCTAAAAGGAAACACAGGATGATTTGGGAGAAATTCTACCTTGAGTCTTTAAGACTCTGGTGAGCCAGATACCCCCTGAATGAACAAATCAGATTTGAGAACTGATGCAAAATGCAAGAGGAATTTATTGTTCCAATATGTTGGAACAATATTGCACAAAGAGAGAACAGTGACTACACTCAGTCTGTCTGGTAGCAATTAGGCACATTGTGATTGGCAGAACAGTGTGACTTTTAATCTGATTTGTCATTAGGGAGTGAGGTAGATGGCCAAAGGTCACTGAATGACCAAAGGTCACTATCTATGAGCTCTGGGCCTCCCCTACCCCAGGTGGCCAATGGTCAGTCTGGTGGTCCATCAGTCCCTCCTCTCTGTGGTCTGAGGGATGTAAATAGTCACTCCCTTCCATACAGGAGAGGTGCCTATATTCTTTATGATCTTTCTCTTTCAGGAGGGAAAGGGTCTGTTGGAATTTTCAAAGTTTCTGAGTGGAACTCTTCACTTTTAGTAAAAATATAACTTAATTTGATTATTTTCATTACAATTGTTTATCCAATTTTAGAAAACATTATAATACAGTCACTCATAAAACTATTGCTTAGATATTATTTTTATGTATGCTCAAGTTTTGTGTATGTGCAATTTAAAAATTACAATAAAATCAAGTGTGCATTTTGACATGACAGAATGTCTAAATTTCAAATAGTCAAAGACTACTTTTAAAAATCTTATTATAAAATATAAATATTAAATTTTAAAAATGATACATCCAGTTTCTATTCATCAGTATTTTAAAACATTGACAATTGTTTCTAAAATTACTTATATACATGAAAATAAAAACAAGAGTAATTAAAATGGGTGTGAGAGATACTTTTTAAATTCTAATTATTTAATCTGAAGAAGGTTAAAATAATAGGACTACACTTTGTCATGGGAACATGAAGTTCACTTTCAAAATAAAATCAAATAAGTTTTACCTTTTATGCTTTTGACACCTAATGTGCATTTTTTGTTCATATCATTTTTATTATTAAATTATTTCATTTATTTACTGTCCAAATGTTACTCTCCTTCCTGGTCCTCCTTGCCAGAGTTCTTCACCCCATATTCACACCTCAGAGCCCATGCTCCCCAACTGTCTACCAACCCCCACTTCATCCCCACCAGCATCCTTCTTCCCTGGTGCATTCAATTTCCATAAGGTTAATCATATCCTCTCCCACTGAAGCATCATTTTATACTTTCTAAAATTTTTAATTTTAAATATATTTATAAATTTTCTTAACATTACTGTTAATTTTAATAATAAATTCCTTTATCTGGATACTCCTTTGAGCAGGCTTGATAATAAGTGTTTTTGTGTGGCTTGTGATCAGTTCTAGTCTTCAAATGTCTGAAGTAAGGTTGTGCTGTAGAACTTTTATTAATTTTGCATCATGCAGAGATAATTCACTGTTTTGAAAGTAATAAGGAGTTCTAAAATCTTCGTAAGCATTTATCATCTCTAATAGATGCAGCAAAAATAGAAAAGTTAAACTAAATGTGCTATTCTCTTTTTCATATACTATTGAATTTTCTTGGCATTTTAATTCTGATTAGTCTTTATTACTTTGTTTATCTTAAAGACAATCTGCACTTAAAACATCCCAATATTGGAGAAAGGAATCCTGTCCTCTTGAATTTTGAAGTCCTATTAACGATGTCTTCAAAAGAATTTCAGATTAATATTTGATGATATAAAATTTCAAATTCTGACCAGATTTAAGATTTTTACAAAAATAGCATCATATTTTTAAAGTTGATTTTCTAATTTGATCAATTAAAGATATTGAAGAATGTGAATTACATTTCAAGTACTATTTGACCAATTATTTCCTAATTACTTAAGTAATAGTAAAGGTTTTCTTGCATATAAAGATGGCCCATTAGGAAAAATGCAGATTAAAATATATCAAAAGAAAGTCATATTAAAGATGAAAACCAAAGAAGAGGGGGTGTGTAGAGTTACAGAGCCAGAGGTCATAGATATTCACAAATAATGTCTTCTTAACACAGCAAGACAACTGCACATATGAACTCTGATCAGCTGTTACAGCAAAGGCAAATCAGCTGCAAAATCAACTAAGACCAAATTCTAGCATGAGAGTCGGGCTTGAATTTCATTTCTAACCTGGGAGTTATTATGCTTGGACTGTTTTCTTTAAGAGTTCAGCCCCGGCAAGTCTATCATGTTTTAGATGAATCTATCATATTTAAGAATATCTGTGCAGCACAGTGTGGTCTGGTTAAGGGGGAAAAGGGTTATTTGTGAACGTACGAGCAAAGTGGATCTTAGAAGAGTGAGGGAAGGACGGTGAATATGGTCAAAAAATGTATAAAATTGTGAAACGACTAATGAACATGTTATTTACCAGTTGTAAAAGTATCAACAAAACACACACACACATACACACAATTAAAAAGATCTCAACATGACATGATCAGCTGGGTTCTGGGAATATAAGTGGGAGATTTAAAACGACAGAAGTAAAATAAAGATAAGATCAGATGAGACTTGCAGTAGCGTGACTACTTGCAGTTTGCATACATTATTGCCATTCTAATGGCTTAGCAACCTTGGCTAACTAGAATTGGTCATGTCAACAACACTCATTCATAGAGGGGTATATTGACTAACCAAACTCACTGACGTTGCAAACAGATTCATATATAAAGTATAATTCCAACCTGATTAGAGCCCCGTAAAACTTTTCTTTCTGGTCTTGTTTCATGGAGGACGCATGTGAAACCCTTCAATGGACTGCTCTCTACCTCCCCAGCAGCCATAACACACCCAGCAGCAAAGAAGACAGGCAGCATGACACATACCAAGGAGTATTATAGAATGATAATGATAAGAGTTTTTAAAGAATTTAACATGCAATCACATATGTTTATATATTTCCATGTATATAGAATGAATAAATTTGGCAAAGTAAGTAGAATATCAATATTTTAAAGAAATTTAAAATTAAATGAATGAAACTCTCATATAGTTTGCAATGCATAAAATTATTCATCTGGACAAATACATTGTTATATTTAATCAAGTTTAAATAAAATAATTGATTAAGAAAGATGTTAACTTTACACAAAAACAGATTTATAGGTGCAATAAACTCCATATTTATATGCAGATTTACATTTTTAAAATATCTATCCCAAGATATGGGTACCATATTCATCCATCAAAACAAATTTCAAGTCTGATTAGTACTCTTCAAATAATGGTGGATGTGACTGGGTGCAGTGACTCACAGCTAGACATGCAAAATCTAAATGGGAAGTTTTCATCTCTTTCCTCCTCTTGGAGACCTCACAGAAGAAGAGAGAGAAGACTTGTAGGAGTCAGAGGAAATAGAGAACATCAGGACTAAATTGCCCACCAAATCAACTAAGCAAAGCTCACATGAACTCACAGAGACTAAGACAGCAAGTCTGAGTCTGCATGGGTCTGCATTAAGGCTTCTATGTATATTTTATGGATATTAGAAGATCTTTGGGGGTTGACTATTAACAGGGGAGCAAGTTTATTATTGACTCTTTTGCCTGCCCTTGACTCTCTTTTCCACCTTCCACAGACTTGATATGACTTTCATCTTTTATTCTTTCTTGTTTTTGGCTTATTTGGCTATATTCTCTTGGAGCCCTGCCCTTTTTTGAAAAAGAAACAAGAGTAGTGGATCTGGGAGAGAAGGGAAACTGAAGTAGATCTAGGAAGAATAGAAGAGTGAGAGGAAAATTATAGTTGTGATGTTTTTGATGAGAGAATAATCTATTTCCAATAAAAACAATTACTATAAGATATATTGCTTTATTGCTCTCAAATTCAAGATTGAATCCATGTGTTATTTCTTTCTAATATTGTTGCATGCTTTGCATTTCAGCAGCATTTTATTACTTGCTTGGAAGTTTAACCCCCAGCAGCTATCTATTTTCACAACTGTTCATTGAATTATGTATCTTGGTTGAGAGAAGGGTCCAACTCACTTGTTTTTCTGAAGCTGTTCTAAGATCATTATGAGGAATATCAAAGGTTATTTATACTGATTAAATTATGATAGCTATTTCCTATACTCAACAGTGTTTGTGATGTAAATATAACTGGCAATTTTTTTAATCACAAAGAATTTATAAAACAATGTAATACTGTTTTTTTATAGGTAACTATTGTTTCAGGCATTTAAACACTTTTGTGATGCAGCAAAGAGGCTAGGATATTCATGACGTTTTAAGGTCTATATATTTTAATCTGCGTCTATGTATTTCTTATGAAATTGTGGGTCACACACTTCTGTATTATGAATACATATCTAGATTGAATTCCATAGGTACAGTTGCAAGCCTTTTTATTGGGTCTCCTGTCCCCACTGTGTTCTATTTTATTTTTAGAATTTTTAATAATGTATAGGAATGTGTGTCTACATGGGATATTATAGTTAAGTGCTAATGGATATGGAGGTCAAAGGATTAAATGCTCTCGAGGTGGAGGCACAGATGCATGGAAGCCACTGACTTAGTGATAGTAACTGTACTGGGGTCCTCAAGAACCACAGCTAGTGTTTCTAACCACTAAAATAGCTCTCTCTCTCTGCCCCCTTAGTATTTTCTACAAACAATTTAAAAAATATATATTCTATTGTCTTTGTGTGTGTGTATGTATGTATGTATGTATGTTCATGTGCATGTATATTGCATAATCACATATTCCTGACTCATCATATCTCTGGAGATCAAAGTGCAACTTTAAAGAATTGGTTCCTTCTTCTATACTTATATAAATACTGGGAATCAGTTGCAGCAGCCAAGCTTGTGAAGCATGCTCCTTTATCACTGAGCCATCTTGTGAGCTCTAAATGAATAAATGAATATTATTAAGTTATTCCCACAATTTCTCAAAAAATTATTGAAACTTCTTATGTATATACATGCATAATTACACACAGGTTGTATTATTAAAATAAAAATATGTATCTATATATTCAAATACTTTTATTATGTGGATATAAGATTTTATTTTTTAAATCTCTATGTATTTTTATTTATTAAGCAGTGTTCATGATATAGTTTTTTCAAAACACCTAATTTCATCATTTTTTCACCACTTTACAGATCGTCAATCTGATCATTCTTTAGAATCCAAAAGCCTGTTCTGTAATTGTAGCTGCCTTAGTTTTGATCAAAGTGTGCACATCCATAGAAAACAATGTTTTTTTCTTGAGTTCCCAATGGCTATGTATACATGATCACTTTTCTTTCCAAACAACAATATACCTTGAAAATGTTATGAGGTTTAACAACTGAATACCTTTTATATCACATCTTCCTGAATTATGTTGTAGCTATAAGGTCTGAAAAGAATGTGTTAGGTTAACAGTTGATGTTTTTATTTTAATGTATTAATCACTATTTGCTAATTATTACTGACATTTTCTGCTAGGTAATTGTAAGAAAAATTGTGACAATATATTTGCTTTAAATTTGGTATAGAACTGGGGATACACCCTGCCTATATTTCTGAATGCTAAGATTACAGGATATACTCCTATACTTAGTTTGATGCATATGAGGCAAACACTATACTACAAACTATAATAGGTAATATTATATCATTATATATATATATATATATATATATATATATATATAAAATTAAATAAAATTTTGGAATGAAGAACTGATCCAACAATTTAGAGAACTTACTGCTCTTACAGGGGAATCACATTTATTTTCCTGTACCCAAGTCCAACAGGTCACAAGCCATAGTAATTATAGCCACAGGGCATCTGACATACTCTCCTGGACTCTGTAAGAACTGCATATACATGTATGCAAACACATACTTAAAAAATAATAAATATATTTTTTTAATAAAACAAGTAGAAAAAGCAAAATAAATGAGAATATTGTTACAGGTGGGTGAAATGCCATTTGCTATGAGTTATAAGAGAGAGAAATGATTTGTTCTCAATAGTATTTCTGAAAAATTGTTAATTTTTTTCTATGGTTTGAAATTATTAGCTATTTTTATAAAAATTAGTTTTGCAAGTCATTCTAAACAGACTGATTCTATCCTGATTTCTTTTTTCCTTTTTTGGCTTATAGAAACAATATATAACAAGGATCTCAAACACAAAAGACATTATTTTACAATAAATAATTATATTATAATTCTATCTAGTAATTGCTAAATTAAATTAATTTGAAATCCTTACATTCACAATAAAAGGTCTTCATTTTACAATATTTATTGAAGATGTAATGGCCACATGTATTATTTGGAACTTTCGTAATCATTAACTGAGTATGTATGATACTCAAACAATCCTCCTATAAAGGAAGTCATTTAATAAATTTTATAGAAAAATAAATCAGAAATAACTCTGTGTTGAAACTGAGGTTTAAGAGGAAATGACTGAATTGTAACAGCTCCATCAGGCAGCCAATACAAAGTACTGTACCACACATATTTACATAATTTCTGTATTTACAGAACAGATAAATTTTTCAAGATTTAGGGACTATTTCCAAAGTATTGATATCCTGATCCATTTAAAAGAAGTGATTTAAAATTATTGAAATTGTGCAAAGTGTGATCTTTGATCACAATGTACCAACACTAGAACTCAATAACCTAGGTTTTGAACATTACAGGAAAACTTCAATAGTTAATAGTTTTAGTAATCATCATGGTCAAAGGAAAAGACTAAAAATATACATCAAAATATATATAACTATATCATACAGATTTCAAAACATGTCAGATCCACCCTAGGGAATTGAAAAAGAAATCTACATAGTTGTAAATAGTTCTCCATAATAAATGCAAACAATCCAAGTGATCACTCAATACCTCACCTCAAACAAATAAGAATAGAAATAAAGTCCAAAGAAAAAGAGGAAAAGAAATAATATACAAAATACATTAATACTATGCTATCTAATGCTATTCTGTTTCTAAAATATTCTCAAATTACAATAATAAATTAATCAAGGGAATAATATATTTTTCTTTAAAACACTAAATGATAAATATGAAAATATTAAAGACAGAGAGATCAACATATTTGTGAGAACAACTAAAATTTATCTTTCTTGCCCTGAGTTACCTCATTCAGTATATTTTCTAGTCTCATTTATTTTTTTAATTGCATTTTTTCCTTTATCCAGTGAATATATTTTCATATTATATATGTACCACATTTTCATTATCCATTCATCTCACAATGGACAAATAGTTTGATCCCATTTACTAGCTATTTTAAACACAGAAGAAAGAACACATGCATATGTATGGTAAGATACAGCTTTCTTTGGATATACACCATGAGTGTTATAACTGGATCAGATGGAAATTCTATTTGAATTTATTGAGAAACTTCCATATTGATTTATATAATGGCTATAAAATTATGCTATACCGACAGTAAACAAGATTTGTTTTTTCTCCACATCCATGTCAACATTTATCATTTGCTACAAAGCCCTGAGATAATCTCAGAAAAGAAGTTGTTAGGCATGCAAGCACTGATAATGAGAAAGACTTCTTTAAAATACTGTTATCCAGATGTGTCAACTGCAAAATGATTATAGATACCTGCAGAAGACCTGCACAAGACTTAGCTCTTTGATATTCCGTTATAAATAAGAAAGTCTCCCACCTTACTAATGGGCTGTTGGAAACTATTTGGTCACAGAAAAGATAATTATCTCCAGTGTATTGTCATAGGTAAATTGTCCATGCATGAGCAATAAGCCCTAAATTCTTAGTAAATAAAAAACAAATTACTTTAATTAGTCGAAACTAAAGAAGATGAAAACAGAAGGGGCAAGTTTTGAAGAAGAGATTCAAGGAGACAGAGTAGGATAAGATTGTCTACCCAAGATGGACATAACTGTAACACATTGTGTATAAATTGAATGTTTTATAAATAATTAAGAAGTATGGTTAATAAGAAAACAACTTTACATTGAAAATGTACAAAATGAAAGCAAGGCTGGAAGGAAGGAAAGAAGGAAGGAAGGAAGGAAGGAAAGAAGGAAGGAAGGAAGGAAGGAAGGAAGGAAGGAAGGAAGGAAGAAGATAGATAAGGTGATGATAGTGACGGTTATAAAAATCCATAAAGGTGTCAGGTTTTATGTGGAGGTCCTTGATCCACTTGGAGTTGATCTTAGTACAAGGAGATAAGAGTGGGTCAACATCATTAGTCATCAGGGAAATGCAAATCAAAACAACCCTGAGATTCCACCTCACACCAGTCAGAATGGCTAAGATTAAAAACTCAAGAGACAACAGGTGCTGGCAAGGATGTGGAGAAAGAGAAACACTCCTCCACTGTTGGGGGGATTGCAAGTTGGTACAACCGCTCTGGAAATCAGTCTGGCGATTCCACAGAAAATTGAGCATGTCAATTCCAACACTCCTCCACTGTTGGGGGGATTGCAAGTTGGTACAACCGCTCTGGAAATCAGTCTGGCGGTTCCTCAGAAAATTGAGCATGTCAATTCCAGAGGACCCTGGCATACCACTCCTGGGCATATACTCAGAGGATTCCCCTGCATGCAATAAAGGCACATGCTCCACTATGTTCATAGCAGCCTTGTTTATAATAGCCAGAAGTTGGAAGGAGCCCAGATATCCCTCAAAGGAGGAATGGATACAGAAAATGTGATTATATATATATATATATATATATATATATATATATATATGTGTGTGTGTGTGTGTGTGTGTGTGTGTATACATATATATATATATATATATATATATATATATATGTATATATATATACACATACAATGGAATACTACACAGCAATTAAAAAATTAAAAATAATGAATTCATGCAATTTGTAGGCAAATGGTTAGATCTGGAAAATATCATCCTAAGCGAGTTAACCCAATCACAAAAGAATACACATGAAATGCAATCACTGATAAATGGATATTAATGAGCCCAGAAGCCCTAAATACTCAAGGCACAATTAGCAAGTCAAATGATTCGCAAGAAGAAAGGAGAGGACCTTGGGCCTGAAAAGATTGGATCCATCTTTGTAGGAGAGTACCAGAACAGAGAAATGGTAGGGGTAATTGGGGAATAGTTGGGGGGGAGAGGACTTATGGGACTTATGGTGGGGTGAACTGGGAAAGGGGAAAGCCTTTGGAATGTAAACAAAGAATATAGAATAAAAAAAGAAAAAAAATCCATAAAAATAATAAAGTTAAATACAACTGAATATACATACAAACACTTTCACATATTCAATTCGCAGAAGTGTGTTTATATAACAAGTGAATGTTAAGAAAACCAATGGATTGTCACAATTTTAATGCCCTTGAAATATAATACTACTTGTGATGAGTGGACCTAGGTTTTCTTCATTATTTCTTACAAAAGCCTGTCATTTGACAATGGCTGTAAATAGAGCACTGAAAGTGAAGGAGAGAAAACCAGGTAACTCTTTTCAGAGATGCTACTGGGGGAAAGGGAACAGAACTAATACTATACCATTTTTGGTCTACAGTGTTCTTCCTTACTGGTGGTCAGAACTAAAAACAGATGATAACAAAGAATGAAAGAAAGATGATTACAACTAGTCATTTGGCTGTGTTGATGCGACTTGTAAGAATTTCTATGATTAGCTGAGATAACCATCAAACGTTTAAAATTGCAGTGGATAGGGATTGAGCCACAGTGTGAGTGCAGGATAAACTTGGGCCAGAAAATATAATCATGGAAAACTATGGGGTACCCATGAATACTATATGCAAAGGCAGTCCACTGAGGGATCTACTTTCTGTTGCCTTGCTTTAAGAACTGAATAAATTTACAAGTGTTTTTAAATATCGACATCAATGATTATCTATTGTAGCTGAATATCCAGATTCATTTATGGGTTGAAATAAAATGTTACTGAGGCGGTGTTAATTCTAGATGCTGAATAAAAATGTTTCTTATCATATCTCTGCATTCCAAGCCTACTTTCAATCTTGGACTTGCAGTCTCCTTCCAGCTATGATCACAATCCATTCTCTGCTTCTGCTTTCAAGCTTTCTTTGACTCTAATATCATCTCTTCTACAGGGAGTACTTCAATGTACTTCTGTTAGTACATTAAAACTATAAGGGTAACCAGTGTAGACTTCTCAGCTATCTGTACTTAATTATTTATTCAGGTTTTTATGCCACATAAAGTCACATAGGCACAAGATAATTAGGATTATATACTGGGATATAATATTCTATTTAGACCACAGATAAGATGATAATACATTCCTGTTTATTCAAGATAACATCATCGTTTTATTACCACAATGAGGATATATATCACCTAAATACCACCAGAATTTGATAATATAAGATACTCCATGTAGAATGTGTCTGTTGTAAATATATAAATAAACAACAACAAAACATGATTGAATCACAATTCCACAAAATGATGTGTTAACTAGGACTATGCTTATATTACATACTGAATAGAAACTTCATGTTAAAAATTTTCTATTGTTATCTTTTGATAAAATAATATGTGTGTATAATCCAGCATGAATAACCTATGAAAATTTTATTGCAAAGAGTAATAGTTCACATAGAATAATTTCACATTTCAAGTTCAATATGTTTAATAATTGAATAATGAAGTATTTTCAATATGAATGATGAATGCGATATCAGTAGTCATTAAAATTCAACTCTGTTAAATTATTTATAACTTGAATTATAATTACTGAACTTAACTTTCACTCCAAGTGAAGTACATCTTGGCTTCCTTTAAATGATAAACTGTTCTTCAAAATTCTTCTGCATCTAATTTCTAAAATCAGCTGTGATTGTCAACCATCTTCTGGTCATGTTGCTAAAATTAATGATTTATGATTTGTCTGTTTCATTTTATTCAAAATTTATAATATAGGGCAATGAAGCAAAAAAATAAGTCTCTGTTGTGCCATCTGTACTGTTGTGTAACATATTTTTATAACTGGAAGCACAGTCTACATAAAACATGTCTGTAAGACTTATGTACCACCAGAAACTTGCCATTTCTTTAACCTTCTACTAAAACACTGAAAAACTTTTTGTAGGTGATTTCACAACATGAGTCTCTTTTCTCAATTCTACTTTATATCAGTGAATGTCTGCTAAGGAATTAGGGTTTTTTTTGTTTTTTTGTTTTTTTTTATTTAATTTTTATTTTCTATGTTTAATGTTTGCATTCCAAAGGCTTTCCCCTTTCCCAGTTCCCACCCACCATAGTTCCCATAGTTCCTCTCCCCCCCAACTGTTCCGCAATCATTCCCCCTCCCCCCTCGGTTTCTTTACTAAACTGGATGCAATCTTTACAGGCCCAGGGTCCTCTCCTTTCTTCTTCTTGGGAATCATTTGACTTGCTATTTGTGTCTTGAGTATTTAGGGCTTCTGGGCTCATTAATATCCACTTATCAGTGATTACATTTCATGTGCATTCTTTTGTGATTGGGTTAATTCACTCAGGATGATATTTTCCAGGTCTAACCATTTACCTACAAATTGCATGAATTCATTATTTTTAATTGCTGAGTAGTATTCCATTGTATAAATATACCACATTTTCTGTATCCATTCCTCCTTTGAGGGATATTTGGGCTCCTTCCAATTTCTGGCTATTATAAACAAGGCTGCTATAAACATAGCATACCACTCCTGGGCATATACCCAGAGGATTCCCCTGCATGCAATAAGGAATTAGTTTTTAAAGTACAGCAACAACAACATTTTGATAGATTACTCATGTACTCAGTACTTTCAATAGACTGTAACTTGTAACGAATCTTGCATCATTTCAATATTTTGCAACAGATAGAGTTGAAGTAACTTACAGTACTTTTAAGCCAAATGACCCTTTTATGTAAAAATAATTTTTATAATCTATAAATAAGAATTTAAGGCATATGCAAGCATCTGAGTCAAATGATAATTGATAAGTACATAATTTATTCCCCTTCAGCTGACTCTCTACCCTCTCCCTTTATACAAGATTGTAATAATATTAATTATGATTTTTTTAACCAGAACTCTTGCCATCAGACTAGAAAATATTTTAGTTATCTATGGAAGTTAAATAAAAATGTTTATTCTCTCTTCTCTCTCTTTTTAATTTTCTATATTCTTTGTTTACATTCCAAATGATTTTTCCCTTTCCCCCCGCCCTGCCCCCTAACACTATGTACAATAAGTTCTTTTCCCTCTGCCAGTTCCCCAATCAACCCCCTGCCTCTCCTCTGTCCTGGCATTCCCCTACAGTGCTGCATCAAGCCTTTCCAGGACCAGGGCCCTCTCCTTCCTTCTTCTTAGGAATGATTTGATATGTGGGCTGTGTTTAGGGTATTCTGTGCTTCTGGGCTAATATCCATTTATCAGTGACGGCATTCCATGTATGTTCTTTTGTGAATGAGCTACCCCACTTAGTATGATATTTTCCATTTCCAACCATTTGCCTAAAAATTTCATGAATTCATTGTTTTTATTTGTTGAGTAGTATTACATTATGTGAATATACCACATTTTCTGTATCCATTCCTCCTTTGAGGGATATCTGGGCTCCTTCCAGTTTCTGGCTATTATAAAGAAGGCTGCTATGAACATAGTGGAGCATGTGTCTTTATTGCATGCAGGGTAATCCTCTGGAATCCCAGGAGTGGTATGACAGGGTCCTTTGGAAGTGTCATGCACAATTTTCTGAGTAACCTCCAGACTGATTTCCAGAGTGATTGTACCATCTTGCAATCCCACCAACAGAGGAGGAGTGTTCCTCTTTCTCCACATCCTTGCCGACACCTGCTGTCTCCTGAGTTTTTAATCTTAGCCATTCTGACTGGTGTGAGATGAAATTTCAGGGTTGTCTTGATTTGCATTTCCCTAATGACTAATGATGAACATTTCTTAAGGTGTTTCTCAGCCATTCGAAGTTCTTCAGGTGAAAATTCTTTGTTTAGCTCTGTACCCTATTTTTATTACGGTTATTTGGTTCTCTGGGATCTAACTCCTTGAGTTCTTTGTATATATTGGATATTAGCCCTCTGTCAGATTTAGGGTTGGTGAAGATCTTTTCCCAATTTGTTGGTTGTGTTTTTGTCTAATTGACAGTGCCCTTTTGCCTTACAGAAACTTTGTTATTTTATGAGGAGATCCCATTTGTCAATTCTTGATCTTAGAGCATAAGCTATTGGTGTTCTGTTCAGGAACTTTTCTCCTGTGCACAAGTCCTCAAGGGTCTTCCCCTGTTTGTCCATGTTTTATTCCTGTGAAAGGAGAGATGGAACAATTCTAAGAGTCATAGGTCATAGATAGCTGCAAATAACTAGAGTTTTCTTCATGTGGCAGGGCAGCTGCATGGTTGGATTCACAGTCCATTCATCAGACTTGCATAATCTTGACCCAGGCAGTGTCTTAAGAAAACATTCACAAGTGCTGTGCAATCTTAACCCACACAAGGTCTTAGCATAGGGAGGAGAGCTTGAGTTTCCACCAGCATCTTTCAAGGCAATTCACTACATTATAAAAAAAAATTGTTCCTCAAGTTAATATTGTATAGTCAATGAACAACTTAAGTAATTTTCTATGGAATACTCTTTACTCAGTATTCTAAAAAAGAATATAAATCAAATAGAAAATCTGGTGAGATATTCACATATTAGTATCTAGGTTGAACCAAATTATGATTTATTAAACAAACTTTCCTTCCCATTTTTATCTTTATTTTTTTTTATTTTACCATTTTTCCTTCCCTCTGCTTTTGGCTTCTGTCTTTTCTCCTTTCCTTATACTCCCATTCCATTTCATCTCCTTTTTCTGTACTTTCTTCTTTTTTTCATGTTTCCTTTTTCTCTTCATCATTCTCCCTCACACCCTCTCATTTTATCAACTCAAATATCTAGTTTACTTCCCATAAGTTAAGACTAGAAGACAAACCAAAGGAATAGTTCTGCTTAAATCTAGCTTAGTAAATTAGACAGTTGGGTGAGAGGTTACTTACAGGACCATAGATAATACAAATAAAGCTTTACTCCCCCAGAAGACTATATATATTATAAAACTGCACTTCTGTTACATGCAGAGAGATCTATGGAGCATCTTCTCTTCTTAGATATGTATATTATAGTCTCAGGTGAGAATTGGAAGGAGCCCAAATATCCCTCAAAGGAGAAATGGATAAAGAAAATGTGGTATATTTATACAATGGAATACTACTCAGCAATTAAAAATAATGAATTCATGCAATTTGTAGTTAACTGGTTAGATCTGGAAAATATCATCCTAAGTGAGTTAACCCAATAACAAAAGAATACACATGAAATGCAATCACTAATAAGTGGATATTAATGAACCCAAAAGCCCTAAATACTCAAGGCACAATTTGCAAGTCAAATGATTCCCAAGAAGAAGAAAGGAGAGGACCCTGGGCCTGAAAAGATTGGATCCAGTTTTGTAGGCCCAGAACAGAGAAATCGGGGTGGGGGAGGATGATTGAGGAATATTTGGGGTGGAGAGGAATTTTGGGACTATGGTGGGGAGGAACTGGGAAAAGGGAAAAATTTTGGAATGTAAACATAGAATATAGAAAATAAAAATTTAAATAAAAAATCCCTCAAAACAAAAAAACAAACAAAAAAAGAAATGTTTATTATTTTTATATCCTTCTATGTCAGTTTTTCTCAATCTGAGTCATGACCCCTTTGGAAGGGTTATATAATAGGTGTCCTGCCTATGAGATATTTATAATTCAATTTATATCACTAGTAAAATTGCAAATATAAATTATTTAAGTTATTTTTTATGTTTGTGACTCCTCACCACAACTTGAGCAACTTTATAAATGGCTCATAGCATTAGGAAGTTGTGAACCACTCTTCTGTGGAATATTATGAAGCATATTATTAAGATGTTCCCAGGGCCTGTTAAGTTTGGATTACTTCTTGCGTTTTATAAGCCTGAATTATCCCTCCAGAAAGCCTCCAATTTCCATAGTTACAGGGTATTTTTAATCCTCCTATGATCTATATTTTTCAATAGCACATTTTTACAAGGTGTGTGACAATAATCAATTTCCTTAAGTACATTTACCTAGTGGTGTCTATGCATAAATATATATGTATAATTATGAAATGTTATATCAATCAATATGCTTATCATTTATAAAGATTCTATGTTGTTCTTAGAGTATTTAAAATAATTGTTGTAGTCATCTTTTGTTTCAGAGACAAATGCCTACACATATACTATATATGTTATACATATTATCCATATCCTCAGCAAAAAGGAAAAGTTTCCATTACTATATGTGTTTTTAAAAAATGACTTACAGATTATATTTATATCTTTTTTTAAAACTTTTATATAACTTCCAGAAAAAGGAAAGCAAATAGAAATTAGTATTTGGAGAGGTAAAAAAGGAAAAGCAGAGAGAGCAACTGAAGAGATAGGTGGCTTTGCAGTTTAGAGCACTGGCTGCCCTTGCAGAGGTGCTGAGTTCAATTACAGCAACCACATTTTGGCTATTAGTCATCTGTGATGGGATCTGACACCCTTTTCTGGTGTGTCTGAAGACAACAGCAGTAATTTCATATATATAACATAAATGAATCTTTAAAAAGAAGATGCAAATAATTTTAAAAAGAAGATGAGAGAGAGAGAGAGAGAGAGAGAGAGAGAGAGAGAGAGAGAGAGAGAGAGAACAGGTTCTTCTTATTAGGCTGGCTAATTTTTTTATGAAATAGCGCACATTAGTTTAACAATTTTCTTACACACTCATTTCATATTCTTTCCAAAACTGATTATCCTCACACAGAAGGGTAGAAAACAAGGGGAATATGCGAGTTACCAGTCACCATACTTGTTTTAAAGACAACACACAGACATTAATCTATTTAGAAACCTTTGCTTCATATAATTACCAAAATTGAAGCTAATTTTAAAGTCATACAGGTTTGTTGCTGATACAATGTTAGCCCTATATATCTTTACGTGGGTGAAGTACAAGAAAACTACCTTAAATCCAAACTTATAAAGATAATAGGAGCCTTTAAAGAGAGAACGAATAAATCTTTTTCAAAATAGGCGAAGAAGATGCAATAAAACAAGTGAAGGACATGAAGAAATATCTCCAAGAACTAAGAATGAAAATAGAAGCATTAAAGAAATTACAAACTGAGGCAATCCTGGGGATGGAAAACCTAGAAAAGAAAACAGGAACTATAGATGCAAGTATCACCAGCAGAATACAAGTGATAGAAGAAAGAATCTTAAGTGTAGAAGATATAATGAAGAAACAGACACAACAGTAAAAAAAAATTGCTACATTAAAATGTACATGACACAAACATCCAGGAAATTTGGGACACTATGGAAAAACCAAACACAATAATATTAGGAATAGAAGGGAAATTTCCCAGCTCAAAGGCCCAGAAAATGTATTCAACAACATGATAGAAAAAACTCTTAACCCAACGAAAAAGGTAAAGGAAACAATCTGACAGCACAGCTGCTGTATGCTGGGAAAAATTTTGAAACACTATGTGGTTTCAAAAATGCTAGAGACTCGAGCATACTTCAAACAAGAATAATTTCATGATTATAATTAAGAGCTAGCAGCACTATGGGCCTTTACTTTTTTTTCCTGATGCTTCTGAATAAACTGTATTTCTTTTGATAGTTTTAGTTTAGAAAAAAATCGGGATATATACCATTTTATTGTTAGTCAAGCATGATTAGTGAGACATGTATGAACCATAGAAGCCTAATAGCTACAACCTGAACTCCATTTTCTTCCATTCTTGGTAATGTTAAGGAAAAAGTCTGGAAATCATATAACCTTGGCATTATTAGAAGCTGATTCCATGCTTTTGACCATCATTAAAAGCTTGCTTACAATAAGGATCATTAAAATACAACTATTTTAATGTTTTTGGTTTTCCAGTTGTAACCATGCTACTATACTTAAACTGATGGCTACATGTGAAAATGACTCCCGTGGTGAACCTTGCCACTTGCAGGCTGCCAAACTTGAATGTGCTAGCAAGAGCAGTACTGGAGCACTCACCCAGGTGGTGTAAGTGTGAGAGAGCTTGAAGGTTGACCACTCATCTATCTCCAGGCCCAGATCCAAGGTTTAGAGTTGGCCCACTTCAACATCTACCCTATCTCGGATCTGCTGGAGCCTATAAATGGAGTGGTCTTGCATCCCTGAAGCTGTAGGATCTCAAAGATACCTGACAAAAGCTGAATATTCAAGAGGATTCCCTGTGCATATCCAGTAAAAATAGTGTAGCAGAAGCCAGAGGTCTAGAAATAGACCAATGTTTTCTTGCATGAACAATTCCAAATAAAGATGTGTAGAAAAAAAGGGGAATACTGTGAAACATAATGAAAAACACTACAGCTTTCATGACACGATTTATTATTCTTTTATTCTATCTTAGTTTTTTTTTTTTCTTAGAGGGTAGATTTGGAAGGGCAGAGGGCAGATGCAAAGGGAAGGAGAGATGACTGGGATTGGGTTACTGAATAAAATATGTACAAAGAATCAAAAAAAGTTTTAAAAAAGCATGATTCGCCTAAAACAATAGAAGCTACTGCTACTATCTATGGTTGTTTCCCAGTAATTGAGAATAAAATTTTATTGGTGAGCCCAACACATATGTAGGTCACAGGCATTTGAAGGATCAAATCGGAGCTGATATAGCAGATGCCTCCCTGAGGAAGAGCTCTCATAGATTTTTAATATATATGTAAGCTGCCAAGTGAGAAAAGTAATCAATAATCCCAAATTCCCAGTTGTAAAATGGGTAAATTATGATTCTGAGTAGCCTAGCAAGATATGGCCAACAATACAACAGTGACAGTTTTATTGCAGAGATAACGAACTGTCTAATTGGGTACAAGGTCCCCACAATAATAAGAATTCATACCTGATAATGTAAACCTGAAAACATTTTTAGTTTTAAAAGGCCTTTGATATAAATATTAATGGAAATTTCATGAAGATATGATTTTATAAACAAATGGGTTATTCAAATATTGATTTCTGCAATACAAAACATTTGTCTTTTGAATGACCACATCATTGCAGTATATGTCATTATAGTTAATACAATGCAAAAAAATATTTTAAATTATTGATATTTATAGGCAGCAAAATAGAACAGGATCAAAATTTATAATATTAATATCATTATGTCCATATAATTACAACATATGCTCTCATGGCTGCACATATCTTATGAGCAGACATAAGATGATTTTTTTTTCATGTGTCAAAGAAAGATCACATGATTAGGTCAATAGTTCTCTTGAATGCCTCATATTTATTGTGCATTAATTAGTCTCTTTTCTCTCTTCTCTTTTATTAGATTAATTAACAATATTATGTAAAGAATTAAGAGAAATTCCTCAACCACATAAATTGTGCATATGAAAAATCTGTCTGACTTTTAATGACCATATTTCAATTAGCATAATTGTCTTACTGTAAGTAATAACTTCACAGAAAACATAAATATTATGATTCCCAGTATTATGATGTCATAATACCTATAAATAGCAGGGAAGAGAAATATATCCTCTTAAAATTTTGAGTTTATGGTTATCTCATGGATATCTTCCAGTTGAAGATGGGTATGCATATTTCTTCTTTGACTGCATAAATTGGAAATATACAATTTCTAGAAGGTATTAGACAAACTCCAGATATCTGAATTCCATAATCAGAAATCTGGTCTTGTTTTCTGAGTGAAGTGACTATCAGAAAATAAATTTTATACTAAAAGAAAATACCTCAAGGCCATAATCTAAACTGGGATTTTACTAATACCATATTTGAAATTAAAATTGAGTATTTATATAAGACAATAATGTTACAATAATGGGATCTGAAGGAGGGGTTATAACATTGGAGATGATAATGTTCCCCTATATTAGAATTCACAGTATTCTCTCTCCTAGTAGAATCATTCAGGGAAAATCTATATTTGGTGGATAATCATGTTTTACATTTCCAAGTAAGTGTAAATATTTTCTGAATTTTTTCTTAACATTATTATTTATGATAATTTCTGGTTTTGAAATGTCATATTCATAATCTGGCTAAAGCTTTAAATGTTAAGTAAATCAATATCATGCTTTTTGTTGTATAGTACTTCATTCTAATTTACATTATGAGTATATGGTGGTTATGTACAATCCATAAGAAACCCTGTGCTCCGAGGTTACCTGTTCCAGTTAATGATTGATCCATAAATGATGAGCCAATGTAATATGCCTCTCCAAAAACAAACTGTGCTGGCATCTGTCTATAAAACAAGTTACTTACAGATCAGTAGATTACCTTATGTTCCATTTAATGAAGCACTTCTTCAAGTTGTCTTATGCTAAATATATGAAACAGCTAATTTTATTTTGTTCATTCTATATATTAGAATTGTGGGTTTTTTATTTATTTTCTATATTCTTTGTTTACATTCCAAATGATTTCCCCTTTACCAGTTCCCCCCTCCCCATCAGTCCCTTAAGCCCTCTTCCCTCCGTCCATTCCCCAACCATCCCTTCCTACTTCTCTGTCCTAGTAATCCCCTACATTGTTGCATCAAGCCTTTCCAGGACCAGGGACCTCTCCTTCCTTCTTGGGAATGATTTGATATGTGAATTGTGTCTAGGGCATTCAGAGATTCTGGACTAATATCCACTTATCAGTGACTGCATTCCATGTATGTTCTTTTGTGATTGAGTTAACTCACTTAGGATGATATTTTCCAGTTCCAACCATTTGCCTAAGAATTTCACGAATTCGTTGTTTTTAATTGCTGAGTAGTATTCCATTGTATAAATATACCACATTTTCTGTATCCATTCCCCCATTGAGGGACATCTGGGTTCTTTCCAGCTTCTGGCTATTATAAATAAGGCTGCTATGGACATGGTGGAGCATGTGTCCTTATCACATGCTGGGGAATCCTCTGGGTATATGCCCAGGAGTGGTATAGCAGGGTCATCTGTAAACCCAGAGTCTTTATTTTTCTGAAAAATATTATTAAAATATGGCATTAGCAAAACTGTAAGTTCAAGTGAAAGAGGAAATTTCTTCTTTGCCAGCTACATAATAGTTTACACAGTGACTTGGTGTTTGTCCTTAAAACTATAAAATATGGCAATCAAAGGCTTTCTGATTGAACTTAGGGTTTCTCAATATGAAACACACATGGCTTGTATTGTAAACCTTCCCAACAACTTGAGGTTGAGGTTCTCACAGTCCCTAGGTATGATTCTATGATTATTATCCTGCCAAAGCCACCCTGTATCAAACTTTACCATAAATTTGTATCTCTGCAAGCATAGATTACTGTAAATTTCAGATGCCATCAGATGTGGTGTATGCAGTGCATCATGGAACACACAGGAACTCACAGCAGATAGGATGGAGAGATTAAGGCTCTGTTTACTGCTCAGCCACAAATGGAATACCTACAATCCTCCTACCTGCTTTAAAAGCCTCAGGGGTCATGGAGGAAGATATAATGTGAAAACTGTGAGAAGTAAGTGTTCGGGAGGCTCAGAACATATTATCTTCTGAATATTACAAGACCAATGCACTCATAAACTTACAGTGACTATTGCTGCCAGGATCAAGACAGTCAACACTAACAGAAACTTGAGGGAACATTATGAGCAACCCACTCCTGAGTAGCCCTCCATTGTTGCTGGTTTCTGAGGGAGATAAAGTTAGTTTTTTATAGTTGCATGCTGCTCAGATGTGGGCAGCATCACAATCATGAGTTTTTGTACATCACAGATTGATTGTGATGGGTTATTGGGGTCTGGGAGGACAAAATTTTGAAGAAGGTGAGGTGAGAAGTACATATTAAAAAGTCTGGTGGATGGAGGTGATAAAATATGTAGATAGAGATTCTCCAAGTATTAAAAATAAAGACAGTCTTGAATAGGATTTGTTTTTAGTTTCATTTTGCTTTAAAGGTTATATAAATTCATCTATTTCAAAATATAGAATTCTTACATATATCTGGAAAGTATCAGCTAGGAAAGTATACCTGCAAACAAATGAAGCTAGCTGTTTCTCTGTTTACATACACTATGTGCAAAGGGAGATTCTTCTTATTCACAATGAACCTGTCCCTAGGTCACATTCCGAAGTTTAGCTGACTTAGGATATGTATCTAGAAGAAAATGGAAAAAGTGTAGATGCATGTATGTGTGGAGTCACTGAAGTGAGAATTATGATACAATAATCTGAGAGAAAATATCATAGGTTAAGTAAATCTCAGTAAATGCATTTTCTGGGACATAATATAAAACAATATAACGTAGCATAAATCTCTTACTCTTCAAATTAGTATTTTATCTTCATCCAGTGTTTTTGTGTGTGTATGTGTGCATGTATGTGCACACTAAAATGTTTGTGTGAAAGGATGAGTGGAAGCCCAAGGCTGAAATGAAATCTCTTCCTCCATCACTTGTCACTTATTCGTTGTTCCAAGCTCTCTGGTTGAACATGAACCATGATGATGGTTGGACATCATTTCCTGAATGTTCATCTTACCAGCTTGTCTTGTTTCTGATTCCAGACGGATAACATTATAGGAAGATGCCATAGCTACCAGGCTTTCATGTGCTATTCAGTAATCCAAACTCTTTCTTGAGTTAACATCCTAAGCACTTTTTCCATCGAGGTACCTTTCAAGCCATGATTTTTGCTTTTTTAAATTATGTACTTAATTTTCTGTGTATGTTTCTGTGAGAGTACATACACACACACACACACACACACACACACACACACACACACCATATTCATACAGTGTCCCAAGGACATCAGGAAAAGTGTGTCTGGTCCTCTGTCTCTAGAATTTTAGAAGGTTTTAGCTCCCATGTGGGCAGTGGTAATGAAACCTGGCTTCCCTAAAAGAGTAGCATGTGCTCCTAAACACTTTGTTCTCTCTCTAGACATCATTCAATAGTGTGTGTGTGTGTGTGTGTGTGTGTGTGTGTGTGTGTGTGTGTGTGTGAATAAAATGCCTTGCAATAAATAGTTTGGGTTCCTATGGGGAAAATCAAAATTTTCCATGCAAAATTGACATTGTAACTTATGGGAAAGACAACTAACTGAATAGTAAATTTTATTATTCTGGAGAAAATGTAATAGAGCCACATTATAGCATTCTTTTTCTTGAAGCAATATTTTAACAAAGTAATTAAGCCTGATTTTAGTAACTTAATCTGAAATTTCATCTCTCCATGTCAGTATTGAATTCAGTTACATGCCTGATCCCTTTGACACTTACCAGAAAAACAAAACAAAACCAAAATGAGTTTAAATGAATTTTTCAAGAATTCAGACTTCTGTCTACTTCACCCTGTGTCTTCTGGGCTCATAGGAAATTGCTAAGCTTTTCTGGGCTGTACAGAAATTCTGAAGATGGATTCATTTTTCATCCCTTAGAGATGTTATTGTGTGAATTGTGCTCTGTTGGCTTCAACTGCCTGTTGGATCACTCCTGCATGTTGTTCCAGAGAAGCAAGCCATTACTTTGTGACAGACAGGATACTCTCATCTCTCCTTTATCCTCTTGGTTCTTGGAAATCCTCCACATAGGGGCTCTTGGGTAGGCCCCAAGGATCCCAACACTATCAGGCTACATATTTGTGGGGCAAATGGCTGAATGTTTTTCTCTGTTTTGTAGTTACTAAATTTACTTTTGCCCACATCAGCTGCCTGTGTGAAGGAATATCTCAGATCTCACTGTCTTTCGGGTCATCAGCAACTCCCTAAATAGCAAGTGCTTCTGAGGCACTCGACTGACTCAGTAGTTGATGATTGTAAATTACCAATAAGCTTTATGGGATAAAGAACCATAATGGCAAACCATCACTGGACTAGACTTCTATATTCAGATTGCTTTTTCTAAGACTTATTACTGTATTCTGTCACACCCATATTACTTCTATATGTATTTTAGAATTTGTTCATAATACTGTCATAAGAAATCCTTGCAAGGTCACAGCTATTTTTTCTTGCGTAACACAGAAAGGAATAGAAAAAATATTATGTGTGTATATATTATATATGTTATATATAATATATTATTTATATATATCTTTCTTGGGTAATTTAGAAAAGGAGTAAATGTATGCATACACATATATTTATATTTCCTTCTTGGGTATTTTAAAACAACTAAAACAAGAAATTTTTCTTTTCAAAAATTATCCTAACATTCCTACCTCCCCCCTAAAATCCAGATCTTAACCATTTGTGAAATACTTGAAATGCAATGAAGGGAAAGGGTCAATCTCAGCCCAGGATGAGTTCCCTCATCTCCAGAAGTGTGCACTTTCTGCCTATGAGCTTAGCTTTGTCTCCCTTGACAAGCCTCTGTGAAAAAATGGGACGAATAAGAACGTTAAGACTCTGAGGCCTGAATTTAAACTCTACTCCACCTCTATAGCCTCCAAGCCAACTCATGCTTACCACTTATCTTCTCTTTATTTCCTTTATGTGTAGGCTGAGAGCTAAGAGTATAAAAATTAAGGATATGCATACATGATTATAAGATCTTACTAAACACCATCGATTATGACATCACATATTTGAAAATTATCATGGCCAGGCAGTGGTAGCGCATGCCTTTAATCCCAGCACTTGGGAGGCATAGGCAGGTGAATTTCTGAGTTTGAGACCAGCATGCTCTACACAGTGAGATCCAAGACAGTCAGTGCTATATACAGAGAAACCCTGTCTCAGAAAACCAAATTAATTAATTAATAAAATAAACTTATGAACATTTTCTAAAATATTTGACAAGTTGTTTTAATAAAAAATAACAAAATGCTATTATTAAGCACTGTAGAGGGTTTCTGCCAATGTGAGATTAACAACATAGAATTATTTTGACTCCTTTCTAGCACTTTTGCCATTCTCTCTGTTAACCAAATGTGCTGTTCCAGTGTCTGCAACCATTCTTCCAGTGATGAGTGAAAAAAGACTAAGGTAACACATACCTAATCCCTTTATAGACAGATGCTAAAAGGAATCAGGACCCTTTCTGTCATAAACATTAGATTTGCCAAACATTTTTTATGTGACCTTTTCTAGCAACAAAAGTCAATAACTATTATGTTCAGCTGGAAGGTCACAGGACTCTCCCAAATTCTGTTAGAGGAGGAAGGACAGACCTTGTCAGAAAATTAGCACTCTGCTTTGCTTATTTCATTTCTGGTTCTATTCACTGTTTTATCCCATTAATTGACAAACAAATGACTTCGGCCTAAAAGTTTCAGTCTTTCCCACTGTAGTACTCATATCCTCTGTATATTCACTGGAGTATTGATTTCAGTGATATTTTCTTTATGTTATGTGCTATGAATGTTGGCTTTACCAATAGTGGAAGGTTTACAGTATATGGACTTAACTGTTTGTAGAAAAGATTTACACTGGTCTATCTGATTTAGTTCTGCCACCTGACAGCATAATTGGCAGTGATATGTATGTTGCACTTCTTAAAATAATGAGAAAAATACAAACTAATGAACTATCTTTCATGAATCACCACATTAATTTTTGTTGAGTTTTTCCACTCAACAAAGTAAGGAAAGAAAAATGAAATTATAAACAGGAAAACAATTGCAGCCTTTAAAAAACATAAATTTTGTATTGAATTTATTCTTTATCTACATTTCAAATGTTATTCCCCTTCCTGGTTTCACTCCCTCCCAAATTCTAAGAGCTAATTTTTTTTTAAACAATGATGGATGTGCAGTAATTATCCTATTATCCTTTCTGCCCTGTATGAAAACACGGTTTAAAATGATGCTATTTTTACAAACTCTGATTTTGTTTCAGATGAGAACGCTCTCATTTTTCACCTTTAAATTTACAGACTGTGTACAAGGATCCGGGTTGAATTTAATTTTGGCTTTATAAGATATTTTACTTCTTAAAAGGAATGTTAGAGCACATTTTCCAAAATAAATAGATAGACTCATTTCTACGTGTACTTAATACATGTTCTATCAGTGCATAAACTGGCATTTACTTAAGTATTTATATATTTTTATTTTTATCCAGCATATGGAAGTTTAATTCACATCAAATATTAAATGTTAATAATTTATGTATAGTAATTATTTTATGTGCATATGTGGTATGTATTTATATGCATATATTATGTAGATTTTTTATCTTTGTATGTGTGTGTACATGTAGAATTCAGTGGTTGATGTTGAATGTCCTTTTCAATCCTTTTCCAAACTAAATATTGAAAACACATATCTCACTTGAACCCAGAGCTCAGTCAGTGATTTAGCTAATCTGTAAACCAGCTTAGCTCTGGATTCCTTTTGTTTCTGCCTTCTGATCTACAATATTGGATGCTTCACCTAACAGGCATATAAATATTGCTGGGATCTAAATTCTCATATGACAGATGCTGTACACACCATGTCATCTGTCCCTTTCTATATTCATTCACTAGGAACTATGACCACAATCAAGGAAATAACTGGCACATCATTTCAAATATAGAATGATACAATTATAATGAATTATTTTGATCACTCAGATCACTATATTGATTATTTCAAAATATATTCAAGGCAAACCCATCTTAACATTAATTAGATATTTATTTGTTTCACTTTTTTAATGTTAATTATTCTGTGCAATAATGTATGAATTGAAATATACAGCTTCAAAAATTTTGTTTGTTATTGAATTCTTTTGCATTGCTTTGCTGAAAATTGAACTCAGCACCTGGAAACTCCAGACTAGAGCCTTCACCCTTGAACATCCTTGTCCATGTTTGTAAAAGATTTATTTTTATTTGTATACATGATTTGTCTGTTTATGTCTGTGAAACAGGCATGTTTAGTGACTAGGCAGTCATCTCTCCATCCCCATTTTATCTATTTAACATAGTAAAAATTTGAGGTTTATCTGTGGCTTGCTTGTTCTTAATAATAGTTATAATTTTAAGACAGTATTCAATTTTCATTGGATAAGTTTTACTCATCCCTCTTGTAAACAATTATGCTTTTTTCTCACTTTTTGCTACTACAAATAATGTGAACATTTTTGCACACATATATTATAGGGATAGTATTTTTTTTTCTTTTCAGTTAATGCTTGAGGTAATTTTTGTCATGTTAAATTTGATTTTTTAATATAATCACAGTTTTCTTGTAAGAATATGGCTCATTCCTGAGTGTTGACCAGAATGCTTGTGATTTTTCTTTCTTATTTAAAAGTATCTTCTTCTTTGTATGGACAAACTTATTCACAGTCATATTTAATATGATTAAAATTTATAAATAAGGCTTCCTTCAGATATTTCTTCAAATCAGTTGTCTATAAAAATTATTTTTATTGGATATTTTATTGTATTTTATTTATTTATTTATTTATTTATTTATTTATTTATAATTTTTCTTAGTTTTCTACCACTCAAATGAGCAGAACATTTTTGCAAGTTAATATTTTAATTTTTATTATCTCCATATGTAAGTATTATATAACATCATTTATTTAGCTTTTTAAAAATTAATTTCTATTGTGTTCTGTTTTCTCCATTGTTAAAATATTTGTGCATATATAAGTTCAGAACTTCTAGAAGGAGACTAGTGAGATAAAGTAACCTTATGAGCAGGCAACCCACTCCAAATACAGGTTGTATGTACAATGACAGGAGTTGTCTCAACAAACAAACAAACAACAACAACAACAACAACAACAATAAAACAAAAAAGTAAGGTCAAGAGTGACTTTGACAGAGACATGATATTGATCTCTTGCCTTCCCATGTACATACACAGTTAAAGAGAACTACATCCATGTTTATGTATACAAATAAACATTCACAAAATACACAGATACACACACACCACACACACTCACACACACACACACACACACACACACACACACAGAAATATATGGTTCGTTTCATCCAAATTCTGATTGTGTTTATAGTAGAAATAATTTTATAATAATAATGTAAAAGTTGTAATATTTGTCTATTGATATCCTAAACAATTCTGGTAACTCTGAGTTTCATTACATTTATAGAAAATCTCTTATTTTTATAGTACAGAAAATTGTATTACTTTCAGTCAAATTAAAAACAAACAGAGAACAAAACAAAAGTTACAGTCTAGAATGATGTCTTACTGGCTACAAATGCAAAATGACATACCATAGTACATGAGGTCAGTTCAAGCAACCACATCAGATATTTCCAAACCAATTGTAAATTCAGATCCACGTCCCCTGATGCCTCTGCCTCCCTAAAAATTTGCACTGATATGCAAATAACCAACCCCATGTGTATGCATATAATAAGAAAATAAATAAATATTTTGTGTGAGCCCAGGCACATTTGTATCAGAGGATGTCTTGTTTGGCCTCAGTGGGAGAGCATGTACCTAATCCTGGAGAGACTAGATTCCCCAGGGAAGGGGAATGCTCCCAGGGCTGAGGTGGAGATGTGTGGATGAGCAGAGGAGCACTCTCTCAGACTCAAAGAAGAGGGATGATGGAATGAAGAAATTGGGGATGGGGGACCAGCAAGGGGGCCAAGATGAGAAATGTAAATAAATTAAATGCTTTTTTAAAAAAATGAAAAAATGCACTGGCATAGTTTCACTTTGCACACATGACTTCTGAGTGAAAATTGAATGGAACTGACCATAGAGGAAAATGTTCTCACTGTGTGAGATACATACTACAGGGTTTAGCCTTTCATTAGTAAGTTTCAGTCTGGCTCACATTCATTCAAGGTAATGATGTTAGTATCATTAATTTTCTGAGCATATCTGTCAGAAGAGGTCGCTGGATTTTGTTAGTTTGTATTTTCATGTATAGTGTATGTCTTTTTTTCTTAGCCTTTAGTGGGATAAATGATATAACTTGATTAAGTGCACCAATATTGTACAACCAAAAATGTTTTCATTACTTTACACATGCAGTTATATAAGTTAATGAAATTTAATGTGATTTTGACAACCTTTTATGTCAGATCAGGAAATGGTGTTTTATTTTTGGTTCTGCTTCACTTTTTTTGTTTGATTTTATGTAGATACTTTCACTTACAATACATTTCATGTGATATCATATTAATCCTGTACTCTTAGGATGAGCTTAGTTGTTCTCAATTTCCTGGAAAAATTACTATCACTAATGTTATCCTTAAGTATTTAATAAAATCTCACAGTAAAATCTCGTCTGCCCATAGTATTAACTATCAATTAATGACGTAGAAAAGAAGAGATTCAGTCTTTGGCAGTGGTAAGTCCTCTGCTTGGTCAGCCAATAAGAACATACATATGAGAAATGCTTAATAGACACAGCAGGTTATATTTTTATTTTACACAAACACACACTTGCACACACACACACTCTCTCATACACACACCACATATAACATATATATATATGTATATATATGTTATGTATATATATTTAATATATATATGTATAATAAAGAAGACATCATGCAACTGTAATGATGTGTTGGTATGAACAGGAGAAATTAAAAGAGCTAGTATAGAATGAAAATAATGCATGTATAGTACTCATAGAAAATTTTCAAAAGCATAACAATCTTCAACAGTAGTCATAATTATAAAAATATAACAAAGAACATTTTTTATGTATTTCAAAAATATAGGAGGATAGAGTGTGGAATGAGATGGTTTAAAAGAAAATGCCCCCCATAGGCCTATAGGGAATGGCACTATTTGGAGGTATGGCCTTATCATGTAGATTTGAAATCCTTTGAAAAAGTAAGCCACTGCAAGTAGGCTTTGAGGTCTCAGATATTCACGTCATGTCCAGTGTGGAAGTCACATCCTGAGGCCTGCGAATCCAGATGTAGAATGCTCAGCTACTACTCCAGCACCATGTCTGTCTGTATGTCTCTGTGTTTCCTACCATAATGGTAATGAACTGAATCTCCGAACTCTAGGCCAGGCCCAGTTAAATGTTTTCCTTTATAATAGTTGCCAAGGTCATAATAAATTTTACAGGAATAAAACCCTAGTTGAGGAAGTAGCTAAATCTAGATAGGACTATTTCTATAACTGAAGAAAGATAACAAGATTTAATTTCTAGGTCCTTTGAAAACTGGTTGGGGAGCTGGCAGAGAAGCAGAGAAGCCTTTCCTGACAGCAATGGGAGGGGAGACCCTGTGTCCTAGGAAGGTTTAACGCCCTGGTGTAGGGGAATGCTGGAGCGGTGGCTCAGGAAAGTGTGGGAAAGTGGGGAAGCACCCTCATACAGGCAAAGCGGAGGGAGGAATGGCAGATGTGGGATGGGGAATGGCAGATGTGGGATGGGGTGGTGGTGGAAGGGTAACTGGGGAGTGGGATATTATTTTACATGTAAATCAATGGAATGATTAATAAAAAAATAAAGTTAGAAAAAAAGCATGCATAAACAAATTAGAATTGTCTTGCTACCTTTTTTTGTTTTGTTGTTTTGTTTTGTTTTGTTTTTTCGAGGCAGGGTTTCTCTGTGTAGCCCTGGCTGTCCTGGAACTCACTCTGTAGACCAGGCTGGCCTCGAACTAAAAAATCCGCCTGCCTCTGCCTCCCAAGTTCTGGGATTGCAGGCGTGCACCACCACCGCCCTGCGTCTTGCTAACTTTTAAAGGGATTCTTTTTACTTATTTATTTACTTGCATTCCAGGCATTCTGCTATATATGTGCTATGGACAAACCCGTGTATGCTGCCGGGTTGGTGGCTCAGTTTCTGGAAGTTCCCAGGGGTCAGGTTAGATGAGACTGCTAGACACCCTATAGGGTAACTTTCCCCTTCCCCTTCTTCAATCCTTCCCCTAATTCAATCATAGGGGTCCTGGACTTCAGTCCCCAGTTGGGTTTAAGGATCTGCATCTGTCTCAGTCAGCTGCTGTTAGGGCCTCTCAGAGGACAGCCATGCTAGGATCCTGTCTGTAGGCACATCATTGCATCAGTAATAGTGTCAGGCCGTGGAGCCTCGACCCAACTCCCAGAGGTGGATCCCAAGTTGGAGCAGTCACTGGACTGCCTGTCCTTCAGTTTCTTCTCAAATTTTGTCCCTGCAGTTCTTTAAGACAGGACTAGTTCTGGGTAAGAAATTTTGACTGTGGGTTGGTAACCCTGTCCTTCATAAGAAGATTTTTAAATTAACCCAAAGAAAAATAAAGCCACCCACAAAGATTCACTCCTTTTCTAGAAGCTGGCTTGAGAAAATTCAGTGGGATCATTATGATTCTTTATTTAAAATTTATTGAAAGTTTATATTATCAGAGAAAGTGAATCATTACCAAATTGAAGCTAGTTTTCCATAGGAACATTACCAGGTTTGTATTCTAGAAGACTAGATGGAAAACATTTAAATACATATGCTAGTATGAAATTCCCAAATTTGAGGTTCATTAAATACATCACAGTATGATAGAATTTTGCCAACATTTCTAGACATATATAAAAAGTTTCAAAATAGGATGTCTAGTAAAAGACACAACGGAAAGTTTTAATGTAACACATAACATATTTGTTTCTAACATTAGTCAGCTTTGGGTTGTCAATAGATAATGAATATAGCTTAAATATTATTATTGTTTTGCTTTAAACTATCTATATTGCTTATACAGTACACATATTCTTTCAAACGCATACTGTTTCAAATAAAAAAGTAACAGAAACAGAATTAATTGTTAAATATGAGTATCTTAGTACAATCCATGTTTTCACAGTCTCCAAATTCCATTCAAAAGATTTGAATTCACTATTTCCATCTGTGTTTACCAAATATGAAAATCACATAACTTTGTTGTTTAATTATATGTATAGTCACACTTTAAATTATGAAATGCATAATGAATACATGAAATATGTATGTACTGTGGAGTAACTTGCATGCATCATTTACTACATAGTGAAGCAGATGCACTTTTAATTAAACTTTATGATGTACAATATATGGGTAGAAAAATTATGCTTGGATAGCCAGTTCTATAATCAGCAATGTAGTAGACATAAATGTCCATATATATAATTCATTATTTAACCTCTACAGGAAACAAATAAAAGAGATATTTGATTTTAACACTTACTTTACCATGCAATTTTGTATTTTTTCTAGAAATTAAACAATGTGCAAACCTTTGAAGATGAATTGAAAAAAAAAAAACCATGAATAATCAAGGTCTTACCTACAGGCTATCACTCTGTTCCTGGCAGAATGGTGTGTAAGCATAAAAACTGAGAGAAACATTTTAGTCATACATGGAAGCATTGGGAAGAGCTTCCTCTGCACAGTGTGTAGGACATCTGCTATTGACACATTCTAGAGGAGCTATGCGCTCATTTCCAGGTGGGAGACAAGATGCTAACAGTCAAGGCAGACTGTCGATATTTGGCAGCACATTTGCATCTCGGAAATCTATAATGACTATTCAGATTCTGCTTCAGCCAAGAACTCTCCAGATGAAGCTATGAATATTAGCAGGCCCGTAAGGTGATTATAGTATAAATGATAGTTTGGCTCTGAGAGCATATGCAAAGTTAAGACTACGATTACACTCTCAGTCGTGCAACCGCCGCAAGACGACTGAGAAGAGGTGTGAGGCAGCTCTTACACCTCTATCTCTTCATGCGCTGGTAAGATATGCACAGCTTGTGAAGGAAAATACAGGGTTCTTTGTTTCAATATAAATGAATATTTCTCCTTGAAATAGTCCAGAAATTAAATGGATTTCTCTTAAAATATTTGTTTCCTTTATCTCCTGGGTTCTATCATTCTCATATCTCCAAGCTTTGGGGTCAGTGAAATCGTGAATTTATTGTCAATTTTTTTCTAAGTTGTTGCTTCAAAAATGTTATAGGAATAGGATGACATCTTAGAACATCAGAGATTGTATTTTTCCAGCGCAGACCAGGTTTTTGGAGACATTTTCAACTATTTGAATGTATATCAAGAGTATGTGATTTGTTATTGCAAAACTCTATCTCTTTTTTTTTAACATAGGACGCTGTTTAATTAGGTTATAAGCAATTTACAACACCCGTTTGTGAGGATACATCCCGTTTGTCAGGGAGAAGTGAGATCACAGGTAGCCCTGGAGCTGAGGAACAGCTTTAATCTTTGGCAAAATCTGCGAGTCCACAGTTTTCTGATCAGCCTTTCACTTCTCTGTAATCTTGTATTTCTCCTTCTCTGTGTCAAAGATCTTGCCCTCCTGGTGCCTGGTGATGTGAATGGACTGTTATTTAACAATTTATTCTATAGAAAACATATATTTTTACAGATTTTTAACTTTTGTGACTAGGCCTCCAAAGTAAATTACTCAACAATATGTCAGGTTTTTAAACAAAATTGCAAACAAGTTTCTAAAAAAGGTGTAGAATTTGCTTTTTCTCCAGCAATATATGAATTTCCCATGCTGTCTACATCCTCTATCGAATTTGAGGTTTTTAGTGTGTCTTGGTCATTCCTATAAGCCTGTAATGATATTTCTTTGTATTTACAATAATCATTTATTTGTTATTAATTATGGTAAAGGTTTATGTGTACTTGGCTTTCTTCTGTATATCATTTTCAGGGATGTCATTTTATGTAAGTTTCTCATTTCTCATGGGATTTTTTTTGTGTCTTCTAATATTTATCAATGATTTAATTTTGATTTTAGAATTATATTTTTATTTGATATATTCTTTTTTTACATTTCAAATGATTTCCCCTTTCCTGGTTATCCCCTTCCCAAAAGTCCCATAAGCTCTCTCGCCTCCACCTGTTCTCCAATTTTGACATATATGTTATAAATATTTTATTTTGGTCTTCAAATTATGTTTATTATATTCTTTCAATGATATCTGCAAAGTAACAAATCCTGATACTGTCCATACATATTTGAGAAATCTTTCATCTTACCTGTGATGCTACTATTGCAAAGATTTCATTGTCTAGTATGAGACACTGAGGTTCTTCAACATTATTTTAATTAAGTTTATTCTTTAAATAATTTACATGGAAACCATTGCTTCTTAGTAAATTTTTCACATAATATGTAAGAGATGATGAAGGTTTATATTGTTGAAGTCCACCCAAGCAATCATGGTTGTTATATCATTTTCAAAAGGCTCTGTAATCTTTCAATGATATATCTGCATATTTGTCAAAAACAATATACTTAAGACTGAGTTTGCAGATGATGATAATTTGGGTTTAATGTATGCTTCTCATTACAGTGTGTACATATTTAAATATCCTCTATTAATCTGTTATAATTGGGTCCACTAAAGCATAAAGATAATAATATTGTATAATATTGTTTTCATTAAATCATACTCACATGATATGGTAAGTGATACACTTAAGATTCTCAATTTTACTTATGTTCAGGTTTTTGTATCTTCATGTATTCTGAGATCATCTGAATATTTTTAATCTTCCATTTTCATATTTTATTTGTATTTTACTGCATGTATTCATTCAGTGATCAGGGCATTACATTTTGTATCAATAATGTCTTATAATCTCCTGTGTTCAGTTCAAAAAATTTCAAACAATTTAGTAGAATGCAGAGACATTTTTGCCTTTATTTATTATTTCCAATCATATATCTTTTTGTAAGACAGAACATTTATAATTGTGTTAGGCATCATTATAATCTTTGTTTTTATCATAAAAATAAATTAGTAACTACAATAGAAGAAAATCTTGTATATAACCCCAATATTTTGGCCTGAAATGTTTTTTCCTCCCATTATTGTTTTTTCACTACTCTATGTCATCAATAGCTTCATCTTCCCATATTTTATAAGATTTTTTTTGGTTCCTCCCTCAAAATAGTCTTAATTTCTCTTCATTGCCAAAGCATAGAGGATCTAGAGCTGGCATTTTCTATCAGCTTAAAAGTAGTCTAATTTACTCATCACTTTTCTTGCTCATAAGAAATATTTGGCATTTAAATGATTTCTTCGGTGTATTTCTAGAGGATACTTTGAGGATTATTCTTTTTGCTGCACTTTCCAAAAGTTTGATTATGGTATGTTTTAACATACCATCTGTTATGTTATGATGTTTACATTACTAAGGTCTATTAGTACCTTTATCAGCGAACTACAACCGTGAGTGTAAAATCTTATAACTTTTAATGTTTCAATTGTTATTTAAAGGACTCTACAATATTTCTTTTGTCTCTCATGGAACCAAAAGTTGCTATTGGTAGATCTTTTGTTATAGTGTTGCAACACCCTGAGGTTCTGGTCATTATGTTATTCAAGGTATATTTTTGACATTTTTGTTGTTGCTTATTGCACTTTATGCACTTTATTTCTGATTTTCTCTTGTGTAATTACTATTGTACTATCCTACATTTTCTTTGTTACTTGTTCTGTCTTTTCTGTTCTTAGTTATGCTTTTTGCATTATTTCATTTTAGCACAAAATTCTAGTATATATATATATTAATATACAGATGTTAATATATATGTGGGTACATGTGTGTGACAATTTAAATTTTTGTTCTTTTTGATATCATTCAGATCACATATATGACTAGTTACTTATGCTAATGTTTTCTTAGGCCTATTTGAAAATATTTGTCAGATAAGTTTCATATCTCCACAATGTCCACCAAAGCAGCATGTTTTTATTTCCATCTTATGCCTTCATCAGGAAGATGAAGCTATTGATGACATAGAGTAGTGAAAGAACTACTTTACAATAATTGGAGGAAAAAACATTACAGGCCAAAATATGGGGTTACATACAAGATTTTCTTCTACTGTAGTTACTAAATTATTTTCATGATTAAAACAAAGATTATAATGATGCCTAACACTTTTTTAAATGTACAGATAACAATTACTTGAAACCCTTATGTTTAAAATGTAATGAATTTCATTTTAGCCTCATAAAGTTTTTACTTGGAAATTATGTTATGCCTGTGCTATAATCATTGTTGTTTTGTTCATGGTATATTATTTGTAAAGAAGAAATTCGCATACCAAATATTTACAATTACCAGTCTTATATCTGTGTCATTGGCCAGAGAGGCCAATTTGTGGGTATTATCTTAACGTTCTAGGTTGGCCTTTCCAGGTTAATAGATGAAATCCAGGATAGATAAGGTATGAAGCTAAACTTGTTCTGTTGTACTTTATGTCCCTTGCCCCTCAGCCTGTCAGCTGTTCTTTCTATAGATTTAAAAATGATAAGTTTATTTGTTGTGTGACATCTTTTTTTCTTGTCATACATAGAGGACATAATAGGGTCAAATGTATCTTTATGGATATATACAATCTGAGTCTGACTGTGGAATTTTTTCCAGTAAACAATTTACCATATCAACCTGTGTTTCTCAAAATCCAAACTTAAGGGAAGGGTAAATTAAGTCTCCTTGTCTGAGACTATGAGAAAGTTGTAAATTTTTTCATCGTATTACCAAATTTATTGTGGCTTATGGTCACCAGATTATATATTCTAATGTACACTGCTGTGGTTACTGTCAAGTACAGTAGAGATATTAAGCAGTCTCACTGAAACTATGCAGTATTTCATGAAACACACATTAGCTAGTACATTGTAACTATTTATGAATATAAAAATATGTCATATGTTATAAACATGAAATGCTGTATACATATTAATTAAACTAAATTTAATTGTAAAATTATAAGTTGAGAAAATCAACAGTATTTAGAAAAGAATTAAGGCATAGTTTCACTTAAGAATTTACAAAATCTTCTTAAAATTTTAATGTCATTGTAATGTATAGTAGAAAAGATCTTACTCTGAGACAGTGAGGCAAAGAATAAGAGGCAATTATATAATTTCTGTAACTACTTGTGAATTGTATAAGAACAAATAAAACCAAGCAAAAACCTGCTATGACATTAAATGCCCCATGCTTCTTTGAGGACCTCTAGCACAATCAACCTTCTAGTCAAATTATGAAAGCCAAGATCAGAATCTCTCTTCACCTTATACTAACTTATTGTGCTTTTATATATTGATTTCTGTTTTTTATCCTGTCTTTCCATTAGGGCACAAGAAGACTAAAAACCCACTGACCATGATCCTCCTTAATAATTCCTCTCTGTACTGAAACCTACTGGAACCATTTTAGTAGAATTTTATTTCAAACTGTTTGAGAATCCTGGGGTAAGTCAACTTTCTTAGTGCCAACCAAATCACTTATTTTTTTCCCATATCTTGCTAGAAGGTTACTGAGATTCAATGTTATTCTACAAATCTGTGGGTACCACAACAACTCACATTAGTGATTCTGTATAGCTATGTTATTCAATGCAAAGGTGAACTGTCAAGAGCAAACTGAACAGAATATTGTTGACCATTGATCTTACTTGTTAACACCACTTGACATTGCTGACAAATTGATCAAAATCGATCAAACAGCATCTTTTTTCTGAGTAAAATATTTTCAAATATAGACTACACCAGGTGCTAGTTTTAAAAGATGTATAATAATGAATATTAAGGAATGTAATGAAATGATGCTTAGTGAGGTGATTTGATTTATCTCCACATACATTTTCAAAAAATTCACTTACATGAAAGTTCATATTCAATGTTTAATGTAAACAAATCAATTTCTAGGAGATGCAATTGATAGACTTTTGAAGGTCAAGGTTTTTTTTTTGTTAAATACAGCTGAATTTCATGTTTCCCAAAATGAATCACTAGGACTTCTGCATTTCAAATTATCCTTCAGTAGTATAACATATCTGGGGTCTGCTTATCTTCAAGATATTAACGGTAGTATTGCACAATTATATATAACTTGTAAAAGCAGTTGTTATTCTTATTTAAAAATTTAATGGGAGGACTACAAAACATTCTGCGCCCCCCCCCCCCAGAATCCAGTTCAGCCCCATCCTCTACTATAAGTGCTGGAAGGAGGATTCTAGTTCACTATCAGCTTACATTCTATAAGCACTGCGATCTTACCCTCAAGTTCAGGGAGGCAACCAAGATCAATGACATATTGCTATTTTTTGGGTCTTGTAGATTCCCTTACTAAAAATGCAAAGGGAGCCATTACACATCCTATGACTTACACTGTGTTTTCATTTGATAGTTTATAGCCTCTGAACAGAATAATTCCCAACCCAACCACATTGCTAAGTAAGGTAATTTGAACTAAATATATTTCATTTATGAATTTAAGCAAAACTATAATATAGCAGATTCTTGGGAATAATCAATGTTAAGTTAAGGCATATTCAATAGGATGGAAACTATGACTAGTATTACATCCTTGCCAAGAATACAGGATAAAATATAAGAGACTGAGCAACTTTGGAATGTCTATCACAAAATAAGACAACGAATAATACAACTTCTGCACCCAAACTTCAGAGATGATCTAAGAAGAGGTGGTAAAAGAATGTAAAAGTCAAAGGACTGGGCAAAACGCTGTGAAGTGTATCTTCTGGGTATAACAGAAACGGTTCATTGTGTAGTAAAGAGATCTAGAGCAAAACATTTCTGCTGAGTGTTCATGGGTGCACTCAACATGTGTTTCTTTATATACAGAAAACACTAAAATTTATCTGAATTTGCAGAGAAGCGAAGGGAAAAGAAATGTAAGGAATTAGAGGAGGAAAGGAGAGGTGTGTATGATCAAAATATATTGAATTCACATATAAAATTATCAAAAACCTACATGGAAGGGTTAAAAATAAAGGCCTAAAAATTAATTAAAATAATTCACTCATGTTTATGATTAAATAAACTCACCACAAAAAGAGGAACTCTCAGCAATTTTTCATGCCTCTGAATAAATATGAATCAAATTTTTTTTTATTATTTAAGTTTTGTTGTTTATTAACTTTACATCCTGCCCTCCCAAAATCCTTCCCCCACCCCTCCCCTTATTCTCTGAGCTGATGGGGTCATCCCTGGGTATCTCTTGACCCTAGCACTTCAAGTCTCTATGAGGTTAGGTGCTTCCTCTTGCATTGAGACAAGTCAAGGCAGCCTTTCTAGAAGAATATAGATAACCTACAGGCGATAACTTTCACAATAGCCCATGCTAAAGTTGTTCATGACCCACATGAAGACCAATCTTCATATCTGCTACGTATATGCAGGGAGGCCTAAATCTAGCCCATGTATGATTTTTGCTTGGTGGTTTAGTCTCTCAGAGCCCCAAGGGTCTAGGTTAACTGACATTCTTAGCCTTTCTTTTGAGTCCCTATCACCTAAGGTGCTACAATCCTTCCTCCTATTCTTCCATAAGAGTTCCCAAGCTCCATCCAAGTTTGGCTGTGGGTGTCTGCATCTGTTTGAATCAGATGCTGAGTGGAGTCTGTCAGAAGACAGCAATGCTAGGTTCCTGTGAGGAAACATAACAGAGTATAATTAATAGTGTCAGAGATTTTTGATTTCCCATGGGATGGTTCTCAAATTGGTTTAGCCCTTTCATCAGTCTCTGTTCCATCCCCAGTGCCTGAATTTCTTGTACACAGGATAAATTTTGGATTAAAAGTTTTAAGGGTAGATTGGTGTCTCTATCATTACACTGGGTTTCCTGCCTTGCTACAGGAGGTAGCCTCTTGAGGTTCCATATGTCTAATGCTGTGGGTCATAGATAAGCATACCCCCATTAATTCCTGGGTGCCTTCCTTATGTGAGCTCTTTGTCTCATCCTAGAGATGCTCCCACCTCCGCACACCTGTCAGTTGCAAATTACCATTCATTCTCATGGCCATCTGTCTTCTGTCCCTCCCCATACCTGAATCATCTCTGTCCCGATCCCTGCCCACTCTCCTTCCCAGTTCCCTTCCTCCATTTGCCTCTTATGACTATTTTATTCCCTCTTCTAAGTGATATTCAAACATCTTCTCTTGTACCTTCCTTCTGATTTAGCTTCTTTGAGTCTGTGGAGTATATCATAGGTATCCTCTATTTTATGACTCAAATCTACTTATAAGTGAATACATACCACGTATATCTTTTGGGGACTGGGTTAACTCATTCAGAATGATTTCTCAGGTTTCATCCAGTTGCCTGCAAAATTCATGAGATTTTGTTTTTAATAGTTGAATACTATTCTATTGTGTAGATGTACCTCATTTCCTTTACCTTCATTTGAGGGACATCTAGGTTCTTTCTAATTTCTGGATATTACAAATAAAGCTGCTATGAACTCACCTGAGCAAATGTCTTTGTAGGATGGTGGAGCATATTTTGGGTATATGGCCAGGAGTGGTATAGCTAGGCCCTGATGTAGAACTATTCCCAACTTTCTGAGAAACCACTAAATTGATTTCCAAAGATTCAACAAATAAATATCAGACTGATTTTCCTTAGAGATGTGGTTGAAAAAATATTCAATAAAAAAACTTTCAAACCAAACATATATCAACTAGGTTTTGTCCTAGTGATGCAGGAATAATTTAATATACAAACATTCATCAATGTAATCCACTATCTAAACAATCTGAAAGAAAAAAAATCACATGATCATCTCATTGGATGCTGAAAATTCGTTTGACAAAATCTAACACCCCTTCATGTTAAAAATTTTATAGAGATCAGGGCTACAAGGCATATATACACTTAATCAGAGGAAGATACAACAAGCCAAATGCTAACAACAAGCTTAATGAAGAGAAACATAAAGTAATTCCAATAAAATCATGAATAAGGCATGGCTGCCCATTTGCTGCCTATCTATTCAATAGAGAATTGAAGTTTTAGCCTGAGCAGTAGATAACTAAAGTAGATCAAGGGGATGCAAATCAGAAAGGAAGAAGTCAAAGTATTATTATTTGTAGATGACTTGATACTATACATAGTTACCTCAAAAACTCTACTAGAGAATTTCTATAGTTGATAAACACCTTCAGTAAGATTCAATTCTTAAACAAGGGGAACAAGTAGTAATAGAGTAGTTCTGTGGACAAAACAGAAATGTCTATTAAGTGGCAAATTCCAGTAGATTGATATCTAGGCATCTTCTCTCTGATAAATTTCATCTCACATCATATGAGAGATGGTAAAAATAGATATAGTATAAAGATAACAAAAATTGTTTCTTACAGAATAAATAGAGGAAAAATACTTTCCTTAATAATCCTTTGAAAGTTTACAAGACAAATAATTTTTCAGACATTCTTTTAGAGTGGTACCAAAACACAACTTCCACACACATCATTATTGTGTGACGTTATTAACACAAGACATATGCAAGAATGTAATCACACATTCTCCAGTAATGAACAGAAAAGAGTCCTAAGTACAATTATAACCAAAGTCTAATTTGGTGAGTCATTATATTTTATTGTGGTTACTTAGGAGAATATAGATGTGGGGTTGCTTATGGGAGCAGAAACAACTCAATTACATCCAAAAGAGCAAAACTTAATCATAGCATGGGTGGCTGTTCAGGAAAGCTGGAAATCTGGATGTACTACAACTAAACTCACGGGTAGCTGAACAGGATTTTCTCTTTATGGCTGACCATTTTCTTTAGGCTCCCATGCTTGTGTGAATATTCTTTCCAGTTCATATATGTTTGAAAAATGAAAACTCTCATAAATATGTGTAGCTTCAGGGACTTCCTGAGTCCTCCATGTTGTTTGTTTTCTGAGCTTAGTAAGTTTTCCTACAGGATAGAATGTTTCACTTCACTATAGAACAGTATACTGCTTTTACAAGTTTCTATAACATATACAATATTCCACCACTCCTTATTGCTTCCTACTCTTTAACTATTTCTAGCACCCATATCTTAAATAGATCCCCTCCAAAATGGAACTATGTAAGTTTAGTGGGAACTGCTATATAGCCATCATCCCTGGATTTATCCTAGAACATATAAATTATAAGCATGTATACCTCTGGTATTTCTAAGGTCAGAGAAGATAGTTGCCTCTGGGACAACAATAATAAATTGAAAATGACCAGAGGAATCAAAAATGAATAATAATTCCCTCACAAATAATGATTTATATATGAATTTTACTATCAATATTTATTAGGCCTCTAAAATTATCCACCAACCCTCCTTAGTAAAATTTAGACTTGGTAAGGTATCTGCAACCAAACAATTGGCACATAGTAGATTCAAACTAGCAGTTTGCAATTTTGCCATAAATGATCTGACCTGAGATGGGCAGGTATTTAGGCTAAGTAGAAAAAACTGTGTATAGTTGGTTGTACGTTTGAATGAAAAAGTGACTATCAACTATTTTTAATGCAGTAATAAATCAGAACTTAAAGAAAGGAAATTGGTTTCTATTCATATGTTATGATTACTCTTATATAAATGAATTTTTTTATTGATTTAAAATCATTTGTCTGGAAAATGGGGAGGTTAATATACCATGCTTAGGATGGATTGTGCTTTTAATAATTGTTGTGTTGCAGTTCTATGTTTTTCTGAGTGTCAAAGAATATCCATGGAAGCATGAAGCTTCCAAGACAGTGAAATTCTGGGTACAGGAATGAGAAGATGAGTTCAAAGATCCAGAGGATACTTAATCCACCACTAAAATTATATTCTTCACTTCTGATACACTAAACTACTCTGAATTCTTCTCACAACTCTTATTCCTTTTTATAGCTTGCTTCCTATATTGAGAATGTCCTCTGTTCCTCAACCATTTGACTTTAGCTGTATCTAACATTGATTCATTCTTCACATTGATCCTTTAGACTCACTTTGAAATAGTTTTATATATTTCTGTAGCATTGGAGCATAACTCCATCAGAGCAATCTCGCTAAGCTTTGTTGTAAATGGTAATCCATTTTGATTTTACACTAAACACTGCTGTGTCCCTTCTAGTGCTTCTCCAGCATCTAATCCAGAATGTTTTATTGCATTGATTAGTGGAAAGTAAATTTGTCCTGTCAGAAGCAATTCTGTCTATGGGATTGACAGAGGATTATTCTCCTTCATGTATACCTACAATTAGAAAATTTACTTTTTTTCTGTAATATTCCACAATTCATGTAGATTTGTTTCATATATGTTTAAAGTATTTGTTTTCCTAGTCTTTACTGCATATATCCTAGTTCTCTCTTATGTTCAAGTTCTGATATATATTCTGTGTTCAGTTGGATCATTCTATTTGTAAGACTTTCTCCTGAGTTGTCTAATTAGTTCTCAGACATTTTTATGTCTTTACCGAATTAATTTTCAATACCTGAATGGTCTTAGTGTTTTCATTCATCTATGTGTTGGTACCTGAGACTGAGAAGATGGCCAGAAGACCATGACTGGATAGACAACAAGCCTAGGGAGAAAAAAACAATATTAAGATTCTGCTAAAGCAAGAGAGATAAAATGATTCCTAAACAAATTATTTTCCACCAATATATTGATGCCTCACTCAGTCATCTTCTTATAGTAGGTAAGAACTAACTCAGACACCATAGCTAGACAATGTGTAGAGAACTTCTACTCCAGTTAACTGTTTATAAAAGAATTATGAGTGTTCTTTGATTGAGTTTTATTGGGTATATTAACTGCATTTCAGAGTAGGGCCAATGTCTGCAAAAACCTATCCAACACAAACTCAATGAAATTTTTGTGAATTTACTTTTCAAATTGCCCAGTTTGGGAAATTTGTGTTACTGGTTTTTGTTGTTGTTGTTGTTGTTTTTGTTGTTGTTAATGTTGCTGCTGTTGTTGCTGTTGTAGGGTTGCTTTGGTTATTTTGCAAGAATGCTTTGATTTCAGATTTTATGGTTTTCGGGGTACACTTCTGAGGGATTTCTTTTTACTTAATTAAATAAATTGAAATGGGAAGACTCACTTTTATCAAGAGTGTTCTGAGGTAGGAAGCTCTGCCTTTAATCTGAACCATACCTACTGGCAGTCTATATAAATGACATGGGAGAAATAGGTTTGTTATAACTGCCTTCTTACTCTCTTTGGTGTCTTGAAAAAGCTTGCCCCATAGGACATGGCACTGTTAGGAGATGTGGCCTTGTAAGATTAGGTGTGGCCTTGTTGGAAGAAGTATGGCACTGTGGAGATGGGCTTTGAGTTCTCCGAGGCTCATGCACCTCTCAGTGCAGAAGAAACCATCCTCCTGGCTGCATATGGAAGAGATTCTCTTTCTGCTTCCTTTAGATGAAGATGGAGAACTCCTCCAGCACAGTGTCAGCTTGAATGTTGCCATACTTTATGCCATAAAAATGATGAATTAAACCTCTGAAACTAAAGCCAGTCCCAATTAAACATTTTTCTTTATAAGAGTCACTTTGGTCTTGGTATTCAAAAATAGAAATCCTAAGACACTCTCCCTTTTGCTGGCAAGTCCATTACTTCACTCACATTAGAGCATAACTTTATAGGACTCAGCATATACTGAAGATGAGCTCAGACAACCAGCATTGTGGGTTATACCACTACCAGATGCTAAGAATTCCACCACAAAAATCCATTGCTGAACTATCATAGCCAGAACATGTAAGCCACTCTAATAAATTATAAATATTTATAATATTTATAAATTAAATATTTCAGTTCTGTTCCCATAGAGAATCCTAACTCAAGTACTGTGTTTTTTAGTATCCGAGAAAATGGATGGTTCTAATTAATTAAATACCATATGAATGTGACAAATGGTTGGATCTTCTTAGGCTACTGCATATCTGCTACCTCATCTATGCCCAGGATAATGTAAATAGTATGGTCGGGCTATGATCATGGGCACACAATCCAGAGTAAAATGCAATACAGACTTTATGATTTGGGCTAGGCCTAAGGGTTGGAAATAATGCGGATATTTTTCTAGGGATCTGAAAGGTTGAGCAAGTATACAAGTGTGCCTTATAACCTAGTCCAAGATGTTAAAAATTGGACGTTGCTGGATAGGTCTCATGGAACTCATCAGAGCAGACCAATGCACAGGAAGTATGACTGACCTGGACTAGGGATGTTGTATATGGTATAGAGGGCTAGTGCCCCGAAGTCATACTAGGTTGGGATGATGCATAGGTTCTGTGAATGTGGTTAAGCCTCAAGGTAAAGAACAGCATAATATGAACTCCTTTATTTCAGACTGTGTTTAATATATGGAACCCAAGGCTAGGTCTGGAAACTGCTGAAAATCTACCAGGTGGAAGCTTAGTTTAGGGAAATTCACAGAACTAGACCATGGCACACAATGTACAACCTGGGCTTGGTCTCCTGGTGGGATATGGTACAGGTAATGTAAAGTAAGTTTGGCTATTGTACAGAAACTTAAGCTAAGCACAGATGTTTAGAATACCACAGTAGGGCTCACAGATTGAACCAAGTCAAGGAATGTGCTACCCAGTTTAGGCTGCAGGTTATCTCCATCTAATAATGTTTTAAGACAGTGTCTTATGTATTCTGTACTGGCCTCTAACTCAAATCCCTATGCCTCTTCTTTCAAGTGCTGAAACAATAGGCTTGTAGCATCATAAATGTTTGGAGTACTTGAAAGATATTTCTAAAATATATGAAGAATGTTAGCTATATATATATGTATATATATATATATTTATAAAATTATATAAATATATAATTATAAAATTCACCACTTTATGAATTATATATCTTATGAGTATAGAATATAATTCAATAAAGTAATCCAGAAAATATCTCTAACTTTCCACTTAGTTTTATATCAGGTCCAAAATTTGACTCAACATTGTAAATTGGGTACTAATAATCAACTAATGTTCAGAAGCATATTACTAATTCAATCAGCTCAATAAAGAATCAGCTTTTAATTTTCCTATTTCCTGAAGTAAAAATATTAAAAAGCAACATTATTTTCTACTACTAATCTTAGCTTTCACCCCACCCAATGAATGCTTGTTGTTATATTTGTTGTTGATGTTGTTGTTATTGTTGTTGTCTTTGTTGCTGTTGTTAATACTCTGGTCTAAACAGGTCAAGTCAGCTCTATCATTTATAATGCTGTTACTGTCTGCCTTGGGCTTTCTAGAGTTGTTTCATAATACAGTAACAAAATTAATTTTTCAAATACATATTATATATCACAATACTAGGATCATGTCTCATAGCTGCAATTTCTGAACTGTGGCTTTAGAAGAGGTAACGTCAAGAGTTCAATGTCAACCTCAGAGACATAGTAAGCTCAAGGAATACCCTGAGCTCTGTCAAAGTCTGCCTGTTTCAGTGAAGAACAGAGGAAACCCTATCATATCACAGTATTTTCTCCCATAAACCGCCTATTGCCATCTGTTTAAATAAATTAAAGAGAGAAAAAGAACTCATCCCATACCTCCCACTCCCACATCCTACCTCCCACACTTCCTTGATTTTGTCTTTTACCTTGTTGAACACAAGCCCTTTTCAGATAAAAATAGATACCACTCTGCTCAAATTAGTATAGATACTACTTTTTTATAAGAAAACCTCAGGGCACATAGTAGGTTCTCAATGGCAGATTGTCAAAATGACAAGCAGATCAATATGTATTTTCCATATCACTGCCCCCATTGTTTTGCATCCAGAAACATCATGGTCTCCCAGGAGTTTTATTCCAACTCAAACAGCAGCTTTGCAAGCACCAGTTGCTTTTTCAACCTAATTAGCATTACTTACAAAGGAAATGTAGAGCAGCCCAGTGCAAGTGTAAAGAAAGCATTAATCAACTTGAGTGCAAAGCTTATAAAGCAGATAGTAACAGAACCTACTTCTCTACTCCTTTAATTATTCTGGCAGCCACAAACAGAACAAAATGATGAGAAATAACTGAATTGCTTGGGAGAGCGCCACTGTGGTTGTGTCCCAAGGAAGTCATCCTTTCTCCCATTTCATCCAATCTTTTGGCACCTCCACCTTACAGAGTTCCTCCAAATCCATATTCATCTACATTTATAGTTCTAAATCTTTGAGAAGTGAACACAATATCTCTAGAGGGGAACTCGTCTGCATACTAACATTTTAACAGCCTGGCTTATTTCAAGTAAATTAAAATAAAATTGTATTCAGTGTTTTTCAGAGAGAGAAAGCAACAAAACTGAGACAAAACAATGTAATAACTCACCTTAAAGCTTAACTTTATATCATCTGTTTTTTCCAGTTATTAGCATTTTTCATATTACTGGTTAAGTCTATTTTCAGAGAAAGATGCATGTATTATTTCTGTATAAATGCAATGTGAAAAATAGTCAAACATTTTACTCAATGTGTCCATTAATGAGAAAACCAATAGATTTTTAAAACAGTTCAAATTAGAGTTTAATTCCAGATATTTGTATTCTCTCCAGGACAAAACCATTTGACTCCTGTGAGCAACGATCATTTGCATTGTTGTAACACAATTGTTCCTACCGGTTGACTTTTATTTCAGTCATTGTTCAACTGCTAATCAAAGACAAATTTGCACAACCCAATTGACTCACATAACCTCTGGAGGACCTACTGAACAATGGTAATTGTTTTGCCCATTTCCAAGTAAAGGGCAATTTTTTCCTGATGCTGAAAATAACGAAATTAACACACTGAACTATAACTGCAAGTTGAACTGGAAATGCTTTGAGCATAACAATAATCTGTACATCTGTTTGATGACAGACACGGTCCCTGTAGAGGGGATCAGCCATGTAGTACCTTCTAAGCTGCTACACTCCTAATAGAAGCACCAGCATAGGGTGTGGACTTGAATTCTATATATAAATTCATTTTCCTGCCAAACCTAAAGACTTAACTTTCAAACTCAGAGACTCTTTCTTTAAACACAATCAACCTTCCCCTTTGTAAGTGAAAGGAAGTCCCCTTATTAGGAGAGTGGCTGTTTGTCTCCACCATACCTCATCTTCTTCTGCTGCATTTCTGAAGAGCCTGATTCCTTGGAATAATTTGCAGCAACTATCTCTACCAGAACAACACTCCATCCAAGTTTTCTGTCCTTACATAACAACATTTTTATGATGCAAAAAAAACAAAAAACAAAAAACAAAACAATGTTACATATTTTCCTCTGGGATTTCTTTTGACTAGACTTTTTAAAAATTTACTCTCTAGAGGCACTCTTTTTTTTTTCCTTAAAGTAAAACCATTTTGGTCTGTATTGTTGCTTTGAAAGTGCCATTTATCATCAGTCTTGACTGCAGAAATGGTGGAAAAGCAACAGGAAAAGCACCACAGTAATGTCTTATTTACATTTATTGTTTTCCATTTTTCATTTTTTTGTGTCTAAATCCTGAGTGTTCTGCTAGCAAAGAGAAACTGTCTTTCCTATTTGGCAAAGTGAACTCATTGAATAGTGCCATATACATCGTGCGCCACTGTTCTTGCAGTTGCACTAAAACGTATAAACATAAATCTCTGCATTCTTCGGAGATTGCTCTTTCAATATTTTACATGCTGCTTGGCTTCCCAGTGAGCATTTGGATTTTACAGTTCTTTGTGTTTGCAAATTAAGACATTTTTAGAATTGTAAATATACTTTCTTCCTAATGGCTTAAAGAATATCTTTCTTTAACTACAAACTCTGTGAAAAATTTAATTTAATAGTAACATATATTAAGTATTACTTGTAAGGAATTTGGAAAAAGAGGTAATAAATCCTGAAATAAGTTCTGAACATCACTATTTGCTATTTATTTCTTCTTTTATCAGTCTAACTTCAGCTGCCATCATTCCATGTCACAACACTTCAGGGACAAATTTTCATGTGCCTTTTTCCAAAGAGAAAACATTCTTAGGGCATATAAATACAAATGGCAACTCATCCCTCAAAGGGACTAAAAGATAATTTATTCTGGGGCCATGTATGATGGACCATGTTCTTCAATCTTAGATTGATATTACCAACATTCCTTTTTCCAAAGTTAAAATGGTTTTCTCAGATTTTTTTATATTTATAAAATGAGAATCATATCTCAGGGCTCTTTTCAAATATACTGCTAGAAACCAGTAGGTGCTTTACAGAACAACAGGGGATTCACTGCTGATGGATGTTGATGTTGTCTACATGCCATCTTAGCTTTGGGGTTGGTGGAAGGAAGCTATCTTCTAAGGCATTTCACCTGGGAGTCAGAACCATGTTAGGGCAAACACAGAGATGGGCCATTCACAGCTAGTAAGGATGCAAAGAACACACAAGATAATTACTTTCTTGGTCTTCAGTATTCTAGCTCTCTAAAATCACAAAGTACTAAGGAGTTAATTGGTTTCATTAACAAATTTTTCATGATATTTTCTTATACCTTCTAACAAATAAAGATCTTAGATCAAGCAAATACAAATGTTAGATGACAGTCCATAAGGATATAGTCCTTACATTTTGATCCTACATGAGGGTCAAAATTCATCTCTAATGATGTTCATATCATTTATCACTTTTTAATGATACCTAGCTCTGTTTATTTTATATTTACTTCTGAATTGTATACTTTTTATTCACTTCTTAAAATATAATTACTATTTCAATTGGATCCAGACAGATGTGTTTGTGTCACTGAGGAAACAGAACAGGCATTACTCATTATGTCTTCATACAACAATAATAGTAGATGATAAAAAGGTATTACATCTGCTAAAGCATACTTTAAAAGTTATGGATGGTAATATATACATATTCTAGTGTAAATAAATACAAGTGTCCTCAAAATAATAAAACATACCAGCTCTGAAAACTGCTGATTGTTAAGTCTACACTACATTTTTACTCTTCCATATCAAAATAACAATATATTAATGGCTAAATCTAAACATAAATGAGCAATAAAAATAGCATGCTATGCTTGATAAAGAAGCCAGAACCATGCAATAGAAAAGGGAGAGCATCTTCAACAAATGGTGCTTGACTTACTGGATGTTTGCACATAGAAGAATATAAATAGATCTATATCTATCAAATTGCAAAAAATTCAAGTCCACGTGGATCAAAGACCTCAACATAAAACCAGATAAACCGAAAGTGGGGAATACCGTTGAACTCTTCAGCATAGAAGACAAGTCCTAAATAGAATTCCAGTGACTCCTGTAGTAAGGTCAAAAATACATAAATGAGACGTCATGAAACTGAAAATCTTCTAGAAGTAAAAAGACACCATAGACAAAAGGGCAACTACAGACAGAAAAAGAGATATTGGTTAATCATATATCTGACAGGGCTAATATCCAAAATACATAAAGAACTCAAGAAGATAGACATTGAAAAGACAAATTACCCAATTAAAAATGAAGACTTGCTCAAGCAACCATTGAACTGAGCACAGGGTCCCCAATGGATGAACTTAGAGAAAGGACCCAAGGAGCTGAAGAGGTTAGCAGTCCCATAGGAGGAACAACAATGTAAACGAAACCAATATCCCCAGAGCTCCCAGAGACTAAACCACCTACATGGAGGTTCCCATGGCTCCAGTTGCATGTGTAGCAGAGGATGGCCCTTTAGAACATCAAACGGGGGAGAGACCCTTTGTCCTGAGAAGGCTAGCTATCCCAGTACAGGGGAATGCAAGGACATGGAAGCAGGAATGGGTAGATTGGTGAGCTGGGGGGGGGGGTTGGATTAGGGGGCTTTCATGGGGGAAACCATGAAAGACGCAAACATTTGAAATGTAAATAAAGAATATATCTAATTTAAAAAATAAAAAAATGGGGTTGAGAGTTAAACAAAGAATTCTCAATAGAGGAATCTCAAATGGCTGAGAAGCAGCTAAAGACATTTTTAACATCCTTACTTACCAGGAAAATGCAATCAAAACTACTCTGAGATTTCACCTAGCACCCATCATAATGGCTAAAATTAAAAATTCAAAGGGTAGACCATGCTAGCAGGGTTGTTGAGCAAAAGACACCCTCCTCCAGTGCTGGTAGGGGTGCAAACTTGTACAAACACTCTGAAGTTTGACAATAGTTCTACATCAAGACTAAGATATGCCATTCCTGGGCATATACCCAAAAGATGCTCACAATCCCACCAGAAAAGTTGCTCATCTATGTTCATAGTAGCTTTGTTTATAATAGCTGGAAACTAGAAACTACTTATAGGTCTCTAAACTGAAGAATGGACACAGAAAATGTTGTATATCTATACAATGTATTAGTACTCATCCATTAAAAACAAAGACATCATGACTTTTTTTAAGCAAATAGATAGAACTAGAAAATAGAGTGTGGTAACCCAGATCCAAAAGATATGCATGGTATGCACTTACTCATACGTGGCTATTAGCCATAAAGTACAGGATAACCATGCTCAGATTAAATTCCTATGCAAACAAGCCAGGACCTAAACTCAGATCTTTCCCCAAGGTCACTATTCTCTAAATTCAATTTAGTATCCTTGAACAAAGGATTCATTTCCTTTTCACTTCCTGGTATTAATACTTGAATGATATGTTTTATATTTTTTTCCTAAGATTGCTACATTTGTTGAAAATGTTCTTCATGAGACCTAACCAGAAATTAAAGTCTATGATGGGCATTTCTAAGATTTTCTTTTTCAGTGTAATTAATATAATTATGTCTGACTGACTCTTCAGACAAGGGCCAAAAGAAGCCAAATTCTTCACAAATACACCACAACAAAACAGTCTGTAGACCACTTACTGAAATTATTCTCCTCTGAAACCTCTTGGGCCACATCTGAATGGTTCAAATCACTCTCGGCAACAAATACTCCATATTTCAACAAGACTAACCTATTAAGCCCCACTTAAACCATTCCAATGCTTTCCAGATCACAAATCCCCAAATCCATGTTTCTAAACAAAAGAGTGATCAGTCTTATCACAGCAATTCCCTACTCCTAGGACCAACTTCTATCTTATGGATTTACTGCTGTGAACAGACATCATAACCAAAGCAAGTCATGTAAAGGGCAGCATTTAACTGAGGATGGCATACAGGTTCGGAAGTTCAATACATTAAAATCAAGTTAGGAGCATGGTAGCAGCCAGACAGGCATGGAGCAGGTGAGCTGAGTGTTCTACATCTTCATCTGAAGGCTGCTAGGTGAACACTGGCTTTAAGGAAGCTATGGAGAGGGTTTTAAAGACAAAGCTCGCTGGGCAGTCCCAGCACTTGGGAGGCAGAGACAGGCATATTCCTGAGTTTAAGGCCAGCCTGGTCTACAGAGTGAGTTCCAGGACAACCAAGGCTACACAGGGAAACCCTGTCTCAAAACAAACAAACAAACAAACAAACAAACAAACAAAGACAAAGCCCACAATGGCACACTATTCTATCAAGGCTACACATCCAAATAGTGCCATTCCCTGAGCTAGGCATAGTCAAACCACCACAAAGTAGTAGGAAACTGGGTGGAAGAATGGGTAGGGAAGTTAGTGTGGGTGGGAGCGGCAGGGGAGATCTTATGTAGGAAGACCAGGGGAGACTAGAGGGTGCCTTCTCTGAGACTGTCTAGAGACCTGGCATGTCCCAGAACGTCTAAGGGGGTGACTGTAGCTGAGATTCCTAGCGGTGTGGTATATGGATCCTGAACTGGCCACTTCCTTTACACTTCCTTTATCACTTCCCATGGATAAGATATGGATAGCAGTGACTCACAGCCTCACATAGAGGGAGAGCTAAAGCGGGCTTGTAAAGTGATTAAATAAATAAAATATTAAAAAAGAAAATAAAAGAGAGAATGGCAAAAAACAATTTTTAGTTGTTAGAATTGCTTACCCACCGATCCCCAAAATATAATCTTGACCTGGAGAACATTATAGAGATGGAAAGGGGCTGATGAGGTCCTAAAGAGACAAATACTCTATGTTTCTTTCTCAGATGTGAAAATAAGTATGATACTATTAAAAACTCATGTCCAGTTAGGAGTAAAGTGGGTAAAGGCCAAGAAAAATATTTATAAGCACAGAGGGAAAAAGCTGTAAGGGAGTAAGTTGGACAGAACAAATGAAAGTGAAGAATACTAGAGAACATAAGTATAATCGCAATGATTATAGTGTTAGGAAGGTGACAGAGTAAGGAAGAAACAACTAAAATGATATATAACACTATAGGGAATTTTCCTAATAACAGAATGAAAAGAGAATGATTAAATAATAGTAACCAAAGGCCTAATTAATAGCTAATTCTCAAAGGTAGAAATATAAAAGGCTGATGGATATTTGAAAAATATTTAAAATCCATAGTCATCAAAGAAGAATGTACTGAAATGACTATGATATTCTAGTGAGAATGAGTAGAAATAACATAAGAACATAGTAATAAATGCAGCAAAGTTACAGAGAAAAGGTCAACTTCATACGCATTAATGGAAATGTAACTGAAGTTAAAAAACACACAAGTCATTATGTTTGTACACAAAAACTTAACTGTAACATACACAATCCCACTATGCTTAGGATACATCGAGTTAATGTTAAGTTGACATAACTGAGATACTTGTACTCTATTATTATTCATTACTTCAACTTTATAATAGCGTCTATAGGGAAGCAGTCTACATGTCCATCAGTAGATGACCAGGCAAAGCAAATGTGATATGCTTAAAAATGCAACTTTATCCAACAGTAAAGATGAATGCAATTGTGGCATTTGCAGAAAATTGAATGAAACTGTGTGGCATTACATGTCATCACACTATGAAAACTGGGATTATATTACTTTCTAAGAACAACAACAATAACAACAAAAATACTTTGTTTCTACTTGTTGTGTGTCTCATTCTTAGCACTCACCTTTAATCCTTATGGTTAGAATATAGGCATGCCTTCAGTACACAGCTGTAATCCCAATAAATGACTGTAAAGTTAGGTTATAGAAGGAAGCACCCATGTTCAAAAGTAATGTGTAATTTTGTGGTAAATGAAGTGAAGAATCAGAGAAAGATTTGAAAGAATAAGGTATACCTAACTCTCAAGGCATATGACAGGAAGGAAAGCTTAAGAGAGAGTGTGTGTGTGTGTATGTGGAGAAGGGAGAGGGAGAGAGGGAGAAAGGGAGGAGATACACATGCGCACACACACACAAACACAGAGAAACAGAGACAGAGAGAGACAGAGACAGAGAGAGACAGAGAGACAGAGAGAGGCAGTTTTACTGGGACTGCTCCACAGAGACTGTTTGAAGCGAGAACAAGGTAAACATAGGTAAAGACAGAATGAGCTAGAGCATGAGAAGTCAGATGAAAGTCAGATGATTAGCACAGATTGCCAGTTCCTTTAAAGCCAAGGAAAACAATTCAGGAGAAGCCAAGAAAAGCCAGATAGAGTCAGTCAGCTTGGAGAAGACTTGGAGTCAGAACATCTGCGTTGAACCAGCCAGCTGAGGAACAGAAAGAGCTAGAAAGGGCGAGCTTATTCAACAGTAAGACTTAGACTGAAAACATTCTGGGTCTAGACTAGATAGTATGGAGGCAAGTAGCTTCCAGGACTCATCAAGGTTAGCAGATGGAGGCAGTAAACCTCAGAGACAACAATTACCAACATGAGTATAAAAGTCACTTTTACATGACTGAAAGCCATGCTAAGCAAACTAATTCAGAATCAGAAAAACAAGTATCATAACTACATGTTCACAGAAACCTACCTTTCAGTTTGGAGACACTAATACACATGCAGGGAATCAGAATAGAAAGGAGACTATGAAAGCAGAGGAAGAGTTCTAAAACTAAGATGAAAGAGGAGACAAATGAGAATAAAAGATGGTATATGTTATGAAAGTACTGTGGGAGACCATTAAGGAGTTGGAAGTGGATCAGAGAGAAGTGGGGAGCACTACAGGAGAGAAATGTGTGTGGAAATGGCATGGATAAACCCACCTCTCCCCGTGGCATCAAACACTACTTGAAGAGGAAAAGTTATATGGCACTAAAAGCATACTTTGACTTCTTGGAAATGGTTGAGTTAGTAAAGTGCTTGCTGTAAAAGCTTGAAGAGCTGATTTTGATCCCCAGTACCTATGTGTAAAATTTTAACATTTGGCTGACTGTTTTAACACCAGCCCCACTGAGAGGCAGAAAAAGGCAGATTCCAGGAGTCTGATGACCAAGCAGTCAAACTGAATGAGAGAGTTTCTGGTACAGTAGAAGACATTGTCTGGAAAACAAGGTAGAAAATTTAGGAAGATAAGAGATGAAAAATCCCTGCTCTCCATGTTCACAAAACTCCACATACATGTGTTACATGTGTACCCACACACATGTATCACATGGACACATGCAGAAACACACACATATAAACACACAGGCATAAACACACCATTTACACACAAATATTAATCTTGGCTGGGTTCCTGTGCCTCGTTGTAACTAGTACAAAGAGAAGATATCACTGTCATTAATTAGAGGAACAACAAAAGGTAAGGCTCCTTTGAATTAATTGTGTTTTATAAGAAGTTTTATTTTGAAGAATGAGATGTCATATTTTCCAGGACTAATCAACTAGTTTCACTTTTGAAATATGTAACCAAGATATCATAATTTCTCCATAACATAATAAAATTAAGTTAAAATGTCACTTTTCCATCTTTGGTGATTTTGTGGTTTAATTTATGAACTGACAACTAAAAGTACAGATTAGTGCTCCTATAACTATTTTCATATTTACTTAAATGTTAATACAAATTGAACTTTAAAACTTAATGTGGCTATTGTGAAGGGTGTCATTTCCCTAATTTCTTTCTCGGCCTGCTTATCCTTCGCGAATAGGAAGGCTACTGATTTACTTGAGTTGATTTTATAGCTAGCCACTTTGCTGAAGTTGTTTATCAGTTGCAGGAGTTCTCTGGTGGAGGTTTTTGGGTCACTTAAGTAAACTATCATATCATCTGCAAATAGTGATAGTTTGACTTCTTCCTTTCCAATTTGTATCCCTTTGACTTCCCTCTGTTGTCGAATTGCTCTAGCTAGTACCTCAAGTACTATATTGAAGAGATAGGGCAAGAGGGGACAGCCTTGTCTAGTCCCTGATTTTAGAGGGATTGCTTCGAGTTTTTCTCCGTTTACCTTGATGTTGGCTACTGGTCTGCTGTATATTGCTTTTACTATGTTTAGATATGGGCCTTGAATTCCTGTTCTTTCTAGGACCTTTAGCATGAAAAAATGCTGAATTTTGTCAAATGCTTTTTCAGCATCCAATGAGATGACCATGTGGTTTTTTTCTTTGAGTTTGTTTATGTAGTGGATTACGTTGATGGATTTCCGTATATTGAACCATCCCTGCATCCCTGGGATGAAGCCAACTTGATCATGGTCCTGGGAATATACCCAGAAGATTCACCAGCATGCAATAAGGATACATGCTCCACTATGTTCATAGCAGCCTTATATATAATAGCCAGAAGCTGGAAAGAACCCAGATGTCCCTCAACAGAGGAATGGATACAAAAAAATGTGGTATATATACACAATGGAGTACTATTCAGCCATTAGAAACAATGAATTCATGAAATTCTTAGAGAAATGGATGGAGCTGGAGAATGTCATACTAAGTGAGGTGACCCAGTCTCAAAAGAATACCCATGGTATACAGTCACTGATAAGTGGATATTAGCCTAGAAGCTTGGAACACCAAAGACACAAATCACATATCAAGTGATGTCTCACAAGAAGAAAGGAGTGGACACTGGTGCTAGAATGGACCAAAACATCATTGTGGGAGAGTACAAGAACAGTAAAGTGGGAGGGGGTGGATGCGGGAGCAGGGGGAGGGAAAAGGACATGTGGGACCTTTGGGGGTGGGGAACCAGAAAAAGGGAAATGAATTGTAAATATAGAATATATACAATAAAAAAATCAAAAAAAAACTTAATGTGAATGGTTTTAATTGAATTAGTTTGTCTAGAAATTGACTATTCTGTCATCTGCTGTCTCCATTGAAATGATCCTAAAATATAAAGCGAAGTATAGGGAAACTTAATAAATACCCTTTGGAGAATTTGAATCAATGGCGTTATATCTACTTCAATATTATTTAAAATTAATGTAATAGGAAAAATATTTGAGTTTTAAACAATATAAAATTCCTAAATATGAATAATTATATACAAAAAACAAATTTCAATAAGCTATAATTACCTACTATAATGGATTATTTTTCTCTGAAACCAATAAACTTAACAGTTGAAATAAACAAATCTTGAAGTAGCGATTCATACTGATACTTTGGTAGACATTGGTAGAACAAAAAGTATATATTTATGATGATATGCTGCAACAATTTTTATTAATATGTTAAAATGTACTTGTTAAATCATGACAATTATGATTTAACCCTAGTCAATCTTCCTGGAAAATTTTTCTATTACTAATTTTAACGAAATTATCCAACTGAAGGTAGATGCTTTACTAATTTTTTTTATTAAATAGATAACTAATTCTATTATTAATAGTAGCCAAATAGCTGGGAGCCAGGAAAATGTGTTTTGTTGTTTTATACATGCAACAGGTGACAGAAGAAGTTTGTGTGTGTGTGTGTGTGTGTGTGTGTTTGTTAAGTGGAAAAGAGAGTAAGAAAATTACCAGAAATTACCACTTAACCTGAGGTAGGCTTAAAAATTGGCCAAGTGCTCCTCATTTGAGGATGGCTGAGGGATGGTAAGGAAGTGAGTATACATTACAAATAGTTTCCTCCTTAAAATGTTCAATTTTACTTGAAGAAATCAGAAATTCTCATATTTTATACATTTTTCATGATAGAACCAAATCTGATTGTTCTTTGAATATGAAAACAATATTTCTAATGGAGGAAATCAGTGGTTTTATGTAAACTGAATTAAATATAAGACAAATCAAGTGGAGGAAGAATTCCTAAAATAACTGTCAATTCCTCAGTTAAAAAAAGAAGATAATATCCAGGGTCTATATTAATAAAGTATCAAGTATTTAAAGTCATTTGACAGGTTACCACCTCTTGATATGACTTTAACGGAATAGAGGTCAGCAGTTGCCATACAAAGTAAATATGGAAGGTGAAGACTTAGAGAGCATAGAATTATCCTGGGACAGTTGTTTGAAGTTGCTTATCAATTAAAGAGATGATACCTTTTTTCAAACATTTTTTATTACTTTATTTATTTACGTTCCAGTCCTTCCCACATCCTGTCCTGTGTCTGCCTCCCACAGTTCCTCGTTCGATTCTTCCTCCCCCTTACCTCCAAGAGGGTGCTCCCCAACACCAGGCCTCTCCCTTCCCTGAAGCCTCAAGTGTCTCCAGGATAAAGCATATCTTCTCCCACTGAGGCCTGACCAAGCAGACCTATGCTACATTTGTGCCAGGGGCCTCAGATCAGCCTTGTGTGGCCCTGGTTGCTGGCTCCGTCTCTGGAAACTCCCTGGGGTCTGCGTAAGTTGAGATGGGTGGTTTACCTATCTGGTGACTTCAGCTTCATCAATTCTTCTAAATCAACCATAGAGGTCCCTGACTTTGGTTCAATAGTTGTGTATAAGTATCTGTTTCTGTTTCAGTCAGCGTCTGGTAGGACCTCTCAGAGGACTCCCATAAAAGGCTCCCATCTGTAAGCATATCATAACATCAGTAATACTGTCAGGCCTTGGTGCCCCTCCATGAGATGGATCCGGAGTTGGGCTGGTGATTATATTGCCTTTACTTCAGTCGCATCAACTTTTGTCCCTGGCAGTTCCTTTAGATTGGTACAGTTCTGGGTTAGAAATTTTGACTGTGAGTTAGTAACCCTGCCCCTCCATTTGAGGCTCTGTCTATCTACTGGAGATGATGTGGACTCTGATTTCCCTCTCATAAGTTGAGCATTTTGCTAAGGTCACACCCATTGAGTCCTTAGAATCTCACAACTCCTAAGATCTCTGGTTTTTTCTAGAGGGTTCCCCACCTCCCAACCCTGATGCTGCTTATCTCTGTTCATACTCGTTGCCCTCTGGGCTTCTCTCCTGTCATCCCCATAACTGACTCTGTCCCCATTCCCCCCTCCCATCCAGGTCTGTATCTTTTTCTGTCTCTCATAATTATTTCCTTGCCCCTTCTAAGTGGAATTGAAACATCTTTACATGGGCCTTACTGTTTGTTATATTTCTTATGGTATTCTGTACATTCTGTCTAATGTCCACTAGTCAGTGAGTGCATATCATATAGGTCCTTTATGGCCTGAGTGACCTCACTCAGACAATATTGTCTAGTTTCATTTATTTCCCTGCAAAATCCATGATATCCTCTTTTTAATAGGAAATTAGTATTACATTATTTAAATGAAACACATTTTCAGTATCCATTCTTCAGTTCAGGGACACTTGAGTTGTTTCCAACTTCTGGCTATTACAAATAAGGATGCTGTGAACATAGTAGTTCACATGTTATTGTATATGCTGGGGATTTTTGGATATATGCCCAAGAGTGGTATAGCTGGGTCTTCAGGTAGAACTGTTTCCAATTTTTTAAGGATTTACCAGATTGATTTCAAGAGTGGTTGTACCAGTTTGCAATACCACCAACAATGGAAGAGAGCTTCTCTTTCTCCACATACAGGCCAGCATCTGCTGTCACCTGAGTTTTTGATCTTACCCATTCTGATTGTTTAAAGATTTAATCTCAGGGTCATTTTGATTTGCCTTTCTCTGAAGACTAAAGACATTGACATTTTCATTAAGTGCTGTGAATACTGTACTATACTCCATTTTCAAACTGGGCTATTTGGTTTTTTGTTTGTCTTCCTTCCTTCCTTCCTTCCTTCCTTCCTTCCTTCCTTCCTTCCTTCCTTCTTTCTTTCTTTCTTTCTTTCAAAGAAGCATTTCTTTGAAATTTTCAGGCAGCAAAATGCTGGATCCTTTTTCAGAATACGGTCTGTTAGCTTGTGTCTTTTTATTGGGAAATTGAGTCCATTAATATTGAGATATATCAAAGTATGTCTGTATGAGTCTCTTCTTTCTTTCTTTCTTTGGAGGTTGTCATCCTGAGTTCTTCATATATTTTGGATATTAACCCTCTGTGGAATGTAGGGTTAGTGAAGATTTTTCCCATTCTGTAAGTTGCCAATTTGTCCAAATGATAGTGTCTTTTGCCTTACAGAAGTTTTTCAGTTTCAACATATCTTTTGATATATAGTGTCATTTCTTTTACAAATGTGGGTACCCATGCATTTGGGGCATAGATATTCAGAATCGAGATTCCTCTTGGTGGATTTTTTCCTTTGAAAAAATGTATGTAGTGTCCTTCCCCTTGCCATTTTATATCTTTTGCTTGAAAGTCTATTTTATTTTATATTAGAATGGCACTCCAGCTTGTTTCTTGGGAACATTTGCCTAGAAAAATTTTTCCAGACTTTTACTCTGAGGTAGTGTCTGTCTTTGTCACTGAGGTGTGTTTTTCGTAGGCAGCAAAATGCTGGATCCTTTTTCAGAATACGGTCTGTTAGCTTGTGTCTTTTTATTGGGAAATTGAGTCCATTAATATTGAGAGATATCAAAGTATGTCTGTATGATTCTCTTCTTTTTGTTTGTTGTGAAATCAATCATTTCTTGCGTTTTCTTGGGTGTAGTTACCCGTCATGTATTGGAGATTTCATTTTAATATTCTCTGTAGGGCTGGATTAGTAAAACAATAGGGTTTAAATTATATTTTGTTGTGGAGTATCTCAGTTTCTCCATCTATGGTGACTGAGATTTTTGGTGTGTTTAACATCCTCGGCTGGCATTTGTATTTTCTTAGGGATTTCATGGCAATATCTGGCCTTTAGTGTCGCTGTTGAGAAGTCTGGTGTAATTGTAATAGATCTGTCTTTAGATTTTATTTGGCCTTCATCTGTTACAGGTTTTAATATTCTTTATTTATTTTGTGCATTTGTTGTTTTGATTATTATGTGATTAGATGAATTTTTTTCTGTTCCAATATATTCAGTGCTCTATAGACTTCTTGTACATTTATATCTATTTCTTTCTTTAGGTTATGGAAGATTTTTTTCTATGACTTTTTTTTGAAGATGTTTCCTTGCCCTATGAACTGGGGATACTAACCCACTTCTATTCCTATTAGCCTTAGGACTGATATTTTCATTGTGTCTTTAATTTCTTGAATATTTTGGATTAGGAACTTTTTATTCTTTGTATTTTCTTTGACCAGATGTGTCAATATTAACTGTGGTATCTTCTATATCTGAGGTTGTTTCCCTCTCCCTCTCCCTCTCCCTTTCCCTCTTCTTCTCTCTCCCCCTTTCCCTTTTCCTCTCCCTTTCCCTCTCCCAGTCCCTCCCTCCCCCTCTTTCTCTTGTAAAAAAACAAATACTTTAATGAGGCTATTTAGAACAACACTTAAATTATTTCATTGGGTACTTTAATATCAATAATATTATACAGTGCTGTAAAACATACAGAAAGATTGCTGTACCCAACTGTGGGCACTGGTATTGACATTACAGTAGAAATTGTCCACAAGAGACAGCCATTTGTTGTCTTTGTCAAGAAGTTGGTTATTTTTATACTATTATCAACATCAACTTCTGCCCAGTGCATTTTTTTTAAAAAAAATATTAACAATTTACATTCCTTTGTGCCTTATTGTAGCCACCGAGCTTGCCATCACTGGCTTCCTAGCACCTTCCTCATAAGATGCTGCTGTTGAGAGAGACAGATGAGAAATTCAGACACAAGAACATAGGCAGTGGTTTTATTTATTTCATTTGTGCCAGCCAGAAAGTGGATCCTTTCAGGGACAGGTTAAGCCAAGAGGCAGTGTTTTTGCTCACTGATTTAAAGGAGAGAATGATCCTTGCCACTTCCCATTCCTTGGGTGTCTCAGGGTTGGACCCCCATTTAGAGTGTTCAAAATACCATTTTTTGTATTGAAATACTTTTGGTTTATTTTTTAATTTTTTTTTACTTTCTATATTCTTTGTTTACATTCTGAAGGCTTTCCCCTTTCCCAGTTCCCCCCTCACCATACGTCCCATAAGTCCTCTTTCCCCCGCGCATTCCCCAATCACTGCCCCCCACCATTTCTCTGTTCTGGTACTCTCCTACAAAACTGGATCCAGTCTTTTCGGGACCAGGGTCCTCTCCTTCCTTTTTCTTGGGAATCTTTTGATTTGCTAATTGTGCCTTGAGTATTCGGAGCTTCTGGGCTCATTAATATCCACTTATCAGTGATTGCATTTCATGTGTATTCTTTTGTGATTGGGTTAACTCACTTAGGATGATATTTTCCAGATCCAACCATTCGCCTACAAATTGCATGAATTCATTATTTTTAATTGCTGAGTAGTATTCCATTGTATAAATATACCACATTTTCTGTATCCATTCCTCCTTTAAGGGACATCTGGGCTCCTTCCAGCTTCTGGCTATTATAAATAAGGCTGCTATGAACATAGTGGAGCATGTGTCTTTATTGCATGCAGGGGAATCCTCTTGGTATATGCCCAGGAGTGATTTAACAGGGTCCTCTGGAAGTGTCATGCCCAATTTTCTGAGGAACCACCAGACTGATTTCCAGAGCAGTTGTACCATCTTGCAATCCCACCAACAGTGGAGGAGTGTTCTTTTTTCTGCACATCCTCACCAGCACCTGTTGTCTCCTAAATTTTTAATCTTAGCCATTCTGACAGGTGTGAGATGGAATCTCAGGGTTGTTTTTATTTGCATTTCCCTGATGACTAATGATATTGAACATCTCTTAAGGTGCATCTCAGCCTTCCGAATTTCTTCTGGTCAAAATAACAAAATTAACCACTTGCCTTTGGGCAAGGTATTAGAAATATCAAACCTTCTGACTTTGCCAAAAACTATACAAATGATCTGGTCATACCCAGAGCATGACACAATTCTGTTTGGTTGTTTGTAAACCATAAAGCAATGAGATTCTTTTTTATTCTTTGTATTCTGTTGGTATCTGTACCTTCTGATCTCTTTCCTAAGTTTTCTACATTCAGGGTTGGCTTGCTTTGTGTTTTCGTTATTTTTTCTATTTTTATTTTTAGTACTTGGTTCACTTTGTTCAATTTCTTCACCAGCTTGATTGTATTTTTCTGTATTTCTTCAAGGATTTATTTGTGTCCTCTTTAAGAGCCTTTACGTGTTTACCTGTGTTTTCCTGTATTTCCTTAAGGGAGTTCTTTAAAATCCTCTATCATCTTTAAGAGATAGGATTTTAGGTCATCATCTTGCTTTTCAGGAATTTTGGGCTATCTAGGGCTTACTGTTGTGGGAGAACTGGGTTCAGGTGATGCTGGATGGCATTGGGTTCTGTCAATTATGATCTTGTGCTTTCCTCTGGCCATTTGATTATCTCTATCATTAAATTGCCTAGATGTCTCTGATTAGAGCCAGCCTCCTAGGAGGCAGGTAGAGTGAGCCTCTAATCTGTGGTTAGAGTGAGCCTCTCTCTCTTGTGTCTCTGGTTAAAGCAGGATGCCTGAGTCCCTGGTAACTGTGGATCTCCTGGAAGGCAGACAGACTATAGAATGTGAAACGATATTAGGCATGTTGATCTGGTCCAGGTGGAGAAGTGCACCAGAAGGAAGGTGGAGCTCCCAGTGCATTTGGGCCCTGTGACAGCTAGTCTCTGTGTCTTTGGTTATTGCATGATGAGATGTGTGGATGGATAGAAAGCTGCTGATATGACCCAGGTGGGGAATAGGACCAGAAGGAAAATGGAGCTCAGGGAGTAGAGGGGTGATGAGTAAAGCATTAGCTGGCCCCATGTTTGTTTGTACCAGCTGGCATGACTATTTTGGCAGATTCTCACCTGTATCTTTGGTTATTGTGGGTGTCCAGGGAGACATGCAGGTTATAGGTTTCAGTATGTATAGGGCCGATGATATAATGATACTTTTTATATGTAATTTTTTTCTTTAGATGTTCAGACTTTAATCTGCATCATGATGATGGAATTAATAAATATTTTTCTCATATTCCCACTTGAATTTTGAAAACACCTAGGCACAAAATTATTTCCTTTACTATAAACTTCTGAGAATTCAACTTTGTCTTTTATAGGTGAACCTTGAATTTACATTGTTTTAAAACTTGGATCTTAAATATGGCTGATACTATCTTGCAAGTGTGGTTTTGTCCGTGGCATGATACCACTGATAGGTGGAGAAGGAAGTGATCCCTCATGACAGTCATTGGGAGAATAGTCTGTGGGTCCTATGGGGCCTTGGACTTTTCTTATCCTAAACTTGAATTGAATGCTTGCATTCATCAACTGTAAAGGAATTTTAATTCAGCAACATGGCTGCTCTGAAAGCCATCATATCCAAAGACATTCTAAGTACATGTGATCTTGTTAGAATACAGATACACCCTTGATTACACCAGAATATGGCTAGAATACAGACAAATTATTAGTGTACACCTTTAATATCAAACAGTGTATGTAAGGATAGTTGGTAGGAGGATGCAGTTAACTTTCAAAGTGATGTCTAATTGGAGGGTAGTTCAGTTTGTGTAATTCAGAAGCTGTTTTTACCTAGAGAGATTCACAGGGAGAGATTGAAGAGAGAACAAGCTAGATACAGGTGAAAACAGAATAAGCTAGAGAATAAGAAAGAGATAGAAGATGAGAGCATATTGCTAGAGCTAGTTTGAGGCCAAGCAGAGCAAAAATTAAGAAGCTGAGAGAAGCCAGTTTGAATCAGTCAGCTGAGAGAGGTTTGAGACAGAATAGCCAAGTTGAGTCAACCAAGCAGAATTCAAAAAGAGTTAGAAATTTTGAGCTTATTCAGCAATAAGTCTCTAAAACAACAATTACATCAGGAGAATAAAATTTACTGTTAAAATCACCTGCTTCTGCTGTGATAATATTTAATGCCTTCTCAAAGCCAAAAAGAAAAATGGCCAAACAGAGATCTGTCAACATCAGGAGATGAATTAAATTTGCTCCTTCTGCTTCTGCTGCTGTTGTTGTTGTTCTTGTTGGTAATTGGAAAGATACCTCTGTAAAATTCTATATGTAAGTGAAGAAACAAAGTGCTGAGACTGAAATTGAGATGTTAAGTCATCTCTGTACACAGCTTTTGTCATTATCTAACAAAACTAAGGGATAAAATATATCAACCAACATAGCTAAGGTTGATATTATCAGATGTATGCACAGATATTACAGTAATTCTCTTTGTGTGAAGCTTTTCAAAGAGCTAAGTAACATGAGTCCCGTTGATATTTGATACCTGACATACTTTTTCATAAAATTCTACTTTATAAAGACAGCATATTGTTAAATATATATAATACTTTCAGCAGTCATCAATTAAGGAGAAGATCATTGTCATACTGAGAATACTACCCACACTTGGTCTTCTCCCATGTCAGCATAACCTGGTATCAATCAACGTACAGTAGCCCTTGCATGCATATTTTCCAAAGTATGTTAAATGTGTTTAATCTATGTGTTGCTGATGTTGAACTGTGAAACTTAAAACAATAAAATGTACAGTATATTTTGGGTATGATTTTTATCCAGGCTTCATTTTTTTTTGAAAATTATCTGAGTAAGTGCTTCAAAAGCATATAAAACAGTGCCCAATTTTAATAAGCATTTTATAAAGTTCTCTCTTATATTTGTGGTTTGTCAACACCTTTCCTTACTTTCTCACTTTACACATGTGTATATAAGTACAGTTTACTTAGAATTTTCAAAGAGATTATTAAGTGATACTAGTCATACCACACTTTTCACAGATTTTACTGCCAAATCTCTGGGTCAAACCATTATCTCTTATTTGAATCATAAAAGAAATTTCTATCTTATTATTTTCATGACAAGCTACAGCGATTTCTTAATGTGATGGTCCAACAATATCCAATGAATTGTCAAATAACTTGTAATGATATCCCAGTATTTGTAGGAGAAAACATGAGCTTTGTAATTACCTCTGGGGCTGAAGTAAGTACAGAGGAGACAATGCATGTTTGAAGCATGGTTAATGTTTAAGTATTATGATAAGTGGTTAGGATAGGTACCATGTTAGCACATGAGACAGTAGATGCTGTAACCTCGAGGATCTAGGACAGTGCTTAGATATACATACAACATGACATAATCTCTAAGAGAAATACCTATTAATCTTTACTTAATCAAAAATATAAGATCTACTATGTGAAAGACAGTGTAAACAGATCAGTCAGGCTTTGGGAGAAAAGATTTGTAAAAAAAAAATCACTGATTAAAGACTGCTATCCAAAAATATACATAGGTGGTCAAAAAGAAAAAAAAAACAAGCTATGACAACTTATAATAGGAGCAAAGACCACAACATAAACATAATTAAAAATACACAAAGAGCAATAGATGATAGACACACAGACAGAAAGATACATAGATACAAAGATAGATAGATAGATACATAGTTAAATGATAGTTAGATAGATAGATAGATAGATAGATAGATAGATAGATAGATAGATAGATAGATAGATATAGAGCAAGTCAAGTTGGCCATGTACACTGAAATAGAAATGGAAAGCATTGCTTATCTCTGAAGGTGATAGAAACTCAGTACACTGAAAACACAGGCTGAAGACCCATGGGACACCATGCAGTCCTTTGCATATCATTTCAGCCTCTGTGACATGAGCTTTTGCTCATGTTGATTTAGATGACCATATTGTCTTAATGTCCTTCCCTTCTGCTTCTGAAGAGAGGGATTTGATGGACATACCCTGTTTCAGGATGACTGTTCTCAAGTTATTCATTCTCTGAATAATGTGCAGTTGTGGGTCTCTGTGTATATTCCAAGTGGACCTGATAGTTACTTGCAAAAAAATTTTACTCAAACAAAAATATACCTTGTTTTCAGAACTTGATGGAACATATTTCAAATTGGCTACATATCTGGACACGAAAATAGTCTGAACAGAAACAAGAAAATTAAAATAACTTCCTACAACTTATCTGACAATAAATCCAGATATTAACAACAGAAGCAAGAGAAAATTTACAGTCCATGAAACATGAATATCTCACTACCGAACAAAAAAGGAGGGGCAAGACAGAAATAGTTAAAAATTAAGGACTTTCTGCAATTGAATAAAAATAAATATCCAACACATGCAGTCTTGTGGGACACATGATTATGGTTTGGAAAGGGAAATTCATGGTAATAAGGACCTACATAAAAATATACAAAAATATAATACTGCTTAACCAAGCACCCAAAATCTTTGAAACAAAAAGAAGAAATCACACCCCAAAGGAATAAATGGCAAGAAATAATTTTGCTAGTGGTCATGGTGATTTATAGCAGCAAGAGAAACCCAAACTACAAAAAAGAAATGATCCAACAGTTATAGACCAATATTTCTTATGAATGTAGATGTAAACAATACTCAATAAAATACTTTCAAAATAAATCCAGGAACACATTCAAAATATTTTTCAACATGATTTATTAGGCATCATCTCAGATATACCAGGCAGAAGCAAGAGGAAGTCTAAGTTCAAGACCAGGCTGGTCTACAGAGTCAGTTCCAGGACAGCCAGGTCTACACAGAGAAATCCTATCTCAATAAAACAAAAACAAACAAAAAACAAAACAACCAAACAAAAAAGGATAAATGTAATCCGCAATATGTAACCAAACTAAAATACAAAAAAATACATGATCGCCTCATTAGATGCAGGAAAAGGTTTAGAAAAATTCTAATATCCCTTCATGATAAAAGTTCTGGAAAAATTAGGGACATAAAGGATACATCTAAACATAATAAAGAGAATTTACAATAAGCCTAATCAAATTAATTGTGAGAAACTCAAAGCAATTCCTGTGAAATCAACAACAAGTTAAGGTTTTCCACTGTCTCCCTACCTATTCCATACAGTATTATCAGTGGAGCAATAAGACAAAGGTTCTGACAGGAATACGAATAGGAAAGAAAAAAGCCAAAGTATCTTTATTTGTATATGGTATGATAGTCATCATAGGTGACTCAGAAATTCCTCCAGGAAATTCCTGCAGCAGATAAACACTTTTATCAAAGTTGCTGAATAAAACAAACAAACAAACAAACAAACATCAGGATATTAGATTCCAGACTTAATAAGGAAGCTTACTCAGAAACAAAACAGAACAAAACCAAAAAAACAAAAACAAAACTAGCAAAGCTTGATTGAATGGTTGTCAAAGATAGTTTCCTGAAATAAAGTTTGACAAGTTTGATAGACTTTGGCTGAGTGTTGACAACGAAATTTTAAGACTCAAGGAAATCACAATGCTACAGTAGGTATGCAGTATAAAACCTGTTCATCTACAATGGAAAAGCCCAGGAAACATGGCCTTCACTAATCCTATAAAAGGGAAAGTGGCACCAGGGACTTTGAAGAGCTTAGTTATTACCCTTTTCCTTGTGCGAGACATTAGAGTCTGAGCAGCTGCTGCTCAGTTGGAAAAATTAAATGCAATGGGTTGGATTGGGCTCCGAGAGAGCAGGAACTGGGGCACCAAAGGAAAAATGATTACCACTGTTCTATTGGGCAGCATAGACAAAGCCATGTCCATAATAGCTTCAGTCAACATGGGAAGCACAGGCAAAACATCTGTATTTGTATTGAGATTCATTGATCTCTATTTTCATTGCAGTGGAATCTGTTTTACCAGTGTCATACTTTTATAAATTATTCATTGGTAAATTAGAGCAATTTTATTATTTAACTCTGTATTGAATGCTTGAAAGAGAATGAGACTTACAAATGACCACTTGAAAGTTGTGTGTACATTCTTTTTTATATTTGGAAAACTACTACTGTGTAACATAAAACAAATTTATCTACATAAAATATTATTTCTGCTAATATTCTTCTGCAAACTGTTTGACATATTAGTCAATGCATCAGAGTATAAGTATAGCCATTGCTTCTTCAGAGAAAGGCAATGGGAATAATTGATATTAATAATTAATCATCAAAGGGCAGTTTTATATGTATATAAACTATTTAAATTCTGCATATACTAGTGATTCTATCTAATATTGGTATATGAATATGCTTCATATTTATACATTTGTGCACATAAATAATAACATACTGCATCATTCATGAGAAAGAAGTTTAAAACTAGAAATGCCAAAACAGCAACATGTAGATAATTTATGACTTTTATGAAGCCTGGAAAGATAATACAGGAAGAAAACCTTCTAATGGTCCTTTTAAATTCTGAAGCAGTATTAATTCATAGTTCTGCATATTTTTTACACTAAAATAGAATGAAGGAAGCAAACTACAATTCCAAAGCAAATATTCAAACAGAAGAGAATATGCTTGATTTTTATGTTGATGTACTTAAAATATTTTCTGGTACTTTAATCATCATGCTGATTACTTCATTTTTAAAAAGGATGTGCATACTTCTGCAATATTTAATGTTAAGATTTTTTCTGTTATATTGTGCTTAACCTTGGAGGACCTGCTATATCCTTTTATTAGAATGACTCTATGGTTTCTGCTTTAGGTTCCTGCCTTGAATTCCTGTGTTGTTTTCTTTCTGTGATAGACTATTCTGTAACATGAAATAAACCCATCCCTTTTTTCCTCCCCAAGCTCTTCTGTTTGTGATATTTTATACAGTAATACAATGAAGACTTGGGATGCATGTAAATTTGACCCCTGGGTAAGTAGGCTAGTACATATTATCCGAGGATTGTTTTTTCTGAGATAGACTGGAGAAAGTAACCTAATGATATTATTAGTATAATCATTTCAAACATTGCTTTTCCAGGTTATTAACCAAGGTGTATTGTGTTCAACTTCAGACAGCATTCTCATATGTCATTTATTTATTAAGTATATTGTTTATCAGACTAAATATAAAATAGAAGAAGTAGTGGAAACATTTACTAGAATATGTTGAATTTTGATATTCACATTGGTTATGAGAGGACTACAGATAGATAGTTTCTCTTTCTCTCCTCCTCTTCATCCTCCCCTCTGTGCAAATGTGTGTGTATGTATGTGTGTGTTTGTATGAGTATGTATGTGCATGTCTGTGTATGTATGTGTGTTTATGTGTATGTGTCTGCATGTCACATTGTGTACAATTTGGTCACATTGTCACCAAAAAACTGATAATAAGGATAAGAGGATGCCTATTATACAGAAAAGATGAGAGAAAAAAGAAAAAATCTTTGCTTTCCTTAATCAGATTCCTGTAACATCATTTTGAACTATTCTAAAAAGCAATATCTGTGAAAATTTGCCACCAATCTGTGGGCAATTAGCATATTTACAATTAGCCCCTTATATGGAAACTATGCTAAATTTTAGCAGTTTTCCTAATTAATTATTTATTTTTTATATCTCTTTTATTGAATATAATCTTCATTTACAGTTCAAATGCTAAAACCTTTCCTGGTTCCCCCCTACCCAAAAACCTCCAACCCTTCATTCCACCCTCTGCCTCCAAGTATATGACCCTCCACCAACCAACTCACACCTCCAAATTAATTAATGCCACAACACTCTACAGTCTAAGAAAATGAACATCAATAAAGAAGTAGTTTTGAGGAATAGGTTTTTTCTTTCTATTGAAAAAATTCAAAAATATTAAACAGTTTTTTATTATATTAACTATCTATAATGAATTTCAATCTGATATTTTAATACATGTAATATTACATTATAATACATCTATCCTACGCTCTCTTGTCATTTCAATGACTCAGTTCCTAAGGCCTGGTACCAACCAGCTCTACCAGATGAGCCGTCTCACTAGCCAGATATCTCTTAATTTATAAAGCTCATTTTGCAAAGACTAAAATGCTATGCACAGGACCCGCATGGGTGTTCCATGGGTCTTCTGCTTTATATGGGACTTAAAGATTCTAGGTTAGTGCTTTATGGGATTCATGGTTGTATGAATGAATGATTCTCTAATTCTTATTTTATGATATTTTTATTTACTATTTGGGAAATTCACATCATGAACTCTGATTATACTCACTTCCAGGTTCTCCCCTGTTCTCCCCCCCACCCCCACACACACCAAAAAAATAATTGAAAGTAAAAGGTTCAATTTGTGTTACCCATATACTTACTGGAATATCATTAAACCCCTGATGGATAGTTCCTTAAAGAAAATTGATTGCTTTGCCTTCTCTTGTATTCTTTTTCTTCTGTTGATTTCTCTTAGCTAAACTCAATATGACAATTGTTGTTTAATCTTATTAAATTTAATTTGGTTATATTTTTAAAATGTGAATGAATAAATAACTGAATGGAAACCAAGCCACCAGGGCAAATGTTAACTCAATGTTCACTAATAACTGCTAACAATTTTCTCTTATAATGTGACACTGGGTATATGAAACTATATAATGGACTTCTACAAACAGAACAAAACAAAAGAAGCTTCCTTTTTGTTTTTTTTTTGTTCTGTTGAATTTTGTTGTTATGTGTTGTTTCAATTTTTGATTTTTGCTTTTTTTATGCCTCTGTGGTTTTTTTTTTTATTTTGTTGTTTTCATTTGTGTGTGTGGGTTTTTTTTTCTTTTCAGAAAGAACATATGCATGTGTTGTAAGGGATGCAGAGACTATTTGGAAGGATTTGGTGGACAAGAAGGATATCGTCAAAATATCTATTTGGGGGGTGGGGAACCAGAAAAGGGGAAATGAATTGTAAATATAGAATATATCCAATAATAAAAAAATCTATTTAAATTAAAAACTTGTTTTAAAGGAGGAAAAGGGGTCTAGAATCTCCATTCACTGAACCCATATCAATAAACTCAGCTTGATTCTATTTTATATTCATTTCACTATTATCTTATACCCTTCTATTTCATTTCCATACATATTCTCCATACCTTTTTAAAAAATAAATTAGCAAGCACATTAAGCTCAAAACACCAGTTCATGAAATACAGTTTCCTTCTCTCATCTAGGAATTTTTTTAGCCTTACCTGTGGGTATAGGCCTTGAGTGAAAATCTGGGGAGTCCAGAGAATCATTAATATGCTCTTTCCTTCTTCTTCTTCTTCTTCTTCTTCTTCTCCTCCTCCTCCTCCTCCTCCTCCTCCTCCTCCTCCTCCTCCTCCTCCTCCTCCTCCTCCTCCTCCTCCTTCTTCTTCTTCTTCTTCTTCTTCTTCTTCTTCTTCTTGGAATGTCATTGTTGATTTGTACACAGTAGAGAAGTTCAGAGGGCCAGGAGAAAAAATGAAAATAAGTATCAGAGGGTGATGAGGAACTTGGGGAACCACTAGAAAGTCCCAGAGGCCAGGGATGAGAGAGCTTCCCAGGACCCAGTAAGGATGACATAGGCAGAAATGCCCAACAGCAAGGAAATAGAACCTGAAGAGACTATCTTCAATAGATCAGCCTGGTCTCCAGTGGAGGGTTGAGGCCACCCACCCATCTTGGTTATTAACTCAGAATTGTCTTTGTCTAAAGGAAATGCAGGGGAAAAAATGGAGCAGAGGTTGAAGAAAAAACCATCCAGAGACTGTCCCACAATATGATCCATTCCATCCACAGACACCAAAACCTGACACTATTGCTGATGCCAAGATATACTTGCATACAGAAGCTTTGTATGGCTGTAATCTGAAAGACTCTGCCAGCACCTATGACATATGCAGATTCACACAGCCAATCTTTGAACTGAACCTGGGGACCTCAATGGAAGACTTAGGCAAAGGACCGAAGGAACAGAAGATGATTGCAACCTTGTAGGAAGAACAACAGTATTGACCAAACAGATCCCTCACAGCTCTCAGGGACTAAATCACCAATCAAAGAGTATCCATGGGTAGGTTCATGGCTACTTCTACTCATGTAGAAGAGGACTACCACATCTGGTATCAGTGGGAGGGGAGGCACTTAGTTCTGTAGAAGCTTGATGCCTCAGAGAATGAGGATGTTAGAGGAGTGAGGCAGATGGGTGGGTAGGTAAAGGAGCACCCTCTTGGGGGCAAGGGAAGGGGGAATGTTTGGGAGGTTCCTGGAGGGTAGACAAGGAAGGGGGTTAACATTTGAAAAGTAAACAAATAAAATGATGAATACAAAAGGAAAGAAAAGGAAAAACAAGAAAAAGAAATAATATTTTAGGCATAGTGATGTTATTAAATTGTCTGAGGTTTACTTCTTCAGGTGAGATAAACAATTGAGATAGTCATCACCTGAATTTTCCCTGTTGTTTCACAAGTCTTACAATAATGGCTTCAGTTTGATTATCTTAAAATGGAGTTCTGTAGCTACTGTAGTGAAGATTCTTCTCTAAGGCACACTTAAAAATCTCTAGATTGTTTCTGTGCATCTGAGGCTAGTCAGTTTTAGCACAGAGTTAATTTTTTCCCTTCTGAGATCCTAGAAGCTAAATTTCTCATGGAGAATATTCTCTCCCCTTATCAAGTTACCCAGAGCTGCTAGGAGCAAGGAGAAATATGATAATTTTCTACAAATTTTCACAATTTTATATACAGAGTCACCAAGTTTGTTGCCTGTCATACTTGGAGAATCATATTAACTACATGAATTTGTCACCATAAGCTTATAAAACAGTTCTCTGAGCCTCTCAGGTTTCAGTAACTGTAAGTATTAGCGACTTGCATGGCCTATTCTAGATACGTGAACATTACATCCTATTACTTAAGTTGCTCTAGAAATAATTTTGGTACCAAAATCTTTATTACTCATGGTTCTCTAGAGAAAGAACTGAGAGATTGAACTATACACACACACACACACACACACACACACACACACACAAACACACACACACACACACACACACACACACACACACATATATAAAATGAGGATTTAATTTTAGAGCGGCATATAGGTTGTAGTTTCACTAGTCTAGCAATGTTTGCTTACCAGGGCAAAGTCCAATAATCAAGTAGTTGTTCAGACCACAAATCCAGATGTCTCAGTCTGTCATTTGTAAGTCCAAAGATCACAAAAAAATCAGCTCTAATGCCAGTGAAGGAATGGATTGGCAGCAAGAGTGAGGGCAAGCAGAAACAATAAACATTCTCCTTGTCCGATATGTGTGTAGGCTGCCAAGAGAAGGTAGACCCACACCAACAGTGAATAGTCTCACCTTAACACATCCAAACTAAAAGTACATCTTCTCTCTTAAATTATTTAATTAAGAAAAACTCATACTAAGTGAGGTAACCCAGTCTCAAAAGAATACCCATGGTATGCAATCACTGATAAGTGGATATTAGCCTAGAATCTTGGGACACCAAAGACACAATTCACATACCAAATGATGGACACTAGTGCTGGAAAGGATCAAAGCATCAGTGTAGGGGAATACCAGAACAGGGAAGTGGGAAGGGGTGAAAGAGGGAGCAGGGGGAGGGAAAAGGGCATGTGGGACCTTAGGGGGGTGGGGAAACAAAAAAAGGGAAATGAAATGTAAATATAGAATATATCCAATAAAAAAGAAATTACTAAAAAAAAGAAAAGAAAAAAAAAGGAAAAACTTCTTCACAGGTGTACACACCTGCTTGAGTTTAATTACAGATGTGGTAAGTTGACAGTCAAGAATAGATATCACACTTTTGTTCTGGAAAAACAAATTTAGGTCTTAATGATTACAGATCAATAGATTCATACAAGGAGCCCTTTGCTGAACACCCTAATTAATACGTGGTTAGCTTCATGTAGAAATGGTTTTGTAACTTATGTTTATAAAACTGTGGAAGGTGATTTAAATCTACTCATCCAAAGCATTCAAAGATATTATAATTATGAGGTTGAAAGAATAAAGTGTTTTTTGTTATGGAGGAAGTCATGGATAAACCATCTTAAGTTTGCCACACAGTAGCATGAGAACAAACTATTATTTTGTTGCCAATTTATTTGTTTATAACAATAAATTCTGTCTCTTTTAAGAACAAATTATCTGAATTAGATTTCATTAATAACATTGATATAATTTCATTATAAAACATGAAAATATATTATATTATTTATACGTATGCATTTTTTGTTTTCATAAAACACTAAGGAGTTTAGTTTAGTAATCTTTTCAGGCACCCACAGGTTCTTGTGATGATAGAAACCATGATCTTTAAGCCCTTGTCATTTAAAAAAAATTAATATCCACTTATCAGTGATTGCATTTCAGGTGCATTCTTTTGTGATTGGGTTAATTCACTCAGGATGATATTTTCCAGGTCTAACCATTTACCTACAAATTGCATGAATTCATTATTTTTAATTGCTGTGTAGTATTCCATTGTATAAATATACCACATTTTCTGTATCCATTCCTCCTTTGAGGGATATTTGGGCTGCTTCCAATTTCTGGCTATTATAAACAAGGCTGCTATAAACATAGTGGAGCATGTGTCCTTATTGCATGCAGGGGAATCCTCTGGGTATATGCCCAGGAGTGGTATGCCAGGGTCCTCTGGAAGTAACATGCCCAATTTTCTGAGGAACCGCCAAACTGATTTCCAGAGCGGTTTTACCATTTTGCAATCCCACCAACAGTGGAGGAGTGTTCCTCTTTCTCCACATCCTCGCCAGCACTTGTTGTCTCTTGAGTTTTTAATCTTAGCCATTCTGACTGGTGTGAGGTGGAATCTCAGGGTTGTTTTGATTTGCATTTCCCTGATGACTAATGATGTTGAACATCTTTTAAGGTGTTTCTCGGCCATCCGAATTTTTTCTGGTGAAAATTCTTTGTTTAGCTCTGTGCCCCATTTTTTGATAGGGTTATTTGGTTCTTTGCGGTCTAACTTCTTGATTTCTTTGTATAAATTGGATATTAGCCCTCTGTCGGATGTGGAGTTGGTGAAGATCTTTTCCCACTTTGTTGGTTGCCGTTTTGTCCTTCTGACAGTGTCCTTTGCTTTGCAGAAACTTTGTAATTTTATGAGGTCCCATTTGTCGATTCTTGATCTTAGAGCATAAGCTATTGGTGTTCTGTTCAGGAACTTTTCCCCTGTGCCCAAGTCCTCCAGGGTCTTCCCAAGTTTCTTTTCTAATAGTTTCAGTGTGTCTGGTTTTATGTGGAGGTCCTTGATCCACTTGGAGTTGATCTTAGTGCAAAGAGATAAGATTGGATCAATTCGCATTCTTCTGCATGTTGACTTCCAGTTGAACCAGCACCATTTGTTAAAAAGGCTATCTTTATTCCACCGGATGGTTGTGGCTCCTTTATCAAAGATCAAGTGACCATAAGTCTGTGGGTTAACCTCTGGGTCTTCAATCCTGTTCCATTGATCTGCTTGCCTGTTGCTATACCAATACCATGCAGTTTTTAACACAATTGCTCTGTAGTACTGCTTGAGGTCAGGGATATTGATTCCCCCAGAAGTCCTTTTATTGTTGAGAATAGTTTTAGCTATCCTGGGTTTTTTGTTGCTCCAGATGAATTTGAGAATTGCTCTTTCTAGATCTATGAAGAATTGAGTTGGGATTTTGATGGGGATCGCATTGAATCTGTATATTGCTTTTGGCAAGATGGCCATTTTTACTATATTGATCCTGCCAATCCAGGAGCAAGAAATATTTTTCCATCTTCTGAGGTCTTCTTCGATTTCTTTCTTCAAGGACTTGAAGTTCCTGTTGTACAGATCTTTCACTTGTTTGGTTAGAGTTACGCCAAGATACTTTATGTTGTTTGTGGCTATTGTGAAGGGTGTTATTTCCCTAATTTCTTTCTCTGCCTGCTTGTCCTTTGAGTACAAGAAGGCCACTGACTTGCTTGAGTTAATTTTATAACCTGCCACTTTGCTGAAGTTGTTTATCAGCTGTAGAAGTTCTCTGGTGGAGTTTTTTGGGTCGCTTAGGTAAACTATCATATCGTCTGCAAATAATGATAGTTTCACTTCTTCCTTTCCAATTTGTTTCCCTTTGACTTCCTTATGTTGTCTAATTGCTCTTGCTAGAACTTCAAGTACTATATTGAAAAGATATGGAGAGAGAGGGCAGCCTTGTCTAGTCCCTGATTTTAGTGGGAATGCTTCAAGTTTCTCTCCATTTATTTTGATGTTGGCTACTGGTTTGCTGTAGATTGCTTTTACTATGTTTAGAAAATAAAATTTAAAAAAAAAAACAAAAAAAATAGGCTCCTACTATAATGATTTGGAGAAATTTTATGAGAATCAATCTCCTTAATCTTCTTACAATAAAATCAGACTGAAAGAAGTGAAACACTTGAAATTATGGTTAAAGAACACAGAAAATAAATGTATATTTTAAACAAAACTCAGACTATTCAAGATCTTTTCTTTAGCTGAGCAATTTAGAGTTTGTTAAAATCTTCATCTAGTATCACTTTCTGATTTTAAGGAAAAAAATTCTTAGAACTAAAATAATATAATTAGTTTTTAACAATGAGCATAATGCATTTATATTGAAATACTTTGTGTTTTTTATTTACATATAGAAGTACTCCAGAACCTACAGAAAATGTATATACAGTTTTCAATATTCAATAACACATATAAATAGATATTGGGGAGGAGTGGTCATCACAAGTGTAGATGGATATACAAACACTTTTGCATTTGTGTGTGTGTGTGTGTGTGTGTGTGTGTGTGTGTAGGAATGGATTCAGGAATTTCTGACACTTTAGAAGCATAAAATATAATGATGGAGAAACCATGGCCTCAGTACATTATTTTTTATTGTACTTGCAAGAAACTAGAATTTACTTTTTTCTTTCTTATTACAAAGGGGTTAATTGTGTGTTAAATATTCTCCTTCTATGAATTTTTCATGATATTCACATACAACTATTAATTATCCTTGCTTTCTTTTACAAATTTAGAAAATATAATGAAAAAATTTATTTTTTGTTGATCTCTTTTGGCAAGTTTTAATTCGCTAATCTCAACTAGGTCTAGTACTACATTTGTTTAAGTCACCTTTCACATACAGATAATTTATATTAATCATATTCACCCCTACTCTAACTTCTCCCATATCTGACATCACTTCTACATGCTCCCCAGCTCTTTGTCACCTTTAAAATATTATTGACCTGAGAATTCATAATTTCTGCTTCTCAAGTAACTACAGATGCAGAGACACTCACTGGAGGTTGACACTTTTACTATTAGCTATATCCTTAAAACAAATGTGAATCACTGTGATTCACATTCAATAATTCTTCAGTAAGGTGTAAATACATGGTAGTTTTCTTCATACTCTTTGCTACAATGTTGGCAGGCTTGATCTCAACCAAGTGTTGTGCTGTGGACTACTGGGACACATGTATAAGCATCCGTTCATGTCAGAGCTCAGTACTTCAGCTCTGTTCTTTGTAAATCTTTCATTTTCAAAGATTTTGCACAGTCTTCTGCAATGGTTACTGAAATATTCAGGTAGCAAATGGTATAGAGTCATATTTACGGCCAAATATATAAAAAACACTTATTGTCTGAATGATGGCTAATTTTTTTTTCATTAACTGCTGTTACTGCACAAGCTTATCTGATGAGATCTGAGAGCAAAATAATATATGGGTATATAGAAATGGATTTAGGGGACAGTTTGAAATTATGTCCACATTGCAAATTATTAGTTATAGGATCACTTTTGAGTGCTGTAAATTTCTCAACCATAAGTTTGTTCTGGACGAGATTCATTGTTCTACACATGCATTTTCTATTTACTTCTGATAAATGGGATCTAATAAAGTTTTTGTTACCTCTATAGCATTATGTGACTATCCTAACTGTGAGCACCCTTTAATTTCATTACATTCTCTGAACATACTTACAATCCTGAAAACCAATTATGCAGTAACTATATTAGTTCCTTAAATGGTATTTATTTTGAATTCTATTGGTGGGTTGTATTTAGTATAATAATTATATATAATAGATTAGAAATAGTATTAAATGTATGTTAAATATTTGCACATAAATGAAAATTTTAAAGTAGTTATGTAGTTAGGCTAACTAAAGATTAACTCAGTTGGTGATATTTTCTTTAAATAATGGCCTCTTTGGGAGATAGAGTTTTTCTATATGACCCTAGCTACCTCACACTTACTGTGGTCCTCCTGCCTTGGAATTTGGATTGTTTAGATTGTAGGTGAGACAGCATAAACATTACCCCTGCTTGAAATTTTATTTTTACTAGAATATGTTTAACAATAACATTAAACTGTTTATTGAGACTTTTATTAAAAATAGAATCATTATGGACCTGTGAATCTTTTTTTGTTTTTTGGTTTTTCCAGACAAGGTTTTTCTGTGTAGCCCGGGCTGTTCTGGAACTCACTCTGTAGACCAGGCTGGCCTTGAACTCAGAAATCCACCTGCCTCTGCCTCCCAAGTGCTGGGATAACAGGCGAGCACCACCATGCCTGGATTGGACCTGTGAATCTTAAAATGTTACTATTATTTTTACCTGGCCATACAGTTTGCTCATCTCTACAGCCATGTGGAGGTTATAGTCATCTATCTCCACAATAGGAAAATGAAAATGAAGTATATAATCATCTTTAGATTGTCTTGTGAGATTTGTGAAAAGAACAAAGTTGAAAGATGAATGGCATTTCTTATAGTCATATAGAGTAACACTTTATTTGTAAAATCCATGGAATAGTTCCTCATAATTTTAGGCAATTAATAAATATTAACATTATAGGGATTGCTTTTTATATTAGATATTTTACTTATTACATCTCAAATCTTATCCCCTTTCCTGGTTTCCCCTCTAAAGATGCTTACCCCATCCCTGCATCTCTATCTTGGCACTCCCCTATACTGGGGCATTGAGACTTCACAAGACCAAAGGTCTTTCCTCCTGTTGAGGTCAACAAAGCCATCCTCTGCTACATATGAGGGTGAAGCCATGAGTTCTTCCATGTGTGCTCATTGCTTGGTGGTTTAGTTCCTGGGAACTCTGGGAGTACTGACTGGTTTATATTTTTGTTCTTCCTATGGGGTGTAAATGCCATCAGCTCTTTAAGTCCTTCTCTAACTCCTCCTTTGGAGACCCTGTGCTCAGTCCAATGGTTAGCTTTAGTCTCCCTTAGCCTCTGTGTTTGTCAGGCTTTGGCAGAGCCTATCAGGAGACAGCTGTATCAGGCTACTCTCAGCAAGCACTTCTTGGCATCTACAATAGTGTCTGCTTTTGGTGACAGTATTTGGTATGGATCCCCAGTTGGTGCAATCTCTGGATGGCTTTTCCTTCAATCGCCTCTTCACAATTTGTCTCCTTTTCATATATTGTTCCTGCTTCAAAGAAGGGACTGAAGCATCCACACTTCAGTCCTCCTTCTTCTTAAGCTTCATGTGATGTGTGAATTTTGTCTTAGGTATTCAGTGCTTTTGTGCTAATATCCACTTATCAGTGAGTACATATCATGTGTGTTCTTTTGTGATTGAGTTACCTCATTCAGGATGATATTTTCTAGCTCCATCCACTAGCCTACCTCCTTAGACTCCTTTCATGGAGTCATTGTTTTTAATAGCTGAGTGGTATTCCATTTGATAAATATACCACATTTTCTGTATCCATTCCTCTGCTGAGGAACATGTGGGTTTTTCAACTTCTGGCTAATATATATGTGCCTGCTATGAACATAGTGGAGTATGTATCCTTATTACATGTGGGAGCATCCCACATGCCCAGGTGTGATATATCAGGGTCCTCAGGTACTACTATGTCCAATTTTCAGAGGAACAACCAGACTGATTTCCAGAGTGCTTGCACTAGCTTGAAATCACACCAACAATGGAGGAATGTTCCTTTCTCAAAACCCTTGCCACCATCTGCTGTCAACCTGAGTTTTTGATTTTAGCCATTCTGACTGGTGTGAGGTGGAATCTCAGGGTTGTTTGATTTGCAATTCCATGATGACTAACAATGTTGAACATTTCTTTATGTGCTTCTCAGCTGAGAATACTTTGTTTAGCTCTGTATCCCATTTTTAATAGGGTTATTTGTTTGTCTGGAGTATATCTTCTTGAGTTTTTTATATATATTGGATATTAGCTCATTGTTGGATATAGGATTGGTAAAGATCTTTTCCCAATCTGTTGGTTGCCATTTTGTGCTATTGAGAGTGTCCTTTGCCTTCCAGAAGTTTTGCAATTTTATGAGGTCACATTTGTCAATTCATGATCTTTGAGAGTGAGCTATTAGTATTCTGTTCAGGAAAATTCTCCCTGTCCCCATGTACTGGAGGCTCTTGCCTCCTTCTTTGCCATTAGTTTCCACGTATCTGGTTGTATGTGGAGGTCCTTGATCCAGTTGGACTTGAGCTTTGTACAAGGAGATCAGAATGCATCCATCTGTATTCTTCTACATACTGACCTCCAATTGAACCAGCACCATTTGTTGTAAATGCTGTCTTTCTTCCACTGGATGGTTTTTGCTCATTTGTCAAAGCTTATACTATGTGGGCTCATTTTCTGGGTCTTCAATTCTGTTTGCTAGATATAGCTGCCTGTCACTGTAACAGTATCATGCAGTTTATATCATGATGGCTCTGTAGTACAGCTTTAGGTCAGGGACAGGGTTTCCCCAAGAATTTCGTTTATTGATGAGAATAGATTTTGCTATACTGGGCTTTTTTAAAATGAATTTGTAAATTTCTCTTTCTATGCCTATGAAGTCTTGAGTTGAAATTTTGATGGAGATGGCTTTGAAACGGTAGATTGCTTTTGGCAAGATGGCCATTTTTTCATTCTTTTTATTATTTTCTATATTTTTTGTTTACATTACAAATGATTTTCCCTTTCTCTGTTCCCCCCTCCCCATAAGTCCCATAAGCCCTCTTCCCTCTCCCAATTCCCCAATCAACCCTCGCCTACTTCTCTGTCCTGGCAATCCCCTATAATGCTGCATCAAGTCTTTCCAGGACCAAGGCCCTCTCCTTCCATCTTCTTGGGAATGATTTGATGTATGAGTTGTGTCTTGACTATTCAGAGCTTCTGGGCTAATATCCACTTATCAGTGACTGCATTACATGTGTGTTCTTTTGTGAATGAGATACTTCACTAAGGATGATATTTTTCAGTTCCAATCATTTGCCTAAAAATTTCATGAATTCATTGTTTTTAATTGCTAAGTAGTATTCCATTGTGTAAATATACCGCATTTTCTGTATCCATTCCTCCATTGAGGGACATATGAGTTCTTTCCCAATTCTGGCTATTATAAATAAGGCTGCTATGAACATAAAATGCTTGCCAACTGAATTCAAGAAAACATCAATACCATCATTCACCATGATCAAATAGGCTTCATCCCAGGGATGTAGGGAATTTCAATATACCAAAATTCACCAATACAATTCACTACATAAACAAACTCAAAGAAAAAAACCACATGGTCATTTCATTAGATGCTGCAAAAGCATTTGACAAAATTCAGTATCCTTTCATGCTAAAAGTCTTGGAAAGAACAGGAATTCAAGGCCCATACCTAAACATAGTAAAAGCAATATACAGCAAACCAGTAGCCAACATCAAACTAAATGGAGAGAAACTTGAAGCAACCCAACTAAAATCCCACTAAAATCAGGGACTAGTTTTCCATTTATTATCCATTTATTGGCTGGATTTGTGGACAGATAGTTTGTAAATTTGTTTTTGTCATGGAATATCTTGGTTTCTACATTTATGTTATTTGAGAGTTTTGCTGGATATAGCAGCTTGTGCTGGCTTTTGTGTTCTCTTAGGGTCTGTATGACATCTGCACAGGATCTTCAGTCTTTTATAGTCTCTGGTGAGAAGTCATGTGTAATTCTGTTAGGGCTATCTTTATATGTTATTTGACCTTTTCCCCTTACTGCTTTTAATATTCTTTCTTTGTTTTGTGCATTTGGTATTTTGATTATTATGTCACAAGCAGAATTTTTTTCTGGTCCAATCTATTTGGAGTTCTTTAGTCTTCTTGTATGTTCATGGGCATCTCCTTCCTTAAGTTAGGAAGTTTTCTTCTATAATTTTGTTGAAGACATTTCCTGGCCCATTAAGATGGGAATCTTTGCTCTCTTCTATACCTTTTATCCTTAGGTTTGTTTTTCTTAGTGTGTCCTGGATTTACTAGATATTTTGCATTAGGAGCTTTTGGCATTTTGCATATTCTTTGACTGTTGTGTCAATGTTTTCTATGGTATCTTCTGGACCTGAGATTCTAATTTCTATCTCTTCTATTCTGTTGCTGATTCTTATGTCTATGACTCCCGATCTCTTTCCTAGGATTCCTATCTCTAGAGATTTCTAAATTTGTTATTTGTTTATTATTTCTACTTCCATTTTTATATCCTGGATGGTTTTGTTAAATTCCTTTACCTGTTTAGTTGTGTTTTCCTGTAATTCTTTAATGTATTTTTCTGTTTCTACTTTAATGGCTTCTACCTGTTTGTGTTCTCCTGTATTTCTTTAAGAGAGTTATTTATGTCTATCTTAAAGTACTCTATCAGCGTCATGAGATGTAATGTTAAATCCAAATTTTGTTTTTCTGGTGTGTTGAGTTATCTAAGACTTGTTCTGATGAGAGTACTGAGTTCTGGTGATACCAAGTAGCCTTGGTTTCTCTTGGTAAGGTTCTTGTGCTTTCCTCTACCCATCTAGTTATCTCTGATGTTAGTTGATCCTTCTGTCTCTGACTGGAACCTGTCCCTCTTGTAGGCCTGTAAGCCTGTGTCATCACTCCTGGCAAGACCAGTGCTCTCCTGGGCAGTGTTTGAGTGTGGAGGGCTGTAAAATAGCTTTAGCTCCTGGGTGCAGATGGAGACAGATTGACCCAGTTGTTCTACTGTTCCTGCATCTTGTGTTCTCCTGATCACTTATTGGAGAAAATTTGTCAATATCATCTCCTAGCTTAGGAGTGAGGGCACTCCTTGCAGACCAGCTCTCCCCTGTCAGGATTTGAATATTCAACTATTTTAATAGATAAAAAAACTGGTTTATTCTGTGAAGGTGAAGATAAAATTGAAGTGAGTACATGAGAATATTGGATATATCCAAATCATAAGAGAGAAATTATAAAATAAGAATAAGCATGAACCAAGGAGTAGAACATTCTCAAGCTCCTGCTGAAATAACTGCAAGACAATAGGAAAGTTCTCAGATACTAAATGATTCTAACAGAATACCTTTATAACTGGCATGGAGCAGCACAATATAGTACTTGTTCAACTTCATTATTGTCTTCCTTTGGTTCAATAAGTGGGTTCTTTATCCACTTTCCCCTTCTCCATGGAGGTATGAATTCTGGGTCTTGGTATATTGGAAATTTGTAGCTCTTTCATTTATTTAATAACAATTCAATAGTTAAGGCTATCAGAATTAACTTATATGTCAGAGGAGACATGGACATAAACATTTGAAGTATTGGAGCTATTAAAACCTATAGGGACATTTGAAGCTGTAATGCATATAGTTTTCATTTTATACCATCATGACTTTAGAGGGTCAAAAGTGAAAGGTTATGAATCAAAATTCATATACTTAGTGTGGGATTATCCTTGTGTATAAATGTGATGGTTAAATTTGATTTCCAGATCTATGAGTATGGATATCCCTCATAAATATAGTTGTCATCTTTTTATTAACTGTACTGTTGTTCTGAATAAAATTAGAATTGTAGTTGAGTAGGATATCTAACTAATCCCCAACAATGTATGAACTGTTTCTCTCTTATTTAAGATCTTCCTTTTATGATTTACATTCTTTTTTAATGCATATTTTCCTTATTTACATTTCAAATGTTATCCCCTTTCCACGTTTCTTTGCTGGAAACCTCTTATCCTTTCCCATTACATTGTCTCTATGAGAGTGCTCACCCACCCACCCACCTTCCTACTCCCACCTTGCCACCCTGCCATTCCCTTATACTGGGGCATCGAACACCCTCAGGCCCAAGTTCCACTTCTCCCTTGTTGATGTCCAAAAAGACCATGACTTATATTCTTACATCCTATTATGGACACTATCTTCAAATTACAAGTCAAAACAATCATCTCTACTTACGTTGCTTTGGTCATGTACTTTTTTTTCCCAACAATGTGTACAGTAATTACACAGAATTGCAATTATTCAATAAAAAATATCTAAACCTTATTTACCCATGTGAGTACTGAGGAAGACATCTTAATATCTTCATTTATTATCACCTGATAAAGTATAAGAAACTAAGATTAAACTCCTGCATTTAAAACAATATTTGAGCCTTATTAAAAGTCAGATCACTTGAATGTATGAGATCCTTCAAACTCTTTCTTTTTAATGACTTTGATACATGTAACTAATCACTAATCACATTGCCTATAGTTGTCTTTTCCTTTCAGCACAGTTAAGATCCAGACTCAGCTAACATTTCCATTGACAAATGAATGTGTTTAAGAAATATATGGCATGTGTGGTATGATATAATTTAGTCATAAGAATGAAGAGATCTTGTCATTTGAAACTGGATATAACTGAAAAAGTTATATTAAGTAAAATTAGCCAAGCACAAAAGAAAAGTGCTCTCTGATCTCCAGCACAACCAATCCACTTTGAATAATTTTGCAATGTGAGGTCTTTGTTTATAATGAGAATACTATGATTTAATGCTACTTGTCTAGTGATCATACCTTAAGGAATAAGGCATTCAAAGATGGGCAGTTAAAAAGTTTTACTTTTATAGGTACCACCTAGCTCACAGGAAAATCCCTAACCTCCCTTAAAATCATCCATTTGAAGGATGTTTAGACATTATACGTAGAGGAAGGAATTGTGCAGAAAGCAAAGCACTCTGTTTTTCCTTTTTCTTTAAGCAGCAAGAGAGTTCTAAGATTGTTGTGGGGATAATATTCCATGATCTGTTGTTTATGGATGGATGGCAGAGTGTTGGTTGGCAAAAGTTTTGCCTATAATTTTACCACGCTGTGAAGACATGCCAACATAAAGAAAATAAAAGCACTCACAATGGACTAAGTTTGACTTATTAATCTACAAAATATCTGAAGATATAATTTAGTCTTGAAAGGCTAAAGACATATTTACAAAGATATTTATACACATATTAATAGTTATATTTCAGAAGTTCCAGGATGCTTGTTGTTCGATGGATATTTTTCCCCCTAGAAGGATGAAACATTACCTGGCACATGAATTCTAGTATGCTTGTTGACTTTGCATGTGAATGCTCTATTTCCACTTGAGGTACAAAGATGCGTTGAAATACGCCACTTCAAAGAAAGCTTGCTTTCTCAAAACATTTGGTTTCAAATGATATTTTGATAAAATATTCTTTCCTGTGGTATTTGTATAACCTGATTCCTAAAACCTTGAAATTAGATGTAGCTTTAGGAATGTGGCCTTCCTCTTTATCTCTTAAGACCAAACATGGTGAATCTCAAAGAGTGACATTATTTTCTTTTTTCTCTGATTCACTATGATGAAAGAACTGCATTTTCTTTTAAACTTTGGAAGAAAAATATACTGAATAAAGACAAAACTCAACAAAACAAAATAATTCATAAACCTTTATTATTAATTACGGTAGTAATAGCAGATTGAGGACAAAATTTAAAAAAACAACAAAATAACAACAATCAAGAAGATTGAGTCTTCCCTACTCAACCGAAATATTTTACTTCAAGTGTTTGTATGTGGTTGCAAAACTAAAATTTAAGTAATTAGTAAATATACAAATGATGTTTCCACTGTTAAATGACTTAGCAGAAATAGTATGTCTACTACAATCAGTATTGGCATCATGATAAAATTAACATTAAGACAACTTAAGTACAAACATATCATAAAGAAACCCAGTACCACTTGAAATAAACAGGCTCAGACATATATTTTCACAGGAAATTATTTTCTTAAAATTCATTTCAAACAAGTGGTTTTTTTTTTTTAGAATTTCACACATGAACATCATATCTACATTATTTTCATCTTCTAAACTCCTTTAATGGCATTCCTTCTAAAATTCATAACCTTGTCTTTATCTTTTTTTTTCTTTATTCTTTGTTTACATACCTTGTCTTTATCTTAACAGTCATTACTTTAATATGAATCTGTCAACATGGGGAACAGACTTGTAAAGATTTTCCTATCCACTGTGTTGTAGAAATGGATCTTCTAATTATCCTGTACTTCTTGAGACTTTAGATTACAACTTTCAACACATATATAAGATACCCTCTTGCAATAAACCTTTTTGCCCATCTTCTATGATGTTTTATGAGACTTAGATGCCGGGATTCTAGTGTATATAATTAGTTGTATGAACAGACCAGTTAGTTATTCTTTGTCATTTATACTTGTTTGTTTTTTTCCATTTGGAGATTTCTGTAATGTTTTATATGCTGCATATAATATTGGATATTGTTATTTGTTTTATTTAATTATTAAGCTAAAACCACAATGTAAGCAAGTACCACACCACTCAGCTAGATCCGCAGCTCTTATTATTTATTTTAAAACACTAGCAAATGTTGAAGTTTTTAAATTCAGATTTGTATAGGAATATACATCCAAACTAATCTGACTATGACATACTTGCATTTTCTTTCCATAATTCCACACGCAATTCTGGTGTGATGAAAATGAATGATGAGAATAAGGTATTAAGAGTGAGAAAACTCTAAATGTAACTAATTTTTGTTTTCAAATAACATGGCTATTGAAGGTTTAACAACATACTTTTCCATATTGGCATTCTTTTATGTGCTGAATTAGATAAATGCTTTAAATAGTTCCATTATGTATTCAGTAAGATTGCTAATAGATTAAGATTGAAGTTCCTGATGCTAAAATTGAGAATCTAGCTTTTGCAAAGCTGACTCAGATGCACAAGTATAGAATCTTTTTGCATTATGTTACTGTCAGTTATTGTAAATGGCTGGACAAAATTCTTATGACAGGTCCAGAGATAGCTTTATGATTAATAATCTCATATTAACCATCATGATCATCATCATCTTGTTCAGAACTGAGATAGTTAGAGTTGGTCATGTAGTTATGACCATAATTTTTCAATTCAATTCATAATAGTATAACTGAATGTTCTATAAAAGACAAGGAGACGGTGACCTTAGCACTCTTTCTATCAGAAAATATCTAACAACTCACAAGTATTACAGTGACTTAATTGTATGGAAATATTTCATTCCTTGACAGTGTTCATAGCAAGTTATTGGTCATCCTTTATTCCATACACTGCCCTAGCATTAAATTACTTAATTTTACTCTCATAACTGGAGAAGAATGTCAGTATAACATATATTCTTATTGTTAATACATTATTTCATTTTAACAGATTATCCTTTTGTAATACATTTTAAATTATAGCATTAATGTCAGCGATGGTGAATCTGGATTTGTGCGGTTGACTCTGAAGAATGAATGTAGAAGAAGAAAAAATCCAGAAAAAAATAAATACATGAGAGTTTTGCCCCAATTTTTGGTTAAGGAATATAAAATTTATTCAGTATTCTATTGTTTCATGATGAATGTGTTCTTTGCATTTGTTCTTTAACCAATTATATAGGGAGTGCTGCTGTTTTTTAAGTCTCTTTTGTTCAATTAGTCTCTTACCTTCCTATTCAATTCTCAATATATTTCTCTTAGATATCTCTTTAAAAGTTTTTTTTATCTTTTTTCCATTTTTTATTCTAAATTCTTTGTTTACAATCCAAAGGCTTTTCCGTTTCCCAGTCACCCCCCACTATATGTCCCATAAGTCCACTCCCCCCCACCTATTCCCCAATCACACCCCTCCCCACAATTTCTCTGTTCAGGTACTCTTCTACAAAGCTGGAATGTGGGTTCATTTCTGGGTCTTCAATCCTATTCCATTGTTATACTTGCCTGTTGCTGTACCAATACCATGCAATTTTTTAACACAATTGCTCTGTAGTACTGCTTGAGGTCAGGGATACTGATTCCCCCAGAAGTCCTTTTATTGTTGAGAATAGTTTTAGCTATCCTGGGTTTTTTGTTGCTCCAGATGAATTTGAGAATTGCTCTTTCTACGTCTATAAAAAATTGAGTTGCAATTTTGATGGGGATTGCATTGAATCTGTAGATTGCTTTTGGCAAGATGGCCATTTTTACCATATTGATCCTGCCAATCAAAGAGCAAGAAATATTTTTCCATCTTCTGAGTTCCTCTTTGATTTCTTTCTTCAAGGACTTGAAGTTCCTGTCATACATATCTTTCACTTGTTTGGTTAGAGTCACGCCAAGGTACTTTATGTTGTTTGTGGCTATTGTAAAGGGTGTTATTTCCCTAACTTCTTTCTCAGCCTGCTTGTCCTTTGAGTACAGAAGGCAACTGATTTGCTTGAGTTGAATTTATAACCAGCCATTTTGCTGAAGTTGTTTATCAGCTGTAGAAGTAGTCTGGTGGAGATTTTTGGGTCGCTTAAGTAAACTATCATATTGTCTGCAAATAATGATAGTTTGACTTCTTACTTTCCAATTTATATCCCTTTGACTTCCTTATGTTGTCTAATTGCTCTCGCTAGAACTTAAAGTACTATATTGAAAAGATATGGAGAGAGAGAGTAGCCTTGTCTAGTCCCTGATTTTAGTGGGATTGTTTCAAGTTTCTCTCCATTTAGCTTGATGTTCGCTACTGGTTTGCTGTAGATTGCTTTTACTATGTTCAGGTATGGGCCTTGAATTCCTGTTCTTTCCAAGACTTTTAGCATGAAAGGATGCTGAATTTTGTCGAATGCTTTTTCAGCATCTAATAAGATGACCATGTGGTTTTTTTTCTTTTGGTTTGTTTATGTAGTGGATTACATTGTTGGATTTTCGTATATTTAACCATCCATGCATCCCTGGGATGAAGCCTACTTGATCATGGTGAATGATCGTTTTGATGTGTTCTTGGATTAGGTTGGCAAGAATTTTATTTAGTATTTTTACATCGGTATTCATAAGGGAAATTGGCCTGTAGTTCTCTTTCTTTCTTGGATCTTTGTGTGGTTTTGGTATCAGCATAATTTTGGGGGCTGTTTGGGGAATGGGCTAAGGGAAGAGGGCTTATGGGACATATGGTAAGGGGGGATCTGGGAAAGGGGAAGGCCTTTGGAATGTAAACAAAAAATTTAGAAAATAAAAAAGTATATCAAAAAATTATTTTGCTGAGTTAAGCAGTATCGAATTTTATATCTTTTTTTATTTCTTCCTTGACCAAGGTGTCATTGAGTAGAGTATTGTTCAGTTTCCATGTGTATGTGGGCTTTCTGTTGCTTTTGTTGCTATTGAAGACCACTCCATGGTGATCTGATAAGAGGCATGGGATTAGTTCGATCTTCTTATATTTGTTGACATCTGTCTTGTGACCAATTATATGATCAATTTTGGAGACGGTACCATGCGGTTCTGAGATAAGGGTATATTCTTTTGCCTTATCTTCACTGTGTCCCTGTTTAGTTTCTGCTTTCCTGATCGTTCCATTGAGGAGAGTAGAGTGTTGAAGTCATCCACAATTATTGTGTTAGGTGTAATGTGTGCTTTAAGCGTTAGTAAGGTTTCTTTTACGAATGAGGGTACCCTTGCATTTGGAGCATAGATGTTCAGTATTGAGAGTTCTTGGTGGATTTTCCCTTTGACCAGCAAGAAGTGATCTTCCAAGTCTCTTTTGGTGACTCTAGGTTGAAAGTCAATTTTATCTGATGTTAGAATGCCTACTCCATCTTGTTTCCTGAGACCATTTGCTTGTAAAATTGTCTTCCAGCCTTTTACTCTAAGACAGTGTTTGTTTAACACTGAGATGTGTTTCCTGTATTCAGTAAAATGTAGGGTTCTGTTTCCATATCCAGTCTGTTAATCTATGTCTTTTTATTGGGGAATTTAGTCCATTGATGTTAAGTGATATTAAGGGATAGTAATTATTACCTCCCAACATTTTTGAAAATTTTTTTTCTTATATTTGAGAGGTTATCTTCTTTTGGCTTTGATGAGAGGAGGTTTCTATCTTGCTTCTTCCAGGGTGTAGTTTCCTTCCTTGTGTTGGTGTTTTTTTCCTCTATTATCCTTTGTAGGGCTGGGTTTGTGGAAAGTTAACGTGCAAATTTGGTTTTGTCATGGAATGCCTTGATGGTTCCATCTATGGCGATTGAGAATTTTGCTGGGTAAAGTTGTTTTGGCTGAAATTTGTGTTTTCTTAGAGTTTCCATGATATCTGCCCAGGATCTTCTAGCTTTCATGGTCTCAGGTGAGAAGTCTGGTGTAATTCTGATAGGTCTTCCTTTATATGTTAGCTGACCTTTTTTTCTTGCTGCCTTTAATATTCTGTCTTTGTTTAGTACATTTGGGATTTTGATTATTATGTGACAGGATGTATTTCTGTTCTGGTCCTGTCTGTTTGAAGTTCTGTAGGCTTCTTGTATATTCATGGGCATCTCTCTCTTTAGGTTGGGGAAGTTTTCTTCCATAATTTTGTAGAAGATATTTGCTGGCTCTTTAACTTGTAAATCTTCACTCTCATCTATACCTATAATCCTTAGGTTTGGTCTTCTCATTGTGTCCTGTATTTCTTGGATGTTTTGTGTTACAACCTTTTTGCATTTAGTATTTTCTTTGACTGTTGAATCAATGGTTCCTATGGTATCTTCTGCATCTGAGATTCTTCTATTTCTTGTATTCTATTGTTGATATTTGCATCTATTGCCCCTGATTTCTTCCCAAGGTTTTCTATCTCCAATGTTGTCTCCCTCTGCAATTTCTTAGTTGTTTCTACCTCTGTTTTTAGAACCTGGGTGGATATGCTCAGATCTTTTGCTTGCTTGGATGTGTTTTCATGTATTTCTTTAAGAGATTTTTGTGTTTCCTTTTTCATAGCTTCTACTTGTTGAACCACATTCTTCTGTATTTCTTTAAGTGATTTTTGTGTTTCCTCCTTATTGGCTTCTGTTTATTGATCCATATTCTCCTGAATTTCTTTAAGTGATTTTTGTGTTTGCCTTGTAAAGGCTTCTAACTTTTGATCCATTTTCTCCTGTATTTATTTAAGAGATTTATCTATGTATTCTGCTACCAGCATCCTAACCACTGATTTTAGATCCAAATCTTGTTTTTCTGGTGTGTTGGGGTATCCAGGGCTTCCTGTTGTTGGTGAACTGGGTTCAGATGCTGTAATGCTGCCTTCATTTCTGTTGGTAACATTCCTTCATTTTCGTTTTGCCATCTGGTTTTCTCTGGAGTTTGTTGGCCTTGTTGTCACTGGCAGGTGTTTGAACCTCCTGTGAGGCAGGGCCCACCGGTTGTTTCTCTACTGGTGACCACACTGCAAAATAGAGACTGCCTCTGTGAGTGCTGAGGGGACCTCAGGGAGAGCGGTTCCCAACCGAGTTGGTGCAAGGCCAGAGGGCATGGAGATGTCCAGCCAGTCGCCACCCTTGCCCTGGTTAATGGGGAGATCCTGGAGGATTGTCCCAAGTGATGGTAGCCCCTGATTGAGTCTGTGTACCTGGGCCTCTCTAGTGGTGTTCTGTGGCAATATGGAAACCTACCAAGACCACCACTGTAAGGGACCACAGGGCAGGCTGCTCCCAGCTGCCTTGGTGCAAGGCCAGAGGGTGTGAAGAAGTCCCTCAGAGCCTCAGCCCTGGACCTGGCTGGTGGTGAGAGCCTGGCAGATCCACCCACATGTTGGTAGCCCCAGATGGAATCTGTCTACCTGGGCCTCTAGCCAAATCCTGGTAGCAATATGGAGACCTACTGCGACTGCTGATGTAAGGGACAGTGGGGTAGGCTGCTCCCAGCTGCCTTGGTGCAAGGCCAGAGGGCATGGAGAAGTCCCGCAGAGCCTCAGCCCTGGCCCTGGCTGGTGGCTAGAGCCTGGTGGATCCACCAACGTGATGGTAGCACTGGATGGAATCTGTCTACCTGTGCCTCTCTAGCTGTGTCCTGGTAGCAATATGGAGACTTACTGCGACCACTGATATAAGGGACCACGGAGCAGGCTCTCTAAAAGTTTTAAAACACAAAATTATTTAATAAAGTAAATATCAATATATTCACCATATAATTCTTCACAATGGAAAAAACAAAGCTACGGCATATTATTATTTCAAGTCTATAATAACAAATCAAAATTCACAATCTATAAATAACATAATTTTAAGAATATTTTGAAAAAGTATCTGATGTAACCAGTAAAAGTGAACACAGTTAAGCTATCTCTTACCTCTTTTTTAGTGGTACACATGCATATGATTATAGACATATGTAACAAATTACAACTCTGATAATTAGTATTCACTTAATTCAGATTTATCCTAGTTTGTTTCATTATGAAATAGCTATACATATTCATATTTAAAAAGATATTGAAAGATATAGATAGATAGATAGATAGATAGATAGATAGATAGATAATATAGATATAATTTAAGTAACACTTAGTCATTCCAAAACAGAATGAACCAAAATGTATTATTAGTAAATTCAGCCAGACCTTTATGGTAGAAATTATTGGTAATTCTCCATAGGAGAGAACTGAATAAATTGTTTCAAACATATTATGTGAATTTAAAACATACCATTATTTAAAAGGGTAAGAAAATGCATGAAATATGGATTAACCACTGTAGTGCTTACTGAACAAGAATGGGAAAGGTTGAATATCATGACTCGTGTGTGAAAGCACACTTCTTGCAAACACCTGTAACTTGAGCACTGATGGCTCTGACACCCATTCCAGCTATGAGCACATAGGCATGTACAGCTACACATACATATGAGCACCCATTGGTAGAGATACATATATAAAGTATGATAAATATACAAAAAGAAAGCTATAACCTACCATTTTTTCATGAATGTCTTAACAAAATATTAGTAAGTAGATTTCCATAAAGTATAAAAAGAACCATATATCAGAACCAGTGAGATTATCCCAAATGGCCCAGGTTGAACTAATTTTTAAAAATATTAATGTAGCCTACTACATAATAAAGTCTTTGTAAAAATAAAGGTCAAAATGCAATTTCTAAATTTTATAAAGCATATCACAGAAATCTCTAGTGAATAAACATAATTAATAGGTGATATTTTTGATCTTTCATATTAAGACTAGGTAAAATATAAAGGTGATAATTCTCACATTATATAAAGGATTCATATGAATATAATGACAGTAATTGATTGAAAAATAATAATGATGAGCAAAGAAAATGAACAGCCAGATATTCTATATGTGTATATGGAACATTCAATGTGCCAAGATAGGTAGTTCTAAGTTGATGTATAGTTTTAATAAAATAGCAATCTAAGCTCATAATTAGTTTGGTGCATGCTCATAAATATCCAAGTGTTTTGATGCGTAGGAGCAAGAACTAGAACTCTTCTCTAAAGGGTGGAATTGGCAGACTCATACTAAATAATGTTAAGGTTGATTTTAATAATACAATAACTGAGATACAGAATGGGTTGAAAGGAACAAAGGCAGAGACTGCAAAGAAAATCTTGCACATATGATCAACTGTTCTTCGACCATATAGCAATGGCCATACAATTCAAGCAAGACAATCTTTTCACTAAAATGTATTGAAACAACTGGGCATCCAAATAAAGATAAAGAACCCCTGAGGGCCAGCAGAAAGAATGGAAACAGGCAACCTCTGGAGATAGGAAGTTGGGGAAACACTCCAGAATATACCAGAGACCTGGCCAGAGAGAAACTCTCAGGACTCAAGGGAGGTACCCTAGATGACTGGCAGTAGGGAGAGGTAACTTATAGAGCAGGAAGATAGGGCAACAATGGGGGGGGGGCATGCCACAGTCATGACTTTGACCCATAATTGTGCCTCTCTGAAAGAGATGGAAATGGAAAGAAGCCTGAGGAAAGAAGGTCCAGCTATAGACCCGAAGTGGGATCCAGCTCAAGAGGAGGTACCAAATCCTGACATCATTACTGAGTCTATGGAGCACTCAAAAAAATGGACTAAGCATGACTACACTCCAGAAGACCCAACAAGCAGTTAAAAGAGTCAGATGCAGATATTAGTACCTAACCAATGGATAGAAGCATCTGAACCCTGTGGTCGATTAAGGAAAGCTAAAAGAGGCTGAAGAGAATGGCAATCTGTAAGAGGACCAGCAGTCTCATTTAATCGGGTCCCCCTAGATCTTTCAAACACTGGACCACCAAATAGGCAACATAGAGCTGGTGTGGATATGTGGCCCCCAACACACATGCAGTAGAGTACTGTTGTAATCATTCAGAGATAATACACCTAACCCCCAAGAGACTGGAGGCCCCAGGGAATTTAAAGGTCTGGTGGGATGAAGATAGGGGACATCCATGTGGAGACAGGGTGTTTGGGAGAAGGTACGGTATGTAGAACAGTCAGAGAGTGGACAGAGGAGAACAGAAAATGGAGGGTAAAACATAAATACAATAATTAACATTAAAGAAAATCTATAGAGTGAAAGATGACAGTGCAGCTGATACATTGCATTATGTCATGAAGCCCCAAGAGAGCTTCCCAAGAGAGCAGGAAAGAAAATAAAGAAGCAGAATCCTGCTAAACACACATTCAAACCTACTCTCCCAGACTTTTGGATATACTACACAGGTCTTCTGGCCTTCCTAATAATATTGTGCAGGAGTGAGCAGTAGAAATTATATGGCATAGTGTAATGCCTCACACATAATAGACCTGAATATCCAGAAAAGATTACTAAGGAGTGATCCAAAGACAATGACTTATAGCTCCCCTTCCAACACTACAAAATCCAGGAACATGAAAGCTGCAAAGTCACAACTCCCATTCTTCACTACATAGCCTCACATGTGAATTTGTAAAGCTAGAGGAACCCCAAGCATTCCTTTTCCAATTCAGTGCATCTGCGCCATTCATTCATCCCTTAACCATTCTTTATTTTTAGAGACTTAAGTTTTAATGAATTAGGTGTGTTTACATATCTGTAAGTGAAAAAACTGAGGATAGTCTCAGAGGCTATAGCCATCATCTCCTCTGCGTTTGGGCACAAAGGAGCTTGAGTCACCTGATCAGAGTCTGGGAAAAAAATCATTCTTTGTGAAAGCACTTCATTCCTTTAACTACTGGGCCATATTTAGGTCCTATCAAAATTCTTTTTTATCCCCATCAGTATTTAATTTCTAATATTTCAAATATAACTTATAATGTTTTGCATTTGTTTCGATGTATCTCAAGAAACTTTAGGACTGCTGTTTACATTCGACTACCTTGTTTACTATATGACATCCTTTAATATACTCTTCAGCCACATCTCATGTATGGCCCCTCGTGTTCCAAATGCATTTTCTATTTCTTATCCTCACCACTGCCTCTTTTTCCTTCTTAATTATAGCTACCCTAGCTTCAAGTGTCTCTAAAATTTATGTGCCTATGACAATGTCCTAATTTTCTTCTCTTACCTTTCTACCCACCTCATTTTTTAACAATAAATCATGTCTTTACTCAGTATGCTTCCTTGAACTTCTAACATTATAAATTAAATCTGAGTATACTTTATCCTCCAATAGTTCTTTAGTGAAACAAGCCATTATTGTTAGTTGGCTAGTCTTAAAATTTGCATGGTGGTAACATTGAATAGCTCCTATTGCTTTCCAGGTTAACACACTACTCAAGATATAATAAAGTACATAATTGAAAGTAAGTACCCTGAGCTCCTGTCTGAGGTATTATTTTCTTAACTGAACACAAAGTACTGCCACATTCAAATCCCACTTGAACATTACAACTATTTTGAAAAAATAGCAGTGTTATAATAAAACAAACAAAACTTATTAAAAAAACAGATAATTAAACACAAATATATTGATGTAGTAAACAAGAAAAAGACAATATAAAGATTTCTAAAATGCACTAGCCCTACAGAAAGAGCATTCTGAGAGGGTGTGCTGATGAAAATGCAGAGAGAGAAAACATCAAATAATAATTCAAAGTATGTTTAAATATTTGAAAACTGAATGAAATTTGGAAGGTGTCAGAAGATATGCAGTTTTTAAAGACAACAGCTTCCAACAGAATATTATACATAGCAAAGCATTCTTTCATTACAAAAGAAAAATTAATACTTTTCAGATAAAGATATAGTAAACCAATTTATGGTCATGAATTAATTTCTTATTTATCAAAAAATATACTTTAGGAAATATTCCATATTAAAGGAGACAACATAGCTACCCACAAGTCCAGAAGAAATAAAAACCACATTAGAGCATCACTAATTATTATGTTCCTTTTCATTCAGCTTTCCCTTTTCATGGGAAGAGATGGTGAGGTGGATCATCACAAGAGAAGGTTTTAGACACAACTTTTTGAAACACACCACTTTGTAATCTGTTTTAACAACTGCTAGGTAACTGGTTCTATTTGGATCCTACATTCTAGGAATCTAATATATATTTATTACTATTTCTAGGTATTTCTTTCACCATTCATGGCCTCAGATAGTCATTTTTAGTCTTCTACAATTTCAAAGCTTTATTTTGTTTTGTGAGGTGCTGTGTACTTGAACCCAGGTCCTTGATACTTGCAAGGGTTTGCACTGTTCCATAAAATACTGCCTAAGTCACATACCAATGTAACTTATGCATGTCTTTAATGTTTCATTTCAAGATGCTTTACTCATATATTTTTATAGGTTTAAAGGCCAATACAACTCCACTTTTAAAAACAGATTTCTTGGTTCATATTCTAAGTAGAAAATGGATGAAAAAGAGATAATATAGCTTTCAAGCATTTAAATGCACTTGTAGATTGTCCATCCTGAATTCTCAAATACACAGATGTTTAATTAATGAGACATAGCATTATTACTCTGGACACATCAGAGGGAGAACCACTCACTAGTCATTTAAAATGCCATTCACTACTTTGGATGTATAAATTAGCACAGATGCTTTAAAGAGTACTATGTCAATATATATTGAGAATTATTTAACATTTTCCTCTCATTTTTACATTAATACCATGTACGGAGATTTATTTTGGGAAGGTAATGTGTCTAAGAACAGATTTTTCCCTTAGGAATGTGTACTATGCATAATTTGTATGATAATGAAATTATAAGATTATTAGTTAAAACACTGCAGCAATTATTGTATAATCATTCAGTAAAGCACTATATAGCCATTAAAGCAATATTTTACAAAGTGTTTCACCATATATATAAGATAGCTAATCTTGAGATAAAAGTTAAAAACATGCATATATTTTTAATCTTTTTTGGATATTTTCTTTATTTATATTTCAAATGTTTTCCCCTTTCCAGGTCTCTCCTTTGGAAACCCCCTATCCCATCCTCCTTCCCCCTGCCTCTATGAGGAACATGCATATAGTTTTAACCAAAACCTTATAAATCGTGTTAGATTATTGTATTTTATTTCAAAATGTAATTTTAACATAATGCACATATTATGTCATTTTATACATGTATATAATGTATTATCATCTTACTTATTCAATGTTATTCATAAATAAACACAGAGTAGTATGGTATATAAACAACTTAGCATTTATTTGAAATTTTATAACAGTGAAAGTTTTTTCACATTTGGGATCTTGAATTTTTCTAATAAAGTATGTTTTTTTTCAGTTACATAATTATACACAAAACAGGTGTTTTATACACGACTTTGTCTATATTATAGTGATGAACACCAGAACCAAAACCAATTTGGGAATGAGAGGGTTTATTTCATTTTACAGCTCATAGTTCATCATGAGGAGAAGATGTAACAGGATCTGAGTCATAAACCTGAAAGCCAGAACAGAAGCAAATTTAATAGAGTAACTCTACTTTTTCTCCACATAGTGTATTAACCCTGTTTTCCTCATAACCCAAGACCAATTGTGGTAGTTTAAACAGTGGCCTGGTTCTTTCACCTCATCCATTAATCAAGAAAATGCCCACCCAGACTTGACATAGAGGCAATTCAATGGAAGTGTCTTTTTCAGTAGAGGTTCCTCTTACCAGGTGACACCAGTTTCTGCCAAGCTGAGCAAAAACTAACAGTGACAATAGTTATCACAAAATCCTATCAAATGCTATTTATGCTTAAAAAACATAATAGCAAATGACCATCTCAACATGATACTTAAATTTGAATTTACATCTTCAACAATTAAATGGTTAAAAATGTTTCCATTCTGAATGGGTAATTGTTATCATTATGTTATTCGAATTTCTTCAATGTTGAATTTTCAAAAGTGGGAATTTACATATTTCATGAAATTAAAATATTACTTATTTAAAGTCAGCCTTAAAGTAAACAGGTTTAAAGTGCCAGAGTATAGTTTGCTAGGACAGCATTACATCTTTTAATGGCAGACAATATAGCAGGAGATTATTCTCAAATATGAAAACTTACTTTAACAAGTAGTGTTTTGTATAAAATTAAACAATATCACATTTATGCCTAAGATCCTCATACTCAGGAGGTAAATAAAGGAGGATTCTCAAAACTTGGAGGCTACGCTCATCTGTACAGATATCTGAGTGACAAGGCTATAGACGGAGACCCTTATCCTCCTTAGAAAATAAATGGATAGATAGATAGATAGATAGATAGATAGATAGATAGATGATAGATAAAAAAAGAAAGAAGAAAAAGAAAAGAGTTGAAAGAAAGAAGAAAGAAAAATGAAGGAATGAAGGAGGAAAGGAAGGATAGAACCATAGAAAAAGGAAGAAGGAAAGGAAGGAAGCAAGGAAGATTTAAGACAGTAAAATATGATTGTGTTAGAGATTGTTTGTATATAACCAAGAATATCCATGAATTCTATGATCAGAAATGTTTATATATGCAAGACAGTTATACTAATATGCAAACCACACTTAACATTCTTGATGCACTGCCCTTAGCTTTGGCTGATATGTATTATGGAGTCTATAATTTTGGTGAAGTAGAAGTTCCTTACACTCAAATAAAAAATATTGCTAGTCTTTGTTTATATATTTATTTATTTTTATATTTTCTAGTGTGTTTGTGTGTGTGTGTGTTTGTGTGTGTGTGTGTGTGTGTGTGTGTGTGTGTGTGTGTGATATCATGTATGTGGATAATGTGGATATGAGATACAGCTGAATAGATTAGGTTCTTGTACTATATGAGCTTCAGGGAAGAACTGCGTCTATATTTTGGCTGTAAGTGCTTTTACAAACTGACCTATCTTATTCTCCCAATACATGTGTTTTTCTTCATGTATGGTGCTATGTGATATTTATTTAATTTGGTTGGAACGATAAAATCTACAAAGCTTTTATTATTGTAAGTAAAAAGCTCTCTTTTCCTCCATTTGTTTAATAACCCAGTGTAAGTGCAAGCTTGGGTGATTTGTTGAATTTCTATTGCTACAATTGCTGATTTTTTGCTTCCATAATCCAGAAGTATCCTTCTATTAATACAATCAATCAAAGTCATTTATTGATAACTGTTTCCCAAAGTAGGGAAGTATCTTGTTACTACATATAATCATATAATGGAAATTTTTAAAAAAATTATAGCATCAGAAGATAAAGTGGAACTAAGTTGAATTGGTATTCTGTTTAGATTCTTGGGGAAGTTAGAATGCATGCAATCTTAGTTCTAGTCACCCTACTGGGTTATTTGGGTAATATTGCTCATAAAGCAGCTTGTACTCCATCTGAAAAATCTCATTCTTCTCATTGATAATATTTTTATAGTAAGTAAATCATTTCAAAAGGCTATACCAAGGTGTGAGTGAGGAAGTCCCCACTGTCACACACTATAATGCATCTAGCAGGGACTCCCCCACCAGGGTCTCCATATTATTGAGCAGCAAAGGTTTGTGAGGGATTTCTCTAGGGCCAGTGGGGTTACTAAAGTTAATATTGGTTAATAGTTTTACTTTAAAATTTACTGCTGAAAACATTCAATAGCTTAAATTTCTAAATAAGGATGGAAAGAGATAATATTTTTTACTCAACATTAAGTTGAGAAAGCTGTGAGAATTTTTTGCTGCCAGACACAAAAATTCCAGTTACTGAAATATGAAACTAGTTTTATCAGAAGAACATTAACCAATGAGATCTACTTAAATAATCGTATCATTGAATTTTGCATTTCTTCACTCAGCTGTCCATTAAAATGCTGTGTATTTTTTCAAAACACCATGGCTTGGCTGTTTCTCCTGATGGGGTATATTGAACAATACTGAGATTTAGAGAAAATGATACTTTTTCCTTTTTAAAATTAACAATCAATAAATAAGTTAACATTTGATTTAGATTCCTTTTCATAAATAATTTATAATTAAAACTAAAATAAAACTTTATTACAATATATGTATCTATTTAGTAATAAAATAAATTTGAATTGAGGCATTATACTATATAAAAACTTGTTGATTTTGGTGTAATCATAAACTGAGCCACTTGATGATGTCTTTATTGAGAGCATGTTAAAAGATGAAATGTTAGTAAATAACATAATCCACAGGTACATTGATATTAATATAGAAAGGAGAGTACTCAGAAATTAGAGTATTTGTATAAATATTATAGACTATGTTATATACATATGAACTATATCAGAGATTATAGTAACACTAAAGAACATGCTCAGTGAATAATAATGTGCTAGCAGCCTTATTTATAATAGCCAGAAGTTGGAAGGAGCCCAGATGTCCCTCAAAGGAAGAATGAATACAGAAAATGTGGTATATTTATACAATGGAATACTACTCAGCAATTAAAAATAATGAATTCATGCAATTTGTAGGCAAATGGTTGGATCTCAAAAATATCATCCTAAATGAGTTAACCCAATCACAAAGGATACACATGAAATGCAATCATTGATAAGTGGATATTAATGAGGCCAGAAACTCTGAATACTCAAGGCACAATTAGCAAGTCAAAAGATTCCCAAGAAGAAGGAAGGAGAGGACCCTGGTCCTGAAAGGACTGGATCCAGTTTTGTAAGAGAGTACCAGAATAGAGCAGAGAAATGGTGGGGTGGTGACTGGGGAATACGCGGGGGGGGGGGGGGTGAGATGGGGTGGAAGAGGACATATGGGACATATGGTGAGGGGGGAACGGGGAAAGGGGAAAGCCTTTGGAATGTAAACAAAGAATATAGAAAATAAAAAAATGTAAAAAAAAAAAGATTTGGACTACCAAGAATATTTATAAATTTCTGCAGATTTCTAACCTGATAGGGGTTGTCTTCCTTTTTCTATTTTCCATTAAATCTCATATGCATTTCTTCTTAGGTTTAATGGAACTCTCTCTAGCACAGAACTCAAACATATTTTTTTTTAAAAAAGGAAATCTCACAATGGCCAACCAGAGATGAAGAGCTACAGAAAATCAACAGCTCCTGAGGGGAATGATCTGATTTCTTTTGCCATACTCTATGATTAATTGTAAACTACTAAATAATAACACATACATGCAATCAATACTGAGTGTACACCACATGTCCCATATGTCCTCTATTTTTTATATCTATATGATAGAAAAGGGATATTCTCTTTATGGGTCTAAAATATAAGTCGACCAATATTAAGCACTATAGAAGGAATTAATACCAGTAGAGCACAGATTACTAACATGTCAATATAACTTATATTAAACCATTGGGCTTGTTACATATGTGTGGTATGTAAGCTGATATCTGGCAACCAGGGAGGAAACTTTATCAAGGATGTGGTTCGGCAGCTGTATCTGCAAGAGCAGGCAGATGCTTCTCTGTCAGGTAGAGATACTGACAATGTAAACAATTTTCATGGTGATCCTTAACACAATCTTAGAACTTGAATCAAACCCCAAAAGAAAAATATCTTGGCAGTAAAATAAAATAGTCTTGTATGATAATTATGCAATGATACACATCTGGCACCAATTATCTTGACCTTTTACCTTAACTCACACACTGTAAAGCTTGTCATGTTGACATGGACTTTTTGACTAAGAAGGTGGATCTATTTTGACTTTGATTGGAATAAATATACTTGTCAATTCTACAATGACATTATTTAAAAATCATGAATTTTTAAATAAGATCTGTTTTCAACTGAAACTTCAGCAAGTGACTTCATTATATTGAATAGTAACATAAATTTATATACAATGAGGCAGCAGATAAGTAGAAAGATAATTGTTATATATAAATACAGCACTAAAAACATCTGAGGTCTTGTTCATACCAGCTAAATTACTCCCTAAATATATAAGCCTATAATTAGAGCTTATTGTATGTTTTGAAGGCTCAAAGGTGGGATTTTGAGTGTTTTCAGCAGTTTGAAGTGATAAATGTTTAAACAGATGGATGTGTTCACTGTGTCTCAATAAATGTTATATACTATTACATAAATCAGAGCATCACAAGGTCCATCATAAATATGTAGAGATTTAATGATTGTTTTACCTCTAGATAATATTTAAGTTAATATGTACACATATATATTTTCATAAACATCCGCATGTTTGTGAATTTATCAGTTGTCTATACCTGGAAAATCTGGTTATTATTTAGAGTCAAAGAAACAGAGTCAAACAGAAGACAGACAAGCTTTTTTGCTACTGTTTTTCAAAGCTCATCATATCTTCTTCTGTGTCTCATACCTTGTTCTATTATAGTAGACACCAGTATGCCTAAATTGAATGGACTCCAAATGGAGGACAAGAACAATTGTACATTTTGATTTTTTATATCTAAAGTACTATAGAATTTTTATCTTTAATGAAACTGACTAATCAAAGAGTTATAGTAAGACATGTGAATCATGAAGAATAAGCATATCCTGCAGAGGGTAAAGTTATACACACACACACACACACACACACACACACACACATCACATCACATCACATCACATCAATTTTTTTCCATTCAAAAGTGTGCTTCCTATCTGCTATATGAGGCCCTGAAGTCCTCTTCCCCTTTCTACTTCAGACAACAAAAGTTTACTGATTTATCTTTTGTCCTGTCTATTATTTATTATTTTTATTATTTAGTTTATTCCACTAAAGATTAACTTCAAATGAGTAAAATAAATACACTAACAGCATTGTTTTAATATAGTTGGCATTTGTCATGCTTTTGGGACATCTGTTATGATGTAGGACTTTCTAGGTATCTGAGAATTATCCTAAAGGAAGTAAAGAAACTTGTTCTTTTGCCAAGATGTCTTTTTGAGGGAGATGCCAAAAAGTAATTCATGGATAAAGCTTCTATCTCGATTCCAGCCACATAAATGAGTAAAGATGCAGAAGTCACTATTGTAACTTGGGTAGTAGCAGGGTTGCTTCATTTTCAGGGTTAAATTGACAATGAATTCAACATCAGTGCCTGAAGCCACCTCATGCATTATGAGCTGTGGTGTCTCTTCTGGAAATCTCTGGCATCAGTATGCTGCTATTGGAACTATCTTTTACTGCATCGTTTAAATGATCAAAATTTACTGTCTTCAAAGCATAATCTGTTAGATAAGCAGATGCCATAGAGTCCTCGGTTACCCTGACTAAAGAGTTCTGATAGAACAAATGTGTAATGTCCTAGAAGTTTGATGTAGTAAAGAATAAAAATAAAGAGAAGTAGAAGGTAAAATTGAAGAGAAGAAGGAAAAAGGAGATAGTGCTGGGATAAAGAGGAAGAGAGACATGTAAAGGAGAAAAGAAACACAATTAGATCTCTAGAGGTGCTCTGTTTAATTCATTTTTTCTCCTCTCCAGAACCTGATGGTTGTTTCAAGTTAAATAACTTGAATTCATATCATCATCTAATTTCTTACATGGTCCTGAAAATGCCCCAAGCAGGTTTGGGTGTATATGTGTGTGTTTAAAATCTTTAATGAATTATAGTGTCAGATTACTTTAATGTTATATATGATAGGACTAAGTACTGGAATCCTAATCAAGAAATCTATGATTGGCTTATGAGATACATTTTTTTCTCAACACTTTGTTATTTATTTTCTCCTCTGACATCTTTCCCCACTATTTCTGTGAATATCTGACACTGCCCCTTCTAACATATCTGCATGTAGACCTCAGTCCCTCTGTGGATATCAGTGACAGGGTAATTTGTGGTTTCTCTGCATCTATCATAGCCCCATACAATGTTGATTATAACTTATAACTTAGCTTTACCCCATTTTATTTTGTTTTATTTACTTACTGTTACATATTAGACATGAAAATGTTTATCTTTTAAGAATAAAGTGTTCAGGAAATATGTGTCCAATGAATAGGAAATTTGTTGTTATAATAATACTATCATGAATTAAAATATAAATATCTTCAGAGGTTCTTATTGAGTGACATATATTTATACATACTATTCACATCTTCAGAAGGAAATTATATTTGCTTCTTTGCCTCAGCATTTAATTATTTAAATAATGTTTAGTTTATCAGTTTAAATGTACAGATTCGTTTCTGAACATAGACTGCTTTTGTGTGGAAGGGAGAGTCAGGTTGATGAACAATACTTGCTGTTGATGAAAGTTTTGCTGTTGTTACTTTCCTTTAATGTATATCTGTCTATTTGTTCATATGATCATATTTGTGAAGGACACATTATCATGTGTGTGACTATGCATGGGAAGGACAGATGTCAAAAAGTTATGTTTTCCCTATTTTGTGAACTTTGTCTTTAAAATGGTTTTATTACTATACCCAATGATGATTTGTTGAATACATTGAGTGACTGGTTAAGTATTAGATTCCTCCTGTCTCTGCCACACCAAGGCTGGGATTACAAACACATACGATCATATAAGGTTTTGGTTTCCATGTTGCATCTAAAACATTTTGATTATTTTTCAAATTATTTTCTTGGGTATCACAGATTGTTGATTTGAAGACAAGATAGAAGCAGACAAATGCTTCTCAATCATTTGAGGCTGTTATCTAAAAATTTGAATTAAAATTTGACTAATAACTTCCAACTCTTAATAATTTGCAGCTTCCTCAGTATCTATGAAGTTACAACTGTCATTCATCAGTCATCATTTTAAACCTTTCACCTCAATGGTTTCAAACAATATTAGACTGCTGAGATTAAACCATTATGCATTTTCCTACACATCTAGGACTAGAAATAATATATTAATTTTTATGCCAAATCTTTTAATAAGGATAAAATAATTGCTTGATTTATTCAGAGATAGTTAACTATACATAAATTTTCCCTAAATTTAATTTTAAATAAGAAAATTGAATGATATTACTAGCCATCCATATTCACGATGTTAGGATGTTAACATTAGTCATGGGAATTAAGAACGTTTTTAACTTTGCTTAATGGATTTTATGCCATCCTTTTTCCTTTATTATCCTGGGAAAATTGTTTTGAGATCTTTATTTAGTCACTTGTCTGAGTCTTCATCTTACTTTTCACTCAAAGTTCTAATCAATCTTTTGTCATTTCTTTCCCGTTGAAGGAGATTTTGAGATTCTTTACTGACAGAAGTGACATGTGCTATATGTTATAAATTGCTACTACCTTTGGATACTCAAAGATTATAAGAAATTGGAAGCCAAGTCAAACACTAATAATGAAATCAATCAAAAGGTAAGTGTAGTTGCTGACAAACATGATTTTTTTTGGAGTAAAAGCTTATAATTCCAAAATATTGCAGGTGTGGCTTTTTAGAAGCAGATGTGTTGCTGACAGTTATTTGAGGGTTTGAACATACCTGCCAGGCCCAGGCACTTTCTATTTCTCTAGCTCCAACTTTCAGATGATATCTAAGCTGTGAATCCAGCAGCATGCCTGCATATTTGCTGAATTGCTTCCTCTCATGATGATTGTGTATTCATCTTATAAAGCTGTAAGCAAATGCCCAACTCAATACTCACTTTTATCAGTTGCCATACTGGTGCCTTATCTTTACAACAACAGAAGTGTAAGTTAAAAATTAAATAAAACTTGGCTTTCAATCAATTATTCTAATTTATATATAAAATAAATATAGTATAATCTACTAGTTGTGTACTAGAACATAGATTTTCCTAAAAAGTTGTAATTGTTTTAATATGATAGTCATTAATAATCAATAATTAAAATTCACCAACAGGAGACAATATGAAGGGCTCCACTAATATTCTCTGAAGTATAATAAAACCCTGTATTGTAAAATGGAATCTGAGCCTAAGGCTTTACTTACTAAAGTAATAGAGTAAGATGTTAAACATGATCTGCTTACTAAGGTTTAGAATCCTGACATGAAGAACTAAGAGGCCAGAGGAACACGGAGTGAGGGCAAGAAGAAACAGAAGAGAGATGTCTTACTGAATTACTCTTGCTCTTTCTCCTCACAAGGTATGACAATATATCTTACCATCATGTTTTCAAACTTTTCTGTTTTTCAAATGAATATGCATTACTGGCATGTATTCATGTTTCATAGTACTAAGTGATAAAGTGAACAATATCTTTACAGCATGTCATCTACTTTGAGCTTTATTCCACCAATAGTATCCTTACTATCCCCCTTTCCCACTTTCTTTTCCTATTGATTTCCTGTATGCAACAATTGCAAAATACCTATACATGTATACTATATACACATATATATTCATACACACAAGACTTCATGTGTCTATGTACAAAGACTCAAATCAGTGAAAAAATTTGATATATAAATGTTTTAGTTTAAAATCATAATTTCTACTTGATCCCCTTTGTTTCAAACTCATTTGTCTTTATGATTTGATAATCAACTTCTATTGGGTATATATTCTGCAGTTTCTTTGTTTGCTTTTTGTTTGTTTTATCCTGTCTTGTGTGATGTACACAGAGGTTGGTTCCTTACCTGTAGTGAATATTAATGCAATAAATGTGTATTACAAGTATCTCTGTTATAACTTGTTTTATCATGAACCTGAGAGTATTGTAGCTCTGAGTTAGGTGGTTGATTTCTGTTTAGCTCTTTGAGGAGAGTTAAATGCTGATTTTAATAATTGCTGTAATAATTTATACTCCCACAAGCAGCTCGTATTGGTATGTTTTTCTCTTTATCCAGTATTGTTATTTGTTTTCATAATGGCTGCCATTCTGACAAGTATAAAGTATAATTTCAATGTTTTTAAATTTGCATTTCTCCCATGGCTACTAATGTCATTTTTTTTTACCTTTACAAATTGTAACAGCCAGAAAACCAAGAAGTCAGTAGGAGTTTGTATTTGAATAATGTTGATAGGAATAGACTTGCAAATATAGTTGCAACAATATCAGAGGGTCACCGCACAATAACAAAGCAGAACTAACCTACAGGCAGCTAAAACATGTTGACCAGAGAGCAAGAATTAAAGAATTATTATTCCTAGGGATAAGATCTTTTTTTAGTTAGCCAACACCAAATGGTCTACTTTGAAATCATACATATCCAAACAATAATAGACCAAGTAGCTACTTTTTTATATTTATGCATGTAAGTGTTTGTGTGTGTGTGTGTGTGTGTGTGTGTGTGTGTGTGTGTGTGTGTAAAAATAATCAAGAATGAAAAGGACAAATTGACAGGGAGTGAGGTGAAAAGGAGAGATGGGAAAGAAAAAATGATATTTTACTTACTTTTTATTAATCATTCCATTCATTTATTCTCAAATAATTACCCAACTTCTGGTTACCCTCCACAAGCACTCTATCTCACATCCACACTCTCTCCCTGCCTATATGACAGTGTTACCCTGACACACACACACACCCTCCCTCTCCTGCCCCACTGCTCCAGCATCCCTGTGTGCTGGGGCACTAAACTTCCACAGGACCAAGGACCTTCCCTCCCATTGCTGTCAGTCAAGGCCATCCTCTGCTACAATGTATCTGGAGTCATGGATTCCTCCCTGTACACTCCTTGGTTGGTAGTCTAGTTTCTGTGAGCATTGGGTGGCCCAGCCACCTGAGGTTGCAATGCCCTTCAACTGCTCCAGTACTTCGGCCAGCTCCCCCACCAGTGTACCTGAGCTCAGTCTGAGAGTGGCACATAAAATTGAAAATTTGCTTTAAATGCAAATCTATCATGTTGAATATCTACTGGCAGTATTTACTGTTATCTAATATAACTGTATTAAATGTTTTCATAACAATGGAGTGATAATGGTGATGTTAGTTAGAATGACTTGTAGGCTCAAATATTTGAATGCTTAGTCATCAAAGGGATCAGCTCTTTCACTTGTTTGGTTAGAGTCACCCCAAGATACATTATACTGTTTGTGGCTATTGTGAAGGGTATCATTTCCCTAATTTCTTTCTCAGCCTGTTTATCCTTTGAGTACAGGAAGGCTACTGATTTGCTTGAGTTGGTTTTATATCTGGTCAATTTGCTGAAGTTGTTTATCAGTTGTAGGAGTTCTCTGGTGGAGTTTTTTGGGTCACTTAAGTATATCATCATATCATCTGCAAATAGTGATATTTTGACTTCTTCCTTTCTAATTTGTAGCCCTTGACCTTCTTATGTTGTCTAATTGCTCTAGCTAGAACTTCAAGTACTATATTGAAAAGATATGGAGAGAGGGGGCAGCCTTGACTAGACCCTGATTTTAGTGAGATTGATTCAAGTTTCTCTCTATTTAGTTTGATGCTGGCTACCAGTTTGCTGGATATTGCTTTTACTATGTTTAGGTATGGGCCTTCAATTTCTGTTCTTTCCAAGACTTTTAACATGAAAAAATGCTGAATTTTGTCAAATGCTTTTTCAGCATCTAATGAAATGACCATGTGGCTTTTTTCTTTGAGTTTCTTTATGTAGTGGATTACATTGATGGATTTCTGTATATAAAACAACCCCTGCATCCCTGGGATGAAGCCTACATGATTATAGTGAATGATAGTTTTGATGTGTTCTTGAATATGATTGGCAAGAATTTGAGTATTTTTGCATCGATATTCATAAGGGAAATTGAACTGTAGTTCTCCTTCTTTGTTGAATCTTTGTGGTTTTGGTAGTAGCGTAATTGTGGCTTTGGAGAAAGAGTTGGGTAGTGTTCCTTCTGTTTCCAGTTTGTGGAATAATTTGAAGAGTATTGGTGTTATGTCTTCTTTGAAGGTCTGATAGAATTCTGCACTAAAACCATCTGGTCACGTGGTTTTTTTAGTTGGAAGACTTTCTATGAGCCGTTCTATTCTTTAGGAGTTATGGAACTGTTTAGATGATCTATTTGATCTTGAGTTAATTTTGGTATTTGGTATCTGTCTAGGAAATTGTCCATTTCCTCCAAATTTTCCAATTGTGTTGAGTATAGGCTTTTGTAGTAGGATCTGATGATTTTTCTAATTTCTTCAATTTCTGTTGTTCTATCTCCCTCTTCTAATTTTGTTAATTTGGATACTCAAAGAAGACCTCAGAAACTGGAAAAATCTTCCATGCTTGTGGATTGGCAGGATTAATATAGTAAAAATGGCCATCTGGCCAAAAGCAATATATAGATCCAATGCAATCCCCATCAAAATCCCAACTCAGTCCATCATAGCATTAGACAGAGCAATTCTCAAATTATTCTGGAATAACAAAAAATCCAGGTTAGCTAAAACTATTCTCAACATCAAAGAACTTCTGGGGGAATCAGTATCCTGGACCTCAAGCAGTATTACAGAGCAATCGTGTTAAAAACTGCATGGTATTGGTACAGTGACAGGCAGGTAGATCAATGGAATAGGATTGAAGACCCAGAAATGAACCCCCACACCTATGGTCACTTGATCTTTGACAAAGGAGCTAAAACCATCCAGTGGAAAAAATATAGCCTTTTCAACAAATGGTGCTGGCTCAACTGGAGGTCAGCATTCAGAAGAATGCAAATTGATCCATTCTTATCTCCTTGTATTAAGATCAATTCCAAGTGGATCAAGGACCTCACATAAAACCAGGCACACTGAAACTAATAGAAACAAAACTGGGGAAGACCCTTGACGACATGGGCACAGAGGAAAAGTTCCTGAACAGAACACCAACACCTTATGTTCTAAGACCAAGAATTGATAAATGGCAATTCATAAAATTACAAAGCTTCTGTAAGGGAAAGGACACTGTCAGAAGGACAAAATGTCAACCAACAAATTGGGAAAAGATGTTCACCAACCCTACATCTGACAGAGGGTGAATATCCAATATTTATAAAGAACTCAAGAAGTTAGACTCCAGAAAGCCAAATAACCCTATTAAAAATAGGGTACAGAGGTAAACAAGGTAAAAAAGAATATACACCTGAAGAACTTCGAATGGCTGAGAAGCACTTTAAGAAATGTTCATTGCATGAATTCATTACTTTTAATTGCTGGGTGGGATATTTATACAATGGAATACTACTCAGCAATTAAAAGTAATGAATTCATGCAATTTGTAGGCAAATGGTTGGATCTGGAAAATATCCTAAGTGAGTTAACCCAATCACAAAAGAATACACATGAAATGCAATCACTGATAAGTGGATATTAATGAGCCCAAAAGCTCTGAATACTCAAAGCACAATTAGCAAATCAAAAGATTCCCAAGAAGAAGGAAGGAGAGGACCCTGGTCCTGAAAAGACTGGATGCAGTTTTGTAGGAGAGTATCAGAACAGAGAAATGGTGGTGGTGGGGTGATTGGGGTATGGGCAGAGGGAAGAGGACTTATGGGACATATGGTGAGGGGGGAACTGGGAAAGGAGAAAGCCTTTGGAATGTAAACAAAGAAGGGAAATGAATTGTAAATATAGAATATATCCAATAAAAAATGAAAAAAAAAGAAAAGAAAAAATTTAAAAAAGAAATAAATTGACAAACACATAAAAAAAGAAATGTTTAATATCAGTAGTCATTAGGGAAATGCAAATCAAAACAACCCTGAGATTTCACTTCATAACAGTCAGAATGGCTAAGATTAAAAACTCAGCAGACAGCAGGTGTTGGTGAGGATGTGGAGAAAGAAGAACACTCCTCCACTGCTGGTGGGAATGAAAGTTGGTACAACCACTCTGGAAATTAGTCTGGTGGTTCCTCAGAAAACTGGGCATGACACTTCCGGAGGACCCTGCTATACCACTCCAGGGCATATACCCAGAGGATTCCCAGGTATGCAACAAAGACGCATGCTCCACTATGTTCATAGCAGCCTTATTTATAATAGCTAGAAGCTGGAAAGAACCCAGCTTCTCAATGGAGAGAAGTCCCTCAAAGTCCCTCAATTGAGGAATGGATACAAAAAATGTAGTATATTTACACAATGGAATACTACTCAGCAATTAAAAACAATGAATTCATGAAATTCTCAAGCAAATGGTTGGATCTGGAAAATATCATCCCAAGTGAGGTAACCCAATCACAAAAGAACTCACATGGAATGCAGTCACTGATAAGTGGATATTAGCCCAGAAGTTCTGAATACTCAAGTCACAATTGACAAATCAAATGATTCCCAAAAAGAAGGAAGGAGAGGGCCCTGGTCCTGAAAAGACTTGATGCAGCCTTGTAAGGGATTACCAATACAGAGAAGCAGGAGGGGTTTGGGGAATGGGGGGAATGGGCAGAGAGAGGAGGGCTTATGGGTCTTATGGGAAGGGGGTACCAGGAAAGGGAAAATCATTTGAAATGTAAACACAGAATATAGAAAATTCAAATAAAAAAATGAAAGAAACATGTGAAACTGTGAGTAAGCCCAGTTATATGACTTCTTTTATAATTCACCACAGCCATGTCATGCCTTTGCAGCAAAATAGCAATAAGGCAATAACAAAATTTATTGGGATTTCTTATTTCTTTATCACTTTATATTTTCTCCCATGTTACTAATAATATAGAAAAAATGTATAAAGTAGAAATGTCAAAATATGTATTGAATGTCGAAGATTCCAGAGAAAAAAACTTATTGGATATTCATTCTTAAGAAGACATGGCAATAATAAATATGATCATTTTTTTTGTCCCACTGAAATCATGTGGCTCACTTTCATCATTCTATCAACTGGCACCTTAGTAAAACAATGGAAGCATGGAAAAATCTAAAGTAATATTTTAATAAAATTGATTGAGTAAATCTGGAAACTCAGAATTTGAAAGTAAAAATATGAGTATCATGCATGAGTTTACAACACAACTTTTATTCTTCCAAAGAGAGCAAGCTCTAAGAGCAAAGTATTTAAAATCCTAACACTGGGTATGGAGAAGCATACAGAGGCATGAATTTTCTTTGCAGTAGATCCCAAAACAAGCTGCTGCATAACAGATTTGACTTCAAGTTGAAAGTTGAATCCCCACTGTTTACATTAACTCTGGAGCCCTCAGGTAAGGATTTGATTTACATAATTTACATTAATAGACAAAGGATAAACATTGGAAATGAATCAAAACACATTCGCCATTTTAATAAAGTCATGCTCTTAAGGTTTGTTTAGTTGAATTCTCATGAAAGATAAGTAAGGATCCTATTGTGTTTTTCCAACTCAAGTCTTTAAGCTACTATTCCAATAATGCCAGAAGGAAATGAGTACATGTCTAAGGAAATTCACTTATGTTAAAGAACCTATTCTTCTACTTTGTTCAAAATAAATCTATATATTTATATATCAAATATCAAGAAACAACAGTAATGTTTTATTAGGAGGCTTATTAATGATATATGGAATATTTGTAGTTCTTATGATTTGAGATATTATAGTTTTACTTAGAATTCTTATCTTTCACTATAAACAACTTGTATCTGTCCCAGCAGTTAAAAAGTACTAAGACGAATTTGAGAATTGCTCTTTCTAGCTCTATGAAGAACTGAGTTGGGATTTTGATGGGAATTGCATTGAATCTGTATATTGCTTTGGGCAAGATTGCCATTTTGACTATATTAGTCCTGCCAACCCACGAGCATGGAAGATTTTCCCATTTTCTGATGTCTTCTTCAATTTCCCTCTTCAGAGACCTGAAGTTTTTGTCGTATAAATCTTTCACATGTTTGGTTAGCGTCACTCCAAGATACTTTATATCATTTGTGGCTATTGTGAAGGGTGTCATTTCCCTAATTTCTTTCTCGGCCTGCTTATCCTTCGTGTATTGGAAGGCTACTGATTTACTTGAGTTCATCTGGAATAACAAAAAACCCAGGATAGCTAAAACTATCATCAACAGCAAAAGAACTTCTGGGGGAATCAATATCCCGGACCTCAAGCAATATTACAGAGCAGTGGTATTAAAAACTGCATGGTATTGGTTCAGTGACAGGGAAGCGGATCAATGGAATAGGATCGAAGACCCAGAATTGAACCCACACATCTATGGCCAATTGATCTTCGACAAAGGAGCTGAAAACATCCAGTGGAAAAAAGATAGCCTTTTCAACAGATGGTGCTGGCTCAACTGGAGGTCAACATGCAGAAGAATGAGAATTGATCCACTCTTATCTCCTTGCACTAAGCTCAACTCCAAGTGGATCAAAGACCTCCACATAAAACCAGACACACTAAAACTAATAGAAAAGAAACTGGGGAAGACCCTTGAGGACATTGGCTCAGGGGAAAAATTCCTGAACAGAACACCAATTGCTTATGCTCTAAGAGCAAGAATAGACAAATGGGACCTCATAAAACTACAAAGTTTCTGTAAGGCAAAAGACACTGTCAAAAGGATAAATCGGCAACCAACAAATTGGGAAAAAATCCTCACCAACCCCACATCCGACAGAGGGCTAATCTCCAATGTATACAAAGAACTCAAGAGGTTAGACCCCAGAAAACCAAATAACCCTATCCAAAAATGGGGTACAGAGCTAAACAGAGTCTTTTCACCTGAAAAAATTCGGATGGCTGAGAAACACCTTAAAAAATGTTCAACATCACTAGTCATTAGGGAAATGCAAATTAAAACAACCCTGAGATTTCACCTCACACCAGTCAGAATGGCTAAGATTAAAAACTCAGAAGACATCAGGTGTTGGCGAGGATGTGGAGAAAGAGGAACACTCCTCCACTGCTGGTGGGAATGCAAGCTGGTACAACCACTCTGGAAATCAGTATGGCGGTTACTCAGAAAACTGGGCGTGATACTTCCGGAGGACCCAGCCATACCACTCCTGGGAATATACACAGAAGATTCACCAGCATGCAATAAGGATACATGCTCCACTATGTTCATAGCAGCTTTATATATAATAGCCAGAAGCTGGAAAGAACCCAGATGTCCCTCAACAGAGGAATGGATACAAAAAATGTGGTATATATACACAATGGAGTACTATACAGCCATTAGAAACAATGAATTCATGAAATTCTTAGAGAAATGGATGGAGCTGGAGAATGTCATACTAAGTGAGGTGACCCAGTCTCAAAAGAATACCCATGGTATACAGTCACTGATAAGTGGATATTAGCCTAGAAGCTTGGAACACCAAAGACACAAATCACATATCAAGTGATGTCTCACAAGAAGAAAGGAGTGGACACTGGTGCTAGAATGGACCAAAACATCATTGTGGGAGAGTACAAGAACAGTAAAGTGGGAGGGGGTGGATGCGGGAGCAGGGGGAGGGAAAAGGACATGTGGGACCTTTGGGGGTGGGGAACCAGAAAAAGGGAAATGAATTGTAAATATAGAATATATACAATAAAAAAAAAGTACTAAGACTCTTTAAATAGCTGTTCCTGTCATTTTTTTTGCTAAAAATCAATAAATCTATAAATAATTCTCTTGTCAGAATTATTATATTATATAATTAATACTTCTTTTTAGGGCCTTTAACACAATTTATGGCAGTGAAAAGTGAAATTATTCCATCATATTGGCATATTAACGATTTCATTGACATGTAAGAAATAAAAGTGAGACCATGTTGAGCCTGACCTCAGATACCTGCATGTCTCTGTCTCCTGAGTAATTGGATTAAAGGCCTATAGCTTTTCTTCAATTCTTTTTCACAAGTTTGAACCTTACCTCTTTGGGGTTCCCTCCTAATGTTACAACTCCCATTATTCTATTTAGCCCCCAACTTTTCTTGAATTGGTTTATCTCCTTGAGAACAGAATTTAGCTCCATTTTCTCTGGTTCTCCTTTTGATTATAGATACTAATATGCATGGGCAATAATAACGATAGGAAATGGTTCACACCAGGCTATTCTAAAATCTCCTTTTCCAATTCAATTAATCTAGAACTCTTCAGTTTAGCCCCAGGCACATTTTGTTTTGGAAAAGGACATAAAATAGCCATATTCTTCACTAAATATTACAAAAATGATCACCAGGCAACATACTAAAATTGATGCCCTCTCATACCTCTCGAGCAAGGCCCATGCAGTTCAAATAATCCTTAGCACAACTGATTCAATGCTTTTACATGTATGGCACACTATGCCCCACGTCAAGCATCCAACTGTTTTATTTCCTTTTTTAATTTTTTTCTTTCTTTTGTCTATTTTTTTACACTCCAGATTTTATCCCCCCACCCTGTCCACCCTCCAACTGTTCCACATTCCAGACCTCCATACCACTCCACTGTCTCTATGAGCATGTTCTTAGCCCGAAACCCCACCCAACCACACTTCTAAACTCTCTGAGGCCTCCTCTTGAGGGTTAGGTGCATCTTAGCAATCCTCTGCTGCACATGTGTTGGGGGCCTCATATCAGCTGGAGTATGCTGCTTGGTTGGTTGTCCAGTGTTTGGGGGATCTTATTGGTTCAGATTAATTGAGACTGCTGTTCCTCCTACAGGGTCGCCTGTTTTCTCAGCTTCTATCGTTTCCCTAATTCAACCACAGGTGTCAGCAGCTTCTGTCCATTGGTTGGGTGCAAATATCTGCAGCTATTTCAGCTGTTTGCTGGGCGTTCCAGAGTATACTCATGATAAGTCCCTTTTTGTGAGTGCTCCATAAACTCAGTAATAGAGTCAAGTGCTGGGACCTTCCCTTGTTATGTATTCCACTTTAGGACTGTTGCTGGATCTTCTTTTCCTCAGGAACCCCTCTTTTCACCTAATCCATGGTCCTAAAGCCCACATCCCTCCAAACAAAAGTATGGATAGACCTATCACAGCAGTACAGAAATCAGTCTTTGGCACCAACTTCTGACTTGATAGGGTGTTATTGCTGTGAATAGACACTATAACCATGGCAAATCTTGGAAAGGAAAACACTTAATTGGGGATGGTTAAAATTTTTAGAAACTCTTATCATTATGGTAGAAAACATCATGGATTTCAGGCAGGCATGAAGCTGGAGAAGGAGCTGGGAGTTCTTCATCTTGTTTCACAGATAGCAGATAGAGACAGTCCCTGGATATAGTTTGAACAAAGGAGACCACAAAGCTTACTCCAACACTGACACATTTTCTCCAACAAGTTCACACCTACTCCAACAAGACCATAACCCCTAATAGAGGCACTGGCTATGGGCCAAAGCATTCAAACACAGAACTATAGGGTCATAACCATTCAAAGCCTCTCAGTACAATTTAAAATATGTTGTCCTAAGGAATGACTTAACATTGCAAATTATACAATCCAGAATCTCATCATCATGCCAGTCTGACAGTTTCTAAATTATCTAACATACAGATAGAGGCTCAGTGTATAACTTTAGCCTAAACATAAGGACTTTTGTTTTCTGCCTGGAAACAGATTTCTTTATGGCATATCTAACACATAGCCCCAGCAAGAAAGACAGTAGTAGCTTTCACAGCAAATTGGCTGTATATATGGTGGAGTCCTGTCACATGTAAGGAGTGTATCTTGCCCTGACCCCAACCTACTGAACTTGTTCTAGTTTAGTTAAAAGTTATATACTTGTTAAGGGCAGGAAGCAAATGTTTCAAGGCTTTACTGTAGTTAATGGCATCTGTAAACCTGTGGGGTTTTTTGTTTTTTTACCTATTCTTTTTCCCTGAAATAATGACTTTGAGCCTTCTTATATATGAATAGATACGTAGACAAATAGATTTGTCTCTGTTCCAGCTACCTATCTCATTATTCCATCCTATTCTATTCTAAGTGTGCAACATGGCTGCTTCCTGCATCTGTATTCTTCTCAGTCTTTGGAGAAAATGTCTAGCACCTGACTATCTCAGAGATTCCTTTCTCTGTAGGAACTTCCATCTCCCTATATATTGCCTAAGACCAACAGGATTTTTTGATGGGTGATGTCAATTGGGAGAGCCAATTAACCTGAGATTTTATCTATCTTACATACTACCTTGTACCTCCATGTCCACAGCAAAATTATGAGCATGTTTGAGTATTTATTTTGAAGAATTAATTAAACATAAAAGGTTATCAGAATTTAGCTGAAACTTAAGTATTTGTTAGAATTTTCACTTTCAGTTTTGAAGCTCCTGGACAAGAAATGAAATATTCTGTAACCTTAATGCCTAATGAAATATCAAGAATTTTGGGAAAATCTTTATTCATGGGCCATTTACTCTATCATCACTTTGAAAGGTTATTATATACCATATATCATATAATTTTGTGGTTATAATAGAAAAATATCGAAAATTAAAATAATAGAATGAAAACAGTGTCTTATGAATCATACTTGAAGTTGACTCATACATACATATATATGTATGTATATATATACATATATATATATATATATATATATATATATATGGAGAGAGAGAGATAGAGAGAGAGAGAGAGAGAGAGAGAGAGAGAGAGAGAGAGAGAGAAAGAAAGAGAGAGAGGGTTTCTCTGTGTAGCCTGGCTGTTCTGGAACTCTGTAGACCAGGCTGTCCTCAAACTCAGAAATCCACCTGCCTTTGTCTCCTAAGTGCTGGGATCACAGGCTTGCGCCACCACCACCCGGCCTTACTTATACATAGTTTTTGATATAAAATATTATCTTATACACACGGCTTTCTTGTCTGCATGTATTTCTGGGTACCAAGTTCATGCCTGTGTGTTCACAAATGCCAGAAGAGAATATCATACTCCCTGATATAGATTTAGCAGCAGGTTTCTGTGTATTGAACTCTGAAAAAGTAGTTTTAATAATTGAGCTATCTCTCCAGTTTCCTGGGTGAAGCTCAAAGTGAATTATATGAAGAAGTGAAACAAGAGTATCAGTCAGAATGCTATCTGAAGAACAGGCATCTGAGATGCCTTGTGGACAGAACTCACACCCTCATTTCAGGAGTCCATAACTAAGGAGTAGTGTTTTAAGATTCTTCTCTCACAAATTAAAATAAGGAATCTCAGAGATGAATGAAGGGCAATTTTAAAAATATGTTTTATCTTTATAAATTAAAGTCCTATGCTATACAGCAGTGTAGAAAACAAGCAAAGTTTAAGATGGCATTCTAAGAGAGAAAACAAGGTACATTGAGAACGTTATCTAGATACTTTTCAAAGGGCTTATTCCAGAACTCAACATGAACTGAAATAAACTTTATCTAATCAGTTGACTCCATGAATATACTCCAATATTTACCTTGCTCAAAGCAGGATCAGACAGGAGAGCACCACATGCTGTGCTTTTAGTATATACCCTGACTCTCCAGAGTCAGCCAATGAAAAGATCTTACACAATTCACTGCAGCAAGTCAGCAAAAAAGATAATATGAAAATATTCAATGAGAAAGAAATGTATATACATCAAGCCTAAGCTTTTAAAAGAAATAAATAAAATCTGATAAAGTCTATGTAGTAGGCACATCTCTATACAATAGTATTGAGGGAAAGATATTTATTTATTACAGAGAAAACAAGAAGCTTCAAAGTGGAGACAGAGTTTTTTATTTGATAGTCTATGTGGTTAAGAGTGGTGGAAATAAGAACTTTCACTTTGGAGTTTTGAGCCTACGAAGGCATAGAATCATCAGATAACCGACCTGCAAGGATGAGTATGAGACTTCTAATATAATGATTTCTAAGGGGTTTATGACAATGCAAGATTAAATAAATTTTAAAGTTCTGCCATGTCTGAGCCCCAATACAATCAAAACATATTTATGATACACAGGTAAGGTGCAAGTTATTCTTCATTTCTATAACCACCAGGCAAATTGAAACCTGCTTCTGGCCATTACTCTTACCTTCGTTTAATCACATTATCTTGTCCTAATCAGGCAGCAGATATGTGCTAGATACACTCAAGTACATTTGACTCAATTTAGGACACCACTAGCTCAATAATTACAGTTTGCCAGAACCTTCTGTACAGTTCAGTTACTGATGCCTTTCACATTACAAAGTTTCAGGCTGATATTATTACCTTCTATATTACTTTCTAAACAACATTGCATTCATTAATATTTTATGGTCAGAATGCATTAATCACTACTATTTTACCTTCCCTCTCATCACAAAAATATGATACACCCCTTAAGTAGGAGTGTTTCATGAATATGTGAAAAATATCATTATTTTAATTCCATTCATAATTTAGTATTTTTAAAATTTTAGGTTTTAGTATGATAAAATTGTAAAGTGAATGTATATGCATATATGTACATATATACATATATGGAGAGACAAAGAGAGAGAGAGAGAGAGAGAGAGAGAGAGAGAGAGAGAGAATCATTGTCTAATATTTTCTGTATGTATGTGGTCCAGGGATGAGTACTTGATATTGGATGGTTTCAGTGTTCTTAGCTATTAGGAAAAATCAAATCAAAACAACTTTGCAATTGTATCTTATCCCATTCAAAACAGCAAAGATTGACAAATGCTAGCCAGGATATAGGAAGAAAGCAACCTTCATTTATAGATATGTGGGAACATACTCTGATCCAGCCATTTAGAAACCAGTTCAGAAAATCCTCAAAAACTAAATCTCCCACATGAGCCAGCTCTTGCTCTAGCACCTTTGGCATAAGGACTTAGCACTGAAATCAATGAATATTTTCATAGCTGTGTACTTCGACACTATTCACTAAAGCTACCAAATGGAAACCACTGTATAATCCTTTAACTCTTGAAAGGAAAATAAAAAATATTATACATATACATTGTGGAATACTATTCATCTGAAAGAAGAAAGCAACATCTTAACAGGTGCAGGTAAATGGGTAGAAATAGAAAAGATCGTATTGAGTGTTATAAACCATACCCAGGAAGGAAACCTTTACATGATCCCATATCATCTGAGGTTCCAAGTTCTAAATCTTCAGATCTGAGTCTAGAACATGGAGTAATCTCAGGAAAAAGGCAGTATAAAGAAACCATGGAGGGGGCTACCACAGGCAAAGATTAACAAAGGTGTTCATGACTTGAATGGGAAATAGGAAACAGGAGCTGAATCCAGGTTTTAATTAGAGAGAGTGAGATGATGATAAAACCAGAAAGAAACAGTAAGTCAAAGGAATAATAAGCAAGTTGAAGGAGACACTAGGCTTATCTATAGTGATTACTTTTAAGGAATACAGTGTTTTAACTTAGAGACATTTCTTCTCCTACCTTATTGGCATTTCCCGGAAATTTTGTGCTTTTAGAAAAACTCACTGACTTAAGTCATCCTAGAAAATCATCCAGAGCCTTGCCTTGATGTTTATTCTGATTTAAGTATTTGTATATAACAATAGTATTCTCTTTTCTTTCTCAAAGTAGTGTTTTACTTGCTTTACATTTAAGAATTTATCTGAATCCCACCTAAATTATTCAGCATCTCATGCATAATAAACACAGACTTTTATAACCCTTATAATAAATGTTCGTCTGAGCAGATGGTTTCTCACCGTGGTCTACACTGTAACCTGTGATTCATGGGTTAGATGCCTCAGGGGAAAGAGTTTATAAACACTGGATTAACAGCATAATTACATTTAGTTTGGAGAAAAAGTGACATTATTAAAGTAGAAGCAAGCTTATATGCAGTAAAAGTGGAAATCTGGAGATTCAATTTTTAAACGCAGAACCATGAACTTGTACAATGAATTCCACAAAGCCACAAGAACAATTTTTAATCTTTGTCTTCTTCTACAAATACAAAAATTTAATTAGTAACATGTGCTTATGACTTTTTTATCCCCTTAGTACCTAATAAAGCTATTGTATACTATGACAATATATTAAAATTTCTTTGTTAAAGACAATTTTCCAGGTATAGGATCTGACAGGAAAGTGGAGGAGACAGCTTAAAGCTCTCCAAGAATATATGAGGACAGAGATACACTAATCTGCAGGTCCTGGGAAACTGTAACATTTCTCAAATGGAAGAGGGGATGGATAAATTTTTTCCTATAGTACAAGAGAATGAAAGCAAAGAGGCTCTCAGCTCCTGCTCTGGAAGGATGAGGATTATAGGTCACTATCTCAGCTTTATCTTTCCCTTTCACATTCTGGTGTGAATACTCGGGTGATATTAATTTCTGGTCCTTTTATGTTCTTTATGCTGATGAAGCATATGTTTAGAACTAACCTCACATATTTCAGTCCTCTAAGAGAGAACACATTGCCTTTCCCAAATAATATTTAATGGAGAAAAATAAAAAATTCTTTGTGGTCAGGTGATACTACAGAGGAATATCCATTAGCTACCTTTAGTTGGAATATTTATCATTTAAAATATCTTCAAGAATGGTGAAAATATAAAGTGTTGATATTTAATCCTATACTTTATACATTTGCAAGTATCGGCCACCTCTTACATACAAGGTTGTTAGTTCATGTTTGCTTATGAAATTACAGATCTTGGATCTGGACTGACTAATATATAGAGGATTTTGAAAATAAAAGACTGCTGGGTTTCTCTAAGCAGGTCCTATTATGAAACACGTATTTACTAAATCATGTGGAAGCCAAACATTATAATCTAAAATTATATAGGACATTCATCTTTTCAAAATGTGCTTCAGGCATATCCCCAAGTATGCAGGGAAAATTGCTCAACCATGCTCATTAATGTTCTATTCATAATAGTCAGAAGTTTGAAACATATCAGAGGACCATTGACAGAAGAATTGATAAAGAATATATCCTCCATTTATACAATAGAGTATGGCTCAGCTGTTAGAAAATGGCACCATAACATTTGCAGACACATACATGATCTAGAAAAAAATTTTCTGTGTGAGATATCCCAGATTCAGAAAGAGTAATAAGGTACTTATTAGCTTATATATATATATATATATATATATATATATATATATATATATGGATAGCAACTGTGGGACAATTATAACCATGTTAAAATCCATAGAACTACAGAAGGCAAGTATAAAGTAAAAACAGATAGATCTAATTAGGAAGGAGAAATAAATAAATATAAAGGTATGGAGAAATGGGAGATAGAAAATCAATTTCTGTTAGTGGAGTGATGCTGGGTGTTTTAGCTAATTTATAACAGGCTGCATGCTAAGGAATAGTTACCAAACTAGTATTGAACTTCAACACAATAAGTTTTTTGTTGTTGTTGTTGTTGTTGTTGGTGGTGGTGGTGGTGGTGGTGGTGGTGGTGGTGGTGGTGATAATGTGTGTGTGTGTGTGTGTGTGTGTGTGTGTGTAAAAATAATCAAAAATGAAGATGACAACTTGAGAGGGAGTAAGGTGAAGGAATAAGAGACCAGGTACATGGAAAGGTTGAAAGAAAAAATGGGAAAGGAGAAAATGATGTTACATTTTAAATGAACAAATAAATACAAAATAAGAGCATCACATAAAATTAGAAATTTGCTTTAAATGTGAATCTATCATGTTGAATATCTACATGTATTTATCTTTAATATAAATACTAACTATCTTAAATAAATGTTTTCATAACAATGCATAGATAATGAGGTTGTTTGTCTGAAAATGACTTGTAGGCTCAATTATTTGAATGTTTAGTCATCAGGAAACAGCCCCACTTGAGATTAGGAAGGATGTCCATATAGGAGTAGGTGTGGCCTTGTTGGAGAACATGTGTGACTAGGGATATGCTTTTATGTTCCAGAAACTCAAGCTATGCCCAGTGCCTCTTTTTTCTTGGTGCCAGCAGATCTATATATAGACTTCTCAGTGACTTGTACAGGATCATCTCATCCTTCCTACCGACATGCTACCTACCATGGTGATAATGAAATAAACATCTGAAACTGTAAGCAAGCCCAATTAAATGCTTTCTTTGGAGTCAACATAATCATGGCATGTCTTTAAAACCATAGAGCAATGAAGAAGGCAATAACAAAGTTTATTGGGCTTCCTTATTTATCATTTGATATTTTCTCCCTTGTTAATAACTCACAAACTTATTTTGAAAATAGAAGAGTCATATATACTGAAAGGATATTGCAGAGGAAAGAAATTAATAGGTAAGTATAATATTCATTCTTGAGAAAGCATAGCAATTATAAAGAGGGTCATTTGTGTTCTACTAAATTCTTGTGGCCTACCTGCATTAGCCTATCAATTGCCACCTTACTAAAACAACAAAAGCATGAAAAATCAAAAATAATATTTTAAAGACACAGGTGTGCTTTTATTGTGTTTGTTTTCATGTGTGTGTTTATTATTGGGTGTTGGTTTTCTTTTTGTTTTTCTTGTGGGGAGGAGTGTTGGGTGTTTTGCATTTGGGTTTTTGATTTTTTGAGAAAAATCTTTTTTCTCTTTTTTTTTTATTGGATATATTCTATATTTACATTTCTTTTCCCTTTTACTGGTTCCCCATCCCCCAAAGGTCCCACATACCCTTTTCCCTCCCCTTGTTCCTCCATCCACCCTTTCCCACTTCCCTGTTCTGGTATTCCCCTACACTGATGCATTGAGCCTTTCCAGAACCAGGGTCCACTCCTTCCTCTTGTCGGACATCATTTGGTATGTGGATTGTATCTTTGGTGTTCCAAAGATTCTAGGCTAATATCCACTTATCAGTGAGTATTCTTTTGAGACTGGGTTACCTCACTTAGTATGATGTTCTCCAGCTCCATCCATTTCCCTAAGAATTTCATGAAATCATTGTTTCTAATGGCTGAATAGTACTCCATTGTGTATATATACACCACATTTTTTGTATCCATTCCTCCGTTGAGGGACATCTGGGTTCTTTCCAGCTTCTGGCTATTATAAATAAGACGGCTATGAGCATAGTGGAGCATGTATCCTTATTGCATGCTGGGGAATCTTCTGGGTATATGCCCAGGAGTGGAAGAAGAGAGTATCTGAACAGAGTTAGGGGAGGGGAAAATATGATCAAAATATATCTAAATTTTAAAAAGTGTTTTAAATAGTTTTTCTGGAACATGTAGTATCTACTGTCATTTTAGCCTTTGTAAATATTAAGAAGGAGGTGACCTGACTTACATCTGACACTGACTGGTATTTTATTCTTGACTATTAGCACTTCAAATGAATTAAAATACTAAGGAATTTTATACTTTTAATATTTACATGATGTGTCTCTTTAGAATCTGGTATTTGTCTATCTTTGTAAGGTCTTACTCTCCTTCATAACTAGCATAAGAATAATTTCACCATCTGGTCTATTTATAAAGCATCCTTAGTCCCCTACTTCCTCTCATACACCTTATTTGGTATCACAAAAGTAATAATATCAGCCTCGTCATTTTTTATAGCAAATGCTTTCAGGCCACTTATTCCATGGTCTCTAAGACCTCGGTAAATTAAAAGGTAAGAATTTGGTCTTCATGAACTAACATAACCTGGCCTTAAAGTATTTCACTTCTAATTAATCTTAAATATGAGCAATATTTCAGATATGAGTTTACCTCAGTGCGGACTCATTCCTCAGCAGAGAGGTCAAATTTAATGTATTTGTATTTTACCTTGACAACATTATACATTCTTTGAATAAATCATTGCAGTTTTCACCCTATCAGTTCTGTCTCTTACTTTCTCCTTCTGACAAAATAGTTGTCCTAGTATAATCTTCCTTTTCCTTACTTGTATGAATTTGTTTCACATGACACAATGAATGTAATTAGGCTTCTCACCTAAACATGGGTGGAAAGTTTAGTTACCCGAACAAATGCTCTACCCCTGAATAGGGTGTTAGAACACTTGCCTCCCTTTTACCAAGGCATCTTTCAAATATATTCACATGTGATATTTAATTTCCTTCCCACGTTTCAAATAAAACTCCATAACCGATTTCATGAAATATTTTTATAGCTTGTATAAAATAAGAAGAACTTTATTTTGATTCCTAAGATATTTTATGTTTTTATTTTAATGGGGAAAACAATTATGTTTTGAAACATCAATTGATTTTGTAAATGTTCTTGATAATTTTAATGTGTGTGAATTTGAGAGAATTTAATACACTATGATACTTTGTCTAATTTCATCAGTCCCTCACCTTTTTCTAAAACTTTAGACTAGATAGTGAAAGTAATTAATTTTGAAATCAAACACTCATCTTTTTTTTCTCTCAAAACAATGTCTTGCTTAAAACAAACAATATTCTCGAAAATTATTAACAGCAATATTTTTTTTAAAAAAGAAAGCAACTATGAATGCATATTTTACATCATTTTTATGTACACAAAGGTTAGTATAGTAGCTTGTTCACTGGGGAGCTTTTCTATCACATTGTCATCTGACATATGGAATATATTCTATATTTACATTTCATTTTCCTTTTCCTAGTTCCCCACCCCCCAAAGGTCCCACATACCCTTTTCCCTTCTCTGTACTTCTGGATATCAGAATATTTTTGAAATCACCTTATTCTTTGTAATGCTGCTCTAACAGAAGTGCTAAGTACTTTGTAATAATTGAAATTTTATTTTTTTTACAGTTCTAGAGTTTGTGAAGTCTAAGTTACGAAGCCAGCATCAGCCTACAGCTTTTGTGTGTGCTGATGAACTAAGGGTAAAGTAAGACCAAGGGGCAAAATAACATAACACAGGGCTCTTTTTAGAATTATATTTCAGCACCCTTTATACTATAGGCACTTGCCACCCACTCCTTCCTTCCAATGCTGTAACACTTCAGGATAATGTTATAATACCTGGTTTGTAGAATACACATCTAACCCATTATGTTAATGATCTTAGAACATTTGTATATTGCCAGACACATTCATAACAAAATTTTAAATGTCAAGTAGAAAACAACAAAAACAACAAAAAACTAGAGTGTATGACAGATGGGGACATAAAGAGGCCTCTCCTAGCACACCTCACCTTATGGCATTTGAAAAATTGACTAATTGGGCTATAAATTAGATCATCAGTTAGATTATGTGAAATGCAAATTCCAAGGAGCAATCTTCATGTAATTATTTTGTCACATCTTAGATCAGATTGAAATCATTGCAAATAAAATCTGATCCTCCACAAACCTTCATTATGGATTTTCTCATTAAATATCATTTAATCCCCATTTGCTATAATCATCATGGTTTCTTCTAATTAAACACTAAATCCTTAGAGAAATATAAATAGCTTAAAACGTGGTAATTAAAGAAATGAAAATTTTCTTATCTGAGTCATTATGTTCTAATTCTTTACATACTGAATGCAAAGGAAATGATAATAGGAAGTCTGATATAGACACAAAAACAAAGTTCTATGTCATAAAGGAGTAATAATTACATCCATTGTTATCCTTAGTATTTTTTCTCAAATAATATTTTAAACCATTTTCTTATTAGGTGATGATGTGTACAATTTATCATACTCACACAATCTTTCCAAACTAGCATTGCAGTGTCTGATTCAAATTTAAAAACTGAAAAAAGAATTGTGATTTGTTTCCCTTTTTGATGATTAGAAGTAATAATTATAACAGAGTAAAATAGACCCATGTATTCCTAGTGACTCTCATGGTGTATCATCCACAAAGTTATCTGTATTTCAGCAACTTCATTTTAGCTACAACTTTGATACTTGTATGTATAAATTTTTCAATGTTTATTATTAGCACATTCATCATTTTAAAGGGATATTCTCTTTTTTTTCTTAGACTAGTATCATATTCTAAACTCCTGCATCATTTATGTTAAGACCTCTGCATTTCTGTGAGCTACTCTTACTATTTAGTAATATATACATGTATATGTATATATGTATACACATATATATACACATATATACATATACATGTATATATATACACACACATATATATATGTATATATATATGAATGACAGGGTGTCTTTGTATAGCCCTGGCTGTCCTGGAACTCACTCTGTAGACGAACCTGCCCTCGAACTCAGAAATCTACCTGCCTCTGCCTCCCAAGTGCTGGGATTACAAGCGTGTGCCACCACCATCCGGCAGTATGCTACATTTTTAATAAAATAATTTGGACTTCATGGCCTGAACATGAAAAAGTTGTTTTTATTTCATTAATTATTTTTGTTTTAATGGTTAAGAACACATGTTTTAAAAAGAGTAAACTGAAGAACATTGTTCTTAGTTTTAGCTGTTATTAATAATTCATTTTTTTGCAATTATAAAAGTATATATTTTACCCTTAAAATATTAAAGATACCTCCATTTGAAGCATAGTCATTTTGTGAACACAAGTCTAGAAAATATACTTGTTAACTTTGTCTCTGTTTCACACTCTATAGCCTTGGATAAAGCCCAAATATATTTTGCAGCATGGCCTGTCAGGAAAATAAATCAGGGCTTACGCTCCTCATGGGACTCAAAAAGTGGAAAGTGACAACCGAGTCTCACACATAGACAGCAGCATATTGGTAATCATCTCTGCAATTCTATTTATAAATTATAATCTGTGTTATTTGCTTTTGTAGTTTTATATTGTGTTACTAGAACTGAACACAGGATACTGTAAATAGGAAGGAACCCCACTGCCACTGACATAAATTCCTATCACCCTTGGTTTTCCAAAATAAAAATAACAATTGACTAACAAAGCTACAAGCAGAAATCACCTCTGATCACAGTCCTTTTGCTTCCTGTGAAGGACACAAGTTTGTCTGGGGAAAGAGATGGTCATGAAAATTGAAAAATATATACTAACCTGATAGGAATAATCAACCAAGAAGCAGGAAAATGCATGTATCCACAATTTTAAAGACAGCTATGTTTCTATTTATGTACCAAAACCAGACTTAAATCCTAGCTTAGATATCCAACTTCTTAGACTTCACATCACAGACAAATTCAAAGAATAATTTTTAGCTCTACCATGTGTACCTACCATCTTATTTAATGAAATGCCCAACATACCTATGAGGTAGTCTGGTTCCAGACTCAATATTTTAGTTGTAGGTTCAGAAGTTCAGCAAAAGTTCAGACAGAAACAATGTCAAGGAGCATAACATGAAGGACTCATTTCCAAATGTCAAAATTAAAACATAAGGAACCTGAAGTTCCTATTTTTGTAGAAATCATAACTTTGGGGACAGATGTCAGGCTTATCTATGAAACTAGAGAAAGCATCTGTAGATAGATTATGTTAATCACCATAGACACACTCTCTGAAAGGAAATCTTAGAAGAAAGAAGCTGGTATCAGAACAGGCAGATTGCCATTGCTTACTTTACAGAACTTGTTTTGAACACATGTAATCAGTTAAACAAAACCTAATCCTGCCTCCTGCTCCCAAGAATAAAATATGTTTTCCAATTTCAGCAGTTACTTTGCATTCTAACCATTTGTAGAAGCAGTACTGCAATCCTTGCTGATGGGGTAAGACTGAAAGGAAACTGAAAGAAGCCACCTCGATTTTAGAGGAACAATCAGTTTGACTCTATACCTTCTTCTCATTCGTACATAAACTATTTCGCATAGAACTGCTTAGCTTGCATCCCCAGACTACAACTAGAAAACCCTTGAACAATAAATACCATCATTATATCAATGTTAAAATATGGAGAATCCTGATTTCATACTCATAGAGCAAAAGCTATTGTGTGTAATGTCATCAGAAGGAAGTAGTTGATAGTTTCTTGGTGTTAATTGACATTTATTGTGAGTCTCACATTCATAAATGCTTTGAGGCAATCATTAATTGATTTACTCATTATTGAATGACATGCATTTCTTTTAATTACTTATAAGAAAAGCACAATTTTGACCAGGGAAATTAAAGACAAAAAAGCAGCAGTATGCAGCATAGACAAGAACGGTTATCTGTTTTGGACTTGACCTCACAGCACCCAAAATTGATTTCTCTTTTAAAACGATGCTGCCAGTGACAGTTTTTTATATGCTTCTTCCACTAAAAGAGCCAGGGGAATTTTCTTATAACTGACTGTTTCCCAAGTTACATGAGCAAGTAAGAAAAATACATGTTATGAATGATGACTATGTGTTTTCATATTTGCTATCTACTCAACCAATAATAAATCTCTCATACACAAAAAGACTCTAGTACATGCAATGTACCATGATAAGTTGAAGGAGTTCCTTTTCTAAGTTAGTAATTTAGTTGGCAAGAAGATAAAACAATCTATACATTTATTTTTTACCATAACAATAATCACTATATTATTTATAAAGTACTCTTAATCTTATTCATGATTTTTATTGCATTACTAAAACGTGAAGAATTAAGGAGTGACATTGATCTTAGTTACAATTCACTTATTTCACCAAATAATAACTAATTTGCAGTGGACTATAGAAATGAGAGAAAAATTATATGCCAGCCAACAGAAGAAATTATGTCATTCCATGAGGTTGCCTTAATCCTCTTATTTTTAATTGTGTTTTCTTCTACATGCTGAAAAATTATAAAATTTTATAATCTAAAAATTCCCTTCACAGTGACTACTTCAGTGGCCAAGTTTCCTTATACATATTTTTAAAGCTGACCTCTCAGTCAGAAAAAATTTCCAAATCAGTGGAAGCCTTGAGCCTACAATAATTAAATAGGCATAAAGAATGCAGGGGAACCAAATTGCACCCATGGCAACTAAATACATAATTAGCTACTAGGACTTCATGCCAAAAGTAAAAATTAGACACTCTATTGCACCTGCCCTTTGTTACCTACGGGCTCAATTAAAAACACACGTAGATTTACTTGGACAATGCATGTCTACCAAAACAAAGAGCCAACTTAATGGTTTTTTTTACAGAAGACATTTGGCCTTAAAGACCCTCTAAACAACTGAACTCTATGCTATTTCCTTAACTTTTTCCGTCTCTCAGGCCATATCTTCCAAATATTTCTAAAATGGAATTCATCTCCATGTTTTGGTTTCTCCTGTGACTTGTTGAGTTTGCGGGACCTCACAGGGCTTTTCAAATATTATGATTATGTAACTTTGAAATGCTTATTTTTGCATTTACATTTTTGTTCTTATGGAGCTATACATGTAACCCTTCAGCCCACACAAATCCAATTAATTATCATCCTTGCTTCATCAAGTAGCACTGAGCTAATTTAACCACAACGGATTATCATGAGAATTTCATTTATTCTCAAGACTAGTTTTTATTTAAATAGGAAAATTAAAGGAAAATGGCATAAATGAATGATGCTTTTGATTTTTTATGGAATTTGTAAGTATGTATTCAATATGTTTTTTCGAAGGATGCCTTTTAAATATTTTTTGTGTAGATATCTCCTTTTTAAATGTTTGAAAAAATGAATGAATTAGTCTTCAGAGAAAAATCTAATGGATAAAAAATTGTTTCTCAAAAATATGTTAAATAAGTAAAATTCCAAATCCCAAAAGGCAACAAGTTATCTGTATGAAATCACATGTCTATGAATTCCTATGAAGAAAATTGATATGGAAATGATGACCAAAGCTGAAAATGTGCAAAAAGATAACTTCTCAGCCCTACATTAATCAGTTTTAGGATCCTTTCGACTTGCTTGATATCCTCAACCAAGTATGATATAGCACAAATCTTGAAGGAAAGCACTTAATATGAGGAAAAGTAGGATATACAATAATAATATGAAGTATCTTTTCATTTCTGTAAAGATGCAAATTACTTTTATCATTAACCTAAAGCCTTGTGGTTTTATGACTTTGAAATACATGTTCTGCCTTTCAATGAAGTTAGGAATTTGATATTCACTTATTTCTTCAAACAACTATGAAATTTTCCATCTTTCTCTTTGACACCCGCTTACCACATAAGCTGAATTTTTCTTTAATAAACAAACCAGATCTGACACAATCCTCATTTATGCTTCTTTTTAAAAATTTTGTTGTAGAAAATCAATATTTAAAATAGAGGTTTCATATCTTCATTGCTATGTGCAGAGTATCAAAGCTGGACCTGAGCTAGAATTGAAGACCCAGAAATGAACCCACACACCTATGGTCACAAAGGAGCTAAAACCATCCAGTGGAAAAAAAGAAAGCCTTTTCAACAAATGGTGCTGGTTCAACTGGAGGTCAGCATGCAGAAGAATGCAAATCGATCCATTCTTATCTCTTTGTACTAAGCTCACCTCCAAATGGATCAAGTACCTCCACATAAAACCAGATACACTGAAATTAATAGAAAAGAAACTAGGGAAGACAATTGAGGACATGTGCACAAGGGAAAATTTCCTGAACAGAACACCAATAGCTTATGCTCTAAGATCAAGAATTGACAAATGGGACCTCATAAAATTACAAAGTTTCGGTAAGGCAAAGGACACTGCCAGAAGGACAAAACAGCAACCAACAAATTGGGAAAAGATCTTCACCAACCCCACATCCAACAGAGGGCTAATATCCAATATGTACAAAGAACTCAAGAAGTTAGACTCCAGAGAGCCAAATAATCCTATTAAAAATGGGGTACAGAGCTAAGCAAAGAATTTTCACCTGAAGAATTTCGAATAGCTGAGAAGCACCTTAAAAATGTTCAACATCATTAGTCACTTGGGAAATGCAAATCAAAACAACCCTGAGATTTCCCCTTACACGAGTCAGAATGGCTAAGATTAAAAACTCAGGAGACAGCAGGTTTTGGCGAGGATGTGGAGAAAGAGGAACACTCCTCCACTATTGGTGGGGTTGCAAGTTTGTACAACCACTCTGGAAATCAGTTTGGCAGTTCCTTAGGAAACTGGGCATGATACCTCTGGAGGATCCTAATTATACCATTCTTGGCCATATACCCAGAGGATTCCCCAGCATGCAATAAGGACACATGCTCCACTATGTTCATAGCAGCCTTGTTTATAATAGCCAGAAGCTGGAAAGAATACAGATGTCCCTCAGTGGAGGAATGAATAAAGAAAATGTGGTATATTTACACAATGGAATACTACTCAGCAATTAAAACAATAAATTCATGAAATTTGTAGACAAATGGTTGAAACTGCAAAATATCATCCTAAGTGAGGTAACCCAATCATAAAATACACATTGAATGAAGTCACTGATAAATGGATATTAACCCAGAAGCTCTGAATACCCAAGACACAATTGACATATCAAATGATTCCCAAGAAGAAGGAAGAAGAGGGCTCTGGTTCTGGAAAAGCTTGATGCAGCAACGTAGGGGATTACCAGTACAGAGAAGTGAGAGGGGGCTGATTGGGGAATGGTCAGAGGGAAGAATGGCTTATGGGACTTACAGAGAAGGGGAACAGGGAAAGAGGAAATCATTTGGAATGTAAAAAAAGAATATAGAAAAGAAAAAAGAAAAATTATTAAAAAGTAAAAAAAAAATTTAAAAAAATACAAGTTTCATATGTTGATTTTTATGTGCAGAGAATCCAAGCTGGACCTGTATTGGAAAGCTTCCTTCTGCTGACTACCTCATAGATCCTGAAACTTGAAGACAAGATACAGGCCCTAGGGGAGAAAAAAAAACACCTATTGTTTGAGCTCACAGCAAACTATACAAATCATAATACCAACTCATTGGCAATATAAACTCAGTTGTGCAGCAATGGCACCACTATTTTGGAAGGATTAAACTGCTTTCTGATAGCAGGAGGGAACACATTGTTGGTCTTGTGAATTCCAGCCAGAAAAGCATTTCATGAAGGTACAGGCAGAGAGGAGAAAACTATTTATATTATAACCCATATGTGATTCAACTACATTCTAGTGATTTATGTTTTCTTTTTTTTCTTTTTTTTATTCTTTTTTTAAATTTTATTTTCTATATTCTTTTACATTCCAAAGGCTTTCCCCTTTCCCAGTTCCCCCCTCACCATGTGTCCCATAAGTCCTCCCCCCCACCCCCACGTATTCCCCAATCACCCTCCAATCCTCTCTCTGTTCTGGTATTCTCCTGCAAGCGATTTATGTTTTCTCAAAGACAAATATTAGTCCTAGCCTTATTCAGAGAAATTTTCTCTGAAAAATGGTGGAGGAAGAGACATGTTCTTGTTCAAAGTTCTGAGAATAAAAAAGATATGAATACTCATCAATGAATAACACTCCTCTGAGGGCTAGTTAATATTATGGAAGAATGTAATACCTCACAATAAGGGCTATAGAATTCCATCTTCTGTGTACAGTATACCCATTTTAATATTGATTGTCTATATTGAACCTAAAATGAATGAGGACATCCACCGTTATTCATGGTTGGAAGAAGAATAAGTGACCACTGGTACTTTCTCAGAAGTGTGCAGTTATTGCTGTGAGTTGGCTAAACTGTGAGTAGTGATCCCATAAGGCTTCAGTGGATTGTTTGATACTTACATTCATAGAAATGGCCCTCAGTGAATACACTGTCAAAACAAAGCAAAGGCACATGGATGTAGGAAGGAGTTTGTAGGGAGGGAATTGTAAAGGCAGGAAAGACACAAGAGGAGCTAGAGAATAGTCAGTAAAAAAGTGAGCATGCAAGGAAACGTCAAAGAACACAGGTAGTAAAATATCTATAATAGACTTTAATTTATGAAAAGAGAGCCCCAAAAACCTGTTTAATATCCTTTAGTAAAAATCTTAGAGCAGTAAGCTATACTTATCAAAATTAATTCACTGTTTCTTAAACAGGATTAACTAAAATGTATCTTTTCTTTGGCATTTCTTTTCTTACCTAAAATGTTCTTCCTCTCCTCCAGGGCCTCATATTGAATACAATGACTTTTAACTTTTATATTTTCCTAGATTTTCTAGCTTTTTGAGACAATCTTTGTTTATATTATACGTGGTAGTTTTGAAGAACATTAAGTCTATTGTATTACACCTGATCCTTCACTGGTATTGTTTATAGTGTCTTCTTTTTCCTCTCATGTTTACATTAATATTAGCATCTTCTAAATGAGGGATTTACTGAGAAAAATGGGTTTCTGATAAATATTCATGTATGCACTAAGAGTCCAATTTACCAACACACTTCTAAATTCTTATCACTATATGGCCTATTTCACATGTCCTCAACCTTCAAAATATATCAGATGTTCTAGAAGGACGAAGACCACATGTACAAAGTAGAAGGGTGGTCTACTTTTTGCAGGGTACTATCCACTCAAATTGTTTTGATTTTTCTTGTATATCTTTGTCTATTTCTCCTCATTTGAATACTTATTCTAATATACCTGTATATTATTACAGGTAGATAAATATTTGTTTTATATCTTCAGTTAAACAAAATAATATTATTGTGTAGCTAAAATTCTTTCCATTCAGAATCGGTATTGCTTTTGTTATATTCTCTTTTAAACTGTATATGTCTCTGCCCAAGTTTTTTTTTTTTTTTTTTTTTGTGTGTGTGTGTGTGTGTGTGTGTGTGCCCCTGTGTGTGCTTTGGATGTTTCTTTTTTTGGTCACATAAAAATAGACTATGTTCACCACATATATTCCATTCTATATTTCAAGCACCCATTGCATTTCTCTGGAAAATATTGCTAGAAAGCATACCAAGTTACTGACTGAAGAGTTATAATTATTTTATTTTTTTGTGAATTGTATAGCAGTAATTTAAGTAAACTTAATTGATACTACAAAATATTGTGAGTTTTGCCATTATAAACCTAAAGATATTATTATTTTAAATAAAGGAGCAAATTTGCTTAGGTAGAGATAAGACTAAAATGGGAGCCAGGTTCAATGGGACCCTCCTCATATTACTACAAGGTTTATAACAAAACAAAATATAACAATCTAGCAAATGTAGCATAGAAATAGTAGTTACTACTCACCTGTAATTCCTTGCCAGTTGTTTTATTTTGAGATATCACATAAATAAAAGATAGTAACTCGGACAATGCCACATTGGCAATTTGAAGGAACAAAATAACTATGTGATCTACATTCATTGAAGTTTTACATTTAATACAATATCTGAGTCTCTGTATTTCAGCTCATATTTATTTGCTGATAAAAATTTCAATAGGAATCAACTGCAAGTATCTACTTCAAGGATGTTCTTTTTATTGTGTATTGAATGCCTGTCCTCACCCACCAGTGGTGAGGACTATACTACCAACCTACACTGTAGACTACAAGACATTTCTTTAAATTACATTTGCTTTTGCCTTGATTTGCAAGAAAGATTCATTGAGTTAGAATTAAGACTGCTGTTTTCTATTACTTTTACTAGATCAAAAAGAGATTTGCTTCTGCATTGACAGAAAAAAAATTGTATTTAAATAAATTTATCTGCATACCAAGATGAATATTCATAAGGCAATTCAAGCAACTGATTGTTCTTATGTCAAGACCAAATATCAGTAAAATGTAGATATATAAGACACTATGAGTTGGGTCTTTTTTCTTCTTTTAAAGAAAGCACAACACATTTGTGACTTTAGTTTGCAAAAGATAATCTCTTCCTGATACAAATTGGTATGTAAAAAATCTATTGTTTTTCACATCACAGTATATAGTTTAAAACACCAGAAAGTATCATCCTTGTACTTTCTATTTATATGCATTTCTGAAACATATGTACAAAAGCTTAATGTTTAAAACACCATATTCCCCAGACAAGTTCCCAATTGGTAAGTCACAAAATAGAAGCATACAATCTCAGGATCATTTGATTCATTTCTCACCACATTATTTTCAGGGAAATATGGTGTCAGGCATTTGGTGAAAAACATAGCAAATAGTCTCAACATTATTTGTTGGTTGTTGTAAAATTTTAATAGCCTAGATCATTGTGTTATAAAACAAATATAAAGTACACTGCAACTTTCTTTAAGAAAATGGATAGCTTTCAACCACTTGGAACATACTCAATGCCCATCATGTATGCTCAGGACCCTTGAAAAGGCAAGATTGTTGTGGAATCAATTCTCTTTCTTCTACATAGAAAATTGAAAATAAACAGCAATATCTTCATCAGCCCACATAGTTTTTGGTCCCTTTGTAATTGTAATCTGGAGATGTGCAGTACCAGCTTGCTCGTGCCTCTTCATAGGGCATCTTTCCTTTAAGTACCAGATGCCTTTTTGGGGGCTCCATCAGTCCCCAAAACCCAGTGCTACGTATTAGATGTACTCTCCTAGAAAAAAATGTGTAATTAGGTCAAAACCATTCAAGTTTAAAAAAAGAAACTGTTGTCTTCTTTTTCTATTTTTTAAAGATTTTCATGTCTTTCAAGCGTATTTGATACATTAAAAGTATCTTTCCTTCTTTTTTTAAATCTACCACAGTTTTGAAGGGTTAAGTTTATTTCAGGAATAAAACATCTAGCTTATAGATACAGAATAATGATCTTGTCTTCTAAGTACTATGAAAACCCACAGACACCCTGCTGAAATCTTGAAAGCTCATTCTGCACATCCTAGAAAGTAAACATCATTTTCAAAGCTTTGACTTTTACTTCCTTTCTGACTCTACTCTTTCATTATTCCTAGGAGTTTGTCGGAGTAAATAAAATAAGCTTATGTTTATTAATGTGAAAACTTCTTTCTTTGTTTTGTTTCTTATATATCTCTATAGACTTTTCTAGTAAACTTACAGAAATTTCAGCACATAAATATTATATATGAACATAGTATATGTGGCCATATTTAGGGATACTAAGTTGTTTAAAGAATTAGAAGGGCCAAAACAGGACTATATATTTGAAATATTGTCATTACTTCAACTAGACAGCAGAGAGCAGTAGAAAGCTAGCCCTATGCAATAATTAAATCATCTTAGGTTTCATTAATTTCCAGCACAAAGCAAACTCAGAAAATGTCTAAGGTCAACATTTCTCTCTTGTGTAATGATTTGTTTTGTCCCTATTTTGCAGGTATAGGAAAATAGTGAATAAAAGGATTAAAATTCAGATTTAAATTTTCAATTTTTCTTAGGAAATTACAACCAGCATGGGATAGATTTTTTTCAGTGAACTAATTAAAGGAATTAGTTTTCCTTCTTACATAATTGTAAAAGTCTTTTTCTTTTTATCCTTTTCTGAGGGACTATGTCCAAGTTTCATGACTAGAATTTTCCTTCTTACATAATTGTAAAAGTCTCGTTCTTTTTATCCTTTTCTGAGGGACTATATCCAAGTTTCATCACTAGAATTTCTATCTATTAGTTGAATAATTCAAGTATTTGGCCAACCAGATCATTTACTGTATGTACTTGGATGTTTTTCTCTTCTACCTATTTTAGTTTGAAGTTTTATTTTACTGGATATCCTAAGATTACTCTTCTGTGAAATGTAACCTTATTAAAGTTTTAAAAAGTCTGAAAATCACAAGGATCTACTTTCCCATGAGTGCAATTTCTTTGGAGGACTGACAACTATTTTTAAGGTTAGCAGAGATGAGAAATGAATACTTCAAATTCATTTACTGTAGTTTTACTTCGATTTCTCATAAACACTTCAAACAGATAAGAGGAATTACTCTTAACATATGAAATAAAATCTGTGGTTGACCTCTAAGTACTGTCTGTAACTGAAACTCAATTGTTTGGAGTCTTGATAATTCTGTTTTTTTTTTTTGTTTTATTTTATCTCTATTTTAGTCTGAACTGACTTTACAAATTCTTAAAAATTCCATCATTTGGGGAATTACTACATCTAGCATTATTAGACTTTAAATAGACAAAATAAAACAAACATAAATAAGACATGGGAACAGAATGAAATCAGGTTATGTTTCCCTATTAAGAATTTCTTCACATTCAAATAATCCTATTTACTTTCAAATGGTACTATTTTAGCCCAAGACCAAACAACAAGTATGATGTGAATCTTCACCATCTGTTTGACTTGATTAAGAATCACTGTGCACATGTATATCTCATTGTGTCTATCAAAACTATTCAGCAAGTTTCAAATGATCAAGAAAGACCAAGTGTCTGGTACTTTCAATGAAATGGAGCCTAGGACTAGATATAAAAGAAAAACGGGCATGCAAACCAGGATTCATTCTCTGCTGTGTCACTATGGATACAATATGGCTGTCACTCTACTTCTCTGCCTCCATGCCCTCCCTACCATAATGACCCGTATCCTCTTGGAAATCAGTTTGGCAGTTCCTCAGAAAATTGGACATAGTACTACCTGAGGACCCAGCTATAACACTCCTAGGCATATACCCAGAAAATGCTCCACCATGTAATAATGACACATGTTCCACTATGTTCTTAGCAGCCTTATTTATAATAGCCAGAAGCTGGAAAGAACCCAGATGCCCCTCAACAGAGGTATAGATACAGAAAATGTGATACATTTACACAATGGAATACTGACTCAGCTATTAAATATAATGGATTCATAAAATTCTTAGGCAAATTGATGGAACTAGAAAATATTATCCTGATTGATGTGACCCAATCACAAAAGAACACACATGGCATGCACTCACGAATAAGTGGATATTAGTCCCAAAGCTCAGAATACCCAAGATAGAACCCACAGACCACATAAAGCTCAAGAAGAAGGAAGACCAAAGTGTGGATATTTTGATCGTTCTTAGAAGGTGGATCAAAATACCCATGGCACACATCCAACCAATAGACTAAGCACATAGAGTCCCCAATGGAGGAGCTTGAGAAAGGACCCATACTAACCAGTACCCCCCAGAGCTCAGAAGACTAAACTACCAGACAAAGAGTACACATGGCTCCTGCTATATATAATGTAGCAGAGGATGACCTTTTCAGACATCAATGAGAGGAGATGCCATTGGTCCTGTGAAGGTTCGATGCCCCAGTGTAGAGGAATGTCAAGTCAGGAAAGTGGAAGGGAGGGTTGGTAAGCAAGAGGAAGGAGGATGGGATAGGGTGTTTTCGGAGGGGTAATGAGGAAAAGGGATGCCATTTGAAACATAAATAAAGCAAATATCTAATAAAATTTAAAAAATGATATTAGTCAAAATGGAACTTTCCCCTATTTATTCTCCTTAAGTTGTCGTGTATTTGATTACTGCAACAAGAACTATGAACAATACAGGAAGCTTTATGTTTAGAACTGAGGAGCCCTCAAAGGTCATTTGACAGAAGTTTCATCTTCAGTTTTTCCATTATTAGAAACTGTTGTAAACCTCACAGATCAGGTACTAGTTAAAATAAGTAGATCATTGGCGGAAAGTTCTAGAAGGAAACACTTTTACATGTTAATCATAACTACTGTTTTCTTCTACCACACCATCTCACCATGAGCTTACCACAATCTTTGAAACTATGAAACTTTCAAACAGTAGATTGAAACCTATGAAGCTTCAGGAGAATATAAACCTCTCTCCTTTTTAATGTATCCTTATCATATATGTTGTCAAACCCATGGAAAACCCGATTTAGACATAAAGTCCAAAACTTGATATGTTAAACAAGTATTTGATAAAGTATGATAAAGAATAGTGACAGATTTCATCAGCACATGCAATTGTACCCTGAATTTGATTCAGTTTACAGAGATTTCAAATAATTTTTCAGAATGTAAAAGATAATTTTATTCTATTCTTTCTCAGGTAATATGATATAGTTGTGAGATGGGTTTTTAATTGGTACATTTGTGTGTCCTTTATAAGCTGAATGCTGAGTATTTAATTTCACCTTTCTCTTCATGTTCCCTTGTTATAATGAGGAAATGAATACTTATTCTAGAAAGATATTTCTGTAACTTTGAGTGGCGAGATGGCTTTGCAGGTAAAGGCATTTTGTAGTGAAGCATGGGAAAGAACCTGAGTTAATTTCCAGAGCCCAAAATTTGGAATGAGAGAACTGACACAACAAGCTTTTCTCAGACATCTACTGGGGTGCAAGGAGCTATAAACTCCTCTGTCTTTCTATCACATAAATAATAAAGAAAACATTAAAAAGCCAAATGTTATAAAAATTAAATGATGTGCTGTGAAGAAGTTACTTTATATAGGAAATGTGAAACATTGGATATTTTACATCAAATTCTAAGCCATTTACATATCCTTTGAAAAGTATCAAAAGTCTTTTGGATCAAACATTTTATCTCTATATGCTGAGTTGTAACATACTACTGTTGGTTTTATCCAGTGGTCACATTTACCCATCAAGAAACTAGAAAGAATGATGTGATACAGAGGTGCACATAAGACTTTCTCTTGGAACAGCAAGTGTTGCTAATTTGAAAGAACTACAAATGGAAGAAAAGAAGCCTGCACATGGAAGCCATTTATGACTTTCAGTTATTTTAATAGCTCATCCAAGACCATGTGGAACAGAAGGAGTACATAGCAAATTAACAGACATTTGAAAAATGAGAATAGTTTTAACTGATATCAGCTGAAGCATGACAATACCAAATATCCCTTGATTAATCCTAAAAAATAAATGTCTGTACTTTTAAACACAATTATAAAATACTGGTCCAATTGAAGTAAGGAAAGACCTAAAGATTTAAAATTCATGGCAGAAGAAAAAGGAAGGAACAAAACACTAAAGTGCACATGATACACATTGGAAAGATCAAACTATATTTAAAATAATTTATTTTTCCAAAATGACAAGCAAAATCAAACATCTTTTTCTCTATTTTTTCTATTTTTTTAATCAAAATAAACTTTAATAGGATAAGACAATCACCATCACATCAGTGTCGAGCAATGCAAACCAACAGTGGGAAAAAAGTCCAAGATGAAGTAAAAGCATTAGAGACCCACTCATTTACACATGCAAAATCCCATAAAAAGATTAAAATCCAACCATAGTGTGTACACCGAGGACCTGCTGCAGGCCTGTGCTGGTCTTTGCTTGCTGCTCTCTGTGTTCCTATTACCTTCACTTAGTTTATTTAGAGGAAATTTCTCTTGCCTTCCGCTATCTTCTTTGGCTCTTATACTCTTCCCACTGTCTCTTTTTCAGGGCTTTCTGAGCCCCAAGTGGGAGGGATTTGATGGTTACATCCCAAATTAGAACTGGTTCAAACATTAGCATGATTAACATTTTGAACATATAAAACTCCTGCTCTGTATGAATGGTTCAGACAAGGGGAGGAGGAGGTGGACATGCTAGAAAGGCTAAATCTGGAATACATAGGCAGAAAGGCAGAAAAGGTGGTCTTTTGATTTCCATATGTACCATACACATAAAGGGGGTATATGCATGTATATGTAATAATAAAACATAACATTAATTATAGAACAAATTTGAACATTTTTAATCACTGATGGTTTGTTAGTTCTCATGAAAATAAAACTGAATAATTAAAAGCCTCTCTTTAAGTAGATCACAGCATAAAAATATGCTGTATTCTATTGTCACCGACCATCTATTATTAATTTAAAAACATATTTTCCTCTCTAATTCCATAAACTTGCAAAGATTCAAAGGTTTTATTTTAAGTCATAGTCAAACACTGATCTTCTGTATTTCTCTATTTTCCTTGTTACAAAAGCATCCACAGATCAAAGAAAAAAATGACAAATAATCGGCTATAATTAATGTGGTTTATGTCTCGCTTTTTTATTTTTATCTGTGTAAGTTTGGAGTTCATTTCCTTAAGACCCGTGAGCCAAAGCCACAAAGCCTAATTCATTAAAAATGTCTTTTGTAGCTTGTAAACCCTATTCACTTTTAAACATTACAGCTTTGCATAATCAATGCTCAGTTCAAGATGAAATATGGATAGAATTCTTCATAATTCAACACCTTTTATATGTTTAAAAATCAATAAAGCTTTATTCAGCCAAATTGCATAATCTCTCTTGTACTTCTCAGGGAAGTACAAGAATCACAAATCACAGGCAAGTTAGTCATCTTGGGTTTTGAAGAGTGCAACTAAAAGCAAAGAAAAGAAAATGTTGTTTATAGAACTAAACACTAATTTCATTTTTTCTGTAAAAGTTTTTATAATGATATTGATATTTTGTATTTAAATGTCATCATTGGCAATAGAAAATTTTATAATTGAAGAAAAATTGAATTCTAATTAATACAGCAAATGAAAATGTTTGATAAAATAATAAAATAAAAAATTAAATAACTTTATATAAAGACTAAATAATTTAAATTAAAATCATGTTGAAATATTTACTGATGTATATGTGTTCTATGTTTTGATATTTGTCCATATACTCCATACTAAAGATTTATTTCTGTGCATTCTAAATAATATTTTGTTTATGTATGAGCTCCTTTTAAACAAGTGGCAATAAAATTTTTTATAGGCTGTCATACTGACACATTGAATTTATCTCTTCGTTTCTTTCCATTTTTCTTTTGAATCCAAATAAGTCAATACAGAAGCAATGAGGTCATTGATAGAACTTCTAAGGACAGATTTAATTCAGTACACTTAACTGGAAAGCTATCAAAGTGCTTAGGAGATGAAGCAATATACAGCAGTATCTCTTGATAGAGAATTACCTACTTCTTAATATCTTACTCATGAAATATTTTTCACTCATGGGATTTATAGAACACACATCAACCACTGTATGCATTCAATTAAATTACAGTGTCAAATTTGTTTCTAAGAGAGAGGCTAGCAATGGTGGTATAAAATGGGCTTTGAATTAAGGTCTCTGGAGGGCATGGCCAAGCATGATCCAACCCTCTTCATAATTTAGCAATTGCTTCACTTTGGCATTTTGATGATCTGACTGTATTGTAAGTAATGGGTAAGACTTCCCACACGCAACTTGGATTAATTTTCTGGCTTTCCTTATCACTACCCATAAGTGTCCTCTTTTCCAGTTTTGTACTTGTCCATAAATATGATTTGTTTGCAATATCCATAGACCAGGTTACTAAAACAGAATGCATTTCTCAAAGACCTGGACAGTAAGGCTCTAGGAAAAGGAAAGTTATAGATCAATTATCTGGGTAGGGCAAGCATTATGGCTCAGGGATAACCATCATCTGTTGTAGTATTAGCTGACAGGAAAAGGGTTATAGTCAATATGTCTGTTTATTTTCCTGTGATGGCACTGCTCACATTTCAGAGTTTCAAAACTCATAATCTAAATTACATTCAGTCATCCCATTTCCCCATGTCATAAAGATTTTAACATTGAGTTTAGGGGATACTCAGCAGAATTCAACCCATACAGTTAGTCTACAACAGTTCTAGAAAATAGTGTTGATGCCTCTATGCTCTTAAGCTTAATTTTAATTATTTTTCTGTGTGTGACAGAGAATACATTTTTGAATGATTGAGGGAAGGAAGGAAGGAAGGAAGGAAGGAAGGAAGAAAGGAAGGAAGGAATACGATCACTCTACATACTGTTTCTACACGTGGAAACAGACACTAATTGTTGGGAATTTATTCCTTCTCTCTATCATGATATTTAAGAATTGAACTTAGGTCACAAAACTTGTGTAACAAGTACTTTTACCTAAAGAGATATTCATTCATTCACTCTTTTTTTAAAAAATTACTGTATGTAATGTATATACTTACTAGTGAAAAGTGTTTAATTTATATTTTGTTGCAGTAGTTCTCCAACCCAAATATGCCTGGGCAAAGAAAACACAACTCAATTAATATGAATGCAGGCTGTGTGCCTAGACTGGGCAGATCTACCACTACACTACCACCTTCCCCATCTATGAGACCACTTACAACTTGTGTTTTCTCCAGGCCATGTACTTCTGCTCTGCTTTCCTTCTACCTCCTCCTCCACTGTCCTCCCTCTCTCTCTCCTCTCTCCCCAAACCTTCAGCTCCACCTTCCCCTCTTTTTCTGCCCAATCACCAGCTCTAGCCTTTATTTATAAATTAAAGTGGGAAGAAGGTTCACAGGAGATCACCTGTGTGCTGACTCATTTCCTGTCTACAGCCCCTCACAGGGGAACGGAATTAAAATCAAATACAATTATCCCTAGGGTTATCCACAATTTTCATTTTATTATGTTTGTGAGAATGATGTATGTATGTGAATGAAGGTCATACTGCAGTGGAGCATCTGCAGCTGTCAGAGAATAACTTTGCGAATTTCCTTATCTCCTTCCATTTTTTTTTTTACAATTTTTTTTATTTTCTATATTCTTTGTTTACATTTGACCTCCAAGCTTGCATACAAAGCATTAGCTGTTACATGGTGAACTATTTCACCAGCCATGTATTCCAATTACTTAACTGCCCTACTCTAATTCAGAATTTGCCATATATATATGCATTAAATAACATGCATATATTATGTTATTTAAAAGAAAAATGCAGCTTTTGTCTGACTTAGGATTACTATCTACTTGCAGTCCCAATTCATTACTCAGTAAGGAACTTCAAGGCTTCTTTAATGAGTAATGAATTCTTTAGAAATGGAAAATTAATCTGATGACTGCAAAGCTATATCTCACACATGTTTACATGGCTACCATAACTAAAAAATAAAATATGGCTCAATAAATTTTCATGAGGAAATCCAAATGGAAATGTTAATCAGCAAAATGAGTATTATAAATTGGTTTATATTGACCAATTTATTAAGTATTTATCCAAATAATTATGACAATGTCAGAGAAAATATTTTCTCCTGCATAAGAATAAGATATGTGAACTTAGTAAAGCTTGAATACTATGCAGTGGACAACATTTTCAAGTTTAAAGTATAACAGAAATAGAAATATAGCATGCACACAAAAAAACACAAAACACAACATGAATACACAAATCTTTTAGTAATATATATATATATATATATGTGTGTGTGTGTGTGTGTGTGTGTGTGTGTGTGTGTGTTTGTGTGTGTGTATATAAAATTGTCCCAAAATTTTCTCCTTGTGTTTTGACAATGACTCAAATGATCCTTTTTCTGTGAAGTTCTGTAATATCTGTCTTATTGATCTTTAATATCAGCGCTGATAGAATGATTTTTAGTGATAAAGGAGACTGAAATAGAGGTAAATAATTACATTCTTGTTTACTGGGAAATATTAGGTAGGAGAAAAGGGTTTTTTGTTTGTTTTGCTTTTTTTTAATTTTTATTTTTTTTCTATTTTGTTTTGCCAGTCTGATATTAAAGAGATGCCACAACAAAAAGAGAAGGTTGAATTATGAATCTATGTTATGTTCTGGAATAAATGTATGATTTACAGAGTAAATTCTTCCAATTTTATCATTGAAGGAATGAGGTTTGAAAGTTTGACTTTGGCTAGATAGTTAAAGTATGGAAATGGTGCTCCCCAAATGTGGCATTTAGGAAGAGGCAATTGACCACTTTGAATATAGGTGCCTTCCTCCAAGCCTGATAACCTGAGTTTGCTTCATGAAACCCATACGGTAGAAGGAGATAATTAATTCCCAAATGTTGCCACCTTTCCTCTAGAAATATAACATATAAAAAATGAAATGTCTTAAAGAAATAATAGAAGATAACAAGGAAGAAAGGATGTCTCTCCAAAAGCTGTTGCAATTTAAACAGCCTTCAGTAGAGTATCAATGTAACTGTTGACAGCTATTATTCGACTATCCTTACACGTGCATATTTTATCTCTTTTGTTAGGTTTTACCTAAATTTCTAGTATTGTTATCTTAGTTCAAGCATTATGTTTCCAGATTTCTCTCAATTTGTATTTGGTTTGGAAACGTCTTGATCTGCTCCTTTAAGGGTGACTTTAGGGGACACATAATTGCCCTGTTGATACGTTTAGGTTTTTTTTTATATTAATAAACACTGTTTTTAATCCTGTGTGTATTAGTTACTTTGCTATTTCTGCAATAAAACACCATGCTCAAGAAGATTTAACGAATAAAGAATTTCTTTGGGTATGTGGCTATTTGGGCATGAAGCAGGAGGAGACTCATGACAGGAGGAGCAAGAAGCTAAGGGCTCATATATAAAGTGTAAACTAAAGCTTTAAGTCCACCCTGAGACACATCAAACTTTTAAATCTACTCAAACAGTACCATTAACTGGGTAACAAGTATTCCAGTATCTGAGCCAAATTCTGGATATTCTAATTTAACCAATTATACCATGGAAATATTTTACCAAAAAAAAAGGTAATTTTACTTAATCATTTGTTCTGTATCCAAGGTGCCAGACATTTTACTACACAGCAGAAAAATAAAATATATTAAAGGAATAATAGACTATAATGAAATTGAAGAATGTCATTAAGAGTGTTACATATTTTAATGGCTCTCTAAAGTTCCAGTGTAGACCCACTATTGACTTCAAATTTCTCATTAGCATCTAAGTACTAATTAAGTAACTATACTCACTTATAAGTATATTAAATTGACTTAGGACTCAGGTATTCTATATTAACATTTTATAAGACAAGTTTTTTCATCCATTGATATAAAGAAAACAATATAATATCTTATAAGATTTTGGATTATTTTATTTTATTTTTTTTATATTTTAGGGGCAAGCCACACTAAAGTAAAAGGCACAAATATGGTGAATAATGATGTAAGTGATGTATTAACTATACAGAAAAGGAGACAATGTGGAACAAGGTATAGAGACTAAGGAGAATAAAAACATAATTGGATCTTTTCAGTTTTCTACTTTTCAGTAGAGTATATTTCTATAAAATAAATATAAATGCAAATGTAAATAATATAAATATTTGTGATATCATTGAATACAGATTGTAGATTCCATCAACCTTCATCCTCTTTCTGTTCTTTTCTATGCTTTATGGATGTATTCTTTCAGAATGATCCTTGTTTCCTCTCAGACAGACAGATATGTACTGCTGGTACATGCTACACAAAAGAATTGAGTGAGATGCACAAATACACTTCTATTATTCATGAGATTTAGCATTAATTGCTGAAAATAAGATTATTCATGCTAGATTTACATGCCAGCCTAAGATGAAATTCGGGATTTTCAGTTTTTATTGCTTTTGATCTTACCGAAGTGAAGCACAATGACTAAAATAGGACTGAGATTTTTGTAATAATCAGATGTGAAAAGTAAAGATTTATCTCTTAATTGATGAACTTTGGAATCATATTGCCTAAAATCATACCAGTTTATATGGCAATATAAGATCTCAAAATAGGCCCTACATACCAGGTATATATATTGCAACCAATGTATTGTTTCTCACATTCATCCAAACTATCTGTGGGGTATGACCCTGTATATCACTGGCCTTCTAATCCTGTTATTTCAAAGAAACTAATGCCCCCATCTTGGGTACATTAGTCACCAGACAGATAAAGAGAATGAGAGTTGTGAGAAGCATACAAGATTTACTCAGACCTACCATTCATTATTTTCTCTCCCAGTTCTTTAGACAAATTAGTTTGAATGATACAATTCTTTTATGACTTGTATTCTTCACATAGAAAAACAAAGAAGCTTCTGGCAATGAAGGAAAATGCATAACCTTTTAGAGAAATGATTTGTGGATGAGTTCTAAACAATATTAAATCTTATCATATATGTATATATATTCATAGCATATATGTATATACATAAAATATAACACATTAAGATGCTAATATGACTTATGTGTAATAAATTGTAGCATGCAACTAAATTAACATTATACACCTATGAATAAAAGAATGGTGAAAGTCTTATAAAGGCAAGCAAATACTCTGCTTTTATATGTGACATGAACATTTTGAGTTGATTTCTTAAGATTCTCATGATGTGATACTGAAGCCAAGTGGAAATCCTGAGCAGGTTTCGAAAGCACAGTTAAAGAGCATTTAGAAAATCTGCTGATCATATGGACCTAGAACAACATATGAAGACATCGTGCCAAAATGCATTGCTTGTCAGAATAGCTAAAACATCCAACAGATTTTCTTACTATAATTGTAGACTAGAATCCAATGAGATACACCCTCATTTGTCTCCTTATTCCATATTTCTGTTTTATCAAAAAAAATTCATGAAAGAATCTTACAGACTCCTTTGAAATTCACATACAGAAGGGGGCTGAACCTTGGTCCCTGGAATGGTCCTGGAATGGTGTAGGAATGGTGTAGTGAATCTAAATTAATAGTTAAACAAGTTACAAGAATTTGAGAACCAGAATACTACATTAAAGATCCTCTTTTAAAATTAATCCTTCCATTCATTTACATCTCAAATGACATCAGGGTAGCATGGGAGGGAGAGAGGATGGGGAGGAAACAAGTAGAACAGCATCAGGAACTGGAGGAGATGTGAGAGAGGTACAGAAGGTCAGGAAATTGACTAAAAATAAGTAGCCATGAGGGATGAGGAACTGGAGATAGCCACTGGAGGGTCCCAGACATCAGGGAAACATGAGAGTCCTGTGACCCAATGGGGAGGACATTAGAGATTCTTAAATCCTTCCTGTTCAGAGCCTAGAAAAAATCTGTAGTCAACTGCACTTTGAGCAATATGTGAAAAGAACCACTACAGACTTGTTCTACCCATATTCCATATTCAATAACATTTTCAGTAAGCAAATATCATACAATGAAATAAAGCAGGAGCTTGGGGTTCTCAGAATACATCCAGATTGACATTAGCAACGCTGGAGTTCAGTTTCTTCAAATACCTTTGCATTGTAAGATATAACAATTATCAATTGTTGTTTTTTTAATTATTTTTGCTTGGTTATTTATTTCCAGTAAAATAAACATTTAGAGCGTTATCCTATGTAATTGCATATATAATGAGTTTTTATATTTAAGCATCATATAAATTATTTTGAAAATATATACTCCAAATTTATCAAACTTTACTTTAGAAGTAGGTTCTCATAATCATTTATTTCTTTAGAATATTTTTTAAATTTTTTATTGGATATATTCTATATTTACATTTTATTTCCCTTTTTCTGGTTCCATGCCCCCCCCCAAAGATCCCACATGCCTTTTTCCTTCCCCCTATTCCCCCATCCACCCCTTCCCACTTCCCTGTTCTGGTATTCCCCTACACTGATGCTTTGATCCTTTCCAGCACCAGTGTCCACTCCTTTCTTGTCATACTCATTTGGTATGTGGATTGTGTATTTGATATCCCAAGATTCTAGGCTAATATCCACTTATCAGTGAGTGCATACCATGGGTATTCTTTTGAGACTGGGTTACCTCACTTAGTATGATGCTCTCCAGTTCCATACATTTCTCTAAGAATTTCATGAATTCATTGTTTCTAATGACTGAATAGTACTCCATTGTGTATATATACCACATTTTTTGTATCCATTCCTCTGTTGAGGGACATCTGGGTTCTTTCCAGCTTCTGGCTATTATAAATAAGGTTGCTATGAACATAGTGGAGCATGTTTCCTTATTGCATGCTGGGGAATCTTCTGGGTATATGCCCAAAAGGGGTATGGCTGGGTCCTCCGGAAGTATCATGTCCAGTTTTCTGAGGAACCGCCAGACTGATTTCCAGAGTGGTTGTACCAGCTTGCAGTCTCACCAGCAGTGTAGGAGTGTTCCTCTTTCTCCACATCCTCACCAACACCTGATGTCTCCTGAGTTTTTAATTTTATCCATTCTGACTGGTGTGAGGTGAAATCTCAGGATTGTTTTGATTTGCATTTCTCTAATGACTAATGATGTTGAACATTTTTAAGGTGTTTCTCAGCCATCCGAATTTCTTCAGGTGAAAAGTCTTTGTTTAGCTCTGTACCGCATTTTTGGGTGGGGTTATTTGGTGTTCTGGGGTCTAACTTGTTTTTATTAACCCTCTGTCGGATGTGGGGTTGGTGAAGATCTTTTCCCATTTTGTTGGTTGCTGATTTGTCCTTTGGACAGTGTCTTTTGCCTTACAGAAACTTTGTAATTCTATGAGGTCCCATTTGTCTATTCCTGATCTTAGAGTATAAGCAATTGGTGTTCTGTTCAGGAACTTCCCCCCCCCCCCGAGCCAATGCCCTCAAGGATCTTCCCCAGTTTCTTTTCTATGTGTCTGGTTTTATGTGGAGGTCCTTGATCCACTTGAAGTTGAGCTAAGTACAAGGACATAAGAGTAGATCAATTCTCATTCTTCTGCATGTTGACCTCCAGTTGAGCCAGCACCATTTGTTGAAAAGGCTATCTTTTTTCCACTTGATGTTTTCAGCTCTTTTGTTGAAGATCAATTGCCCATATATGTGTAGGTTCTGTTCAGTGGATGGTTTACTGTCCCTTAAAAAATGCTAGGTGTTTATCTGTGCCCTATACCCACAATTAGGAGTCCCCAAAAAAAGACACAGTTACAAAATCCAAAGTATATGACAAGGACCTAACTCAGACCTATACAGGGTCCATGATAGTCATTTCAGTCTCTGTGAGCCAAGGTAAATCTTACTTACATGACTCTGTAAGATGTATCTGTTCTCTCCGTGTCCTACACTTCTCTGGATCTCTTAACTATCCCCATATCTCTTGTGCAGGGTTGTTCTGGCTATCACTTATGTTTGTCTGTCTGTCTCTGCATCTGGTCCCATCAGTTGCTTATGATTTCTCTCTGATAGCAATTGGGCTAGGCACTGATCTCTGTGTATAGCAGAATATCAGTAATAATTATTTCATGGATTTTTTTCCCAATTGTGTTTACTTTTTTCTTGGGTCTCAGGCACATCAACCCTCTGGCTCTTAGACTTCCAGGCAGCATCGAGGCATAGGCTTCCTCTTGTGGGAGGTATGGGCTTCAAGTTGGACCAGTCTGGTTAATTGCTCACTCAAGTTATATGCATACATGACCCTCCCAGATCCCAGTAGAAACAATACCCATATATATGTATTGAGGAAAATTGTTAAATTTTCTGTATGAAAAAAATAGTATGAGAGCTTCTCAACCTATTAATAAATGGAGTAATCTTAAACAAATCATGGTTACACATTCACATTTAATTTGCCCAAGAACTGACATAATATAAATATTATATATTGAAACATGATGTATCTTTGATTACAGCTGGAGTAAGCCTTGAGTATAACAGAATATAATTAGTAAATAATTTATTGACTTGTTTTCCCAATCATGTTTACATTTATTGTTGGTCTCTGGTATATCAAACATCTATAAAAATACTGTTGTTTACATGGTAGTATCTTTCAGAGTTTTGGAAATTATACATTTTATAAAATAGAGACATTTCAACCATTTCTATATATCTGAAATACTGTGGCAGATGCTCTGTTACACTAAGAAAATGAAGCTCAAAATTCAAAGAAATACAAAAAGTAATAACAGACCTAGACAATTCTATTATGTTTGATAATTCAATAGAATATCTATTAACAATCTACTAAAAAATAAACAAATTTTAGGATAAGATTAATATAAGTACAACTATGTATTTTTACTTTATCTGTATAGAAAGTCATAGGTTATAGTAGGATTTACCAGTTCAGAAGCTGAAAGAAGAGCTGAACAAAACTAAAATAAAATACCCAAAGAATGAGTACCTGGATACTCTGAGAACACACACACACACACACACACACACACACACACACATACACACACACACACACTGAAGCCTGAACCAAGTTCCAAAAGTCCACTATGGGTACATACTCAAGAGTAACCAGCACTCACCCATTCTTTCAATTTACCTTTCTCAGCTAGAAGAATAATGAGGAAGAACAATCATTTAGTGATGATAATGTATGTGTGTGTTTTCCCTCCATATTTACTACTAACTTTCCCAGAATGTTGAAGAATATTTGAGCATTTCAAGGGGCTATTCGGGTCAATTAAAGAGTCAGAAGATTTTTTACTTCCCTATTCTCTTGTGTGTGTGTGTGTGTGTGTGTGTGTGTGTGTGTATTAAAATGTTTTGGAAAATTGTGTTGACTAGTTTAAGGCAAATATAAGTGCATTGTCATAAAATCTTGTACATTTATATCTCTGCTATATTATTTATGCTCTGACTATTCATTACAGTAGAATTCTGGTTGCGCACATTAAATATTAGAGCACATTATATATTTGTTAAGTGAGAAATCACACTACTTAAGTTGCATGCTTTGGTATAAAGGAGAGTGAAGACTTTTCAAAAAGGCAGATAGCTGGCAGACTTCGTCAATATTGCTACATTTCCTCAGGAGAGTCACTGAAAACCTCAGTTTAACCTTCACTTGTCAAATGAGGGAAATAATGAGTCTCTGCCTTGGAGGAGTATGCTGAGGATTTATAACATAATTCTGCATGCAAAAATTTTCTCTGCTCTTTTAGCAAAAGGAGTGCAAATTAAATACAACAGATTATCTCTTAGTTTATATTAGCTTCTTCATTTGTGGTATGATTATTCCTTCTATAAGAAAAATTAATAATACATAAATACACATAAGAAAGAAAGTAAAATAAACAGAAAATGTGTCTTATGTTTTCTAATGCCACAGAATAATTTTATTTTATTTTTAAAATATACCTCAAATTCAGCAGTTCATAAACATGTGTTTCATACTCTTAAAGGTCATATTATTTAGAAGAAAATTACTTTTGCAGGGTCCAGGTCTTACACATTAGTTTATAAACAAAACAACTCTTGGGAAACACTTTATTTGGGTACATGGCAAAACTGTCTTTAATGAATCTATATATTTATCCACAATAGAGTAGAAATTTCAAAAGTAATTTAGACAATAATTTACTTTTAGCTACTAAGATAAATTGAAATTTTATTTTAGCATCCAATAATTTTCCTCTTATACCTGGAATGATGTAAAGTTGGGGCAAAATTAAAAGATAAAAATACCAGAATTAGAAGTGATTTAGATCATGATATAATTGAAGAACATCAGAGCTTGAGTGTATGAAAACTGTAATGGCTAAAATTCAACAGAGCCTAGATGCAGCTTTGCATAAGTAGGAGTGGAGACATATATAGCAAAACAGTCGCAATTCAAAAATACACATTGTGGATTCACAAGATACAATAATCATGAGAACTTCAACAGATTGCACATTTCAGTATAAAGTAAAATGAGTATGCAAAGCGTATTCACTAAAGTAGAGTCAACCAGATAACTGTTGAAATTTATGTTCAACTAGTACCTTTGCTCTATACTGAAAGAATTCAGCTAATAAATTTTCTAAGTAAGCTTTTCTCAATAGTGTGTTACATTCAAACCACATTTAAAATAAAGAAAATAAAAATTAATGTCCAGACTATGCTCAGTGGGAGAGGAAGCACCTACTCTCACAAAGACATGAAATGCAGGTCCTGGAGGGAGATACCACCCTCTGAGAGGAGAGGAAGAGGGAGAATGGATAAAGGATTGTGGGGAAGGGTGACTGGGTCAGTAGTGAGCGGGATGTAAAGTGAATAAGTTGAATAAATAAATAAATAAAAATTAATTAATTAATTAATTAATTAATATCATTTTAAACATATTCAAAGTTAAAGTTAACCGGGGGTATTAGGTTCATTTAATTTAAAGTGGGGCATCTGGTCTTAGTAACTTTTAAGAACTCTTTCAATTGAAGCATGTTTGATGGTATAGTCACAAAATACTGAAAACAGAACACATAGTATCTGAACTTGCGCCCTCATGTGATTTACTTACATTGTGGGGTTTTGTGAAATTTTACAAGCATTCAAAGTTATATAGTTAAATTTCTCAGGTCATAAGGAAAGGTAGGCTTTAGCCAAGTTACCTTGTTAGAGTGCAAAAAATTATTAAGTAAGATGCCTGGAGGACCATTCAATTTTCTGACCCGAAAATCTGCAGCTTTAAGCTTTAAGCCCTGTCTCCTGTTACTAAAGTTATCTGGATCCTGGAATTCCTAATAACTGAAGCTATGCTATCCATTCCTCAATAGGCCAATGAACCAACATTTTACAGTCTGAAATGGAAAAAAATATAGTTAGTCAAAGCGGTCAGAAACAAAGATGCCCAAATATATTTCACGATCTCCACTACAAAGTCATGGGTTTTTTTATAACCATCAGTTCTGCCAAAAGGATTACATATTGTCCAGTCTATAAACTATGTCTTGATTTGTATTTATAATTGGCCAACAGAAAAAAACCCTGTTATTTACACAATGAAGAACAAATAAAAGTAAAAATGATCAATAGAATACCTTGTAATGTTATGCCTGTTAATAGAAGGACAAATTTAAGTGCCAAAACATAACTATCCAAGATGAATCCTATCCAGAGCCACAGGGTTGGGTGGCCCAGTTTTAAGTGCTGTCATAAATTGTCATTTGGCTTTTTATGCTTAGAAGGGATCACCTTAGAAGATGAGAGGCTAAGCATGGGGTAAAAAAATAAAAAGAAAGAAATTGGTTTTCTTCCTAAAGGTCAACTGAAAAATATGGAAATTTCCATTTTTATGCTGTGTGGATACAGATGGTGTCACTTTCTAGTCATGTCTAGAGACCTGGTAATGACCCTGGTGATAGAGTCTTCCCTAAAGGAGTGAGGCTTAAAGAGTAAAATGTCAATACCCCATTCGGAGAATACTAATTTTCTGGGACATTTGATAGCATTGTAAGTGTTCAGCCTTGAAGTGACCTACTGGGCACCCCATTAAAACTATTAAAAAAAGAAAGGACAACTCAATATGCAGCAAAATGTAAGACTACAAAACAAAATCACATAACAAAAACTAGAGAAATGAATAACCCACCCAATTACATTTAGTTTGTTTCAGAACAATTGTTTAAATTATGAAGGATGTTAATTAACTGACAAAGCATTTCTGTGAAAGCAATATTTGTCAAGTTTGTCTACTGGCCACTTGAACAATATTTTCTTAATTGTAAGTTTCTGTTAGTACAATCATTTGCCTTGAATTGAACACAAATATCTTGCAAAGCACCCGTGACTGTTTTCACTTTGAATTCTCTTTCTCTTGACCTATGAAGTTGCTAAAGTCATAGAACGTTGTTTCGGGAAAAGCTTGTATTTCAGATTATTTAATTTATCACATTGTTTTAATGGATAGTCTCCAAGTATATTGGGTAAAGACTTGCTAATACTCCTGAGGATGTTTCATCTAGTGAAAACTTTGCTTCTTTATTTGCAGTTATGGTTCAAAAATACAGGAACTTGTGCTGTGATCAATCTACTATTTGCAATACCCTACAAAAAAAGTCAGGATATTCAAATACAGCTAGTTAGGAAATAAAATTCTGAGTGTATTGTTAGGAAATACATTAAGTGGAGGCATTGACATCTATGCTCTCCAGGCCAAATAAGATAAAAGAATTTGAGAATAGCACACGTAAAAATATTACAGAAAATGAATAGATAAAAAGTCAGGATATAGAATTCAAATTGCTAAAAAAACAGGATCATATTAATAGAGTAATATTTTTAAATAACAAAGATTTTAATGGCAATGAATGAATACAAATTGGTATTTCTTAGTCAGGTTATCCTGCCTAGTCATTTCCCTTGATGTTTGTCATTATTTTGAGTCTGGATTTTTGGTTATCACAATGCAGAAGTGATAATAACATTAGACAGAGAGCAGATGCCATTCAGCTCCTTGCAATTCACAGCAGAATCTGTTGTGACAGAATCATCCACAAGGATGAGAGTACAAGGTTGAGAACTTAGTATAAAGAAAGTCAGTGTAATACACACTGCTAAAGTAGCTGCTTTTGAAATGTTAACATGGAAAAGTTCAATGGTAAGAGAAGTTTCCTACCAATTGTATTCCTTTTCTATTCTAAAACCTCCCTAAGAAAATGTTCCACATGTTTCTAAATGTACAACTATTGGAAAAAGGAAGAAGTCAATATATAATTTTCTTAAATTACATCTTCCTTGTTATTGAGTAAACTACACTCTGAATAATTTCCTCTAAATTGTCTAAGTACATGTCTTTCAGTTACCTCAGAGAAGTAGATATTTGTATATATTTTACCTTGTAATTTTTATTTATTTGCAGTTTTTGTTGGACTCTTAACAATGGGGGTGGCCAGGGAGGTGGTTGTGACTCTTTAGACTGCTTAGAGACCTTTTATCCTCCTAATGGGATGCCTTATCCAGCCTTCTTATGAGGGCTTATGCCTAGCCATATTTGCATCTTGTTAGGCTGAGTTTTGTTGATATCACTGGGGGACTTGGTCTTCTCTGAAAGGAAATATTGGAGCAGAGCATTGGGTCTGGGAGAGAGGTGAGTCAGGGCAGCAGATTGGAGTAGGGAAAGGAAGGGGAGCTGTGGTCAGGATGTATTATATGAGAAAAGACTAATTAAAAAATAAAGTATTTATTTTGAAACAGATTTATACAGGCCTTGTTGAAATCAAATTCTCTCTGTAACTAAGGATGCCTTTGAGGCCATAATCCTCCTGTCCTCTACCGCCAGACTGGTAGAATTGCAGGCTTGTAACTAAATGTCTGGTTATGCCTGTTGGAAGAACAAACTCTGTTTTCTTGAATGGTGCATAAGTTCTATAGCAGGTGGACCACATTTTAGCCATTTTCTTTAATTAGAAATTATTGATTTTTTGCTATATTTGATTATATGTATGGGGCTGTATTTTTTAGTGAACGTTCATCATAGACATCCTGGAGGCAGAGGTTTAGGGATATTAAGTTTGAACTTCAGTCTTCTGAAAAAGCAAAATACTCTTTTAACACTGAGCCATCAATCAAGCCCTTTCTCTGTATTTTCATAATGCTGTAAAACAGAACTACTGGGAAGAAGCTGTATCTGCAGAAATAGATGGACTGGTTAGACCTACCAAGATAAGATGTTGGAGTGTTAGAGAACTGGAGCATAATTGCATAGTCTGGGCTAGCAATAGGACACTAGTCTTGATGTATGACTTCCTTTGGTCTGTAAGACTAGAAAACTCTGAGAAACTGTCTCAACATTGGAACTTGGAATAGGAGATAGTCTAGATCTGTGTCTTTGGCTCATGTTCACAAAAATAGATTGCATGACAAACTACCATATGCCTTTTTGTGGTGAGAGCTGTTGTTTTCCTGTTTCTATCCTTTCATTCCTCCATTTTTAAAGTGTTTAATTTTTTATCCTTTGTATTAACAATGCCAAGTTTCTGAATTGTGTTTATTTTCTCCATTTACTCAGTTTCCCTCAGAGTATAATAATGGGCTACCTGTTCCTTATAGCATTCTGTAAGGAAAACTCTAGCCACTGCCCCTCAGTGGTCAACATTCAAGTCATCAAACGTTGTTCTCTGACCTGCTGTACATAGATCCCTTTGTTTTATTCTTGAAATCCCATCTCCTGTGAACATAAGTGCCAAAACATAATTTTAAAGAAAAACAAGCATAAAAAAAATTCTTGCCACAAAGGGTCAAGATTACATTGACATTTTTAAGTGGATAATTAAGTTAATTCTCTGCATCATTCAAGCCCAAATTATAATTTCAATGAAACATTAAATTTAACAATATTTATGAGGAACCTGTTCTATACTAAAAATATAAAACTTGCTGTGGTGGATAAAAAGATAGTAAGGAAATATTTGTGGTTGACTTCATTCAGGTCACGATGACAAGTATCAAATATTTAATCTCTATTATTCAGCTTTGAAATGTGTAGTATACTTATTTCTTAGTAGTTGAAATGAAGTGCTTAAGATAATTCCTTGTGGTACAAGGACTCTTACTCTCTGTACATTGTCTGGCTGTGAGATTCTGTATTTTTTTCCAAACTGTTGCAGGAGAAAGCACTTCTGGTGATACCTGAGAAGCTCATTGATCTATGTATAGCAGAGTGACTTAGTAAGTCATTATGGCTACATTTCTTGTAGCATTTGGTTTTCCCTTAGACCCCTGGACTATCTGAACTCAGGTTCTTGCTAATTAAGCAGAGTCAGGAAACAGTTCCATCTTATCAAGTACTCCTTAAATAAAATCAGATATCAGTTGGTGAGTTCCAACTTTGGTACTTTGTGCTGTTACTGTAATAGTATAAATTACAGATAGGATTTTTTTTGTAGATTGAAGGGTTTGTAGTTAGAGTGATGTATACCTTTCTCTTTTGGTAGCATGCAAAGTGAATTCCAGTAACATAAACACTAGAACATATGGGTAAAAACACAAATTAGGTAACAGCCACAACATTACTTGTTCAATGAGTTGTATAGGTCTTGTCTTAAGCAATAGAACCACATTATTTATTTGTGGAGATCAATTAGTAGCACTGGTGATAACCTGCGTTATTTGTGGGTTTCCTATGGGTTGCCTTTAGCCAACAACTGGATTTGATGTAACCCATTTTGGCAGGGGGTGTTATTTGGTGACAAATGTCCAGTTGAAGATGTGTTTCATCTGTTTTTATGCATTTTAATTTAGGTCAACTTCATGCATGTACATATTGTAGTAAGCTTATACTGTATTAGGTTTTGATATGACTGCTTAAATGTACAATAGTTTTTGCTGTCCAAACCTGTATTTCCTCCTGCATTATGCTCTATCTTTCCCTTCTTGTTTGAATTCCCCCATTTCTGCCTACCTCTATGCATTTATAACCATTTATTCTATTTGCCTTCTTGGAGAGATTCATATATTCCCCTATGTCCCTTACTCTATACATAAACTCTGTGGTTATGCAAACTGAGGCTAGATTGTCCAAAACTTAACAGTTGGCATCCTTATATAAGCAAATGCAAACTATATTTGACTTTCTAGGTCTGGGTTATCTTCCTTAGGATATGGATTTTAGAGATGGGTCAGTGGCTAAAAACACTTGCTACTCCTCTAAAAAAAACCCATATTCCACTTACAGGATGCAGAAGGTGGCTGCAAATTCTCAGTCAAGTCTAGTTTGAGAGAATCCCACATTCTCACAAGCTCTTCTGGCCTCCACAGATATCATTCAAGCATGTGCTCAGGTATATATAAAGGCAAAAATACCATATACAATCTTTAAATCCCCTAAATACAGTTAGACATTCAATTGTTTTATTATAGATACAAACTACTTTAAGTGACATGGTCTCCAAGAAGAGAAAGGAAAACATCGGAAAGTCTAGAATACAAAATATAGGCTAGTTTAATACATGATGACAAGTTTTGTAAAACTGTGTAGCTGTTATTAGGAAGGTACTGTCATATTTTGATGAGGAAAGCAAAGTGTTAGTCCAAATATTAATTGGTTAGAATGCCATCAGAGGAATCAAGATTCCTAAAGAAGGGGAGATGCTTAAAATTGACTGTCCTGATAATATAGCATCACACAGTTTTCCCAATAAAAGAAAATTTGAAAAATATCAGCAATTCTGTCCTTTTGTCTTGACCTGTCAATTCATGGATTACTATATTCAATCTGAAAATATAACTAAATTTGGTTAAATTATAAACACAGTAATAAAAATACATTATTAAAGAGGTTGCCTGGAAATAGAAACTACAATCGATAATCCAAAAGTTGTATAGGCTTCAAAACCTAACAAAGAAAATATCTACTCAATGACTGATTTCTTCCTAACCAACAGAAGATTTGAGGTTCTCAGAAAAATATTTTATATAAGAAACTTATTTTTGTATGCTTCTGGCTTAGTAATTTTACTGCATAACATTATTAATTTATATTATTCTAAATAACAAGAAAGAAGACACACACAATATTATAACCAATGAAATTTAAAACACAAGCAGACAAAACCTACTCTAATTTTCATGGGACAAATCAAGCACACAGGAACAGGAAATGATGGAAATAGACTGATAAAAAATAGGATATTCAAAAGGATACTTCTGTCCCTCCCCCCTTTTTTGGCTAACAGGCTTTGAAACAATGAAGGCCAGGAAATTAGAATTCAGTTATCTCAGATAATAGAAGTCTAAAGCCTTTCCAGCTGGAAGAGTGACTTTCCCCCAGGAAAGAAACTCTAAGTTTGTCAGGCACTTTTATAGGAGAGGATATGAGACAAGCATGGCTGTATCGGGGGTATGGTTTACATTAACTAGGACAGGTTACTATACTTGTGCATAAGATGGACCCATTACTTAACCAACATCCTTCTCCCAAGACACTTAAGACATGCTGTGGGCAAATAACTGAATATCTTTGTCTGGCTTCCCATTGTGGTTTCTTTGAATAAATCTTGTTTTACTACTTTTAACTATTATTTGTTTACATTAATACACTTCTTATCTGTGGGTGATAGATTCTGGCATATTAAACCCATTCATCAATACTTAATGACATAGTGACAAGACAATACAGTTGTGATGCAACAATGGGGACTAATATCAAATAACACCTATGACATTTTTGAAAAATTATAGAAACAAGTCTGAAATTTCTGTAAAGTCTGAAATACTTTGTTCGTGTGAGGGATGAAAGAATAGGTTTATATGTTTTGTAAAAACAGAATATTTAATAATCATAAAATTATTATCATAATCATAATCACAAAAACATAGACATAGAAAATATTTTCCATTTGAAGAATTGGTGTTGGGAAAACAAAGAAAGGCTTTGGTGTTCATGGTTTAAACTCGTGCCTATTTGTATGCTGTGTCCTGTGCCTGACTTCTTATTCTAAACACGTTACATCATAATGTTTATGAAAACATAAAAGAATAATAACTACAATCTCTTTGACTTCCTTGTAAATGGAATCGCTACAATAAAATGATCTGTAATTGTCATCAGAATTTCAAAGACTCTCTCAAATGTTTTAAAAACATTACTCTGCATTGTCCTCAAACCTTTTGAATGTCTTGAATTACATCAGTATCTAAAAACTATGTTCAAGACTTTTTCTTTTATTTGTTTTAAAATTCCCAGCCAAAGCACAGGTCTTTACATCTACTGTGGAATTTTAATCCACCAACATGGCTGCTTTGGCAAGGTTTTACATCCAAAGTTGTGATCTGGCCAGAATGCAGACAGAACACACACTTTTAATCCCTCTAGCTGAAATAACAACATGCCTTTGGTGCACATCTTTAATCTCACACAATGATTTATAATTGAGGGACAGACAAACAAATAAATAAGATAAAGTTTTGACAGAATAAGTCAGAAATAGGATAGGACTCTCATCAGAACAGACAGAGAAGAGAGTCCACTTAAAGAACAGAGAATTGGGGTTAGACAGAGCCCTGAGACCAGCCACCATCTTGGAGCTGGTAATCTAGCAAGGTACAGTGGGTACAAGAGTGAAGGATTTTCCAGGGTATAGCCTGCATGGGTGCCTTCCGCACCAGGGAGCTAGGCAGCATTACAGCTGCCTGGGCAGGCGGGGTAGCGTCTGACCTGCAGGAAGTCCCATAGATAGACAGAGACCCGTGGATCCACAACATATTGGATCCTGCAGCCCAACCGGAGAGCTCCAGATCCACAGACAGCCCCGCAGTTAGACAGAGCTTCGCTGTCCTACAATATCCTGGGGAGAACAACTCAAACAGACAGAGCCCTGCTGACTGAGAAAGTCACTCTCTAGGCTTCAGCAATCCAGCCAGGGAAGCCCCAGTCCTGCAGGGATTCCTGAGGTCAGACAGAGCCCTGAGACCCACCACCATCTTAGAACTGGTAGACTAACCAGGCAAAACAGGAGGAGACCATGTGATGCCAGTTAAGCACCCAGAGGCAAGCCAGGAGAAGGATTGAATCCAGTCCAGCAGAGCTGAGGAGGTAATTTGGAGCCCAGTGGTGGAAACCTTCCAGGATTCACCTTGGGAGCACAGAGGCCCTCTGAGACAGCAACACCAAATGCCAGGCTCTCAGGAACTTTAAACACCAACCAGTAATAACAAGACCAACTAAGTCCAGAAATAAACAAACGGCAAAAGGCAAATGTAACAATGTTACTAGCTGAAATCAAGGCAATAGCAGTATCTGAACCCAGTTCCCTGACAGTCCCGGATACCCCAACACACCAGAAGATCAAGATATAGATCTAAAATCACTGGTCAGGATGCTGATAGCAGAACACATGGATAAATCTCTTAAAAAAATACAGGAGAAAATGGATCAAAAGTTAGAAGCCCTTACAAGGCAAACACAAAAATCACTTAAAGAAATTCAGGAGAATATGGATCAAAAAGCAGAAGCCAATAAGGAGGAAATACAAAAATCACTTAAAGAAATACAGGAGAATGTGGGTCAACAAGTAATAGTCATGAAAGAGGAAACACAAAAATCTCTTAAAGAATTACATGAAAACACAAACAAGCAAGGGAAAGATCTGAGCAAAACCATCCAGGATCTAAAAACAGAAGTAGAAGCAACTGAGAAATCATAAAGAAAGACAGCTTTGGAGATAGAAAACCTAGGGAGGATATCAGGGGCCATAGATGTAAATATCAATAGAATACAAGAGATAGAAGAAAGAATCTCAGATGCCGAAGATACCATAGGAACCATGGACTCAACAATCAAAGAAAATGCAAAATGCAAAAAGCTTGTAAACCAAAACATCCAAGAAATCCAGGACACAATGAGAAGACCAAACCTAAGGATTATAGGTATAGATGAGAGGGAAGAATTACAACTTAAAGGGCAGCAAATATCTTCTACAAAATTATGGAAGAAAACTTCCCCAACCTAAAGAGAGAGATGCACATGAATATAAAAGAAGTCTACAGAACTCCAGTCTGGACCAAAACAGAAATACCTCCCATCACATAATAATCAAAACCCCAAATGTACTAAACAAAGAAAGAATATTAAAGGTGTAAGAGAAAAAGGCCAAGTAACATATAAAATAGACCTATCAGAATTACACCAGACTTCTCACCAGAGACCATGAAAACTAGAAGATACTGGGCAGATATCATGCAGACTCTAAGAGAATACAAATTTCAGCCAAAACTACTATACCCAGCAAAACTCTCAATCACCATAGATGGGGAAAACAAGGTATTCCATGACAAAACCAAATTTGCACACTATCTTTCCACAAACCCTAGAAAGGATAATAGGGAAAAACACCAACACAAGGAGGGAAACTACAGCCCAGAAGAAGCAAGATAGAAACCTCCTCTCATCAAACACAAAAGATTACCGATTACCACTCAAATATAAAAAATAATTTCAAAAATGTCAGGAAGTAATAGTTACTATTCCTTAATATCTCTTAACATCAATGGACTCAATTCCCCAATAAAAAGACATAGACTAACAGACTGGATAAGGAAACAGAACCCTACAATTTGCTGCATACAGGAAACACATTTCAGTGTCAAAGACAAACACTATCTTAGAGTAAAAGGCTGGAAGACAATTTTACAAGCAAATGTCACAGAAAACAAGCTGGAGAGCTCTGGAACAAAAAGAAGCTATTTCACCCAGGAGGAGTAGAAGACAGTAATCATTAAACTAAGGGCTGAAAACAATCAAATAGAAACAAAGAGAACCATGCAAAGAATCAACAAAACCAGGAGTTGGTTCTTTGAGAAAATCAACAAGATAGATAAACCATTAGCCAGACTAACCAAAGGGCACAGAGACAGTATTCAAGTTAACAAAATTAGAAATGAAAAGGGGGATATAACAACAGAGACTGAGAAAATATAAAAGATCATCAGATCCTACTAAAAAAGTCTATACTCAACACAACTGGAGAATCTGAAGGAAATGGACAATTTTCTTGACAGATACCAAATACCAAAATTAAATCAGGATCAATTAGATCAGCTAAACAGTACCATAACCCCTAGAGAAATAGAAGGGGTTATAGAAAGCCTCCCATCCAAAAAAAACACAGGATGAGATGGTTTTAGTACAGAATTCTCTCAGGCCTTCAAAGAAGACCTAATGCAAATACTCTCCAAACTATTTCACAAAATAGAAACAGAAGGAACACTGCCCAACTCATTCTATGAAGCCACAATTACACTGATACCAAAACCACAGAAAGATCCAAAAAAGAAACAGAACTACAGGCCAATTTCCCTTATGAATATCGATACAAAAATACTAAATAAAACTCTTTCAAACTGAATCCAAGAGCATATCAAAATGATCATTCACCATGATCAAGTATGCTTCATTCCAGGGATGCAGGGATGGTTCAATATATGGAAATCCATCAATGTAATCCACTACATAAACAAACTAAAAGAAAAAACCATATGATCATCTCATTAGATGGGGGAAAAGCAAAATTCAGCATCCTTTCATGCTAAAAGTCTTGGAAAGAGCAGGAATTCAAGGCCCATCCCTAAACATAGTAAAAGCAATATACAGCAAACCAGTAGCCAACATCAAAGTAAATGGAGAGAAACTTGAAGCAATCCCACTAAAATCAGGGACTAGACAAGGCTGCCCTCTCTCTCTCTCTCCATATCTTTTCAATATAGTACTTGAGGTTCTAGTGAGAGCAATTAGACAACATAAGGAAGTCAAGGGATAGAAATTGGAAAGGAAGAAGTCAAACTATGATTATTTGCAGATGATATGATAGTATACTTAAGTGACCCATGAAACTCCACCATGGAACTCCTACAGCTGATAAACAACTTCAGCAAAGCGGTTGGTTATAAACTCAACTCAAGCAAAACAGTAGCCTTCCTGTGCTCAAAGGACAAGCAGGCTGAGAAAGAAGTTAGGGAAATAACATCCTTCACAATAGCAACAAACAATATAAAGTATCTTGGCATTACTTTAACCAAAAAAGTGAAAGATCTTTATGACAGGAACTTCAAGTACTTGAAGAACGAAATCAAAGAAGACCTCAGAAGATGGAAAAATTTTTGATGCTCTTGGATTGGCAGGATCAATATAGTAAACATGGCAATCTTGCCAAAAGCAATCTACAGATTCAATGCAATCCCCATCAAAATCCCAAATCAATTCTTCATAGATCTAGAACGAGCAATTCTCAAATTCATTTGGAGTAACAAAAAACCCAGGATAGCTAAAACCATTCTCAACAATAAAAGGACTTCTGGGGGAATCAATATCCCTGACCTCAAGCAGTACTAGAAAGCAATTGTGCTAAAAACTGCAGGGTATTGGTACAGCGACAGACAAGTAGATCAATGGAACAGAATTGAAAACCGAGAAATGAAACCACAGATATATGGTCACTTGAACATTGATAAAGGAGCTACAACCATCCAGTGGAAAAAAGATAGTCTTTTCACCAAATGGTGCTGGTTCAACTGGAAGTCAACATGCAGAAGAATGCGAATTGATCCACTCTTACCTTCTTGTACTAAGATCAACTCCAAGTGGATAAAGGACCTCCACATAAATCCAGAAACAATGAAACTAATGGAAAAGAAACTGGGGAAGACCCTGGAGGACATGGGCACAGGGGGAAAGTTCCTGAACAGAACACCAATAGCTTATGCGCTAAGATCAAGAACTGACAAATGGGACCTCATAAAATTACAAGGTTTCTATAAGGCAAAGGACACTGTCAGAAGGACAAAACAGCAACCAACAAATTGGGAAAAGATCTTCACCAACCCCACATCCGACAGAGGGCTAATATCCAATATATACAAAGAATTCAAGAAGTTAGACCCCAAAGAACCAAATAACCCTATTAAAAAATGAGGTACAGAGCTAAATAAAGGATTTTCACCAGAAGAAATTCAGATGGCTGAGAAGCACCTTAAGAGATATTCAACATCATTAGTCATCAGGGAAATGCAAATCAAAACAACCCTGAGATTCCACCTCATACCAGTCAGAATGGCTAAGATTAAAAACTCAAGGGACAACAGGTGCTGGCTAGGATGTGGAGAAAAAGGAACAGTCCTACATTGTTGGTGGGATTGCAAGATGGTACAACCAGTGTGGAAATCAGTCTGGCGGTTCCTCAGAAAATTGGGCATAATACTTTCAGAGGACCCTGTCATACCACTCCTTGGCATATACCCAGAGGATTCCCCTGCATACAATAAAGACACATGCTCCACTATGTTCATAGCAGCCTTATTTATAATAGCCAGAAGTTGGAAGGAGCCCAGATGTCCCTCAAAGGAGGAATGGATACAGAAAATGTGGTATTTTTATACAATGGAATACTACTCAGCAATTAAAAATAATGAATTCATGCAATTTGCAGGCAAATGGTTGGATCTGGAAAATATCATCCTAAGGGAGTTAACCCAATCACAAAAGAATACACATGAAATGCAATCACTGATAAGGGGATATTAATGAGCCCAAAATCTCTGAATACTCAAGGCTCAATTAGCAAATGAAAAGATTCCCAAGAAGAAGGAAGGAGAGGACCCTGGTCCTGAAAAGACTGGATCCAGTTTTGTAGGAGAGTATCAGAACAGAGAAATGGTGGGGGGGGGTGACTTGGGAATGGGTGGAGGAAAGAGGACTTATGGGACATATGGTGAGGGGGAAACTGGGAAAGGGGAAAGCCTTTGGAATGTAAACAAAGAATGTAGAAAATAGAAAAGAGGGAAAAAAAGGAAAAAATTTAAAAAATTAAATTAAAAATACTCCAGGTTCAGCCCAACAATGTATTTGTAAAGCATGAATGAAGCTCTCATCAGTTCACTACATCTAAGGAGATAAAAGCAATGTTTACATTTATAAAGAATTAGTATGAAAGAAAAGAAAAGAAAGAACAGTTGGAAAATAAAAAAAAATGGTTAATCCACTTGGGCCTATAAATTGCTTGGCTAGGAGTCCTTACTCTTAAGAAAGCAAATTTACCTAAAGGCATGTTAAATACATGGGAGGTATAATTATTCCATTATGCAAAAAAATATATCTTTTCATTTTCTTCCTTTCTATGTTTTCCTTTCAGATGCTTGTCAAAGCCTGGGCATGCTTGATGTTCTTGGCTTTCCTTGTTTTCACAATGCTCTATTCCCATTGTACCATGTGGTGTTTTCAAAACTTCCATGGGTAAGCCTGCCTGACTTGCTGAGTCCTGGATCAAATGTTATTAACTTCTCTCTTCCTCCATTTCCTCAACATGGAAAATGTTAAAATTTATAGCTGGTCTTCCCTATTATTTTTCTTTTACATACTAATACAGCTGTACTGTCTTAGACTGACACTTAGGTCTGAGTGTTTAGTATTTACTTATAAATTGGTGTTGTTCTGCACTGTTGAAGACTATTTCACTTATGTTATGGTTATGAGCCTAGTCTTGATTGGCTGAGTCCTATATCCAATATCTCAAGTACTAATAGTAGGTATATGATGCCTGAAAAGGCCATCTCCAGTAACAAGATGAGACTTCAGTCGAGGCATAAGGACACCAATCCATCCACAAAACCTTCAATCAATAATTTGTTCTGAATGCAAGATGTACTTGTATAAAGTGACAAAGAAATTGTGGGAGTGGCCAACCAAGGATCCATCTTGAGACCCATGCCATGAGAGGAATCCCACCACAACACTTCCTGGAGGCTGGGAACCACAAGCTGGATAGCCAAGAACCCTAGGACTGGACTAAACACAACTGCCAAGAATGTCAACAAAATGATTCCTAATGATATTCTGCTATACCCATAGACAGGAATCTAGCACAATCATTAACAGAGAGGCTCCATTAAGAGGCTGATGGAAACAGATGTGGAGACCCATCTGTAGGGGTGGGGTATAGGATTCAGAGGGATCAAGAAAACCACAAGGAAACATGGAGAATCAAATTCTGCAAGAAGGGACTAAAAGAGATAGAAAAATGGGAAGCCTACATGAGCCTGATTTAGACAACCTGTATACTTGTTATGTTATATAGTTTGGTCTTCCTATAGGTTTCCTAACATTGAGAAATAGTGCTGTACCTGACTTTGCCTGATTTGGGTGCCTTTTTACTCTTAGTTGGTTGATTTGCCCAGCATTAATATGAAGGGAGGTACCTTGTCGTATTGCAGCTGGATATGCCATTTGTGTTGATATCTCTGGGAGGGCTGATCCTTTGTGAAAGGAAATACAGGAGAAGTGAGTGGGAATTCAGGACAGTGAGGAAGAAAAAGAGGGAAGGATAATTGCAGTCATGATATAATATATGAGAGAAGAATGAATAAAAAAACTATAAAGACTATTTCTCCCAATCTTTCCATTTTCAGTTGTCTGTTTTTCTTTGTCTACAGTTGAGTCTTTGCTAGTTTTCCCCATTCCTTATTGCCATATCTATTGGTGTTATCTTTAGGCAGTCATGATTGTGAAATTCATGGATTTAGCTTTTCTTATAATTCTACAATACACTGCTCACAGCTAAACCCCCATTCCTCTGGATGTTACATTCTTTCTGATCCCACTTCCACAATCATCCTTGATCCTTAAATGAAACAGTTGTGTTATAGATATATCATTTGGAACTGGGATCCACAACTCTGTATTTTGTGGAGTAGTGGTTTTTCCATAAGGGACAGAATTTGTTAATAATATCTGTGGTATCTAATAGACGACCCTCATTAGAAACTCAGAAGAGAGGGTTTCTTTTATGTCCTGTGTTTGGGATTTTGTAAGTCTATTGGTCTTGAAAAGAACATTGTCACCACAGATGGAAATAACAACATGTAAACTATATATGTTTATGCAGACTTTCATATATTACAGGTGTTTTAGACTGACTGTTAATAGTGTGATTTGCTATGACATTATTATTCAGACACCCTTATTATTTTACTGTATACTATTATGCTCCTCTTTCTCCCCTTTACCTAATTAAAGACTCTCCATTTTCTTCATTTCCTTCTTCACTTCACTTTTCCTATACTAGTTTCCCTTTTACATCTCCCCTATTTCATACAACAAACTCTTTCTACTCTCTTGATGATTTAAATAATTCATGCTACTTCACACCTGAAAATTTGGAGCTGTGAGCCTCCAAAAAGAGAGGACATACAGTATTTGCCCTCCTTTGCTTGTGTTCCCTCCAATGTGAACTTCTCAGATAATTTCTGACAAAGACCAGCCTTCGCTTACAGAGGGGATCCTGAGGAACAGGTGTGTTGAGCCACTAAAATATGACTAGAAGTCAAATCATGGCTACAAGCTGTCAGCCCTGCTCTGCCAGAGACTGTTTTCTCAAGATCATCAGACAGCTCAGCTCTGGCAGATCAAAGCCCAGGCTCCGTTTTAGTTATCTCACCAATCTCCAATTTTTTAACTTAGTGATTTGAATCCTAGGAAAAGACAGCAATCATATTATTATTAAGTTTGCAAATGAATTCTGAGATCTGGCTGTCTTTACAAGCAGAGAAAATAAACTAGCTGGTGAGATCTGGCTCTGAAATCAGTTCCTACCATGTGTGAGGCAAAATTCACTCTGTCCCTGGCTGATCTTGAACTTAGAAATCTACCTGCCTTTGTATTTTTCTGTCAAGCTGGCTCATAGTGTAGGTACCCCTGTTTTTAGGTCCATGAAGCCTCTCATAAAATTCATATTGCACCCTTATATTTTGCTTAGATGAGAAGCTACATATTTTTGAACTCATGTTTTCAGAGTTCTTTCCCATATCCTTAAGGGTTGTCCTGATGATAACAGCATTTATTTTTGCTAAGGAACATAGACACCGACTATGACTGCTTCTAATTATTATGGAGTCATTAACCTTTAGAGTGAGAGCCATTTCCAAAGTAGGGAGATGAAAATAAGAACATTATTATACAAACAAGCCAATGCCCACAGCAACTGTCAACACTCTTGGAGGTTCAAGCCCTCCTTGCTCTGCTTTACTATGCTTATAGCTTCTTACTCTTGTGATTGAAACACTAGCTGGAATATTATATTTAGTGAAGAAAATTCAATTAAATGGATATTGATAGGAAATTAAGATGTCAAGCCATATGATATAATATTACACTTAAGAATATAGAGTCACTGATAAATGGATATTAGCCTAGAATCTTGGAAGTCCAAAGACATAAATCACATACCAAGTGATTTCTCACAAGAACAAAGGAGTGGACACTGGTGCTAGAATGGACCAAAACATCATTGTGGGGGAGTACAAGAACAGTGAGTTGGGAGGGGTGGATGAGGGAGCAGGGGGAGGGAAAAGGGCATGTGGGACCTTTGGGGGTGGGGAACCAGAAAAAGGGAAATGAATTGTAAATATAGAATATATCCAATAAAAAAAAGAAATTTCAAATTTTCTACCAGAAAACTTCTACAAATGCAAAAGAAAAATTATTATCGTGGAAGGAAACAGAATTAACCTGAATTAATCAGGAGGTTTTTGGGCTTTGGCAGTTTTTGTTTAATGGAAATGGTATAACTACTGACTGATGAATGATTTACGCCACTTTACACTCACTGTTCTATAAAAATAAAGGCAAACAATGACTAGGATTCAGTTTTAGTTTCATAAACACTCTCATAGTCTTTGGATACTGTGGCTTATTGTTTAATCCTAAACAACTCTCAGAATTATGGCTGTTTAACTTATATCATAAGACAGTAAAAGTCTGCCATTTGACAGCCATACTAAAGATATAAATATAGTTTTTAAAGGAATGAACCTATAATCAGATAACTAAAAGAAAAATACATATGCTTATGTACATGTTTATGTACATAGATATTGCCAAAGTGATTCATGTAGTTAAAATCTTTGAAAAAACTGATTGGAAAACATATCCATAGCACTCAAGAAAACTTAAAAGTAGATAATTTAAACTCTTCCTTTTGCCAGTTCAGGATCATTGTCCCGCATTACAAGGACTTTTGCTAGTTTTATCATCATAGATTCTATGTAAGTTCCATTGAATTAGGTTTCTACCTCACTTGCAAAATGTCCCCACTTGTACCCATCTTTGCCAATATTCCAAATTGCAAATTGTAATTTACATGATAGAGTGGTATAGCCTTAAAACACAAATGGTTAATCTGTGTCTCACCTTGTATAATTGTTTAACCAGATTTGCTGCCAGGTGGGTAGGTGCTATATCCACAGTACATGCCTGGCTGCACATTTATGTTTTAGTTTCTGAAACTGGGCTTGGTAGTGCAAAATAAAGTTAGGAGGTACATAGTTTGATATATGTTATTATATGTGTGTGGAGGGGCAAAAAAGAGATAAAGGTTGATATCAGGTATCATTGTCAACTGTTGAGAATTTGAGAGAGATTTTGTCCATGAGCCTGGAGCTCAGCAATTTGTCTAGACTAGCAAACCACCAAACTCCAGGGATCCTCCTATTTCCACCCATTTACCTAGGTTTCTAAATGTATGCTTGGCATGTGAATTTGGACCACAAACTTGTCTGGCAATCACATTATAACCTGTGACACCTTTCCAATGCCTTGAGTTTTCTAAATTAAGGAGGTATTTCAAAGATAGCATGTAATTTTTTCCATTTTGAAAAAAAATATTTTTGATTGAGAGACATATTGTAGGATATATATTTTGAAATAATCTGATCTTACATGCAAGTGTTATGAAACCTTACATTCTCATTTCTTTCCTCCTATCTGTTTCCATTTTACACAGATACTTTATTCAAAACACTGTAAATACTCACCAAGGTTATCCCTGTATTGATTTTCAGAGATATATTCTACAAAAGAGCTCCCAGGGACTAAACCACCAACCAAAGAGTATACATAGAGGGACCTAGGACAACAGCTACATATATAGCAGATGGCCATTTCAGAGAGAAGAGGCCATTGGTCCTGTGAATGCTTGATACCCCAGTATAGGCGAATTCCAGGTCAGGAAAGTTGGTGAGCAGGTAGAGGGGGAGGGGATGGGGGTTTTAGGAGGGGTATTGAGGAAAAGGAATAACATTTGAAATGTAAATATAGCAAATATATAATAAAATTTTGAAAAATGCAAGAGAAGTGGATGTATACACTGCTGTTTTTTAAAAACTAAAATGCTACATACATGTTGCTTTTAAAACCCTGATGTTGGCAGTCAAGCTTTCCCTGGGTGGGATTGGGATGTACAGGGGGTCAGGAATTTGAATGGAGGTGTGTAGTAGTGCTGAATTTGGAACTGGGGGTATCCACTAAAAAGTCCCAGATGCCAGGGATGCAAGAGGTTCCCAGGACCCGACAGGGATGACATTAGCTGAAATCCCTAACAATGGAGATATAGAACCTGTAGATACCATATCCAATGGATAGACATGGCTCCAAGTTGAGGGATGGGTCTCCAATACAGCTCAAAAATTTTAACCCCAAATTGCTCCTGTCTAAAGGATATACAGGGACAAAGAGTGGAGCAGAGACTGAAGGAAAGAACATTCAGAGACTGCCCACTTAGGGATCCAGTTCATCTTCAGACATCAAACACAGACATTATTGTTGATGCCAAAAAGTGCTTTCTGAGCCGGCGGTGGTGGCGCACGCCTGTAATCTCAGCACTTGGGAGGCAGAGGCAGGCGGATTTCTGAGTTCGAGGTCAGCCTGGTCTATAGAGTGAGTTCCAGGACAGCCATGGCTACACAGAGAAACCCTGTCTCGAAAAACAAAAAAAAAAAAAAAGTGCTTTCTGATAGGAGCCTGGTATCGCTGTCCCCTGAGAGGCGCTGCGAGGGCCTGACCAATACAGATGTAGATGCTGGCAGCCAACCAGCGTACACCCCAGTGGAGGAGTTAGTAGAAGTACTGAAGGGGCTGGAGAGGTTTGCAACACCATAGGAAGAACAATATCAATCAACTAGACCTCCCAGAGCTCCCAGTAACTAAACCGAAACCCAAAGAGTACACATGGAGGGAACCATGGATCTAGTGGCATATGTAGCAGAGGATTGCCTTGTCTGGCATCAGTAAGATGGGAGGCCCTTGTTCTTTGACATACTAGATTACTAGATGCCCCAGTGCAGGGAAATGCTAGGGCTGTGAGTGGATGGATGGGTGGGTGGAAGAGTACCCTCATAGAAGCAGGGGGAGCACAGATGGAATGGGGGTCTTATGGAGGGGAAACCAGAAAGGGGTATAACATTCGAAATGTAAATAAATAAAATAGCCAATTAAAATATAAATAAAACCCTAATCTTCGACTTTGTTTTGTTATGTTATACCTGAATCTTTTTAATGGCAGAATTGTAATGATAACTATCAACTATATCTTCTTTTCTTTACTTTACTTTGCTTTGCTTTGCTTTTTTCTTTACTGTTGTCTTACTTAGTTCTGAGTGCAGATACTGCTTTAACTCCTTCCGTCCCCTTCTCCTAACTCTTCATACTCCTTCCAGTGATTTCTTGATGGTATTTTGTTGTCTACAACTGTGACATGTGTAATTTTTATGTATCTGTTTTATCTTGTTTTAACTATTTGCATATTATTCAATCCTTTAGAATATGTCATTTATTTTATATCACTAGCTCTGAAAATTTGTGACCATTAATATTTTTAAATTCTTATTTAGCTTTATTATCTTTCTCTCTATATTTTTTTTATTCCATAGCAATTGGATTGCCTCTGTTATGGTTGTTTGTCTTCATCTTTTTTGTGTTTTCTTTTCACTTGTATAGTTTCTATTAACTTATACTTAAGTTGAATCTTTCTATGACTGTCATAACTCTAGTAATCAATCAACAATAGAATTCTTAATTAATTTGCAAGGTTGTTTTCTATGAAATCTATACTGGTTTTCTATTATTTCTGATCATTTTCTATGCAATTTTTAATTTTCCTTTATTATTATGTTATCAAAACTGTTTGACTTTCTTTATATTTCTCAATTTTTCCCACAACACCATAACATTTTGCCATGAAGTATACTTTTTTTATGGATTATTGAGCATTATGGAATAATCATCTCTTAAAAAGTACATTCAGATTAAACTATGTTCAATGTTCTGAGTAAACTCCAGACAGTTTTCAGGAGTGTTTTTACAAGTATTATGTATTTACTGATAAGTAGATATTAGCCAGAAAGAACAGAATACCCATGGCACATCTCGAAAGACCAAAGATGTTACTGAAGAAGGCCGAAGCAATCATATTTATATCACACTTAGATGAGGGAACAAAACAGTCATAGGAGGCAGAGGGGGGAATGTACTGGGTAAAAGAGGGAAGAGGGAAATGAGGGGACAAGATTAGATGTGGGGAGGAACAGGAGAGACAGGCGAGTAGCAGGAAAATGAAGGGAAATCTTCACCTGGTAGAATGGAGGTGAAGGGATATCTGGGGAGTATCAGAGACCTGGAAAAAAGGAAGATCGCAGGAGTCAATGTGGGTGACCTTAGTCGAGATGCCTAATGGGGGGGACATGGAATCTTTAGAGGCCACCCCCTGTAAACCAGTAAGACACTCAGTGGAGGAATAAGGACAACACCCATAATAATTTTCACCCAAAAGTTGTCCTGTCTGAAATAAATGCAGGGACAAAGATGAAGCAGACAATGAAGGAATGGCTAACCAGTAACTGGCTCAGTTTGGAACCCAAACAACTGGAGGGATGTCTCTCCCTAAATCTGTAGCCAAACTGTACCCATTCCCTAAGAGGACCGTCTTGACTGGTGTCAGTGGGAAAGGATATGCCTAACCTGGCAGAGAATCGGTGTGCACTGTGGGAGAATAAAAGGGGGTCCCATTTTGTCCTTCTGACAGTGTCCTTTGCTTTGCAGAAACTTTGTAATTTTATGAGGTCCCATTTGTCGATTCTTGATCTTAGAGCATAAGCTATTGGTGTTCTGTTCAGGAAATTTTCCCCTGTGCACAAGTCCTCAAGGGTCTTCCCAAGTTTCTTTTCTAATAGTTTCAGTGTGTCTGGTTTTATGTGGAGGTCCTTGATCCACTTGGAGTTGATCTTAGTGCAAAGAGATAAGAGTGGGTTAATTCGCATTCTTCTGCATGTTGACCTCCAGTTGAACCAGCACCATTTGTTGAAAAGGCTATCTTTATTCCACCGGATGGTTGTGGCTCCTTTATCAAAGATCAAGTGACCATAAGTCTGTGGGTTAATTTCTGGGTCTTCAATCCTGTTCCATTGATCTGCTTGCCTGTTGCTATACCAATACCATGCAGTTTTTAACACAATTGCTCTGTAGTACTGCTTGAGGTCAGGGATATTGATTCCCCCAGAAGGATCTTCACCAACCCCACATCCGACAGAGGGCTAATATCCAATATATACAAAGAACTCAAGAAGATAGACTGCAAAGAAACAAATAACCCTATCAAAAAATGGGGCACAGAGCTAAACAAAGAATTTTCACCAGAAGAAATTCGGATGGCCGAGAAACACCTTAAAAGATGTTCAACATCATTAGTCATCAGGGAAATGCAAATCAAAACAACCCTGAGATTCCACCTCACACCAGTCAGAATGGCTAAGATTAAAAACTCAAGAGACAACAAGTGCTGGAGAAAGAGGAACACTCCTCCACTGTTGGTGGGATTGCAAAATGGTAAAACCGCTCTGGAAATCAGTTTGGCAGTTCCTCAGAAAATTGGGCATGTCACTTCCAGAGGACCCTGGCATACCACTCCTGGGCATATACCCAGAGGATTCCCCTGTATACAATAAAGACACATGCTTCACTATGTTTATAGCAGCCTTGTTTATAATAGCCAGAAATTGGAAGGAGCCCAAATATCCCTCAAAGGAGGAATGGATACAGAAAATGTGGTATATTTATACAATGGAATACTACTCAGCAATTAAAAATAATGAATTCATGCAATTTGTAGGTAAATGGTTAGACCTGGAAGATATCATCCTGAGTGAATTAACCCAATCACAAAAGAATGCACACAAAATGCAATCACTGATAAGTGGATATTAATGAGCCCAGAAGCCCTAAATACTCAAGACACGAATAGCAAGTCACATGATTCCCAAGAAGAAGAAAGGAGAGGACCCTGGGCCTGTAAAGATTGCATCCAGTTTAGTAAAGAAACCAAGGGGGGGGAATGATTGGGGAACAGTTGGGGGGGAGAGGAACTATGGGAACTATGGTGGGTGGGAACTGGTAAAGGGGAAAGCCTTTGGAATGTAAACATAGAATATGGAAAATAAAAATAAAAAAAATAAAAAAAGGGGGGTCCCGCCCCTCTGAGGAGAAGGTGATGTGTGATTGATGGAGTGACTCTGTGAGAAAGGAACTTGAGTGAAACAAACAAACAAACAAATGAATTCATTTTTTTTAAAAAAAGTGCTTTCATTATAGGAAGCTACCAGTCTATTGTTGTTTTAGTTTGGAGTTTCTTGCTGCCATAGAAATCATATACTTCAAGAGTTTCCAGAAACATATTTTTTGTTTCCCTAGTTTTATTTGTGTTCTTAATTGCCTCTTTATATGCACCTAACAATCTGCATTATTGTTTAATTACATCAAACCAATCAATCATTTACAGTAGACATTTTACCTAAGGGTGATTAATAAGTGGTCATCTTTTAAGCAGTTATGACTTAAACTTCAGCTTAGGTGGATACTACAAATTATAGTCCCTTGGATGTAAGATTCTTGCATCTCCTCCTTTCTCCCAGAAATACACTTCTTTATTTTACCCACTCCACAAAACTGCTATAATGTTTCTTCCATGTGCTGTCTCTCTGGGCTGATATTTTACTCATACATATTCTGTATTCTCTCTGCATAAATATACTTATACATATATTAATGTCACAAGTGATAAACATTATCAGACAGAATTGCAACTTGTATATAAACAAAAGTAAATAGAGTTACTAATAGTAAAGAAAATATAGTTAATAATGACATCTATGATGTTTAAATGACAATGCACTTAATCAATATGCAAGACCTTTGTAGTAAAACCTTTAAATCAGGTACTACCGATAAACTTGATAAATTAAATGAAACAATAACTATTTTGAAAGACATAACCACCAACATTTGCTTAAGAATAAGGAAATAATTAACACAACATTATGTCTATAAAAGATCTGAATTCATTTATTTTAAAATTTAAAGCCAAAAGGGCCTCTCTTTTAACTTGGATAAGAATGTCAGCAATTAAATGCAAACTCTTTCCCATCCAGCTCCTACTGTGTCCCTTCTACTCCCTCTCAAATTTATTATGTTTTCTTTAATTATTATTGCTACACATATACAGACATAACTTGCTGAGTCCATTTGATTTTATTTATATGTATATGTGTTTAGGGGATTATGGCACTGAAATATTATCTGGTGTTGTTATTGTGCACTTCTTATTTTAAAAAGTATATTGCTGAGATTTCAAGTTGCAACTCTCTTGTCATATAGAAGATACTATCGCACATTACACATGTTGATCCCTGGACCTTACAAATTTTCGTCTTCCTCTTCTTGGATATTCACTGAAATGTAAGTGTAGTGGTTGCAATGTCTGTATAGCAGTTGTGACTAGGCAATTCATTTTCATGTACTCACACATTTTGACAAGTTGTAGACTTCTGTAATAGTTCCAATCTGCTATAAAATATGCTTTTTACTGATTGTAATAATTTCTGTTTCTTCACAATGTGGTCAGTGTACTTTTGGGTCATTATATCAGAGGTCTTGTAGGCTTACACACCATCCTTAATTTATTTTACAATTTTGATTAATTCAATCTTCACTTGTAGATGACATGTAAAAATATATCCAAGTCTTCACTTTCCATTTTAATTCTGTACGTGCCCATGTAATTCCTTTCCCTTTGGCACTTATATTAAAAAGATTTGTCTGACACAGTTGGCCTGTATGCTGTCTTTCAGTTGTGAAATTTTGAGTCAAAAATCATGTAAAAATTAAGGAAGTTTGAAATTTGCAAAAAGTAAAATCTATGAATACAATAAGCTGATAAATTATGTGCTATTTATTTGTTGCTTCTAAAAAAATGATAAGATAAGGCAATTTCCACAAATTATGACTTAATTTAGAGGAGTATGAGAAAATAGTCATGTTTTCCTGCATATCTTTTTAATTCAATAAGTTAATGAAGTGCTAATTAATGAAAAGGAACCAAGTAATCATTCTAACAGTATCAATATCATAAGTAGTCTTGTTAATACATGTGTCTTCAATATGAAATTTAAGAAAAACTAACCCTTTTCATTAGGTTTTTATTTTTGTGAACTACATAGATACATTAGGCTATACTTTCAATGGTATTGAATGTGATTTCAAGTTTCAATCATATTAGAGATAAATACTTATTGTAGTTTTGTATTTGAATCATGTAATATGTCTTTTTTGTAAGTTCATTTACTTTTTCTTTTCCACAACCTTATTTTGTTTATTTGTTCCAAATGCTAGAAGTTGAATAAGTTAACAAAAGTGTTAAAATGAAAAGGGTGATTAGCAAACATAAACAGGTTTAGGCTTCAATGACACCTGAAAAATATCCACATATAAATTTAATTTTGAATTTCATACATATACATTAATTTCAAGTTGATAAAGAGATCGAACTTTTCATAATATTTTATGCCTTTCTACTTAAAGTACTTTAACTATAATAGACAATAGCATTTCAAATGAGGAAAACACACACACTCACACACACACACACACACACACACACACACATGCACACACTCATATTTAACTAGCCATAATAGCAAAAACATGCCTGCAATCTGAGAGAAATTGATGTTTGAGAATATCATTAGCTGGAAAGACAATGGGAGAGCCTCCAGGATGGATAGGAAAATAAGGGAACTGATGTAAGCTTATAATTTGATTAAATGAAACTACTGAAAGCTACAAACAATAATTAGCTTAAAACTCCATAACTGCAAGAATAAGTGGAAAGTACAAAATTATTCAACTTGCAATAGAAATTCTACAGGAGAAAATGAAAAAAGAAAGAAAGCCATGCAACTACTGACTACAAGTAAATAACCATCAACAAGAAGAAAATGTATAATATAGAAAAATAAAAATGGATGGTTATCTCAAAGTTTAACTTGCAGTTATACCAAAATACTTGCATCATGTTCATTTTCTCAGGTAAAATAGCCACCAAATTCAACTGAAATTTAATTTTATATTACATACTTAAAAATAAGAAAATACATGGAAAATAGAAATGCTTTTGGAAAACCATAGTTGTACAATAATATATACTTGCTAAAAATTTAATAAGTTACTATTTGATTTATAAAATGTATGTGTTGTGTAGAATTAAATATACTAGTATTCAGATAAAACTAACATACAAATGAAAGTAATATATTTAAAACAGATATTTTATATGAGAAAACAAACATGAAACATTAAAATATTCGAAGATACAACAGTGAGGCAAAGATACTAATTTTAACTAGTCTGACTGAAAATTAAAATAAGCAACAGCTCATACCATTAGAGAAAGAGGAAAAACTGATCATATTTATGTCAAACATTCTAAAAATAATTGATAAAGAATATGATGAAATATATTTTTCTCAAATATGAGAAATTTCACATAGCATATATGAATCAGTAACTCCCAATCACTCTGCCTATCTCTCTATGATTTTATATTCTAGCTATTTATAGATTAATTAAAAGAGTTTACTTATATGTAAGGTGATCAATTTAGAAGAGAGAAAATCAACAATTCCACAAGAGTTAAGCATATATACAAAGTAAACCAAAGATATATTCTGAACTGGACTTGAATGATAAATATTGCAGAATTGAATGAGGACACTTAGAGTCACTTTATCAAGAGTTGTAATTTCACTTATTTGAAAATATTTGTGTACATGGAGGGCCAAATAGAGAAGCTGCAGTTCAATATAGGAAAATTGAATATGGATGCATATGTTTGTCCATAAGTGCATCTAAGTTTGTTTGTGGTTATATAAATGTATGTATGTGTATATTGGTATGTGTTTTATTTCTGTGTGTATTTGCATGTGTATGTAATTTCTGAGATTATAAGGGTGGGGGAGTAAAAGAGAAGAAAAAAACCAAAATGGGTGAAAGACAAAATACTTTCCTATCCAGGTACACCTTCGATGCCTGATCACAAACATTTTCCCCAGTTTTTAGAATGAACCATAAAGTTCTGAGCATGATGAAAAGTTTTATTCCAAAATCAAGCTGTCTAATAGAGGTGAGGGAAATTATATTTTAATAGGACAGAAATATTTAATATATTTTAAAGAAAGCTTCCAAAATATCTTAACATAGAAATAATATTTACTTACCAGAAATCTAATATTTAGAAGAATACTTTCAAGAATTAAGTTATTCTAATGAATAAAATATATCTATATTTAATTGCCAAAGTACTTGAAAATTTTTATTTGTATTATGTAAGTTTTTGGTGTAACAGGACAAAGTACCCTTCTTAATAGCTATTGCATGCAAAACTCTATAGATGTATCTGGGTAACTATGTGTACATATACTGTAAAACTGTACTCCTCACTTAGTATACAAACTTAAAATGTAAGAAATCATCCCTGTTGGGTCCTGGGTTCCTAGGTCCAGACGATGGCCTTATCCAGTATCATTGGAAGAAGAGGACCTTGGTCCTGTGAAGGTTCAATGCCCCAGTGTAGGGGAATGCCAGAACAATGGGGATGGAGTGGCTTGGTGGGAGCACACTCATAAATGGAGGGGGAAGAGGGATAGGATAGGGGGTTTGTGGAGGGGAAACCGAAAATGGCAAAAAATATTTGAAATGTAAATAAATAAATATACAATACAAATTTACATAGCTGTAAACATGACCTATTTTTTTCATTTTATACACAACATCTCTTCAAAACACATAGATCTATGAGTAATACTGAAAATTTATTATTTAGATAATACATATAATAAACTTTACCTGACAGAGAAAGAAAGCCAAGTATAGTTCTAGTCTAAGATCATTGAAAACATGTTGAGATTGTTTACTCTTCTCAAAGCCACTGAGAACAAATTTGTGACTCAGGAGAAAGTATCAATGTCTTATATTATGTTATCAATATTGTTAAGAGTTTGGGAGAAATTGATCCAAACTGATGTATATAATGCTTAGAGGATAGCCTCAGCCATCATAACTGTCAACAACTAATACACTGAATGGACAGACGCCATCTATATGGGTTGGTGATGTTCCTGCAGTCAAGTAAATTCGGCAGTCAATTTTACATACCAGGGCAAAGACCTTCAAAGATCAGTCTAGGGTTAGATATCTGCAGAGGGACACATGAGAATTTAAAGTAAGACTTTCATTTCTGTGATTCAACCATTATTTTAATTCCACTATACTTCAATTGCTGGTTTAATTTGAAAAGTTATCAAACTTTTACAAATAATAAAGTACTTGAAGAAACTCTGAGTTTATGCTTAATCATATAATTAATTTATTTTCCATTCAGTCTATATTCCTAGTTACACTAAAGAAAACTAAAATGCTATTTGAAAATAGCTTATTTTAAAGTTTATTTTAAAGCCATCCCTTCTGAATGGAATGCTGAGATAGCCTATCAAGGAATATTTTTGGTCATGGTTTTTCTGTTCTATCTTTCTACATAATACCAAATGCTATTGTCACAAACTGAGGTTTTTTTTCCTCTTCGTAGTAATATTTAGGATACAGGAGTTAAAACTATTGTTTTAAACTATTATTTTTATATTTGATATTATAATTATCTAATTTTTCCCTTTGTCCTCTGTGTTCTCCCATACATCCCCAACTTGCGGGCTTCTCAATGTAAATTCATGACTGCCTTTTTTCCCCATAATTGGTGTCATACAGATGCAGACACACACACATACACACACACACACACACACACACACACACACACTCACACATACACACACACAGAGAGAGAGAGAGAGAGAGAGAGAGAGAGAGAGAGAGAGAGAGAGAGATTCCTAAATAAATAAACAAACTCATTTCAAATAATGTTACCTGAATGTTAATGCTTTCTGGGCTAACAAACTTTCGTTATTAAATATTAATGGTGTGCTCTTCCATGGGGAAAACTATTTCTCTTGCTCTTATAATTTCTTATTTGAATTTAGTTCTTTGTCTAGTACTGAAGCCTTATGAAAATGTTCCCTGCCATATTTGAATATGCATAACATTTTCCTTTTTCACATAACATCCAGGTACCCATATTTGTGAAACCATTCTGACATTTCTCATGGACATAATCTCGCAGAAAACTTCCTGTTCTGGCTGCTGTATTCTTTCCTGCACTGCCTTTCATAATGATCCCTGAGACCTAGTAGAAAAAGTGGTTTTGGAGACCTATCAGGTGAGATGGAGATCCACAATTCTATATTTTTGATTGATTGAAGTTTTCCATAATGGCATTTCTAAGACAGACATTTGTCTTACTGAGTGCTGAAAACTGTAGTTCTCTGAGAGTATAAGAATAAATTTTGAGAATTCAAATGGAAGAAGGCATGACACAAGCTTCTAAATGTCTGAAGCAAACAGCAGATTGTGCAACTATGACAATTATGATCTACTGCAATCTCAGGTATGGCAAGATAACACTAAAGGTGCAAGAGTAGAACACGTTACTCAGCAGTAAGCATAAAATCTATAAATAAACTTAAGGCCAGCACAGCAAGATGGAAATCACACCTGCTACTAGAAACTTAGTTAACTATCCAGGGTTAGTGAAGTCACAGACTGAAAGGGAAGGTACAACTGCCATCTTATTAAAGCAAGATAATTAACTACAGTCTTAAATATTCTTGAGAAATAAACAAAAGTTCTACTAGAGAAAAGCCTTATATCAATGGTGGGAAATTTGTTAGAATCATTTATGTAATGAAAGCTGCAACTCAGTCTTTTTAGATATTGCTGATATACAATGCTACTGATTATAAATAAGAAACTCTGAGAGCACTAAGGACTCAGTTGTCAAGTATATGGCAATTGGTTTGCATTATTTTAATGTATTTGTATTAATATGAGGAATGATACAAGAGTTAAACATTATGGTAGTGATTCAAAGCACTTACTAGCATTCATGTGGATCATAATATTTTTTCTGATGTAAAAAATTATGCAGGATGCTACCTTGAGCTCCAGGAGACAAAACGATGTCATACACCATGAAGAAATGAAATACAACACACAGCAAGGTCTGTGGTGTTTGGCCAGGCAGCAGTCTTGTAATTGGATCTGAGGACTGACAGGACTAATAGGCACAATGACAGGAGGTGATGGAGACCCATCTGTGCTGGCCCGCTGAGTTGATCAGATCAAGGGAAGTGCTGGTCAGTTTTTTTTCTGAAAGTGACTCAGAGCCAAAATTAGATTTCTGAAAGTTTCCAGCTATCTAATGGGAAGATAGAAAAAAATTCCATTGCTGTATGAACAGGAACAGATATATTAATTAGATTGTGAGGCTGTTAATTTTTTATAAGATTTTAACTCAATTTATAAAATAAATAAATAAATAAATATCCTCTTTCGAAAATTTTAAAATTATATGTTGGCTAGAATTCAACCTCTCATAGTCTCACTATTTTGTTCTGAAGTTTCTTTTCTTTTTTGAGATAATTTGTACAATCTTTTTTATTAGATATATTCTTTATTTACATTTCAAATGTTATCCCCTTTCCTGGTCCCCCCCCCAAAAAAATCCCCTGACCCATCCCACCTCACCCTGTTCACCAATTCACCCACTTCTGCTTCCCTATCCCGGCATTCCCCTATACTGGGGCATCGAGCCTTCTCAGGACTAAGGACCTCTCCTCCCATTGTTGTCCAACAAGGTCATCCTCTGCTGCATATGCATCTGGAGCCATGGGTCCCTCCATGTGTACTCTTTGGTTGTTCCTGGGAGCACAAGAGCTAAGTCACACTGTAAAGCAATTACCAAACTAAAGGTTGTATCACATATATCAGCCCCAGTTTCCTTATGACTCATATTTACCTACATACTCTTTTTCTTTGTAGTTAACAGAACTTTCACATTATTCAACTCATACTAAGGCACATATCCTTAATTTTGTAGCTTATGAATAATTAATTCACAATGGATATGATTCCACTTAGTTTTATGATGCATTTTATGGTGGTAGGTAAAAATGGATGGACTTACGACCCCCCCTAAAACCTATGTACATCCATTGTCAGACCTGAGCTACTGGATTTGTCAGGGATAGTCATCTCTGCCTAATAAATAGTTCGTATTCTACTCTTTAAGTAATTTATATTTGCTCTATATTTTGCTTTCTTTCTTTCTTTGAAGATTATTCCAAGAAATTTTAAACCATCCTAAATTATGTAACACCAATGATGGACTCAATGTGTTACAGTGTTTCTGGCCCCTAAAACTGTAAAAGCATCAAGACAAAAATGAAACTGACAGTATATAGTGAGCAGAGAGTACTGGGAAATCACAGCTCTCTTTCCGTTGCCTTTTCATACTGCTATTACTGGACCTACTAATTAGACACCTTTTTGTGAGCATGCTAAAAGCTCATTCAATTGTAACATATGGATATTTAGTTCACATTTAAGGAAAATGAAATACAAGGACTAAAGAGTATTGCAATTTATATACTTTTATAGCCACATGCCTTGTTCTTTCCCTTAGAAAGCTTTACAAATTTTATAAATTTATATTATCTTTCTATTATTCTTTCTTCGTTATCATCTTCTAGAACACAGACTATACAACAGTTGAACTTTCTTTTTTCCTATTCTCCAATTAATATTCACCCTTAGCCATTCCATTAAAGCTTTGGACAGGTTTTCTGCTTTAGAATGCCTGTTTTGCTGTCAACCAATAAATATAAATTTTTGAATAAATGAGAAAGATTGAATGTGATTCCTAGGTTCATAATAAACTACTGGAAAATCTTGTATTAAAGTCTGATGCCAGTATAAATATCCTAGCATACTCTGGCTTTCTGGGGGAAAGTCTCAAGCTTAAACATGTCACCCATATTTAACTCTGTTGCTAGTTGGTTTCCAACCCAATTACTGAGTAAAAGAAATCTCAACTCAATCAGTAACAATACAAGCTATAAGCCTTGATTGGGCAGATCTCCTACTACACTACTCTATTCCCATCTTTATTATCTCATATAACTTGCGGTTTCTCCAGGTCATGGGCTTCTTTTTCTGCAGCCTCCCCCAAACTCTCAGTTCTTGCCCAACCCCCTTCCCAATCATTGGCTCAAGCCTTTATTTGAAAAGTTAAGGTGGGGAGAAGGTTCACAAGGCAACTCTTCATCAGCAGCCCCTCTGAGGAGTGAAATTAGCATCAAAATACAAGCCCAGGGATAGCCACAACATGACTCTCTAAAGCTAATAATGCAGGTGTATGTTACAGTCTTTGTATAGTACTTTCCTTTAAAGAAGAGTCTATCTTAACAAAAATTTAAATGTTTTGTCATCAATAATAATTTCCCTAGATATAACAGTTATTTGTAGTGTAAAATAAGGTAAATCTATGACAAAGAAAAAGACTATAGGTTCTCTGGGTCTAAGTTTACTTGTAAAAAAGTGTATCTTTAAGAAATCAATTGACTTGTTCGTGTCAGCAGTGAAGAATGCCTACTTTTCAAGCTCCTATAGATAAATGTGATCAGCTAGAGTGGAAACTCCTGCACCACACGTGACATCTTTATATTAGCCTGGGTTCCTGTGTATATAACTAGGTATGGAAGTTAAACATCTACTGATAATAACTCATAAATAAATTTTATGGTCGTTGTTTGGCAGATAATTTTAACATGTATTAAAGACAAAACCAAATTTGCACGTTAAAAAGAAGAAGAAAAGAAATGAATCTAAGAATTGGGTGTAGAGAACATTTTATTGCTTGAAAAAGGATTCTCAGTTGGATTAAAACAAACAGAAAATTGTATAGAGAATATGGAGCTGTTATACTCTTGGTGTCTCCACTAATTGAAATACAATGAAGGCTTTCAATCGACCACAATTTATTGATTTCAATTTTCTTTCATAAACTTCCTATATAAGCTTAAATTTTTCACTCAATTTCTGGAAGAATCAACTGTGTCTATAAAAAAAAAGAAAAAACAAAGTTGTGATAACCTTAATCACTAAAACTCTGTTTTTACCTAAGAATCTTCTAATGTTTACACACACTCCAATGGAAGTCCTATTCAGTACCTCTGGTTATATTTATTATTGATAGAAAATGCAATACTTTGAAAGAAAGGTTGTATGATTATAAAAAAATATAAAATCAATTATTGATTTCTAGAGTTTTTCCTCAATTCAAAAATATCTAGCTCCCCTTCAATGCACAAAAAATTCAATGATACAATTCAAAATGGTTTCAAATATGATGTAAAACGTGTCTCTTACAATATGCATGCTTCAACTTAGGAGTCTGTCCTTAAATAAATATATAAGGTTAGTACTGTGAGGATGTCAGAAATCAGTGGTTGCCATGTTTTAGTAATACTGTGTCACAATTGGAATTAGTATCATTTGGAAATGTTTCATCTTTTAGAAAGTGGACTAAAGAAGGTATTTTACGCCCATTAATCATAGCTTATGATGCAACAACGTGTGTCTGAAACAATAATGGAAAAAGCTTAGTACTTCCCTTGGAAATAATTTGGCCAAGAGTAAGCTCAAGTTTGAATTAATTTCTTTCTTTTTTACTTCAGTCTGTTTATAATGTGTAATTTCCGGAATGTCTGTAGTCTGCCTATCTGTGTCTGATCTTTTCCTATTGACTGTGTTGTATCCATACCCCTGTTCTGTATTTATTGAACAGCACATAGCATATTGTATTAGGAAGAAGTGGATGAAAATTTACAAATATCTTCAGTTTGATGAGAATTAAGCTATTTATTCAATCTGACACTAACTGATCTCAAAGACCTTAGTATTTCAAACATATGCTATCAACTGATATCTGTACACTGTTTGCAATATGTACAAGACATCTCATAAATAAGGGTTTTTTTTATCTGTAGGATGATTTCTATAACACACACACAAACACACATATACACACAAGCACACAAGCACACATACACATAGTGCTACTGTTAGAGGCAAGGAGAAGTACATAATTTGAGATTAAACTGGATATTAGCTTAGGGTATAAAAACTGATTGCTTGGTAAATCGTGCCCAGTCAGGTTGGTTATTAGATTTTTTTCTTAAAAGCAAGTTAAATAAATATTATAAACACACAGGGGGCATACCAGTTTAAGTCCTATGTACCCTTAAGGTATATTATTAAATACATTGTGGGTTTCAGCCAAGGTTCCAATCTCTTAGAGGGTAAAGATATTTTCCTAGAAATGTGTCACTACTGCAGTATACATGGGGTAAATGCTTCTCAAGATATGGTATGGAATTCTAAAATATAAGACCAAACCCATGACTCCTGGTTAGAGCTGAGCATGCTATTGGAAAAAATTAGTACTATGTATCATGCCAAAATCATTGGAAGAGATCTTTATTTTGAATGCCTTTTCCTTTTAAAAAGCATTTAAGTGAATTTCCATTGGACATTTAAATGGCAATTATTGGAGGTGATCAGGCCTGGTGAGATTGATCTTGTAAACTGTTGACTTTTACCTTGGTGATCTTTCTCTCTTTTTTTAAAATTGGATATGTAATATATTTACAATTCATTTCTCTTTTTCTGGTTTCCTGCCCCCCAAAGGTTCCACATACCCTTTTCCCTCCCCGTGTTCTCCCATCTACCCTTTCCCACTTCTCTGTTCTTGTATTCCCCTACACTAATGCTTTGAGCCTTTCCAGAACCAGGTCCATTCCTTCCTTCTTGTCGGACATCATTTGGTATGTGGATTGTGTCTTTGGTGTCCCAAGATTCTAGGCTAATATATTTTTTATTTACTCTTCAATCTTTTTTTACAGTCCAGTCTTTATCCCCTCCTGGTCCACCCATGTTGATTTTTCTTAATCTCTAGCTTTCTGCCATGTGATGAATAAACGTGAAGACTTTGTCTTTGTCTACTGGTTTATCTGTAAACCAGTAGATTTCTGTGGCTCTTAATTCACTTAAGTTCTAGTTTACTTTCCATTGCTAACAAAAGCAAACCAAGGTAAGCAGGGAGGCAATTCTCAAATGACTCAATGTGAGGCTGATAAGAAACATCGAAGGACCACCTAAAACAACATTCTAAATGAAATGTGAAGTAAATGCAATAAAAGGCCATGTGTTCACCATACAGCACACGTTGATTGACAAGTGTCTCCATGGAGTATAGCACTGAGCTGAAATAGACGATTAGGTCTGAAAAGTTGACTCTGAGTTAAGAGGCTTTCCTTCATCAAAGTGTAATGAAACATCACTCAGGGTGGCAGGATCGGCCAGGTGGCTGATGGTTTCCTTAGTCTTTGAAATGAATGTGGTTGAGTCACTCACACATCAGTATGTTACTTACTTCTTTAAGAATCACTGCAAACCACATTCACCTACTGTATGAATGTGTTTCTTGGGGATTAGTACAGTAAATGGCTATGTGAGGTACTTTCTATTAGTGTGATAACATATCACGAACCAGGAAATATACACAAGGATGAGTTTTGTCTGGCATAAGGTTTCAGAGAAATAAGAGTGCATCATGGCACAGAAACAGACCAACAACTGGCATGCATGATGCTAGAGACAGGAAGCTATTTTTCAAATGCCAAGTAGTAAGCAGAGAAAGAACGCTGGACTTAGGGCAAGACTATTAACTATTAACTTAAAGCCTCCCGCAACTAAGGCAATTCCTCCAGCAATGTTACATCTCTAAATCTTGACATTCACTACCAACTGGAAAACATCTGTTAAAACTGTAGCCTATTGGAGACATCTTCATGCAAATGTCTGCAAGAACATCCTTAGTACTGAAACAAAGAACATATTTACAAATTACTGCCACCTTCATTACAAAGAAACTTAGTGCAGTGTGCTTGCAATTCCAATAATAATAATTCTTGAGTATTTTGTCCGCTTATTCATAAACATTCCAAAACTTTTCTCATCTTACCTTCCTGTTCAAAGTCATTCTACAGAAGCACTCAAGACTAGAATGTTACTCACTTTACTACATAATTTATACTTTATATATTTGCTGTTAATTTTCTATTCTAATATATTTTTAAGTATCTTGTTGTTTGTTTATTTGTTTATTTATGATTGTGAATCATATGAGCCATTAATACTGCTGAAAAGCTCATGTTTATGGGGCCATCAGTGAAGTCTACCCTTACCAAGAAAAGATTATCCTTCCCAAGATACCACTAACTGGCAATATCTTCTCACTTAGTGGGTGGGGACTTGGGGGCCTTTCTTGACTCATTATTGGATCTGAAAAGGGTACTGAATCTGAAATGATTGACATTTGATTCTCATAATTCTAAACCAGGTAGGTCACAATTGCCTGAAAAAATAGTTCCAGGGAAACTGACAGCTTTTTCTGGCTTTCATGGGCATCTACTACTACTACTACTATTACTACTACTACTACTACTACTACTACTACTACTACTACTATTCCTCCTCCTCCTCCTCCTCCTCCTCCTCATACTACTACTACTACTAGACACATACACACACATACACACACACATACACACACAGTCTCACATGTATGCATACACACAAACATACACACAATGGCAAAAAACATGTTTATATACATGTACACACAGAGACAAAAAATATAAGATTAGTAAAAGAAAGTAAATGTTATTAACACAATACTCACTAGAAATTAAAGTAGATTTAATTAATTGATATACAAAGGAATTTGGGGAATATCATTCTGCTTATTGTACTTTTACTAAAAAGAAATGACTGGAATGCAAGCCTTATGTGTGTCACTTATTTATTGTGGGGTATAGAGAGATTATATAAATTCTTTTTCAACTCTCCCCTTGTTAAGTGGAACATAAATTAAAAATTATTTTATGTCAATGTGGATGTTAGCTTAAATGTCCACTTTTTATTAATATGAAAGCAGAAAACCACAATTTACTTTGCATATTCAATGTAACTTAGATTGAATATATTTTGTATGAAGTCTCTGTAAGAAAATTTCAGAAAGAAGTCAGAAGGCAGCATTTTCTGTTTGTGAACAGTTATTTGAATTTCATTTTCCTTCCTTCTGTTTTCCGTGTGGAATGTCACAAATAGGTTCATTTACCCAGCAGTTTGTAGATACTACCACTGTGTCACAGACCCATGCTGAGTTCAGGATCCATACTTGGCACAACAGTAGGTCAGCTTTTATCTAAAGCTATACAGTCTTGGGCAAGCAAACACAAATTGGGACTTCATTAAGTGTAGCTGTATATGGAAGACATGCCTGTATACCACTTCTTTGGGGGAACTAGTAAATATCTGAAAGTATTTAGTCCCTCAATTTATTGATCAGTTGTGAAACATAATAAATTTTGGCATATTTTTCTTATGATGTAGGTTTATAGGTTTAAGTTTCAGAAAAGGGGGAAAGATTAATAAAAAATTTCCACTAAAATCTAACTCAAATGATTTTTATGACTTTAAAGACTATAATATAGAAGACTTTATGAAATTAAGCTTTCTTTTTAATAATTCTTAAATGTATATATCTCTCACACTTTAAAACTACAGTAGATGTAGCTGTTACATATTTTATGTTATAAAAATTATCAATTAAAATTTTAGCATTATTATAATCTATATCATAATGGATGACTTTTAGTAGTCATCAGGTAGTCATACATCAAAACATGGAGTACTTTTTTTAGAATTTCAATATAAATTTCTTTGCAAAGCAGTTTGCTGCTAAAAGATACAGGAGTGTTCTTCAACATTACAATTCTTATATATTACTTGAAGCCTGAAAATGAAATTTTTAAAAATCAATTATTCAAATTATTCAGAAACGTTATCTTTCTGGACTATGTCTTTACTTTCTGAAAAGAAAATTGTTATGGGACAGCCACTAGAGAAGAACTCTATGCCATGTGTTCTTTATTAGACAGTTAGTGACTACACTGGGCATTCAGGATCCCAGTGTAGCATGGATTCTTTCTATGGGTAAGCTTTTAAGAACAAAGACCATATTCTAGGTTGGCATAGTTCAGTTAACATGAACATTTAACAAGATACAGAAACCAAAAGCAATTTTCAAAAGCAAAATTAGTATATTTAGAGACCTTCCCAAATCTATGGACTTTGATACATCAGGTTCTTGTCTTCATTTTGGCAGGTCATATTATGTACCAGCTGAGAATTATGGCTTGAATGGTATTTCCATCTTGGAGTCAGGTATGCTAAAGTCTAGAGGCCTTCAAAACTCTGAGGAGCTGTTACAGAAATTCAGTCTATAGAACTTGTCATTATCTTTTATCTTAGAGATGTAGGAAGAACAACTTTAATGCTCTGTTTCCATCCTCTATGGAAAAAGTGTTCTGATTTTATTTTACATGGCTAGACTATTTTAAACTTTTTTTCTTATTGAGTAGACGCTCGCCAAATAATTGAAATAATTTTTGTTTTGACTGTGGCCTCTTGTAAGATAAATATACTTTCAAAGTTAAATTGTAAGTTTGTTTTTTATTTTATAATTATTAAAGATATTTGATCATTTTGATCTTAGTTAATTGCTTCACTTTCTCAATATTAAAATCCTTCTTATATTTTTGATCCATCTTAACTACTGTGAATTTTTTCCAATTTAAATCATGTCATAGTATCATAGTATGCCCATCATTCTCTAAATATCAGTTACATGCATAAACAGTTTGACAAATTTCAAAATTCAATGACAATATCATTTCTTGGATTGTTGTTTTTAAAATAGTTTAATAATATAGTGATGATAGTTTTAATTATACTTTATTTTTACAGTTAGATATCATGCCTAAGTATAAGAATCTTCCATTTGTATTTCTATTATGATATGTATATAATGAGATTTCAAGAATATTGATGAGTAAGTGATTATTTAATTGATTGATTCATGAAAAATGAATCTCCTTAGTAAAAGTATTAATACTACTTTTATCCAAGTTCCTTGGGATTAGTTTTAATGTACATAATAGAGTTTTAAATATATTATTTACCATTGATTTTGTAGTTTTCTATGCACTGTTCATATACTCCCACACTTTTTACAGTACAAATACAGACACCTTACTGTAATCACATGCTTAGCTACTAGATTGGCCTCAAGAAAAATGTGCTTTACTATGTAAAATATTTTTTTATCCAATTGATACTTGAGTAACACTATATTTAGCACCAATTTTAAACACAAGACTGAAGTTTTAAAGACCTAATTAAGAACTTTTAAAGAGAGGTTTTAATATAAGATTTAAAGGTGTGATAAAATTTTGCAAACTTATACTGTCATTATTTATCAATGAAAATATAAATAGAGAAGATGGATACACTGCTGCTTTTTATCCTCAGGCTATCCTCATTTCAATATCAATAGAGGAGTTGTGTGAGAACTGATATCCCCCTCCTCACTAATCACATTATCATTTCTCAGCAGGTGAGAGAGAGAAAAAAAAGTCACCCATCATCTTTATTTTCCAACGCTGAGTTCAATGTTCTTATTAAGCCAATGAAAGATAAAGCAGTTTAGTCATTGATTTGTAACTTATGTGGCTGTTTTAATTTTTTTTACCCTATTTCCATATGCCACCAGATGGGCTTGCTGACAGTACATGATCCATCAAAACAAAACCTCTTGATGTGAAGTATGGCTATGCATCCAGGCAAAGCTCTGTCCAATTGTATACTTGAATATACAAATATGAGCACCAGAGCTTGAGACACAGCAGGGTAGTACTTTACAAAGTGGCATTCCTTGATCTTTCTTAATTTGCCAAAGAGGCCATTTATCACTTTCTCCTGAGGGGGAAAATGAGTACATGGAATTTAACTTACATATCTGGCAGGCAGTAAAAGTAATTGTTTTCTCTTAACCAGATGGGGTCTTTCTGAAATAGCCATATACTATTTGCTATCTCAGAATATAGACAATAAAATAGTCAGGTGTCTTTCTCTAACATAAATCATATGCTAAGCACATAGACGTGGACACATAGATATATGCTCAGGACATTGTCATTTTTGCTGAATTCCTCAAGCATGAGTTTGTTTATACTTATCACCATCTATAGATTTGAAGTCACAATGCATACTGAGCAAATTATTGTAGAAAGATTTCCAAATCTAATTTAACAGAGGTGTAAAAAACTCCAATAATTAGATAGTTTTCGTTTTAGTCTTTTGATGTTGTTATAAAACACCGTGATGAAAAGCAGCTTGGAAAAGAAAGGATTTATTTTGTCTATGTTTATAATTAAGAAAACTCAAGGCAGGAATTTAAGGTAGGGACCTGGAAGAAGAAACTGAAACAGAGCCATCAAATGTCTCTAACTGGCTTGCTCTTCATGGCTTGCTTAGTAATTTTTATGTACCCCAGGAACACATTGCAGGGGTGCCATTCAGAGTAGGCTGGGTGCTCCCACATCCATCAGTACTGAAGAACATAGAGCAAAGTCTTGCTTATATATTCAAGATATAGGGAACATATCCTCAATTGTGCTCCCTCTGCTGAGGTTTTGTCTTTTACTGTTTATTAAAATGCTAAGTGCAGATACCCAAGACTTGGAGTCTGAACTTAATCCCTGGGACCCTCTCCCCAATTTAATTTTGACTGGTGAATAAAGACGCTTGCAGCCAATAGCGGGCAGAAGGGACATAGGTGGGATTGAGATGAGTAGATTTAGAGAGGTGACAAGAGGAGCAGGGAAGAGGAGGTAGTTGCAATGGAGGATGAAGAACATTCAGGAGGGAGGAGAGCCACCAAGGGGTAGGAGGAAGGAAAATGTGGCCATGTGTGCTTGAGAAATGGAACTAAGAGCAGTCCAAATGAAAAATAGTACAGGGTAATTTATAATTTAGGATTATGATTATGAAGGTAGATCCTAACAGCATGGAGGGTAGGTAGGTAGCTACTCAGCTGTAGTACTGTTTAAGGCATATTTTTAAAAAGGCTGTGAGGGTGTCTTTCATTCAGGAACATAAATGGTCTAAGGCAGGGAGGAAGCTCTGTGTTCTGCATTTTAAATAGCTTCTACTATACCCCTCTTTTCCAATATGCCCAAGTTTGTGCCAAGTATCCAAAACTCATTTAGCATGAACTGCTATGTTCAAAGTCTAGCTCTCTCTTTTATTATTTTTATTGGATATTTTATGTATTTACATTTCAAATATTATTCCCATTTTGGTTTCCCCTCTGGAACCCCCCACCCACTCCCACTCCCCCTGCTTCTTTGTGGGGTTTTTTGTTTTGTTTTGTTTTGTTTTGTTTTGTTTTGTTTTGTTTTGTTTTGTTTTTTGGTTTTTCGAGACAGGGTTTCTCTGTGTAGTCCTGGCTGTCCTGGAACTCACTCTGTAGACCAGGCTGGCCTCGAACTCAGAAATCCGCCTGCCTCTGCCTCCCAAGTGCTGGGATTAAAGGCGTGTGCCACCACGCCCAGCTCCCCCTGCTTCTATGAGGATGATCCCACACCCACCCACCCACTCCCACCTCACCACCCTGGCACTCCCCTA